>JAWNKW010000150.1:2430155-3645233 GCA_035041775.1 Chymomyza caudatula
TAACAGCTGCATATGCCGCGGCCGATGAGTGTGGATGCATAAACAACGAAAGAGTGGTCAACACCAGTTTACCGAGATGATCAAGGCCGATTCTTAAATTTCTCAAATCAGGCACATAGTAATTTGGTATAGCGAAATTTAGGTTTCCGGTGTCCTCTGACAACTTGTATATCAAGGGACAAGCGATCGTTACATCATAGTCATATAGCGCTTCCATAAGCGGAGCTGGTATTACAGTCTTGGTTATTTGCATAAAACGTAGACCCACAAAGAGCGCCGGCGTTGGACCTCTAACCATTTTGTCGCCAATAAGGCCATAAGGATACTCGTCGCGTTTGAGTGCATCCGATGCAAAGACGCCACCAGCCATGAATCCTGGTGGTAGAAACTTGACCGGCATAAATGATATCAAATGCAGTGGTGCATTTGGTGGAAAACGATCAACAGGCAAATCAAAACTGATGCGTTCGACTATCTTTTCTGCGATGGCAACAGCAGCGCACTCGTTGTGCGTGTACACAGTGGTGGCGAGTGTCGTTATTAATATACGTTCCTTGTCTGGTAATGGCGTTATTAGATCATTTAGATTGGGCATATAGAGTGGCTTGTCACCCTGCTCCATTAAAATGTTTAAATGCAGATCTTCGGCTATAGTTTGCGTGCTCGAGCACGGTTCTTCTGACTCTGGTTCCTTAATCTTTTGCATACGATTGAGATTTTCCATAAGTTCAAGCATTTCAGTCGTTTCACGCTCATCGGCAACATAATCGATTGCAGAAGTCGTCTCAATGTCATTTTCGGTTGTGTCCTCTGGAAGATTCACAACTAATTCTGCCTGCTTGGGTTGTTTGTTTTTTTTGCGCTTTTTCTTACTTTTCTTGCAAGGTTTCGGCTCAGAAGAAGTTTCATGCTCCGATTCGAAAGTGTTTTCGAAAACGTCTTTGAACATTTCGAAACATTTTTCGCATATAATCATATTATCTTTGTTTGCATTTTCGTGCTGCTCGTCCGTTGGACAATCAGAAAGCGACGACTCTGACTCTAGATTCCAGTGAAAATTAATGTGTTAAAAACTTTACAAAATAAGTAATATTACCACTTACTCATAGTATGATCGTCCCTAGGAACATTAACACTTTTGTTATTATCAAGACGGCTATCATTGTTTTTCTTCATTTTGCCAGTTGTTTTAGACTTTCCAAAAGGAAAATTTAAAACCTCAGCTGGTATGTTTGCTATTTCCGCTTGGGCTAGATAAGAGTCATAGCCTTAATATAAAAATATAATTTATGCATTAAAAACTGTAGAAAATAAGTAATATTCCCACTTACACATAATATGATCATCCGTAGGAACATTAATACTTTTGTTATTATCAATAGTTGTTTTAGACTTTCCAAGAGGAAAATCTAAAGGCAAAACCTCTGCTGCTATGTCGTTTGCCCTTTCCGCTTTGGCTAGATACAAGTTGTAATATTATATATATATATATATATATTATAAAGTAATATTCCCGCTTACTCATAGTATGATCGTCCGTAGGAACTTTAATAGTTTTGTTATTCTCAACACGGCAATCATAGTTTTTCTTCATTTTGCCAGTTGTTTCAGACTTTTCGTAGACATTTTCAGTAGAAGAAATCGAACTGTTGCACATACAATATTTGAACCGTTCTGGACTGTAATCCGTTGAGTCTGATTCGTTTGTTTTCAGTGCTGTGTTCTTAGGATACATAAGATAGCACGCTTCGTCGTTGCTGTCAAGTTCGCTACCCACTTCAATATCAGAGCAGTCCTCCTCTGGACCCGAGCACTCCTCCTCTGGACCCGAGCACGACGAGTCTACAAGTAAACTCGTATTAGGCATGTGCTAACATATCTCATTTATGTTTAAAACGTATAAATAATGTAATATTACAAGCTACTTACACATATAATCTTTTTCTGGAAGCACTTTTAGACTATCTTCTGGACTGTAATCCGTTGAGTCCAAGTCGTTTGTTTTCAGTGCTTCGTCGTTGCTGTCAAGTTCGCTACCCACTTCAATATCAGAGAACGCGTCCTCTGGACCCGAGCACGATGAGTCTACAAGTAAACTCGTATTAGGCATGTGCTAACATATCTCATTTATGTTTAAAACGTATAAATAATGTAATATTACAAGCTACTTACACATATAATCTTTTTCTGAAAGCACTTTTTGACTATCTTCTGGACTGAAATCCGTTGAGTCTGATTCGTTTGTTTTCAGTGCTGTCAGTGCTCCGTCGTTGCTGTCAAGTTCGCTAGCCACTTCAATATCAGAGAACGCGTCCTCTGGACCCGAGCACGATGAGTCTACAAGTAAACTCGTATTAGGCATGTGCTAACATATCTCATTTATGTTTAAAACGTATAAATAATGTAATATTACAAGCTACTTACACACATAATCTTTTTGTGGTTGCACTTTTTGACTATCTTCTGGACCGAAATCCGTTGAGTCTGATTCGTTTGTTTTCAGTGCTGTCAGTGCTCCGTCGTTGCTGTCAAGTTCGCTAGCCACTTCAACATCAGAGAACGCTTCCGAGCATGATGAGTCTACAAGTAAACTCGTATTATGCATTTGCTAACATATCTCATTTATGTTTAAAACGTATAAATTATGTAATATTACAAGCTACTTACACAAATAGTCTTTATTTTGAGCGCAAAATGATATAGGAGTGCTTTGGCATGAATTATTATCATTAATGTTATCTTCGACGATTCCTTCAGCCACTGGGTCGTCCACCGTTGAGTACGTTACATCCTCACTGTTCGGGTCGCACTCACCGCGAGCATCTACATAGTCTGATTGGTTTTCTTCAGCTACATTCGAAATGTATGTGTAAAATTTTACGTTTTGTTTTTTTCTTTCTAAATATTGATAATAGAAGCCACTTACACAAGTCTGTAGCAGCGTCTTCTTCAAGCACGCCTGACGCCGCATCAGAACTAAAAAATTTTCCGGGCTTCAACCCGTCTTTCATGGTTACTGCGCAAAAATATTAATTTTGATATACTTCAAGCCGCTTTAGTTGTCTAACGCACAATGAGCCTAGAAGGAACAATACAAAATATTTAATAAATAATTCACTTTTTAAACTGTTTTCTATTACGTGTGATTTCGACCAAAGAAAAAAGTAGACTGAATAATTTTTCGACTGCTTGCTGCTTGTAGGACTTTTGAAATGTCAGTTTTGACAGTTATGTCACATTGTTGCTTTGTTCATTTTAAACGAAATTTTTTTTTTCTTTTGAAATTTTAATTGTTTTAAAGACAACCGCAATTGGAGTAGCAAACTTGTCTCAATTTTCACAACAACGTCCAACTTGCAATCAAACCATGACTCCGGTTGTCTATTATCAGGCGCTGGTTGCGATGCGTCTGCAGTTAACTCATAATTTGGTGCAAGCAAACACGCCAAATAATCAGCGCGAGCAACAGGAATTGCCAAAACAAACGGAACAGCATCCGCTCTTGTGCAACTATGATGGGTGCGCCACGTCCATGCTCTTTTCACTACAAGAGGAACTGCAGCAACAGCAGCCGCCATCGGAACTCGTGGTTGACTTACTTTTTTTTTGTGCAGAACTACTGCATGTGCTGCTTCTAAATTTTGGACGGTAGTTGAACAAATTTTGTGGCTCTAACCTACTTGTATGAAGGCCAAATCTAATTCCTTATTGAAATAAAAAGCAAATTTTGTTCATTTTCATTCAATTTGCGCCAAGTGTTGTTCAAATTAGGTGTCGTGCAGAGCTAGAGTCGTGACTAGGTATGCGCTCACGTTTTTCACGATTATAAATCGATAAGCGAAATGTCGAACAATCGCCTTTGATTTCGTGCGTAATAATCGATATATTTGCTTATATTTAAAATACTGTGTGACTTTGTGCTGAAAGTGCACTTTTTTATTTATGCTTAACTCTTGATATATTTAAAAATTTTTGTAATTAAAAGGCACCTTCAATAAATATTGAAAACAGCATGAACGCGACCCAACAAAAACTTTGTTATATAGTATGTAACAGTGCAAAAATAATTCGAAGGTCCAACTTTGACTACAGAAAATTTTTATTTCATTAAATAACTAATGGAGGTATCCTAGTAACTTGTGGGACGTCCATCTCGCTGCAGCACCGTCTTAAGTCGCTTTGAATCAAGTCTACTAGCTTTTTTGTTTCTTCTGCCGTAATTTTTCCCCAATCTCCTGTAATTTTCTTCTTGAGCATATTTTTGGACGTAATGGTGTGTTGCCGGATCCTGCGTTCATCTAAATCCCACTAATGCTCTATCGGGCTTAGATCAAAAGATTGGGGTGGTGAATGCAAATGTGCACTTTGGATGAAACTATATTCAAAAATTTGGTTATAGCCCATGTGGTTCTTTTTTTCAGACACCGTAAGCTGCCATACGGCCCCAAACCTTTACGCAGCCTTCTCTATGCTTTATAGAGTTGGAATTAAATGATCTTAATTCACCGCTGTACGCTCGTTCCGCGACATTAATTTCGTTCCTTTTATTTCGAAAATCCAAAGCTTACTCTAATTAGAGAAAATAACTTTTGTCCAAAGCTCTGGCGGCTTGAAAATGTACATAATTGCGAACTCCTTACGCTTCTGCTAATTAGCCGGGTATATTAGAGGCTTGTTAAGGGCTACATGGCTATAATAGTCAGCTTCCTTTAAAATTATTCTTATGCTATCATCGGATATTGTTTTAGGAAAGCGATCTGTAACCTCCAACATCAGTAGATCGGCGGTAATCCTTAGGATTAATGTGTGCAAGTCCACAATCTATTCTTTTTCTTGCTTTGTGAGTAGGAATGGACGCCCAGGTCGGGGCTTCCACAAGATGGAACCCGATAAAACATAGTAAGTTATTGCTCTTTCAACTAATGAGTAAGCTCTGCCCACCGTTTGTCCAATTTCTCTATAGGATTTACCCTCCAGATAGAGTTTTATAGTAGTTTTTCTTTCCGTCACATACATTTCCTTATAAGCATTAATTTGTATGTACAAGAAAGCGAAATTATACAGGAAAGACAAAATGTGCAAGGGAACTAAGAAACGGTACTTTATCTTCAGAATTTTACAACTTTAAATTGCTGTACATGTACATTTTAATTTAGTTTCAGTTAATAGTTAGTAATGTGAAAACTTAATGGAATTGAGGTTTACAATAAGCAGTTTAAAAAAGTAAATTGATCGCTCTACAAAATAAAATAAGATTTGTATTGGCTTATATACGCTTGACTGGCTAGTGATGGTGCAGTTTCTTCCTCCGAAGCGCCCATGTTGTCAAAGTATGAATCTTCCGAAGCCATTCCAGTAGTGCTCCCAGTTCTGTAGCTGTTTTCATGCTGGCACTAGTCATTGCATCCCATCTGTTGGTCATATCCGTTGTAGCATAGCAACCAAGTTTGTTCTCCTTTCTCGTCGCTAATTATCTCATTCAGTAAGCCAGTATTCTCTCAGTATTAAGTTGCTCCTCTGGTTGTTCTTCCTCCTTGCGTGGTGCGGTACATCTTTGCATTGTCGTTGAACTATTTATTACCAAGGTCGTGCTAAAGCATGCAGATTTCTTCCACATTTCTCTTCTATTATAAACAAACTTGGTGGTGGGTGGTTGGTGATGGTACCGAATAAGATGCCCTTTGCGGCGCAAAACAACATAGCTGCAGATCTTACATCATTCTCCCGTTCCGAGTTCAAATTTTCCTTAAGGAGCATTAGCTGATGATTGAGTTTTTTATTCGACTTTTCCGTCTTCTTGCGCAACACATGCTCAACGAACAGTTGCTCCTCCAGCATGTTTGTGTGGCTTTAAATCTAGCTTAACTTAACTCTCAATAGAGATATAGCGTCCTCAAAAATACCGATATACCATAAGACTGAAAGGCCGACCTTACATCGGAACATAAGGTAGCAATTTTGGATATCTAACATTGCCTTAAGTACTATTAACTTATATATTACAAATTAGCATGGAATAAGTAAAACCATAATGTGTTTATTGTATTGTACTTTCAATCTGTTTATTAGCTTGCTTTTTCAAAAATAATGCAGCCATCAACTAACAATTTAGATGCTAAAATTACATGGTTTGTGTGCTTTTTGAAGGTGTATTTTTTTGGCGTGTAGTAATTGCAGCACAAAACAATCTACAAACAAATCTAACAATATAAAGTTATAATCAAAAAATGTACTATTTACAGGGATAAAGATAGATAGAGGCTGAAAATGTGTATGGGCTGTGTAAATGAAACTTAGTGGCATAATTTGGTACATTAAAATTTGGCCTATTTATTAAAGTTTTCTAATAAACAACTGAATTAATTTACATAATATAAAAAAAGAATCATTCCATTTAAAGTGCTTGCTGTGGTGGGAGCATTTAATTGCATCTCTATGACTAATGACTCCGTGTGACTATATGGCTTTTTTTTTGCATGTGCCTGCGTGTGTGTGTGCGTGTGTGTGTGTGTGTGTGTGTGTGTGTGTGTGGCGGGTAATGAGTTCCCTTAGGTGTAATAAATCTCTTACATATAATTTATATAATCGATCCTAAAAATTATGCAAAAATATCTCACATAGACACGAGGTTGTCTGTTGCTGTTACTGCCGTATTTTTAGAGCATTTACAGCTGTATTACTTTTTGGTATTGGCATTATGCTGCTTTAACGCATCATCTGCCATTGGCGCTTGCTCTAATTGCTGTACCGCCTCGGCCACCGCCAGCATCCTCTCTGTATCACTGTGCTGCGGTATTTGTTGAATTGGTTTTTTAGTATAGAGCAGCTCCAAATTGTTGGTTGTAGGCGCACTGCTGCGCGGCATTTTAGGCGGCGTATGCGGAGTGCTTGGCGTTGATTTGTCCCGTTTGCGTTCCAGATTCAAATCAATCTCCATATCCGAATCTATTTCAGTCTCTGAAAAGGATAGTGAATTGCCGGCGCGCGGCACTTGGATGCGACGACGATCCTGCAAATATTTTAATTATAATTTATGGTTTTTAAACTATAAAGAGGATTTTCTTACCATATTTAAAGTCGATGGCTCTGATATGTAGCCATCGCAGTCCTCATCCTCACTAAACAGGTCCGGCACATGGGTTGAATATGTCTCTGGTAGCTTGCAAACAATTTGTGCCAAATCTATAAAGGTGTATTCGTTGAGTGAAGCGTGATTGCCACGCTTTGGTGGCTCCTTGCTGAACCATTGATTAAAGCGTCCCAGGCGCCCGGCTGTGTCCATGTTTTCAAAGTAGTTTTTGCCAAAGACATAGCCCACATCGCGTATTTCATCGAAACTGCCGAAAGCCAGCGTCTTATACTTGTCAATGGGCGGTCGTATGTACTCACAATAGTCCGAGTTTTTTACTTCCTACAAAGTTATTATAAAGAGTAAGCATATGCAAAACTATGAAACAATTTTTTTTAATTAATAGTCATAAAGATGTTAAGTGAACGAGTGAAACTAGTTTGAACACCATAAACTAACTTTGCATTATTATTTTTGGATTGTCAACGATTGATGATTAACTCTAACTCCTCAAAACCATTTGGTAGAAGTACAAATTCATTTAGCAATCTGTTTTCATATAGCGAACCCACAGAATGTGGGAGAACAGTAAATATCATAATGTTTAGCATGTACAAATGTAAAGGATTTGTTCATGTCCGCCTGCTTCTCAAGCACGAAAAGAGCTTGAAGTAAATTATATCCAATTCTTTAGCTTGTCACTTGCATTCATTTTTACTTTCGCAAAAGATTGAAATTTACAATCATGTAAACTGTTCTTTAGTAACACACTCTCCGTTACAAAGTTGAAGAGGTCTCATGAGAGATTATCGCCTTCAGTATCCATAGGTACGGAGAGGTCCTTTTCTATTGCTCAAAGTCGCACCAACTTTGCAGGGATACCAAACTGCAATAATGCGACATATAAGCGATTTCTGAATTGTTTGGATTTCTTATTCGTGTATATTTTACAGAATTTGTCGTAATGTATATCTGTCTTTTATGACTTTAGTCTCTCACACAGCACGCTCGACAGAACTTTATAGGAAACTGGTACCAGAGTTGCGCATACCGTAGGGTCAACCTTCTCGAGAAGAGAACAGAGGACGCCAATGTTCCAAATATCGGATATGCTTTCATCCAGTCATATTCTGCTGGTGTAGATTAACAGGTCGTAGCTCTAACTTAATCATTGCCATGTGATTTGGCACTTCGGGCAGTTGACTGCGCAGTCGATATTATCCACGTCATTGCACGACAACAAGCCAGTGAAAAGTTGCCTCTACAGGTTCGGTGCACGCTTTGTATCCACAAAAAATAATGCTAGATGATAATTCGCCCTTTTCGAATTTCGTCGATGTTTACAAAGCTGTCTGCTCTCAATGGAAGTCACGCTATTAACAGATCAGTGACACATATCGCTTAATGATTTAATAGACAAGACCAAACACAAATCTAGCAGTTTATTTAATTTAAAGGCTCTGAATTTTGTATAGCTCACCTCCAGTTGACGCACACAGGACACATATGCCAAGCGGGATTGTATGTCTGGCAGATCGGGCACTTTAACAGGTGACGTAAAGGGATTCCACTTCTTGTATAGCAACCACCAACCGCTCAGATCATCGCCATAATTTGTCAGATCTGTATCGTCCTGTGAACCCACATCAATGGCAATGATGTGAGCCGCACCCAGATTGTGCATAACATCGGCTAATGTACGTGTGCGATTATGTTTAAAATGTAAATGTAAGATTAGCAAAATTTTGGATTGCATTGGTAAATAATTGTATTGTTGATTTTCGAAACAAAGATTTCTTTACTAGATTCTGCTTAAAGTTATATAAAAAAAATAATTTGCTTTTGTAGCCACCACAAAGAATTTGCCTAATTTTATTCTTCTTAATAAACGTTTAAGCAAAAATTCAAACAAGTAAAAATCAATGTTTAGCAACTATCGATATGTTGTTGTATCGATAAAAACTTGTGAATAAGTTGTGCCAAAGCATATATCGCATCTTAAAAGTAAATGCTAATTAACAGCAAACAAAAGAGGTTCGATTTAACAGTTAGTCACGTATCGCAAAAATTAGTTGCGATAAAACCTATCGATATGTAAACAAACTGATTTCTGTTATTACGGTTCTAGAGCTTCACAATTTCCTATCAATTTTGGTCGAAAAATAAAACTATTTTTCTTAATAAATAGATCTATTGATATAAGAAGGGATGTTTCTAAATTAAGTTTAGACGCAGATAAGATTTTCTCACTAAAAATGAAACCAAAATTCCGTATGTGGCCGATGTTTGGATAAACTTCTAAGTGAAACGTAAATTAATTATAAATTATTTTGGTTATTTTGGTAGACAAAAAAAGCGTAAAACTACAAAAAATTACATAAAATCTAAAAGGTTACTATTATTTTTTTCCCCCAAAACTGAGCACAGAGCATGGTAACAACTTTTAATAGAAACGCGAATGGGAACCGGCATGTTGGGATTCAGACAAATATGAATAGAAGGAGGAGGAAGAGAATGAGATAGATGTTGATGTAGAAGGAGAAGTAGACGGAAGAGAAAGAGAAAGAAGTATAGGAAGAGATAGATGTTGGTGTAGATGCAGATTTAGAAGTTGAAGTTAAAGTACAGCTAGAGTTAGATGCAGGTGAAGAGGAACAGCAAGGGGAAAAGGGAGAAGAAGAAATAGAGGATGGGGATCGGAAAGAGACATGTGGGGGGCCCTCGAAAGGGGCATTGGGGGCTGGCGAGCGGAGCGTCGGTGACCCCCAGTTAATTAATCAATTTCAATCCACAAAAACTGTAGGAATTTAAGGAAAGATCTAGGAAAGAAGAAACAGTTATCAGTAGAAAATCATCAGAAGTAATACCGAAGAAGCATTGCTTAAGGCATTATCATTATATTAAAACATGAAGGCCTTGGTACATATTGTGACCATATTAGGGTAAGCAGCCTTATGCGACATATTTATGCATATTTTAAAGGTATTTCGAAGTAATTGTGCAGAATTGTTATTAATTATCGCTGAAAAATTTTAAAGTATAGAGGAAGACTAGGAGACTACGCTGAAGATGAAACGGAAATATAAACTTAGCCCACTGCTCGCTACGCAGAGGATGAGGAGCTCCGCAGCCTGAACGAAGAGGTAGAACACTAGGTAGAGAGGATGAGGAATGTGAATATAAATATGATTTCTATGAAGACGTAGGAGGGCAAGAAATAAGTTTGTGGAGCTGCGTTTCCTGCTCGCTACGCGTATGATGACGATATGTTGGAGTGGCGCTGGGAGTGCCTAGGGGTTAGGTAGAGGAATATGACCGAAGCCGTTGACGAAGTTAATGAGCAAAGATAAAAGAAGGAAGAAAACGCAAATACTTCGTGTTTTGGCAACAAGAGCAAACTATTTCGCTTAAGAATATATGTTTTCTCTAAAATGACATGGCTAAGATTATATATATGTATGTATGTACGTATACGGCGCAGAGTATTGGATATATATATATATATATGCGTATTATTAGTATTGTTTAAACATCATTACCTGGCACATTGTTCGTATAGCAGCCATCCAGTAATAGATGACCATCGCGGTAGTCACAGAAGGGCGGAAAGACGCCAGCAATGGACATGCTGGCACGGCAATAACGCCATAAATGGCCTAAAAATCACGATCACAATCAGAAACACGTACAAAGTGTTGGTGAGTGTTTATGGTTTTCATAGTTTGGAATGAAAGTTAAGTTTTTGTGTGCAAAAGAGATAGAGATAGAGACAGAGAGGGAGAGAGAGAAAAAAGACAGTGTCTTAATAGTTTGTTGTTCTTGTGGCTAATGAAATGCTTTTTAAGTTTTAACCAAACTACAACGTAGTTATGAGCTAAAAGCTAGTTCAAAAACGAAATGTAGAGTAAACATACATAGTTAAAATATATATATATATATATATATATTTTTTTTTTAAAGCAATATAATACAAAGAACCGTTAAAAGCTTAGCTAGGCATAAATATGTAACATGTAAAATAAACTGAATTCAATCAAAAACAATCAAAAAAAAACTAAGTTACGGTTTTTTGAAACTGTGTGTGCATGTGTGTTGTGGTCTGTCCGTGTGTGTATGTACAGTTATTGTTGTGTTCCTAACAAACGCAGACAACCTTCAGTAAAAATTAAGTACTATTGAAACAAGAACAACAACAACTTTGGCTTGAACGCCTGAACTGTAATTAGATGCAGGATTTAGGATTTGGGTAATAAAAGTTTTAGGTAGTACTAATAAAACATACATATATGTACATATCCAATACTCTGCGCGCTGTGCTCCCTAAATTGAAAAATTCTTGAGAATTTAATGCATAGTAAAAGTTATCACGACACATAGCTACATACGTACATACATACATAACTCTCATATCGTTAAATGTTTCATTTGTTACATTATTACATACTACTAAAAACAATTACCTGGCAAATTATTTACATAGCCGCCATCCAGCAGAAGATGTCCATCTTTTGGATCACACAGTGGTGGCATATAGCCACTGAGCGACATGGATGCGCGTACGAAACGCCAAAGGGATCCTGAATATGCAATTTAAGGGCACGCATGTGTGTGTGTGTGTGTGTGTGTGTGTGTGTGTGAGTGTATGTGTGTGTTGTAAAAGAGAGAGAGAGAGATAGAGAAATAGCTTTGAGTGTGGCATACAACGCAAATATTTTGTATTTTGAAAGTTTCTTGTGATTCTTAGTAGCATTAATTTGAATTAGCAACAGTTTAGCATACAGAAGTTTATACACGCACACACCCACAAACACCCAAACCCACACATACGATATAGCCTAATATAAGACATGGACAGAACAAAACAGACAAACGATAAGTGCATGTTTCAAGAAAACGCTATCCGTTATCGTTCTTAGACAAGATGGCGTCGTGTCGACTTCCTGTCGACCGCTTCCTGTCTGCCGCTTACTTATTCCTCTTTAGCTACTAACTGCTACTAGACAAGATGGAGAACGCGCGCACACAATCAGGATTTGGAATTGTTTAAAAGAAGAACAAGCAAAGTTGACAAATACATAAGTGTTAAAAGCATAAAAAGAAGTACGACAAATTGTGTTGCTTTAGCGTTAGCTACGGAACAACAACGGACACTGTACATGTGCGTCCAAAATTGTGTAAGAGTATCTGCGTGTCTGTGTGTGTGTGTGTGTCTTTTGTTCTAACTAGCAGTGTATTTTGGTGCGTGAGCAACTACTACAACTAAAGCAATACAACAAAATGGCATAACACAAAATTATAGAAAAAAAACGCATAAAGCTAACATAGATTAAAGCAACAAACAAAGCAAAGTTAAAGCTTATAAGCGTACAAAAGCCATAGATTCGATTGGAAAACGTGCCAACTCACCGTTCGTATGTATACGATGACAACTGGCTGTGATATCTGTGGTAAGCGTAAAGTAGGGTATCCACAGATCTTCAATGCTTACATCACCAAAGGTATCGTGTATGGTTTTGTTGAATTCGCGACCAGAAAACATGGACGTTATGGGATAGGTAAGATCGAGCAGTTGTAGAAACCATTTGGTCATTTTCTGCAATAGTGTTTAATTAATATACAAATTATGCGTATAGAAACTATTTTGGACTAACCTTGGACCACTCGCGCGCATTCTGTGTAACTGTTGTTATGTTGCGGTCCTTGCACCAGAGTGCGCCCATTAAGGCACCAATGCTGACACCACCCACCATATCAATGGGTATGCCCGCCTCTTGTATCGCCTTCAGCATGCCTATATGTGCCGCACCACGGGCACCGCCACCACCCAAGACCAGTCCAATCGAGTTGCCCGTTAGCCAGCGTGCCAAACGCGAGAAATCGGAATGCATATTCGGCTCGGACAGCAGCACGCGACTATAGAGATCATTCTGTAACAATAAGTCGATGCATACAAAGTAAGCGCTTGTGTCCAAAATCCAAATCTAAAATTTTTTCACTCACAATGCGATATTGACTTTTGCGCGTAAATATACGTTTCACGCACAAGACATGATGATGCTTGGTCACCCAGGGACGTGCATTTAGCCAGCTTAACGTATTAGCCGGCTTGGAATTTGCAGATTCGGCATAGAGCAGCACTAACTCCTTTTGTGTGCGCATAGCCAAACGATCAATTTCACGTTCAAATTTGCCAACCGTATGTGGACGATCACCAAGACCCACAATCAGTACGACATCCGCCTGACGCATGCAGCGTTGCGTCCAAGGGCTCAACGAATTATCACATTGATACAGCGTTATAATGTTGCGATCTTCCTGTTGAGCCAACCAGGATGTCAAACGGTACTCATTAGCGTTCTCAAAAATGTTCGCTCCAAGCTGTTGGCGCACAACTTCTGACGTGAGCCGCAGCGTTGGACCTAGCAGAAACACAAGTCACATGCTGCATATAGTATTTAAATTTAAGTGGTTTATAAACAGCGCCGCTTACCTATGGCACAAAGAGAATGGTAAAGCTCGTAGGTAAAGGGAGTGAGTGGCACCTCATCTGTAATCGGCACTAGCGCCACTGTCGAATACTTGTGCGTTACGGGATTAGCCTCGACAGGCGCGCCTGGTGCCGCAACAGAGCTACGTGTTTGCATTGTACCCAAAAAACGATGACTCAAAAAACTTATCAATCTTGTAACCACAATGGGAAATCGCAGCTTAATGGCATTAAACAGCCCCTCAGGCAGCTTGGCCAGTTCTGAGTCACGCACAGCTAAGACTGTTGTTGTGCGTGATGTCTCCGTAATCATCTCCACAATGCCCACTAAGTCGCCCTTGCCATATTCGCCGACAATTTCCTTCTTGCCATTGCCATGCGTGATCACAGAGCGCATGCGTCCCGATAGCACAATATAAGTGTTGTCGCTGCTTTCATCCTGACGATAGACAGCACGACCCGACTCTAAAAATATCCAGTCTAAAGCATAATCGCACTGACGCACTAGCGGCGAAAGACGACGCACCACTCCATTGCCCAGATGCAGCACAATTCGTGGACGCTTCCGCATGATTCTGTCAAAGCACAAAGTATTATTATTAATTAAATGGCTTGTTAAGTAGCAACTCACTGATAAATGGCAGCGCGTCTTATAAAGGCCACACGGCTGGTGTTGCGCGATCTGATGGTATAGGCACTGGCCTCACCTGTGAGCATGGCCAGCCCACCTACAATCTCGCCGGGATGCACGAAATGTATGAGCACTTCGGTACGCTCTACTTTGGCACGCGTGGAATCCGCATTGGTTTGATAAACGGCCAAATTGCCGGTCATAACAAACCATATACAGACATCATCCGCATTACCCTCGGTTATAAGCGTTTCATTTGGCTCGAATTCGCTCACCTCTACAAATTGCTGAATTATGTGCGCATCCTCTTCGCCCAGGCCCAGCTCATTTAGCATGCTCTCTACAGCGGAGGATTGCACCAGGCGCATATCAATGGGCAGGCCCAAGTTGGCCTCTGTCAAAGAGTTGTCGCAACGCGTAGACAAATTGCCAGACGCGTGTAGCTGATGATAGCTCTCCATGATCTGCGCATCGCCGTATGTATGCGGATTTGTGTCGCAGAGTGTATGCTCTTCGCGTGATTGACGCGATGGTGAGCGGGGTGTACGCGGACACGTTATGGTATTTTGTGAAACAGAGCCTGTTGCGTTGCTAGCCGTAGATACAACACTTGCTGCCGTATTACGCGTTGTTTGCATACTTGGAGTCTTATGACGCATATGATTCTGCACCAGCTCTGCAGTAAGTCCCAAATAGTTGCGCAACGCCGTAAATAATACACGCTGTAGCCGTATCATGATGACCTGTATGACGCGTATCATTACATCGGGATTATCGGCAAAGACCTCCTCAAAAGCCTGCATGGGCAGCCTTATAACCACCGTTTTTTCCATAGCCTTGGCCGTCACCGTCTTATAGTAACTGGGACTGCCGGACAATAGATCTACAAAGCTCAGCAGCGATGTCACAGATTCGCCCTTGCGTACCGTCTTCAACGAGAGCGTGCTGCCATCCGCATTTGAGATGTACACATTAATCAAGCCTGATTGTACTATATAGACACTATCATCAGGATCGGTTATTTTGAACAGATAGTCGCCAGGGAGTAGATCTAACAATTCAGTGTGCTTGCACAGCTTTAGAAACACAGGTTTCTCAAAGTGTCCGAATATGCGTATACTCTGCAGCATATAAAACGCATCCATCGGCACACGTTCGCTGCCCTCAATTGTCTCCTCTAGATACTCGGCTGGTGGCTCCACAGTTTTCATTTCCAGCGGCATATTTTCGCGTCGTAGCTGTAAAATACGACGCGCAAAGCGCATTACGGCGCGTCTCTTGTAGCCCTTGCCACTGCTGTACATCTGTCCGGAAACGTTCTTCATTTTGCGCAACATACGGCGACCATAGAATATCATCTTATCCCGCTTGCGAAAGCGCAAGCCACGTAAATCTCCCGCCGACAAGCTCAATGAATTAAGTGATCGCGACAACTCATCCTGCAGCCTAAGACGCGCCAAGCGTTTAAAGTATAAAAACCACGCAATGAAGAATATTGTGAGCATAGCCACTGCACCGTACAGGTACGCCTGGAAGATGAAGTTAGGATGCATATTTGAGTTAAGAGTTTGGTTTGTATACAAAAATTGAAGTTAATTTATGTACATTTTCTTCTCACTGAAGCTGCCTTTTAACCGTTAAAAAGCACCAACAGAAATTCCATATGAAACATCGACCTATTTGGAATGAATCGTTCATGGTATCTCTTCATAAATATGGTGTTAAGTCTAAGCTTTATTAGATTCCCAAAGTTGTTCTACGACTAGAGAATTTTGTTCCCTGATTGCAAATAGATATCATCTACACTGACTTCAGTACGGCTTTTGATTCTGTTATCTATCGAATCGTGTGAAAAAAGTTACTCTCATCTTACATCTGGTGTACCTAAAAGTAGCCATCTGGTTTCTCTTCTTTTTGTCTTATTTAGCTACGAATCCGATATAAGTTACAGTGCGCATATGAAAATCGCTATTAGTGACATGGACAACGATCGGTTTTGCTTCAGGACAATTTGTATTGCTTCCTGCCACTAAAAACGCTAATGGATGTCAATACCGCTGTTTTTTGAACAAAATAAGAAGATTTAATAGTTGTTTTCAAATGGCTTCGTTTGGCGTCACCATCATTACTTTTACGTGAAAACAATTCGATTGTATATAGGGTAAGAGAATGAAAAGGAAGGAGCAGAAGAAGAAAATAAGGAAGCGAAACGGGAAAAACGAATAAGTTCTACCTCGAGAGGAGCGCGGGAGCTGGCGTGCGAAGCCCCGTAGTTATATATAAACATGCGTGCTTTCCTGCAAGAGGATATAACTGCAGAAGTTTTCCCCAAAGAACTGCTGAAGATCGAAAATGAACAAATTCCTGGGGTAGCACTACTGGTCTCGAAAGAACCCAGTGCTTTAACCTGCTGAGATGGTGATATTCTCTAACCCGCTCACCACACGAGGCGAAATCGTAAATGCTCGATATTAATTTAATCAAAAAATCGATTTTGGAAACGAAACGAAGCTTGTGGTCCAGCTAGTTTTTTCCTATAAACAAATAAATATCCGTTGAAGTATTTGCAATCTCTTTGTTGAATGGTCGCTAATAGAAAAGTTTGTTTACAGCTCGGTTCCTAGTACAATAGATAAGAGCCATAGAAATTCTATGTTGACCACCCGCTATGACATGTGTAAGTATATATGTACATATATGTATACAGTATGCGTGACATTGAAATTTGCATTTGTTTGTTTGTTGATTTCCCGACTATCACAATCGCCACTTGTTGTTTTTGTTGTTATAGGTAAATATGTGCGAATGCAGCACATACAGTATATATGCATACATATTTCATATAGAGCTCTTGTTCTCTGGCGCCGACGCTGCAGTTTCCGCATTGACATATTGTTGTTGCTAGTTTTTACAACAGGTTTCAGCAACATTAGCAGCGAAAACTTGGAACATAGTGTCTGTCTATCGCTCATAGAATTAAGTTTCGCAAAATATTTTCTTGGAATTGAAAAATTGAGACGCGCACGCAACAGGCGTCTCTCTTCACTTTTTCATTTATGTTTATTGGGAAAACGAGACGCAGAGATACGCCCATTAACTGTAGACACGATACGGCAATTTTTTGCAGAAAACGCAAAAGAAAACTAATTGGGAAACGCACCTGTGCGTTTTGTTACTATTATATGTATAGCCCAGTCATAAGATATGCCAATGTCCCTAAGCACATAATGTTCGAGCTTATTGTACATGATATATAGCAGTATAGGCACATACATATATCGTTCAGAGTGCCGGCTCAAGGAGTATACAAGGGGGGGCAGCAAGTCGACGAAACGTTTTATCTCTAGACAACTAGAATTACATTAACCGTCGATTACTGAATAAACATGCAATATAACAAGTTACAAAAGTTATGAGGGAAAAACAAAGAAAACAAAATTAAAACAAATTCGCATTAAAGTTATGGAAAGGAAACCGCTCCAACAGAAACGGCCAGTCACCTTCTCAAGTCAATAGATGACTCTCAAACAACGGTAGACACTCCTGTGTCTGCCAGATCTCGGCCTGTCTGTCACGATTTCCGCCGTGAACTTCCCTCTATTGCCCATGTGGCCCAACTCCCTGTTCCACTGAGGGACAAACTCTCTCAGTTACATACGGAGGCTGTATATCCAGCACGCAAGGCCCAACGCGGTTCTAGGTGTTAGATTCCCTTCCAAGGCACACGAAGTCCACCCTGCACAGTTACGTTGAGGTTTTTCTAAAATCTTGAACATCTGTTTGGCCAGGGTGAATCCCGGAGTCTCGGATGTCTGTCTGCTCTGGGATCTCACACTCAACGGCTCACCTTTTTGAGTGGAGCTCCAAGCCCACTGGGCTCACTGAGCTCACACCGCTATTCCTTTGGCTAGACCCATTTGAGGCGGCTCGCTTCCTCGAGCTGAACCTGTGTGCTCCCAATGTCCTATAACTTTCTCCCTATACATCGTTTTTTTATATCTTCCTGTCTTATCTTTCCATGTGTTTGTGTTTGTCTACATACATGTCATCTCGCCACCCGGCTACAACAACAACAACAACTGCGTCACCAGCTTCGACTAGAGGATTTTATGGAATATAAGTCCTCAGAATAGTCTTTCCTTGTCATTATTATGCCATGGTCATGATTTCTTACATGTCTATGGGTCGCAGCACCCGGTTGTAATACACAACCGAGCCGAAGCTCTAGCCGCATTTGGTTGCACAGCAAGGTACTCTTTACTCTACGATGCATCGGCCAAACATCGATGTTTTCAAAACCATCGGACATTTCACCATTTCTTACGCCTACCTTGCCGACCTTTTATCATCTAAAGTCTAATTATTTCAAGATTATGCCAAAGTCCTTTTCTCGGTTTTATAAATAATGTTTAAGGTTATTCTCAAAAGCCGGCAAACTCCTGCCGGAACGCTTATCAAAACTTTTATGTTTACACAATGAAGGCTAGATCTACTTGATCTTTAGCATAAAGTATTGTATCACCAAGTTCATACTTGTAGTGAGAAGAAGGGCTTCGCCTCGTTGCAGTTCAGTTTGAGAGGATTAGCCATTTGATCATTAGAAGTTAAAAGATATGCAGGAATAAAGTTTAACATCATCCTTGTGAACAACCCTAGGGAACTCCAGAGGTGACATTAAGTATAACTGCTCTGTGAAGTAGCTAGCAGAAACTTTGGAAGTTCAAACAACTGTGTTTCATTACATGTCTGACGTCAGCATTACAGCAATTCGCAAAAGATGCCATCAAATCAATCAACACGCTAAAACAGCGAGATTTCGCTACAAAATAGCAAATCTTAATAGCGATGACGGACTGCTCGACAAAAATTGCTTTGAACTTGAAAAAAAAAAAACGCATTTAGTTAAAGGGTTCAAGTTTAGAGGTATTCCGAAGCACATTAAAACGAGTGAAAAAGTCTATATTATATGCTTGAAAATTCATGTGTAGAAACAGCTTAGAAGATATGTACCATATCTTTTGGATTTCTCTAACCGCCTATCTATATATATTTTTTTTATATATAATATTTAAACGTTTTCAACTAAATTCAAAAATAGTTTCTATAGAAAAATAATGGTTTTTTTTTTTTGGCATTTTACATGTACTAGTGTGGTGTTAGCGACCTGATCTTTTTATATACATAGTTGTTGTTGACGATTCAAGGTCCAAAGATAACAACGCCTATATTTTACATTTACTTCTACATAACGCAATGCCAAATTTCGCACGATTTGAATGCATCGGTTTACGAAGTCGTAATGCAGGAACAATTGCACCTAAGGATCGTGTGGAATCGAATACGTGTTAATACAAGTAGAAGCACTGCCGCGTTGCATCGCTCAATCACTTTTAAAGACCTTTCATGGATCCAAATTCGCATAGGAAACGCCGGGGTTGTGTTACTGCGAAGCGCGCAGCGGGCGGAGACCCCTTATTTCATATACTTAAAAACGATTTATCAGAGTGAATCAAACTTTTAATTGAAGAACTCGTAGCTATGTTGAAGTTAAAAATCTTAAAAATCACTTTTATGGATTTATTTTATTTATTTTTCTGCAGCTAAAGAAGTACTATATTATCTGGTCAATACAACCAGGCCTAGAAACAAACGAGATAAAGTAGCGCCCGGAACTAGTTTGTTTCAAACAAAACATTTTCTTTGTCATCACTAATACGATCACATAATATCTCCTTATTAATATGTTTTAATTTTTGTAACTGTTTCCAGACGTTCAAAAGACAAAATAATATGATATTTAAACGTTTAGGAAGCTGAGAATAGTATAAATTGATCGATTCCATAACTCTAAAATGCCGTCACTGTAAAGTATTCGGAAACAACATTTCCAAACAGCTGCGTTGCTTTTACTATATTTTATATGATAACATCAATGGTTTTCAATTTTCGCTATGTTTTCGATGTTTTCTCCTGAATGTCGTTAGTTTTACTTTCTATTTGGGTTTTTGTATAGGAACCGGTAAGCCGCAACAAATATCGGTGGAGACAAAATAACCTAAACCAACTAAAACTTTTTAATTCTTTGAAAATACGTTTTTATCAAGAATTAAGGTTTATCAATGTTCTTGTTCAAACCAAACCCAAATATTTGGAATCTGAATTAGTTCGAGATCTAGACTTTAGCCTATTAATCGAGGTTGTTTTACCTCATAAAGGCACATTTTTAATCTTAACTCAATATGTAATGCAAACTTAGTATGAACTTAAATTATCATTTGATGATTTCTTTTATATTAGTACTAGGGGGCTCCGCCTCTGCTGACTCCAACCCCCGTGCCCTCCGCGAAGTATATCATATTCCTCTTTCCGTTCCCCTTCCTCAAACTCATTCTCATCCGCTCTCGCTTTCTCATTACAAGTGACTAAGTATTTATCAGATTTTAAATATTTTTATAACATAGATGCACATAAACACGACAGAATACTCTGTCAAGTTTCGCGTTGATAGATTTAGCAGCGAAATTCTGCTGAGGGGAAACGGCGGCAGATATCAAACCTATGCGACAAACTTCATCTGTTCTAGTATTACGCGCATCTTTTGTTACAATTTTGTGTCGCTCTTATGATCTCGCAGTTCTAGCGCCTCCTACAGACAATGATAAGAATTTGAGCCCATCGAACTTACGGTCTTGCACAAATCTAAATTACTGCTTTACACTATGTGTACGGCGATTCTTTCGATCGAGTATAAAATTGGTGCATTGCATTCGCGAATCCGAAAGCAAGCAAATCAATTGTTAATTAACGTTTTTCAATTTGATTCATAATGCTTTAGGTAATTTGTGAAATTGTTTGCTTAAAATAGTCAGGTTGAGAATCGGGGGTCAATAATATCTGAAAAGGGCGCAAATATGCTGAAGCCGGCACTGTTGCACATGTTCAAAGTTAGGTAAATTGATTTGGCCTCAAAGGGTTAATTAAATTATGGCAAAATGATTTGCCGACTTTCATAAATAAATGCCACAAAAAAAAAAAAAATAAAAAAAAAATTAGATATACGGATTTGCACGCGTTGCCAAGGCCCACACCCACACATATGCATATATGCATTGACGTTTAATCAAAATTGATTTGATACCTTTGTTTTTGGGGTCAGGCGCTGCTACTATCTGTTTATAGGCGATAAGCCAAGTGGAGAACTCAGAGCATAGCACAATCCATACACAGACACAAACATGCTTGCACGAACATGCACGTACATGCACGTACATGCATACTATAGTTTTAGAGCAGCGCATGTTGACGGAAGTGCGCATAAAGCACTGGCCAACAACACACACACACACACACACAGACACACACACACACTTACATAAAGCACATGCTTGCTGGGGGCTCGTGCTTAGCCGTAGCATTATAGACGGACTACAATATGTGATAACAGACAAACAAACAAACAGTCAAGAACAACAGCGCGCGCAACTCATTTCGCTTAGCCAGTGACGTAGATGGGGGGATTTTCCCAATTGTTTAAAACTTTAGATTCATTATACCCTGTACACAAAGTGAGAAAGAATATGAAGCCCACCCAACTCCCCCTTGTCACACATAGTCACATTTAGGCAACCCCCTTCCCTCTAATGTGCCGTCACAAAACGTGCAACCAAAACAGAGCTGTGTGCATTCCTAGACACTTGAAATAGAATATCAACTGAATCATTGCTGTTATTAAAGCGAAAGCAAGATATTTGAAGAGTTAATAATTTGAAATTTGATGATCTTTGACGGTTTTCTTGGAATTCGAAAAATAAGTAATTTTGGTTTTTTTTGTGACGTCACACGTTTTGGGCACACACCCCCCATCACCCATCTCCACAAAAAGTCACAATTTGATGAAACCCCCCTTCGGTTGTGACGTCATCTATGGACAGCCACAAAAGGGTATTGTAGTTTTGTGCAGGCAGAAGAAGCTTGGTCAAAAATAATCAGGAGCAATAGTCGTGTTCAACCCCGTAAAACAACAATTCCAATGAAAGAATGTATTTACATCAGGCCGTAACCCGATAACGGGTTGATAAGGCCAGTTAAGAACACTGTTGACCTTTTGCCGAAACAGCCACCCGCAGTCTGCGTAGTAATTTGATTTTCAAGTGGATACCCGACTCAGCATATTTTTTTACTATAACTTTGATTGTATTTATCCAATTTCAATCATTTTTATAAGGTCAATGCACTTAAGCACAACGCAAACCTCTGTCGAGTTGATAGAGTCAACGGCGCAGCGGGGGGCAAACGGTGACCGATCAACCCGATTTGACGCGCATCTCTTGGTAAAATTTTGTGTCGCTAGCTCTTAGACGTACGGACGGACATGGTACAATCGCTAACCGAGTCAATGATAAGACTTTTTGGCCATTTAACTTATGATCTGCCACGCCTGCTGCTGCCTGTTATATACATTGCACAAATCTAAAATACACTTTGTGTACGGCTTATAAAAATAAACAATATTAAAGTTATACAAATGTCTTTTGCATAATCTGCTGCTCAATATCGCAAGATGCTAGTTTTGTAAAACTGTGGTGAGCGGGTTACAGAATACCAACTCAGCAGGTCAAAGCTTGTCGTATGAGGCGACTAACAATGACAGTGGGTTCTTTCGAGACCAGTAGAGCCAACCCAGACCTTAAAAGGGTTGTGCGTAGGGTTCAGCACCCATCACGTAAAACCACAATTTCAGTGAAAGAATGTGTTTACATCAGGCCGTTAACCGATAACGGATTGTTATGGCCAGTTAAGAAGAAGAAGAAGTAGTGTTCAAGAAATGTATTTGCTTCGTAGAATCGATTTCAATACTAATAAACCGACTTTATACTATAAGATAGCAACAATGTACACAACTGAGTGTATAAATGTGCCACACATAGGATCACATTCATGATTAGGTCTAACATAAATGGCCCCCTCGCAAATAGTGCCATCTATGCCACTGTTCCAAACCCAAACACAAAAATGTGAAATAACAACTAATACAATAAGTTTAGTTGCATTGCTGATCCTCTACACGAATGCAGGGTTAACCTCACCCAGCCACCCACTGGCATGTGCATAGAAACAAACATGCATATATATGTATGCATGCAGCTATGAGTCACAAGTGGCAAGGAAATGTGCGTTTGTGGCACTACGTCGCACACAGGCGCTGTACTTACCGTCTTTTGGCATTGCTTGGACACATATTGATACCAGGCCTCAGAGAACATTTTGTTGTAAGCGCCATCGGCACTTGCACGCATTAATTCAACCACTTCCATGTTTTGGTTGTGTGTGAGAAACGTGTCCGCTGTGTCCTTGGAGCCTCCACAGTTATTACAATTATAACGCCGATGACTGCCGCCCTGCAGGCCCACTATTTAGGCTATTGTTGTTGTGATTGTTGTTGTTTTAGCTGTTATTGCTCTTGTCGCTGCGCTAAGAAATGCGGAAATACTATTGTTATTGGTGTCTGCGACACCTTTGTTATTGGATTTTATAGTTGGTTACTGTATAGTGTTCGTTGGTTTTATTAAATCTTGTTATTGCCAGCTCACAAATATATTTTTTGTTGATTTTACATTTTAATTTTTACAAAAGCAAGTGAGTTTTGCGCACACATTTCATAATTGCAATGCACTATAAAAAAATTAATTTATCAATGAGCATTTTTGTGATTCGAGTTGAATTGTGTTCTAAGTGCTGTCAACTTGCTATGTGTCTTAATGTCGGCTGACTGTCTGGCTCAACAGCTGTTCGGCGCTGCTAACTTTGTTGACAGTTGTTTTCTGCTAGTTCACAATAGGCACACACATGTTTATATATATATATATCGATAAGTATATTTGACCTTAACAGCGCCTTAACATGGCGCGAGCTGGCTGAACTTTTGAATTGAGGTTGCCGCGCGCCGTTCGTGCCGGCATAAGTAACAAAAAAAAATACTAAAATACTTACGACGCATAATTAACTTGTTTAAAATTACACAAAATCAAAGAGGCATGAAAAAGAGAAACAGCATGGTGTACACAATGGTGATTAACAACTGTAAAATGTATATATTTGTAACTAAATTTGTAGCATTATAAATATTTATGTACAATTTGAAAACTTAGTTGCTTGGCAGTGAAATCTGCTGGAGGCAATACTTTACACTCTCATTACGTTCAAAAGTCCGAAAATAAAGTGTAAAATATACAAAAAAAAGTGCAGAAGCTGCAGCTAGCTGAATGCAAAAATTAACAGAGCATGGCGCACTTAGTAGATAGTCAAGCATGCAGCAAAGTTAGGCATTACATTAAGCTGTAAGCCAAAATGCGTGGCAACAGCAATTTATTAAGTGTATTAAGTGGCAGACTCAGCGACAAAGCTGCATCATAAACAAATGGCTGGCCGGCCAGTAATTAAATATAAAAAAAAAAAAAACAATGAGCACATTGTATATGATGCGCTCAAGTTATGCGCATTTCCATTGCACATTTACCGTTACGATTTTAAATTGCTCAAACGCTTAACAGCACTTTCGCTCGCTGTTAAATACAGCCCTGCTTGTTCGATCTTTTTCTGCTAATTCAAGTCACATAAACAATGTTGGCAAAATTTCAAAACCAAAAATTTATAAAACAATTAAATGTTTTGTTAAAATGTGTTGCAGCTTATATCATATAACTACCATAAGTATCTCGTATGTTTAAAAAATTTCGCCTAATATGAAAAGGTAGCGACTATGCCGGGAACCGACATTTTACATTGTTTTTTCTTTTTTAAAGTTAAATATATTTTTAAAGCGTCACCTTTTTAGTCAACCAACTACTTCATCCAATCTCTGTCAATTCTGCACCGCCAACATACCCCTGTCAGTAAACCACCTTCTTATAGACTGCGAAAACTTTCAAAGATACAGAAATAAGCAATTTCCTTCATCCAACCCAATGATTGCAATTTTTAAACCAACTGAAACCAATCTATTTAAAACCATACTCTTCTTAAAAGATTCAAATCTGTTAGAACTAATTTAAAGCTATTACATTATAAAATGAATTATATAAATATACTATATTATAATAATTATTAATAAATCTAAATATCTAAATAATAATATCAATAAGCTTAAGGCCATGGCTAGCTATAGCTTAGTCTCTTAAGTTTTTTTTTTTTTTGCAATTTTTACATTGCACTGAAGCTGTTTGTAAATAAATAAATAAAATATTTTTGAACCAAATACCGAAATGCTTTCCGCTGTTTTGAATTGTTTCTTCCAACGGACTTTAACAACACTGGTTCCGCAGATTTGAACCCAAAGCACAACCAGAACCAGCGCTTAACAGTGGCTGTAACAGTTAGCATAACAGCTGTGCTGTATGTTAATGCGCTGTTAACTTGAAAATGATTTGATTCGCTACTTATATTTGGTTACTTGTAATACGAGTCTTTATATTAGTGCGAGTCGTCGACGGTTGTGTTTGCATTCAAGCAGTCTGTTAACTATTTTGTATGCGCATGCGTCCCTCTCTCAGCCAATTTTGAAAACGTATTGTGAAAAATCCTTTTTGCCATACTCACACGAATATAAACGTGAACAAAAACGGCGCACACACAAAATAATACTAGTTGGAGAAAGAAATCCAATCTTAAAGCATAAAAAAAATACATAATTGCTGACTGTGATTTGTTTACAACTTTTTTTTTTCGATTTTTTTAAAGTGAGTGAAGCTTATTTAAAGTTTGAATTCGAAGTGAAGGGTGTAACAGACACACACACACACACACACACACAGCAGCAGCAGCAGCAGCAGCTCAAAAGGGCGTCGCGACGAGAAAGAAAAAAAAAACACCGGCAATAGAAAATAGAAAACAGTGGCGATTAACGTAAAACAAAGCTCGCGGGCAAAGGATAATTAAGCTTTAATTTTGAGCAAATTACCTTTGTAATTAAAGAAAAACGCTAAAGCAGTGACAAATAAGACAACGTTTGGGTGCTGCAGCAGAAGAGAGCAACAAAGAAAGTAAGTGAATTCCTTTTAACATGCCAAAGCCCAAAGATGGCTCAAATCAAGTGACTACTGTTAACTGTAATGTATGTGCAATTACTTATATATATGTATATATGTATATAGCATATACATACATACATTTCTCTCTCGGCATTTATGATGATGTGTGAGTGCAGACGTCTTGTGTTAGATATGCAGTTGCACCGACCGTCTCTGTGTCTTTGGATGCTGACTGCTCCAATTCCAGGTGGAGCGCATCAAATCAAGCAACGTCTTGGCAGCTGCTGCAGCTGGGGCGTCTCCGCTCTTGCACTCGTGCTCTCTCTCTCTCTCTCTCGGTCTCTCTCTGTCATGTCTGCATGTCATAAAATCCACACTCTGTCGAAGACAACGACGTCACAGTTGCTTGGGTCTTGGCTTCATTTCATGTTTTGCGCAAAGCTCTCCTGCTCTTCTTACATACATATGTATGTACAGTGCAGTCGCGATACAGTGAACTAATTAAAACCAAGGGTGTTCACAATACCAAATTTGTTCACTCAACAATTTAAATGAGATTACGCACAAATCTAGTCGGGATATCCTTTTATTTATTTTAAAAACGAACAAAAATACAATTAATTTCTAATTTTAACATAAAACAGCCTTCATGGCTCATATTTCATTACATATCATCGCATAAGTTAACTAATTTAGTACATAAAATTCATTTTGATTGAAAAGCATAACACAAAATTCAATAAATGAAAAAGATAATGCATTACCTTTTTTTTTTTTAACTAAAAAAACGACTAAACCATAAAACAGACACTGAGAACTGTGCGCACCTTTACAGACATTTACTTGACAAACACAGATTAGTTTAAATTCAAGCTCCACAGCTAATAGTTGTGTAAAAATGTATGTATTAAAAATGTTCGCTATTGATGTTACATGTATAAAAATACCTAAGGTTTTCTATGTTGTTGTATAGCCCTGAAGAAGGTCTCCGCAGTGGGTCAGAAATATTGGAAAATAATAATAAAATTACATCTAACATCAAAAACTCTGAAGTTTTAAAATCTTTGTTGGACCTTGAGCCGGAAAAAAAGAAAAAAGCTAAAGAAGAAGATCAGGTCGCAAATTAAAACTCATATAATGCATTACGTTTAAAGTTTTTTAAAGAATGCTGAGATTGTTTATAGTCAATGCAAAAAATAATTTGTTCACATAACCGAGTGTTCATTCTATCGCGACTCCACTGTATATACATAGCTACATATTTGCCGTTGTTGTTGTTGTTGTTGGTATTGTTTTTGCTACTTATGCTGGCAGCAACTTTTCTTCTTCTGCTGTTGATTTTTCCAACCGGCTTTTGCTTAATTGCCTTGACATTGGCATTCAATGGTCTGCTATGCGCCGCTCTCTCTCTTTATGGCGCTCTCCCGACCAATGTTGCCAGACAAATGCAACAACAGCAACAACAGAAGCAACAACAACAACAGCGGCAGCGACAACGACCTTACTGTAAACCATTCTTGTTCCAATCACTCAAACTATAAACAGACATAACACGCACCTTACCCAGGCCACACACACACACACACACACACACACACACACACACACACACACAGACACGCTGATGCCGCTGTTCTAACTGTTTTTTTTTTCAATCTTCTTTCTTCTTATTCTTTGCTTTGAATAGCTGACAATTAATTTGTTGCTCTAGCTTTTCCGTTTTTGTTGTTGTTATTGTCGCTCGGCTCTTGTTTATGTTTGTTGTGTGACGCCCGGCTATCTTTCGTCTCATTCCAACATCGACCCCACCCGCTGGCGCTGCTGACTTTTCCTTTGTTTTCCTTGTTCCTGTTGGAAAACGCACCAAATTCGTGTGTGTATGTATCTGTTTGTAGTGCCGTCTGTCCCTTGTCTCTGAATGAATCTTTGGTTGCTTATTTGTTGGGCTGATGCGCTCTGAGTGGCGCGCTGGGCGTGTGCTTTATGACTCTGTCGGCTTTAAAACGGTAAACGCGTTTCGTCTGCTTTTCGTCCGTTTTCGTTTCTGCTTCATTTCGCACTACACCCGCTGCCAACTGCAGGTACACACAGCCATCCACCCTCACACAAACAAGCATAAAGCTACCCGGTCGTCGCACAGTGGGCAAAAGGGACGCTACGGCCAGGGATCGTAACTGTTATGTTACACATATTTTTAAAATTATTTCTCAAGTTTTACTTTTTACTCAGAAAATAAAACTTATTTTTGAGTTTATTTCTTGCTTGGAAAATAAAACTTATTTTTGAGTTTATTTTTTTGCTTGGAAAATAAAACTTATTTTTGAGTTTTATTTTTTGCTCGGAAAAAATAAAATTTATGAAAAGTAAATTTTAAGTCATTCCGAGTTCGTGTCAAAATGGATATGTTTTTCAATTCAATAACAATTGCTTATCAGCTTTAACAGCTGTGTTTTCGAGCGCAGTTATAACTTATTCAATATTAGTTTTATAGAATATTGCGCCGGCGTTAATTCGGTATTATGAACATGTCGGTTTTATTCAAAAACAAGTTTTATTTTCTGAGCAAAAAATAAAACTCAACAATAAGTTTTATTCATGATTTTTTTGTGTATAAGTTAAAAAATACAAATTAAGGTAGTTTTGCATAGCTTATGTGACAACGGTCACAAAAGTATGCCCCTTTTACATGTACCATTTCTCTTTCACTATGATTTTTTTAGTTTCAAAATTGATAAATAATTATTATTTACGGTCCCTGACTACGGCGGAAATTAATTTAAAATAATGCCAATATCTGTTCCTGTTATATCTAATATACTTATGACTTAAATATGTGTTAAAATGTTGTCGCCTTATGTGCTGCGCAGTGTTGTAGCTATAAAATTGCAACGTACTGTATTCATATTTTTACAAATATTTCTTCCTATTGAAAAGTAGAAGTGCAAAAAACCGAAATGTTTGTCGCCTGTAATTTTTCTTTATTTTCGAGGTTTTCTATGTTAAATTTCCAATAGGTCCAAGATAAACTGCTGCTACATGCTATGCTTGAATCTACTTGACTTTCAATTCATCCCAATAAGAAAATAATAATCAAAATGTAATTGTTATGGCCAGTTAAGAAAAAGAATTGAGCCGCTGAAAATTAATTAATTTTGGCTCTTATTAAATCGATAACTGAATCTTATTTATATTAATGCTGTGCTCGATGAAAATGTATTGTCTTTTAAAAAAACTTAAAATTTAAAAGCTGAATTCATGATTCCACATTTTAACATGTAACAAATCAACCTATCGCTATAACACACAGATGGTCGACCTTTGTCAAAGTCTTAAATTTAATTTAAAATCAAAAATAATAAGTTTTGCTTACAAAAACTTCAAATGCATTGAAGCTTAATTATATAATTTGTCGAACTTCATCAAAATCAAAAATATAATTTGAAATTTATTTAATTATCAAAATAATTTGTATGTACGCTAATTTCAAATTTTTCTTAATTGTTGTGTGAGATCAATAGGATATAGTTTTATAAAAACCAATGCACATGGATTTTGGCAATATTAATAAGAATTTTTGTTACAAAAACTACATTTTTGGCCGATTGGTTGCATAGAAGCTAAATGCTATACATAGTTGGGCGATCTTGCTAAAAGTCTTAAACATCAGATTTTATGCCAAAATCTTTTGTTGTTCATAAATGAACTTTCACTAGATCGCACCTCTCGACCACTGTGCGCCGGCAAATCAATATTTTTCAATAAGGATTTTGTTTGCCATTCGGCGTTGCTCATGTTGTTGTTCAACGTCCAGCAGCAGCAGCAGCAGCTTGTATGTATATTTGCAATTAGTATGCCGGGCAACAACCGTATTGAAGCTCGTGAGTCACGTTTGGGTTGTTGTTGTCGTTGCTGTCGGCTTGGCTAATGGCAGCGCGTCTCTCGGTTTGATTTGCGTATAAGCCACAGAGGCAACCATCGCATAATGCTTCCGTTTTGCGCCGGAAATCAGGTACAAAACTCAAAACATTCATTCACTCACTCACGACTGTTTGCGCTTAAATCGTTATTGTTCGAACATTCTGTTGAAGATGGTATGTACATAAGTATATGTTTGGATGTATGTATGTAGTTATGTTTATGTACTGCACTACATGTGTATGTGCATATGGACACCCCCTTATAGCTAGCTGACAGCTGGCTGCTGACGGAGCCAACAACTTGACAATTGTCCTTGAAGAGTAGAGACATTAACAGCAGCTCAGCTAAGCCGAACCCCTGATCTGATCAATGTAACCAATGTGTCGCACTGTGCGAGGGTGTTCCTGCTGAAATGCAAACCAATCGTACACTACTCGTCATGTTTATAGTGCAACTTTTCAGCGAAAAGCAACTGAAATTGGTGTATGACTTTATGGCATGATAAGATACTCTTAGTATTAGAGTATTGAAAAAATAGAAATGCATTCTAAAGCGGTTACGATTTTGGGTGTTATATTCAACTTGCTCTACTCACTAATTGTTAATAGTAGTAATCTAGCACTGTGACCAGGCATGTGCGCTCTCATAGCCCGCAAGAACTTACACAAATGCGGCCGAAGTGCTAGCCGAACGCTGAACTAACTGCTCCTTGGAGACAAAAGAACGATTGAAGCAGGTTTATATGACTCACTACACTAACGCATTCGTGTTATTGAACGTTTCTGAATATCCCTGCATTATATATGCATATCTATGTAAAAATTTAGAAAACCGAAAAAGGACGTTCATTCACATATTACCGACTGCAAAAATTTGCCAAATTTGTTGGAAAATGAGTTCTGGCACTATACGTGATCTGATTTTCAATAGAATTTTACGACCCCAGCTGCAATACAGTAATCGCTTTCCTTATTCAAGCGACGAGCAGTGTATACACAACAAGCATACATACTACTTCATATGTACATATGTAAGAACACTATTATGTTCATTTGTACATTTATGTACAAAGTTATACGCTTTTCTTTTTTCGCAACACCCACCTAATTTGCAGCTGAATTTTTGCTGTCGCCTTCAAAAGAGTTCTATCCAATAGGCTGAGTCACAATTCGCTTTTACGTTTTTGCACAAAATGCGTCAGCGGTTTGAGCAAGAGAAACCTTTAGGTTCGTTCTGGTTCTCGACTTTGTATTCGGTTTCCCTTTCAGCTTGCATACAACTTGATTCTCACAATTGGAATTTCATGGGATTTGCATATTTCAGCACTGTCGACACACAGTCAAGTTCCTGGCGCTGAATTTTTGACACAACGTTCTTATGGACTACTGCTACGTGATTCATGCGACGTTTTCTGTAACGCATTTAATGCTACATATGCATGACTTATATGTAACTATGCTTGCCCCTTTATCAGCATGTAGTGCCTATGCTTATATATATGTACATACATATATGTAGCTGTTGGGTTTATTTTTGACTGCAATTTATAGCGCGCTTATCTGCATGCGACTGTAGTTAATGCCGTTCTTGTCTTTGCGCAGCACTTGCTTACTTCCTGCCTTACATGCCTTCTCGTCTTTGTTTTGCTTTGCCTACTTTCCTTACCACCACCCCTTACAAAAATAATTGATACGCCGGGGCCGCCGACGCCACTGCTGCTGCTATTCCTGCCCTCAGGCCCGGGTTCAATGCACGCCATTTGCTCATGAAGCTGACGATGCCGAAGCCAAAGCCAATGCAGCCTTGCTTTGATAAAAGCCAAAGAAAGAAAAATATGTGAACCTCTTCGGTTTGGATTTCTTCTACGCGTCGCTTTTGAATTTGTTATCGAAACGCGGCTTAATTTATGCACCCACTCTAAGTGGCCTTTGTACGCGCACGATTAACTAAGTGAATGTTGTGCCAGTGAGTGTGTGTGTGTGTGTGAATTGGAGGTGTCGCTGCCAATTCATTTTATTTGGTACAATTATAGGAGCTGCTCCAGCAACGGGTAGCAGCTCCAGGTCTTGGCGCATGCCACACACAGCAGCGAGAGCCGTTTATGAACTTGTCGCAATGAAAAGAGCCGTCGTAGCAACAACAACACCAGATGCCAAAGATGTTTTTGGGTGACTTGATGCGTTGACCGCCAACTGGTTCAGCTGGTTATCAATGGAGACATAAATGCCAGCAGCAACAGCACGTCCACAAAGAGAGCGTTATATTCAATTGTCAAATATTTCTTTCACTAAATGTATCCATTTGATAGGAGCTGCCTGTTGAGTAGTGATTAGAGTCACCTAAGCGGAGTTCAAGGCCTTCGATTTCATTGATTTTTTTTTTTTTTGTAGCAAGAAAGCCAAGCAGAACTAAGACATCACAACTATTTGCAAGTCGCAGTGGAATCAGTTTCTTTGAATCCAACACAAACTTGGACTCTGTATCATTTTGTACAGATGCAAATCCTATGCCATTTTGTATAAACCGAACTTTATCGAAGGTCTTTGAAAATCAAATTAAAATGATTTAAATTCTCTGGCCGATTGGATAGGTTAGGTTAGAACGGCTGCCAGGCTATCTGCCTGCCACACAACCGTAGGATCTCGAGCTCACTCCACCCCCGTTAACCCATAGACATAAAATTAAAGAGGAGATCATCCATATGCAGCGATAAAGTCTGCAATCTTTTTGGGTCTAATTTCGGACAGGTTTGCAATGTTATTTAGAAAGTATCTGCCTAGTCTTCAGAGAGCCGTACATGAGCAAAAGAGCTGCTTTACCGTTTCAGCCTATTTCTCGTCACAACAGCTCCTGCTCAAAGCCGGGCCGCATAAGCGTCAAACAGCCAATGTCCTGTGATGGCGCGTATGATTACAGAACATCTCCTTTTGTTCAGCGAGCAGAGCTTCGCTGTACGTTTTTTGTGGGCATAGCTATAATTGTGCCATCTCATCCAGTACCCCGGTGTCCTGGTACATAACAGGCTTATAACGAACTGCGGAGCCATCTTATGTAGTTGTAGATAGTTTGTCACAGATATCGAATTTGACGACATTGAGCTTATTATTTTGATGGCCGTTTGGCTATCATATCATAATTACATTGCTCGAAATAACGAATGAGCGAAATAGTGCCCACTTTATTGCAAGAACTTACACCTGGAGCACACTGCAGTAAACTAAGCGTTATATTGAGTTCCACCTCCAATCCGATCATTTAACTTAGATCCGTTAGTGAAGAAGCAGGAGGCATCGGTGTGTCCTGGAGCACCAAGCTTCCATTCTTCCTTACATGGGATGAGTGTGTTGAAAGGTGAACGGGTACACATTCCACCGGTACACAGCAGTTTGTTTTAAGTGGTACGACATTATGTTTCGTTACTATAGAAGAGTGACATAAGCTACATTTTGTTCCAGCAGCTTGAGTCTCTCTCTCTACGCTGCCAGGTAGCGGCCCCACTTGTACTTATTGACGTAATTGCGATGGTATACCACCGATTTATGGCTTAATTCTATTGCATACAGCGTGTTCAGCAATAGATGCACAATTAAGTTATAAGTGACACGGAACAAGCAGCAAAATCGAGTTGTAATAACCAGGTATAAGAGCCAAAAAATTGCCACCTCAATTACTCAATCCGACAATATGGCTAAGCCGACAAGCAACAAAGTAAATTATCTACTTTAGTATGAAGCATCTACAATGTGGGACTGTCCCGCGTTTCCTTGCACTGACAAATATTCTGCCATATATCAGTATAAATTGAACAAGTTATGAGTGCCTAACGAAGCAGTTTGTGAGCGAATACGCAAACGGAGTTATTGGCCATAAAAATCCTTTAAAAATGAAATCTGGCACACTTCAATTCTAGCTCTTCGTGATACTTAGTTATTTACTTTTGCATTTTTTTCTTTTACCTTGGCCACACCATACACACTGAAATCGGCTAGCCAACCGCAGTACATTTCGGTAAAAATATTTTAATTTTACACCGCAGCTTGTACAACCGATTGCTGTGTGTATGTGGCGCCTACTCTCAGGAGTTTTCTGCTTCTGACATTAATCTTAAGCTGATATACAGATATCCCTCGTGTGGTCAGCGGGTTACAGAATACCACAATGACACTGGGTTCTTTCGAGACCAGTAGAGCCACCTCAGGCCTTAAAAGGTTTGTGCGTAGCGTTCGGACCCACCACGTAAAACCATAATTCCAATGAAAGAATGTATTGACATCAGGCCGTAACATGATAATGGGTTGTTATGGCCAGCTATGAACAAGAAGAAGACGATATAAAAATATCGACCAATTAATAATTTTGGTTTTCTTTCATAGCAGTGAAACGGCGATTTGTTATTTTTAAGAGATAAGGTTAGGTATTGTCTTGCTCAAGAAAAACTTTCAAATGCACGGCTCAAAGTAAAAAATGAAAGCCGATAACATTCATCTGTAATGAAATCATTAAGTTTCAGCAGTTTATCATGGAAGCTGCTTTGGTTTTGTCATTGAGATCGATGAACCTGATTAATCGGTGCAATTTTTTTTCTTCTCAGGGTTGTTGTAGAAGATTCCACTTTTGATCTTCAGTTGAAAAGTATTTAAATCGCTTGTTGATTTTGGTACGTTTCACATATCTTAAGATCCGCATTTGAAGTTCTGGAATGTGCTCCTTTGTGAATGTTGCCTCTTCAGCCTCAACATGCAACATATAATTTGCTTCGCCTGAGCAACAATATTAATGCCCGTTCAACATTCAGCGCGCATTGTTATTACTATGCAGGTTGATCGCCTACACTACACTGGTGATGCTCTGGAGCACCTCGTCGCCCCTCCCATAATTTCTCACTATGATGCCGCTGCCGTTGCCGCTGCCTCTGTTTTATGCAGTTATTGAAAATGCGAACAAATTATTAATGTGCATGCGCTATGAGCCAAGAGCGATACCTGGCCTGGCCTGGCCTGGCCAACAATTTTCATTGGCTTTTCCCGAGCGCGCTTTATCTTTAGCTTTTTTTTACCACTTTACTCCACTCTATGTAATTGGTGCATAAATCATTGTTGCTGTTGGCCAAAAGCACTATGTACGCCCGTCGTTCGACAATGACTACAACTACACTAACAACAGTAACTATGGTAGTTAAAAATTTTGCTACAGTTAGAGAAACATAGATAGATAGTTGGTTGGTTTGTTTATGCGAATTTCTTCAATATCGCTGAACCACACAGCTCAGTGGCGCAGATAAAGGGGATTTATGGAAACGAAATGATTCTAATGTCCGCCATACATAAAGCAATCGGTTGGTCAACCGATATTCTTTTTTGAAATCTTAATTAGTAATGTATACTTTACGATAAATTATTCATTTTACTGCGATTTTAGCAATTTGCTAAACGCTTAGAACTGAAAATATGCTTTATATTTAGACACAATCAGGGATGTGCTGGAAATCTTTAGACGGCTTTGCCTACATTTTCATTTAAGTTCCACTTAAAAACGCTTCTTGTTGTATTTCCCATGCTCTGTAAGACATTTTTGGAACATTTTTGAATGGCTTTTTGGCATAAAGTCGCTTTAAATTTATATCTGGCATACCGACAAATTGCGATTGGGTTGAAAGATATTTCTGGCACAACCCTGAATAGATCTAGGTATATTGTTTAAGGTAAAGGTTTTCCGGCTCATTATCATATCATGAGATCAACCCTATCAAAAGCTGAAAAGCCTTTAAAAATGTTTAGAAAGCTTGTAAACTGATATTATTCAAGTGGCTTATCAACTTTCGTTGTCTTTGAGTGGCGAATTTTGAAAGATAATGGAAACTTTGCACAGTTTCGTAAAACATAGTTAAACATTTTGTCTTGCACACAAAAGACAAAGGAATAGTTGCCGAGAGAGAGAAGATGATGCACGAAGCGAGATTTCACGGTTAAATCGCCCGTATGTTGTCTCGCACGCAACCCTATGTGACTTGCTTCGTATCAGAAAATCTGGCTTCGTGTAACAAGATTACTTTCGCAAGACAGTTTCCAATGCATTTCTGAAATTTAGCTCCATGAATCTTGTCGAATCTTATCAAAAATATCTTGCTGAGAAGCCCAACAGTTGTGCTCTTTCATCTAAAAGAGTGGAAGACATTTCTTCTGTAATTTATCAAAAAAAAAAAATATCACGACAAACAGACATTTTTTGGCTTTTCAGATTTCAGCAAAATTTTTAATAATTAATAGTTATAATTTTTTATAACTTCTGAATGGAATATTCGAATTACTTAATTTTTGCCTGATTGGATTTGCGTGGTAAACATGGTTTATTTGTTGGAAAGGTAAGTTTCGTTTCCGAAGTAATTTGCTGCGTAAATCCAAATCCAGGCTCAGAATTGTCGCATAACGTCAGGATAGAGATAACAACAGTAATATAATGACGTGGAAGGGATATATTTCGTAACTTCGAATAGCCATAACTTTGGGGGGAAAAAAACCTTATTGAGATCTTGAACTCTTAAATTAAAGGTTAAGAGTGGTACAAAACGATGTAACTGGAAAGGACCACAAATTTTTTTTGCACCCTGCATAACCTCCAATGTAGGAAAAAACGCCGTTTTTCGACACGACCCCGAACCGTCAATGAAAGGGTTAATCTACGCTTTAATACCTTTACAACGGTATACGGCTCGGATGCTACAGTTACAAGTGCAAAGATTTCTATAATTATATAGTAGTGAGGCTGGGTTGCTTACATAACGCCCAATATCATTTCTGAGGTTAAGTTCGTTTTCTACACGGTTATAACGTCCAATATCGTTTTTGATGTCGAGTTCGTTTTCTACACGGTCATAACGGTAAGTCCGTTTATTTTACGGTCATAATGCCAACATGTATTCTGTCATTGTAGTTATGGATAATAATTCCTGTATTTATGATACTGTTCTCCTTAACACTCGTATCTTTTGATTTGATTGAAAGTAACAATAACGCCGAAACGATATTGGGTGTTATGACCATGAAAAAAAACGGACTAACACCAGAAACGATTTTGGGCGTTATAACCGTAAAGAAAACGGAGTAAACGCCAGAAACGACAGTGGGCTTTAAGTCCACCGGCGTTATGTGAGGTGCAGCGCTGCTAAGTCGCCTACAGTGCTATCGCTGTAAGTGATAAGAATATTCTACTTTTTCTGCCAAAATAAGTAGGGAACCTCATAACCCCTGCCAGCGCAAAAACCTATCTACGCCACTGCCACATCTGCAAATAGTTACAACAATGCGCAAGTTATCCAAAACTGAGAAATCTTTAATGTTGTCGCACATTTTCAACAACTACACGAGACAGCAACATGAAAATAGTAGAGAAAAAAAAAACCGTTTTTGTGCTCCAGCTTGTTTTGACTTTCATTGATTTCTCTATTTGTAATCATTTTTGAATGTATTTTTGATTATTGGAACGTTTCAGTTCGCCAAACTGTAAATGCAGTCTTTGCTCGTTGTTGTTGTTGTTGTTGCTGCTGCCGGCAGTTTCAATGGGCACCTACACACACACACACACACACACACACACACACACACACAGATACACGCTCGCGACCGCATTTAAGCTTTGAGCTTGAGCTCTGCTCATTTCCATCACAAAAGCTGCACGGAACGTTGTTCTAACGGTTTTTGGCAAACCTTTAAACTCTTCAAATGTGTACACATTAAATCATCAACGTTTTGTGTCTGGCTGTGCGAAGCCCAGCTTTCTATTGAGCTTTGTGTCGGTGCAAGAGGGACAGCGTCTATACTTATGTACATAGGTACACAGGCAGGCGCAGGTGGTACATAAATAATCGCTTTTGGAAACTGTTCGCCTTTGGATTTGCCTCTGTGCCGTAATAATTGATTATTTGTTGCGTCTGATTTGACGCTTTCTAAATGAAGAAAAAAAAAAAACACACACACCAATGCGCTTCGTCTGTAAATTAAGTTGTAGTATCTTTTGTATGTAATTAAAAAACAATCTGTTAATAGTGTACAAGAGCAGGCACACGAGTTTATGATATAAATCATATTGAGAGTGACAGCAGTGCAATTGGCAAATTGTATATTTGATGATAATGATGAGTCTGGTCATAATGATGACACTTTAATGCCCATTAATTGAGTCAGACGGCAAAGGCAATTGTCAATGGGCATTCTTACCAGTGGGTTAACCCATTCATGCCCAGTGCTGCCATATTGCATCAGCAAACATGATTTGCCCCACAGTGTGCTGTACGTTGATCTTGTCTTACAGTGCTTATCGAAACAATAGGACACTTTTGAAATTTGGCTTTAAACACTCGTTATATAAAAACTATTGATGCTATGAATTTGTTTTAAGTTAAGAAAGAAAATATAAGGAGTCAAGAGTGATAGAGACCAGGTGTTTGATATATAGTGCAGTCGCGATACAGTGAACTAATTAAAACCAATACCAAATTTGTTCACTCCATCGATTCGAACATTTTATGATGTGTTTAAATAACATTATGCACAAATCTAGTCGGGATATCCTTTCATATATTTAAAAAAAATTTAATTTTAACATAAAACAGCCTTCATGGGTCATATTTCATCATTTATCATCGCATAAGTTGACTAATTTATGAAAAGGATAACATAAAAGTCAATAAATGAAAAAGATAATGCAAACGTTAAAAGTTTTTTAAAGAATGCTGCGATTTTGGTCTGTTTTTGGCTAAAAACTAGGTTTATAGACTTTGGTGTAGTCAATGTCAAAAATAATTTGTTCACTCTTACGAGTGTTCACATAACCGAGTGTTCATTCTATCGCGACTCCACTGTATTTGGGTTTAACCGTTAAAGCACCGTTAGTTTTATTGGAAATATTGGTTTTTGTGCCAAGCTGCAAACGTATCGTAAAACTATAGCAGACTTAGATATTTTTGGCAATAGCACTATTTATATCTATTTAAAACTTAATATAAGAAATGAGAGCGCTTTAATGACATTATAAACTGTAATTATCTTTTATGCAGGGAGTTTATTTATTCCCAACTTACATTTGTCCAACTTGTTTTATTCTCTTAAAAATGTAAGATTTGGGTATCTCGAACTTATGAATTTTCTGATATTGCCAAAAATGTGGTTAGCAAGTGTGGTCAGATGTTTTCTGTAGCACTTAGGACACTTGGGAAGTCTGACCACTTCATAGAATCAATAGAGTATGTTTCTAGCGACTTGTGCATATTAGCGCACTATCAAACACACAAAATATGATCCTTATCTCTTCTGGAATAGAAGGGGCAATGATCTAACATCTTTACATAGTCAAAAATTTTCATCTAAATTCTTACGAAGTGCAGGATACGTGTTACTTGTCAAATCAAAAATTGTCTCACTCACATATGAAGCCGCAGGTAAATTTTTTTTCAGAAGAATTCAAAGGAACTCCTTTAAATCTTTCTTATATCTACATACCCTTCAGGTCCCTCTAGGTTCATAAAAAAATTTACTGTTTGGTACGAAAAAGTCTGTTCATGGATTCAGGATAAAGTGGCTTTAGTACTTGCCGTATCCCAAGAACTTTTTTCAACAAACTGAAGGCGCGCTGACTTGTAAAGCGGTAGTAAAGATGGGTCATTCTTCGCCATAGCTTGGACTATGTGTGCGTCTTTTGAGATTTTGGGACACTGGTAAGAGCAGATAGTAGACTGCAAGGTCCTATGTTTTGCTTCGGTTTTTGAAGATTAAAATCTATTTCAAGCCCGCACCCTGTACCCAAAATGCGATGTGGTATCATGTGTAAAATGTTTTATAAAGCATCATAATATAGAAAGTCAACGTTACGTTCAAAAAATTTAATGATTCGATCGAAGATGAAAAAAAAATTTTTTTTGTAAAGCCATATCACCCTGTCACGCCCACATGGATGATGGCTGAATGAAATTTTCAGCGAATTTGGATTCAGAGGATTCCTTTTACCAACTCCACAAAAATTCACCATAATATTCCCCAAATAAAGAGTTGGGCATGAATGGGTTAAAGCTCAAATAATAATGGCTATATGAAGGTGCAAAAAAGTCTAAATAAAGCTCTATCTCTACTAATTGTCAACTTATTGGTCTTTAAAGTGTCAAAAACAAATAGTCTCTGATTGCCTTTAGCTTTCGCTCAAAGGCATATTATATGCTATATATTAGTACGAGCGAGTCCAAATTAGTCTAATGTTCGTTCAATATCTTCTAATTGTCGAGTAATAGTTCTTTACAGTTTTGACGGAAAAAAATTGTCGCACATTCAACTGTAGCTCATTTTAAAGGTATAGATTTCAGCCATTCAAAACTTTGTTTCTTTTCGCTGTATCTCTTCTAGTTTTTAAGAAATGGTAAATGTATAGTATGTAACAGTAAATAGAAGGCGTGGCAGAATATAAGTTCCATTCAAATGTGATCAGATTTATAATAATTTTATTTATTCAGGCTTAAACCCAATCAATTGCACAAGGTCTTATACGCTAAATCAACTCTGCAGATATGCTGTTAAGGGGATCTCATTTGCGTACAATGAGGCGTCTTCTAATTTGCTCGAGACAGTTTCAGTTTTGACAACTTCTTCTTGGTGGGTCTAGTTATAAAATCACAAATGTGCTCGCATTTCACCATGACATAAGGGTGAAACCACAACAATTGCAGTTGGGGTCGTGATTGTAGTCAAAAGTTCCCGTGGTTAGTCCTAAATCACTCATAACAGACCGCCGAGCATGCATGACATAGCAGTTTATTTGGTCGTGACAACTTCGCAACCAAAGGCTGCTAAAGTTAGACAAATCCTACAGTTGCAGCGCCATCAACCGCTATTTCAGCACGCTGAGCTGAGATCTTATTTACTTCGGTGACGAAAAGGTTGGGGCACCAACCCCGCAACAACCAGAATAGCACTGCAAATCCTAAGCGCATCAGTTCTACAAGTTGCCTTCACTCTTTGCATATAGTAGCTGCTGTTGTGATTTGCTTTCTCCCATATGCGTGCCTTGACCACGCTGTGAATGAGCAACCTGCTTGAAGATTATAGACCGCGTTGGTTCACTTTACTTGTTTTGGTGTGCTGTTCTTTTTAGTTTGAAGGTGCTATTGGAAACAGAAGTATGTCTCAATCATGGTACCAATGTGCATGTTGGCCCACTAAGGAGATAATCTGCGTAAAACCAAAAGTAACTCGCGACTGCTTCTAGCTACTACGGAGTAGCATTATAGTGCATTTCCAGACTCAGGGTTACATTGTGCCAAAACTGATGGCGCGAAACTGAAACTTGCGGTACTCAATAAGTTACTCTGTCGCTGAGCGTTTCTGCATCCGTATCATAGCGCAGATAACGGTTGCTCAGATAGTTACTTGTGCCATGGCGCCGAAGGATCCGAGTTAATCTGTGTAAAACCAAAAGTTACTCGCGATTGCTTCTAGCTACTACGGAGTAGCATTATAGTGCATTTCCAGACTCAGGGTTACCTTGTGCCAAAACAGATGGCGCGAAACTGAAACTTGCGGTACTCAATAAGTTACTCTGTCGCTGAGCGTTTCTGCATCCGTATCATAGCGCAGATAACGGTTGCTCAGATAGTTACTTGTGCCATGGCGCCGAAGGATCCGAATTATAGGTATAGGCGTATGCACCCTTCCTTAATTGGGATGCTGCGCTAGATTTTGGGGTGCAGTATCAATTAGTAAATCTTCCAAAGCGATGGAAACAATGCTTTATTAATTTATGCGTTTGTGAGAGTGTATTTGTTTGTGTCTCTTCCAGATTGCAGATTGTTGTTGTTGTTGCTCTAATAGTATCTTTTCAGGCTTCATAGGTGCATTCTTGAAAACCATAAAAGTTGAGACTTTGGCTCAGCACCTGTTTGTATGTATGTATGCGTGTTCCCTGGGCGCATGCGCGCGTGCGAACAACATTAGCAGCGGGAGAGGCTATCGCCAGAGGCAGAAGAACAAGAAGATGATGACGCTGACGAGGTGAAGAACAAGAACAAGAACAAGAAGAAGAAGAAGAAGAAGAAGAAGAAGAAGAAGTAGAAGAAGAAGAAATAGCAGCAAACTCGTAAAGTGTTGCAAAAGAAAATGTGGGCACGAATGTGTTTATGTCAGCTCTGGAGTGAGTGTGTGTGTGTGTGTATCTATGTGTGTGTGTGTATCTATGTGTGCGTGAGTATCTGTGCGCGTATTTTTAGAATGTTTCTCTTGGCGGCTGTGCTGCTCCATTTGTTGCTCTTGTTGTTGTTGCTGCTGCATTACAGTAAAATATACCGTATGGCGCTGCAACATACATAAATATGTACACTTAGTGCATACAGATACATATTTCTGTAGCCAAAGCCGTCATTGTGGCTATTAAAAAAATTACAACACGCCGCGCCAGTTAGTTTATTAAGATCTAAACACGAAGAGGAGCTTGGCTTAATTGGCTTATTTGTTGTGGCAGCTTAGAAAACGATCACAATAGAGCACAAAACTTATGGGCAACGCTGACATTGGCTTAGTTAAAACAGCTGTTTGGCAATCAAATTTGAATCTCTGCATACGCCAATTGCAAGTCTGCATATACAGTAAACTCGCCTTAACGTGAACTAATTAAAGCCAAGTTTATTTGCGTTAGCGAGTTGTTCGCGTATACTGTGAAAAGTGTCTACAGTCGACACACTTGGTTCGAAGGCTTTTGTCCAATGTATAGAAATTTACATATTTTCAGTGTTCTGCGTGTTTTGGTTGATTTGAGATCATTTGTTAGTTACATTTGATGCATACGAATTAATAGCATTCAAAATGTTATTTGTGAACATTGTCTTGAAGTTTCTTGCTAAAAACATTAGTTACTTTGCAAACGGTACAGCATCCTTCTCTACAAAGCGCTCTAAAAAGCGCTAAAAAATATGACTGTAGGAACCCATTACTTGCTGAAAAAGTTTTAATTTGTAGCTCCTTTGCACTTTGTAAGGCTTTTGTCACTTTTTTTTATAAAAACAGTTCGGCGAAATTCAGTGTTCAATGTACACAGGCTTTTTAAAAGTGGAATGAACTTAAAAATACCAGAAAAGTGTCAAATTTATAAAGTACACAGGGACCATTTACACAGTAACAAAAATGTTGTTTTGTATGAAATTTATTTGGTTTCTCGTAAAATGTCCAATTCAGAAAGGTTGTCCAATGTAAACAATATCCAGCTTAGACAGTTTTCACTCTATAAACATCACAGTTACATTTTGTGTATTGAAATGATAATGGACTTTTTTCAAGCTTAAGTGCGCATCGCTACTGTACAAGTCAAAATAAGTAATTATTGAGTTGATGATGCAAAATCATTAGTCATATCTTGCTTCATGTTGTGTATTTTGTATAAATATCTTCTTGTATACTTTCAGCTAATAGTTAGATAGATAGTTATAATCTATGGTCATAAGGCATAAGAGCAGAAGTGTGTTTCTCGTTTCTTCCTTAATTTCTTATGAAACACTGAATTCATTTTTATAAAATTTTGATCGAATATAAAATTTTCAATCATGATTATAACTCTATCTTGACATAACTATAGTTGATGATTTTTCTTATGACTATGTTTGTTCCAAAATTTGACGACGTAAGTACATTTCTTTTTGAATTCTTCATATGAATTCAAATTTATGATTGTTTTGGAAAATATAAGCTCGTAAATAGTATTCTTTTTAATGTTTCTTAAACCAAAATTCTAAAGTTTTTTTTAACGATTTCCAAATTATAGGAACATTTGAAGCTGCTTTATTGTATAAAATGACAGATTCACCGATGAACCTAATGCAATTGATTTGTGCTCTTCTTCTAAAATTTGGCTGCCTTCCATCGCTAGCTCCTAATTTTTATAAGCAAAGTATAAATATTGTTTTTCTCCACCATCAAATATTAAAAAACTGAAGTATTAACTTCTTTGTTGGACCTTGAGCCGGAAAAACAGCTAAATAAGCAAAATAGTTGTCGGAATATTGTTTTCGTTTAAATCTTTTATCCATCCAGTGAGTGATTTCTCTATTTTCTGCATCAAATCGGATATTTTTTGTGCCATCATCTTTAGAAACACTCTTCGCTTTAATACAATTTCATGTACAACAAGCAATGATTTAGCGCAAAGTAAAATATGAACTGAAACAATTGTGTGAGAAGAATATAAATACATAGCTAATACCTACCAAAAAAAAGTAAATTTCTCTAAATGGGGAATATCGGAAACTAGAAAAAATCATATGTCAAACACATTCAACTATATTCTGATTTATAGCAACAAATTTAACACAATTACTTTGTGAAAAAATGTGGGAACATTAAGCGGATTAAATAGTGTGATCTCAGTTCAACTCAAAGCTACAGTTCATTAGTTCAATTTTTGGTGAGCGAACTAATTGTTGAGTTGATTTTTTTTAAGAATGAATGCTTTATTACAATGCGTGCCTATTTGCCTAGTAACAATATTCAGAGTTTTACTAAATGCGCTTAAATAAAAATACATACTCATAAATTTTGCTAGCACGTTTTATTTGGTATTCAACTCTGCTGTGAGATTTCAAAGGCTCCCACTTTAACCGAATTGGCTGTTGTTCTTTTATAGCTACTCCCTTAGATTGCGAAAAGTTCAACATGCTACAATCAAGACCATTTATTGTATTGTTGGTAAAAGATGCTGATAGAGCGTACTTAAGTAATAACAGACTATTTCGTGAACGCGATAAGAGCGAAAGAGCTGAAAGTACTAAACGAACGAGAATCAAAGATATAGTTCAACAGTTCAATCAAAATCTATTTCGCTGAGAGTTTGGCCTTTGAATAAACTTTGAGATGACAGCCTCAATTCTGCAAACACTATTTGTAAAAAGGAGAATAAGTAACTTACTTTGTCATGATCTTGGTGAAATGCTCGATGGCTTTAAAAACATGCATCGTATGTTCGAGAACAAAGGAAGATTTCTAGATACTATATCCTAAAGACTAAATATATCTACGCCCAAAGTGTGTAAACACAAAAGTTTTGATTATCGTTCCGGCAGCAGTTTATGTCATATCTCGCGGTGAATTTGGCCCGCTTCTGAGAATAACCTTTAAGATGGCACTCTCAAAGTGCTACACTATTTGTAGAGCTGAGTACAAGGCTTACTTTGGCATGATTTCCAAAAAATTTGACTAGCGCAACTTGAGATTATAATAGGTCGGCGTGAGAGATGCTGAAACGTTCGATGGTTTTAACAACATCGATGTTTTGCCAATGCATCGTATGTACGAGCACATCGGAAAATTACAGGCTAGCCAGCGATGTATATTTTACACCACAACAAAAGATGCATCGTATGTACGAGCACAACGTAAAACATCGGAAAATTACAGGCTAGCCATCGATGTGTTTTTTACACCACTACAAAAGACTAGTGAAAGCAATCTAATTTTGAAAAAATTTGTCTAGCGGAACTTTAGATTATCATAGGTCGGCGTGAGAGATGCTGAAACGTTCGATGGTTTTAACAACATCGATGTTTTGCCAATGCATCGTTTGTACGAGCACAACGTAAAACATGGGAAAATTACAGGCTAACCATCGATGTGTTTTTACACCACTACAAAAGACTAGTCAAATCAAACTAGTTCAGAGCTGTTTGAACCAACACACTGATATTTACATAAGAATTACTTTGGCATGATTTTGAACTTTAGGTTATAATAGGTCGGCGTAAGAGATGCACAAAAGTTCGATGGTTTTAACAACATCGATGTTTTACCGATGCATCGTTTGTTCGAGAACATCGGAGCACATCGGAAAATGACAGGCCATCGATGTTTTCGATTCATCGATGTGTTTTTTCCAAAAGACTAGTTAAATCGAACTAGTTCAGAGCTGTTTGAACCAACTTACTGATATTTACATAATAGAATGTTCACGATTTCGCGAGTGCACTGTATGTATGACTGTGCATGTGTGCTTAAGTGTTTTAAATTAAATATGTATGAAAATTAATTGAGATCAAGTTAGTAACAGCTGCATATGCATTTCGAGTGTGTATGTGTGTGTGTGTGTGTGTGTGTGTGTGTAATAAATCTCTGTCGCTGCATTTGTACGGTTTCTTCTGGATGCGGCTGCTGCTGCGGCTGCTCATTATGAGCTTGCATTGTTTTTTTTTTTGATTGCGGTTGGCTGCGCGCGCTCTTTGCGTGTTTAATGTTGGTGCGTTTATCAATTTACCGTTATCATTAATAAGATACATCTGACGAGCGAGAGAGGAAGATAGAGTGGAGGGAGCGACGCATGTCATATGTCTACAGCGTTTGGTGAAAGGCGTGCAAGATAAAGTTTCATATTTAACATTTTTGTAATTAGCTAAAAGCATTCATAGACACACACACACACACACACACACACACACACACACACACACACACACACACCTAAACGTGCCAACATTCGCATAATCGAGCATGTGTGTGTGTGTGTGTGTATCTTTTGTGTGCGCAATTTTATTTAATTAGATTGCGTTTAATAATGCCACACAGCAAAAGCGTGACAACAACAACATCTGCAAGCAGTAGTTGATAGTGTAATTTAATTGATTTGCGAGCGACAAAAACATCGACACGAGACGCACACATACATCGACACACACATCGGGGCACGCATGCAGACAGAGAGCCAGCGTCATTGGTGGTCAGTCCGCCGGCATGTATGCTGTTGTAGCCAGTTCTGTGAATGAATGGAACTTTAACCCATTCTTTGCCCGGCTGCAATTCTTTAACATTGTTGTAATTGGAACCTATCTATCGTAAATGCCTGTCTAATTATACTACTATCCATGATAGTTTCCACAGAAGAGCCTGTTATGCTAGTCGAAAGACAATTCTACGAAATATTTTGAAGGCATAGACAAAAATTATTTTCAATTAGCAATAACACTAGATTTGCGATTTTTTTCACTATGAACTGCTGTGCGTTTCGCGAAAGGTTTACATTCTTTTGTTTATAAGTCTCACATGAGTCTTTAACTTCTTAAGTGCCCATAACAACCCATTACGCGGTTACGGCCTGATGTAAAACTCTGCTACGGGCGTCTCTGTTTTGCGCGCGCCTTTTCCCATCGGTGATACCAAAGGTAGCTAGTGTGGTCACCACCTGGTCCTTCCAGCGGAGGCATAGCCGACCTTTCTCGCAGGTGCTTCTTCATCCATAGGCGCTGGATCTTAATTCGCTTGACTATGTCAATGTCGTCGTAGAGCTCATAGATTTCGTTGTTCCATTGAATGGACCAAAATTCTTCATCATTGGAAAGGACCAAAAATCGTACCGAGTACTTTCCGCTCAAACACTCTAAGGGCATTTTCATCTGACCGCGTCATCACCCATGGTGCAGCCCATACAGGCAAATGCTGTTTACTTTCGGACTCAAACGTATAGATCCAAGATTAATCACATGTTAGGATCCTAAAAACGGGCTTTTAAAGCACAATAACTGTACATTTTAAACATTTCTTTGCACCAATCGTTACGAGCCTTCTTCCGCACAGTCTTCACATTATGCGGTATTCAACGCGAACACGAATCTTCTTGACTGCCCAATGATTACAGTACAGTAATGACCATGTATAACTCAATCATACGATATGCCACATGAGAATCTTGCACTATCAGCTCAGTTTCAGTAACGGTGGTTTCTGGCAAAACATCTGCTTTTGGATGACCTTAACGAAATTTCTCGGTCACGATTAAATTCTGATGTTACTTCATCGCCAAAAATTAAACTACGTTTATCGACGCACTTTTATGGAAACATGGAACATTGTTTGGCCGAGGTAAACTTTTCAAGTGTCTTCTACGAACACAAGAAGTGCTCGTACTATGTGAACTCGTTTTAAGTGTTTTAATGTTCAAAATTAACATATTTCTCGATGATAGTTTCAGATTCGGCTGCATAATATGTTTTACAGCCGCGAAATTCTTCTACGAGGAAAGCGGGCTGTATATCAATATGCTTCGACAAACATCATCTGCTTGTGAATGATGCGCCCCCTTTAGCCAAATTCGGTGTTCCTAACACTTACGGTTTGCGAGATCTGAATGTTCATACCGACGAATCGGACATGACTGTTGGCGCTGATCATGTTTCCAAAGGAACTGATGCGTCTGTTACGCCGTCTTATAATACTCTTGACTCGATGAGTAGAGGGTGAAAAAAAATGCATATAGAAGTGCTAAAAATTTACAGTTCGAGTACTCGAACAGCGACATTAAATGGGTTAAGCCACTTGCATATGTTTACAACTGCAGCTGTTGCAGCTTCTTGAGTTTGTTCTGGAATGGAATTATGACGTTCCGCTTGTTGACTGCACAACTGCAGACAGAAACAGCAGCCAGCGGTTAGCGTTGTTGCCACACCATTTGCAATAATTGGCGCTGGTGTACAACGGTGTTTTAACTGTGTCTGTTTGTTTGTGTTGCATTTCTCTCTTTTGCTTCTACTGACTGTAACCGAGATTTAACACATGTTTCGTGTATTGGCAACTCTGGCAGCAATTGCAACCATCAACTTGAAAACTGAACTACCGCTTGCATGCATCATGAATAATGATTTGCTTTGTTTCGTTTTGAATGTTGAAATGGCTTTTTAAACATCAACAATTAATTTTCTAGTGAATTTGTTTCCTTTTAGTGTTCAAATGCAAATTGATTGCGGTTGCTGTAGGCCCCCATGCAACCACTGCGACCACCACACTGACGCTGTTGACAGCAAAATAAAACGCTTGCGATTGCGCGACCAACCACAAGAGCTTATTGAATTGCATTTAGCAAGAAAATTGATTGTGAAAATCAAGCAAACAGCATGCAAAATGCCAAATGGCAGTTTTAGTAGTAGTGTATTAAGCTGATTTCTCAAAAAAGCAATGACCGTTGATTGCAAATATACTTCACCTTGAGTTGTTGTTAGGGGCTGCTGACATTTGTGCGCGCGAACAAGGTTGATGACTATCATCCAGCCGCATTCACTTCGCCCAACCCCTCACCCGCTACTCAGTACATCTACTGGCGCCATTATCTACCACTCTGCAACAGACATATTGATTACTTTTCTCCCCATGGAGTCTCTGCAAGTTAAACCGTTTGATTATGTCAATAGTATAGAGCTAACTTCGTCTGGTGAGAATGATCTTCTTCTTTATCCGTTATCGGGTTACGGCCTGATGTAAATACATTCTTTCAATGGAATTGTGGTTTTACGTGGTGGGTCCCAAACCCTTCGCACAACCCTTTTAGGCTTGGGTGGCTCTACTGGTCTCGAAAGAACCCATCGTCATTGTGCTGCTGAGGTGGTATTCTCCAACCCGCTCACCACACGGGGAGAATGATCTCCACTATTGGATTATCTACCAAGAGAAAAATATAACTCGCTTCAGTCTTTCCATTACAAAGTTATCAGGGTTCCCTTATAGGGCGTCTCATTGGCTCAAAACCTCGCAAATATATTCCTGCCTTGACAGGTTCCAATCAATGAGTATGCTCTCAACTGTCTTTCTCTCTCCTTACTTCCTCTGTCGGGCATGGCACAATGGGCAAGGCTGCCTGAGTGCTAGGGATGGTTTCAACTTTCTCTCTCTCAAGCCATTGATATCAATTCAGACTTTGTCATCTTTATTTGGAAGTTACTGTTCTAACTGTATTGGAAAATGTTACAAAGTTAACGAACACCGTGTATATACCCTACAGTACAACTGGCCTATTTCCGAGTGTGCACAAAATGATCTCTTGGGTACAGTCTCAAAAAAAAAAACCCATTAAGGCACATTTTACACGGTTTTGGTTACTTTGAATTTTCATTTTCATTATGCATTACGTTTCATTTGATGTTAATCGGCCATCTGATTTGCATGGCCTGACTGGGTTAGGGTTCGGATTGTGGCCAACTTTGATGTGCTTTTGCTGGGCTGTGCTTGTGAGCCAACGCCCAGCAGTAGGAAGACTTTGTAAAGGAAAATCATTGCTGCTGATGAAATGGTCAGCAAGCCAACGCCTAGAAATGAACACAAAACAACAATCACGAAGAGTGTGAGCTTGCTTGCTCCTACTCCTATTTTATTTTTGCCTAGTCCGTCACGCAGCTCACGTGCTCTACGTGTCCGTTCCCACTTGCTCATTTGTTGGCTTTAGCTCCCGGGCCTGTTTCAAAAATTAGAATGCAAAATCCACGCCAAGAAGCGTCATTGTCAACGCAGGCAGTCATCGTCGTGGTTGTCGTTCTTGTCGTCGTCGTCGTCGTCGTTGTCGTCGCCAGCTTGCTACAACTCCACACCTCATTTGTACTCTCATTGTTGTTTATTGTTATTGTATGTATGCCTTTTATGCTAACAGCCGTACATTTTGCCTTTTTTAATTCGTGCTGCCAGCGGAGTGCCGCCCCCATAACAACGCCTTTGCCTTTAGCTCCTTTGGCTTGGCTTATTACTTTGTACATATTTATACATATATACAAATATATATATATTGTAGTCTTTATGGCATTGCTTTTGTTGTTGAGTCATCCTAAGCGATTCGTAAGCTCTGATTAGCGGGCGCACACGCGTGTTTTGGCACGTCACGCTAATGAGCCGCCGTTTTAACACATTAAAAACAAGATTTAATAGCGTGCCAAAACTAATTTCAATTAAATCTATCGCATTACAACGGCGCGGCAACATCGATAGGCAGGCCTGCCTGCCTGCCTACCTGCCCTCAAGCCGCCTATCGATGTGTGTCAAGCAACGCTTAGATCTTCCGAGTGTCATCGATAAACGTCAAATCTCACCTGTCTCTTTGCTATTGCGAATTTACAGTTTGTCGTGTGCGTTTGACTGGAATTCCAAAAAACAACAAAATTAAATGCAAAGATAAGCGACATGTGTCCCAAGTTGATTCAGAATGCCATGTTCTATATGTATGTATATTGTACATTATGCCAAGCTATCTATTTACGTTTCCTTCTCGACGCGGCGACATTGAAATGAATGTCAGCCATTTTCAGACGCCGGCGCTCGTTGCAATTGCAGTCGTTGCTGGGCCGTTGTCTATGTTTTCCGCCTTTTCTGCTGCATGCACACAGCAGCAGAAGAATGGCCAACAGCACATGTGGCCAACAGGCGATTGTCACACAGTAAGCCAAATCTGACTTTTAGCCGACAAACTTGAATCGTCAAAGCAAATACTTAGCCCATACAATCAAATCTATGGTTTCCGATGTTTTAGTGTGTTTCTCAATCGATATTGTTTTCACTCACAACAGCTGCTTTCAACGATTAATTTACGTTAATTAATTTCTTTAACGCAGTTTTAAGCACATTGAACTAATTTCTATGGCTTCCATATTGTGTTGTCTTTGTATTAGTTCAAAATCTCTCACTCAGCTTTGCATCTTCACCTAATAAAATTCTATTGTTCATACAGATACGATAAACACAACTGGATTTACAAATTTGGCGCTTCTAGATATTTTTAGAAATTGATTGTTTCAGCAATACAATGCATATTGTTTGTGTGTGCAAATATTTGATTTTTTATCATATTTTTTACTCGACGCAGCATCATCTTTTGTATGCTTTTAAACCACCACTTTGTAAAAGTATTTATTTTGCAGGTTTCTCGATCAACACGTTACACTTTTTGATCTCTAGACTTCACGCATCTCAGTTTTTTCTCCTGTATACCCTACATGTACCAACAAAATAATAGCAAAGTTCACAGATCGAGTATTTTAATATTGTTACTATTGTACCAGATTTTCAAGAATGAAACAAATCTTTGAAGTTTTTCGCCAAAATTTGTCGCCCTAACCATGTCTGTATGGTAAATAATGGGTTAAACTTTCGTTCTCCGAAAACCTTTGAAACTACAAATTCGCGTTGTTTAAGATTGTCCAAGCATCATCATATTTTGTTCAGATTTTTAAGAATAACAAAAATTTCCATTTGTTTATATACAATTTTCACTAAAATTCATTAGGATTGCTTTGTTTGTTTACGAGCAGCATTAATCTGTTTACAATAACTGCGAATGTTTGGGATTTTTTTTATGGACGTCTTAATTTGATGAAACACCAGCTCAAGTTATATGCATATGTAATTCGCAGCTATAATCCATTGGAGTAAAGCTAAATTATCGTCGACAACAGTCAACAGCTACGAACGGAGGTTCTTTTTTTGTCAAATCTGAGTGATTTGGGAACGAACAAAACATTCGGCATGAGCCAACTGATATGCCGACATCCTCAACAGCTGCTCGTTAAGCAAATTGACGATTTTCTTTCGAAATTTTCTACACTACTTCAACATTTTTCATCGGTTTAGTACATTACGCTCTTTAATTTTCATAAACACTCGTCGACATTAAAAATTGTGTATTTTATATCAAAGAAATTCAATCAATATTGTCATTTGCTTTGTTCATTTATGTTTAAGTTATTGTAAACCCAAGTTTTATTCTATTTTGTAGTTTCTTATCTATTTTGAGTACGTTTCTGGAAGTACTATTCCAATACTATTCTCCTAAGTGATTCTGGAGCCGATAGAGACATTGAGAGCATTCGGGCGACTCCTTTTTACATGAACTTGAGAATTTTGTCTTGTAGTTTTTCATTGCTCGCCCACTGTGCATTGCCGGGCAGACAGACATCCAGACAACCCGTAGATGCATGCATACATAAATCTCGCACGCATACGTCTTTAACTGGCATTCACATGCATGGGAATTTATTTATGTACATTGTATCAACATATATACATATATTTATAGTATGCAGGCGTAGCAATGACTCCACCCGAAAAGTGTTCATCAATCAAACGTATTGCTTTGCATAATTAAACTTATCAAGTGTATATCTCTAACTCTCTCCCTCTCTCTTTCTCTATATGTACCATTATAGATTACCCAGCGAGTTCGTCAATCTGTCAGAGAGTCGGTTGGTTTATAGCTCTACAAAAACAACAAGAAACAGCCGCCACCATTGCGCCCAAACCGATAAGCACCATGAACGGCCAAGGTTGTGAGCTAAATCACACCAATGGTGACATCATATCACAGAACCAACAGAAGGGTTGGTGGACCATTGGTCTTATCAATGGCCAGCATAAGTATATGACTGCTGAGACTTTTGGTTTCAAGTTGAATGCAAATGGCGCCAGTCTTAAGAAGAAACAACTGTGGACCCTGGAGCCATCGAACACCGGTGAAAGTAAGTCGAAAGCGTCGCAACCAAATCAAAAATAACTGTCTAAACCATATATCGGCGTGTGCCGTTATGCAGATCTTATCTATTTATAGCTGATAAGCATACGCTCATCTATTGTATTATTGCATATTATCATATATCATAACATATATTAGCACGCACATACTACGAGCGAGGAGTCATATGATGCTAGTTGCTAACCAACCATTCAGACAGCTAAAGAGCCCCAGTTAGCCAGCCATTTAGGCCATTAAATTCAACTTGAAACCATTGGCTGGCACTGTAATCACTATGATCTCGAGCAGTTTAATGCCGCATTTGGTTTTAGCTGTTACGTTTAAGTTGCTTTTAGTTTTTTTTATACACTGTAAAAAACCTAAATAGCTACATGGCATTGTTGGTTAGCTTAGTCTGTTAAGCATTTATAGAGTGCTACTAAAAGTGTCAAAATCTCATCAGGACTTCAAGTTTTTAAAGCTTAGAGTTACACTTTTATTAGTATCATTTTACAACATGAGCTTAGTAGTATAGGTCATCTATAATTTAGTACTTTAATGCAATGAATTTGTTGTAAACTACGTAGCGGATCTTTGAATCGGAATCTCTAGTACTCTTTCAATCGAATTTCAGCTCAAAAGCTATCCGTCGATTTGAAGGAGCATTGGAAATACACAATAACCGAAATGTTCATAAGAGTTTTCAATTAAAAATCAAATCAAAATCTAGTGGTTAGAATATACCAAATATACCACACCATTTTGGGTTTTCTAGCACGGTTTTTCAAATTATCGCTGTTTCAGTAAAATTCAGATTCGGCATATTACGCAATATATACTCACCGTGATGATTACTAACTATGCAACAAATTTGAGCTCAATGAATGGTAAAACATACCTTTAAATATGAAACTCGGGGTCGCTGATTTCGAAATTCGAGATTTGCGAAGTCTACAAATCGAGATGAACTGTATGTCGAATTAAGCACAATTAAATATCTGCTCAACATTTCTCATACAGTTTTGCTTTATCTTGTTTCAATTGCTAGTTTTAGGCCAATAAACTTAAATTTTTTTTTTCGAAAATCGAAAAACTTTTTGGGACTTGCAGAATTTGCAGCTCGCGAAATCTTGAAATTTCTCTAAAAGCCATAGTTCAAAAACAGTGCCTGAAAACGGTTGCCGAATTCGAAATCAGCGAGCCCTATTTTACTGGAAACGGTTTTCTTTTGTTGCTTAATCGATTTCGATTTTCGATCTAACAGAACTCAACTCGATTGTGTATTATAGAGCAATAAACTATATATTCTAAACAAAATTCTAAAAATTTACTCATCCTCATTTTAAGAGCTACAATACGATAAAACAACCCGATTTACGTTTCACTCCGTCCTCTTCTCGCTTCACTCGCAACCTCCTTGCCCTGAGGGTACGGGCTGAGATACCGACATGAATTAACATATCTGCACTTCTTTTTTGAGTTTAAAGTAACTACTTTGAAGGTAGGTTTCAGCTTATAAGTTGGAACCACTTCTATGAGATGGGCAATAATGGAACATCATTGATTCATACATAACCTTCAAAGTAACGTAAAAGCTTCTTTTTCTTGGTTGGCGATAACAACCCGTTACCAAGTGACGGCCAGGCAGCTCATACCATCTTCCATTGTGTGAGGAGTGGGTTTACGCAATGGGGCCCAAACCCTACGCACCAAACCCTGTTCGAGTCCTAGTCCTAATAACTAGTGGTAATTAGAGCAGCTAACCAGGGGGTAACACGTAGAGGTTGTGCATTAGCTTGGTAAAGACAGGGATCAGGTAGCTTCATCCTATCCTATCATTACCCAGGCCCACACACAAGACTAAACTTCACAGGATACTTTTCGGTAGTCAGTCTTCACTAACTTTAACGCAAACTGGAAAAAAGAAGATCTTTGAAGCGATGTTAGTTGATGTGTGAGAACCAACGATGGGTTGGTAATATACACACTCCAGTTAGCTTTTAAAGTATAGTGTCCATATACGAAATGCGTTTAAATAGAGCTACGCGGTAATTGCCTTGCTCTTGCGAGAACTTCAATTTGTTAAAGCTATGCGCTCAGGGTATTACATATTCGTGCTATAATCACTATAGCGTGCCAGTGTACGGTACATTAATCATTTAGCTAGTGAACCAGCTCCAGCTGGAGCAACTCACACACACACACACACACACACACACAGATACACAGAGAGAAACACAGGTGCACTAATTTGACGCGCACGCTTTGTTTGTGTCTGAGAAAAGTATGTTTATGCTGGTGCAATTTTCAAGTTGTTGCATTGGAATCTCTTTGGGAGAAGGCAAGTTGGTAAAACAAAGCGCACCACGAATTTGGCATCATTTATCAAGCCGCCGTCGTGTGGCACTCACTCTGGTCGCAGTGAAATGTTGAATGCAACATGCGCTAGTATTGAGTGCTGATCGTGGCGGCAGCTATTGGATTGCTATTGTTGAATGTTGAAGCGGATTGAATTCGCATTGGCATTGGCAATGGAATTGTGGAATTAAGTTTGGGATTGGATTCGCTGACTGGCTATCTGGCTGCCGCCTGGCCTGGCCTGTCCTGGCCTACCAATTATAATCAAAAGCAACTCGTTTGGCAGCCACTGGCCATTGCCATTGCCACTGCCACGCTGATGGTGCCACTGCTGCAGCTGTAATTAATACACATTTCTATGTAGCCAAGCCATAAGTCAAGTTGATTGTAACGGCCCTGGCCAACAACCATTGAAATGCAATTAAAATGGCAGCATCTCTATAGCAGAGCGTTTGACTTTCGTCTTTTTGTGCTTCAAATTGCTACTCCATTTGTCCAACTTGAACTGCTGCTAATTCGTGAATTGGAAATTGCTTAATAAACAATATTTGGTGGCAGACGTAGCAGCAGTATGTACAACTGAATGGATTACCAGCACATAAGATTTATAGCAGACAAGTCGGTACAGTGTCCGACAGTGGCATACCCGGTACTCACAAACAGTAAATTCGCCTACGACGACTTAATAGAAGAGAAAAGAAAACACCAAATAACAACGTTTGTGTGCACAATGTATTTTGTTGTTGTTGTTTTTTTCTACTTCAAATCAATTTTTACCTACCTAAAACGCAACGTATACAGATGAAACTTATATTCTGCAAACCGCAAGCACTTCATATTTCGAAAGGCATAGGTTTCATCTGAATACATTGCGTATTTGCGAGGTAATCGGTACCACACTGAAATTTTGCTTAGCGTATTTATATATAAACTATTGGTAATCCCACAGTCAGACCCTGACTGCAAATTAAAATCCGCTAACAAAGAAAGCGTTCATATATCTAAAGACATCTCAACATAAATGTTTTTCATATTAATTGTACCTATGATTTGGCAAAATATATGAATAAAACTTATATTCTGCACTTCTTATGAAAATGCTCTACACAATGATATAAGTTTCACCCATACTTGCTTCAATCAAGTTGGTGAAAAAGGGGTCCACAAATTTTCTTAGCCGTTTTATATCATATATAGATGGGTCAAAAATAACTTTTGTGCTCATAACTTTAGTATTCTTGGGTGCTTCTATTGACAAAGCGTAAACACAATTTTAACGATTAGTCTCAGACGAATCTTCACAGCAAATTTTGCAACTCTTCTTAAAAGGCCATAACAACCAATTACCGAAAACCGACCTGCTGTAGAGCACTGCTCGAAGCGCCTAGTGTACTCTCCACCTGCTCCTTCCACATACGCATTGAAGACCTTTCTAACGAGAGCTTCTTTATTCATACACACAACCAAGCGATTCCCGCAAGAAGTCATGTAGATCGCTCAAAGAGGCAGAAAAGGAACTTTACTCATGTCATGTCCCTGCCCAAAACCAAGGCTTTATTAGCCATTTCCATGGATATTGTGGTGTACCCAATTTCAGCGAAGACTGACTATATTGTACGACATTTGAATCATCAGACATAGAGAACAGAGAGTTCTCTTCCCATGCTCAGCGTGTGACCGAATCCCAGTTCGTTCGTCCAGGCTACATTGTTCCTGAGTTTGCTAGTAACTGCCTTTATAGGTTCAAGGATCCAAGTAAGCCTCTGCAGCTCGAACCCTAGTTCTGCTAAACCACTAAAGCATATCGTACCATATTGAGCTGGACTTCAAGTTTTCAGTGAAAGTTTTCCTGAACTGCCAGCATGCCTTGGGAGTCCGGTCTTTTGTTCTACGTGCACTTACCAAGTCAGCCTAAATACTTCAGTTCTTTCAAAAGCGTCGAAAACACTAACTTCAAGAGTGGAAAGAGTGCGTTTTTGAGTGAAAAGAACCGCATTGATCGTTTAACTCGGTTTTACCTTGAAAATCGGGGTGCTGCACCAGCTGTAAGAAAAGGCCGTAATCAGTAAGAAGAAGGGTTACCGAAAAATGATCATTGATCAAGATTAGAGCCTATATAACAAGGCGTTTGATTGTGAAGCATAAACTAGGAACGTTTGAAGATTGCGATCAGTGTTGCCATAAACATTGCTCTCTTTTTACCAATCTGTGATCAAGTTTGCTTGCATGACCAAAGGCCAAAGCTTTCCTGTTCAAGATCACAGAACTTGCTATACCAAACATTGAATAATTATCGTTTATAATGCATTTATAACCAAAGTATTGCCATTATCATTAACATTATAATATATGGTATTATAGGTATTATCTACTTACGATCTCATCTGAATAAGTATCTATCGGTTGATCAGTTTGGCAACGTGCTGTGCGAAAGTGAGGAACGTGACGCCGGCAGTCGTTTTCAGATCAGCATTAGCGAAGATGGCAGCGGTCGCTGGGCGCTAAAGAACGAGTCACGTGGCTACTTTTTGGGCGGTAATCCCGATAAACTTATCTGCACTGCCAAGACACCTGGAGCTAGCGAATTTTGGACAGTGCATTTGGCAGCCAGGCCTCAGGTCAACTTGCGTTCAATTGGACGTAAAAGGTTTGCCCATTTGTCCGAGTCTCAGGATGAGATACATGTGGATGCAAATATACCCTGGGGCGAGGATACGCTGTTTACTTTGGAGTTTCGCGCCGAGGAGGGCGGACGTTATGCGCTGCACACGTGCAACAACAAGTAAGTCACAATCAAGAGTCACTAGAAGATCTATTAATAAACTTGTTTTTGTTTTATAGATATCTAAATGCCAATGGTAAGCTGCAGGTGGTCTGCAATGAGGATTGCCTCTTTAGCGCCGAATACCATGGCGGTCATTTGGCATTGCGCGATCGTCAGGGTCAGTACTTATCACCGATTGGCTCGAAGGCTGTGCTCAAGTCGCGCTCGTCGACGGTGACCCGCGATGAGCTCTTCTCGCTGGAGGATTCGCTGCCGCAGGCCTCGTTCATAGCTGGCCTTAATTTGCGCTACGTGTCGGTGAAGCAGGGCGTCGATGTTACTGCCAATCAGGATGAGGTCGGCGAGAATGAGACATTTCAGTTGGAGTATGATTGGTCGGCGCATCGCTGGGCACTGCGTACGACACAGGATCGCTATTGGTGTCTGTCTGCGGGCGGCGGCATACAAGCAACCGGTAACCGGCGCTGTGCCGATGCACTTTTTGAGCTTATTTGGCATGGTGATGGTTCGCTCTCGTTCCGCGCCAATAATGGCAAATTTTTGGCAACCAAGCGTTCGGGTCATTTGTTTGCTACCTCAGAGTCCATTGAGGAGATAACCAAGTTCTATTTCTACTTGATCAATAGGTGAGTAGAGTTAGGCGCAACTTTGCTTATATTCTATATATATATATATAACTGTTTGTGTGTGTGTTTACAGACCCATCTTGGTGCTCAAATGTGAGCAGGGCTTTGTGGGCTATCGTACGCCTGGTAATTTGAAGCTGGAATGCAACAAGGCCACCTATGAGACCATATTGGTGGAACGCGCCCAAAAGGGTCTGGTGCATCTAAAGGCGCACAGTGGCAAATACTGGCGCATTGAGGGTGAGAGCATTTCCGTGGATGCCGATGCGCCTAGCGATGGTTTCTTCTTAGAGTTGCGCGAGCCAACACGAATTTGCATAAGGTGAGCGCTGACTGACATAGAGGTCAAATAACTGTTAAATTAACACGCTTGCTTTGCTACTTTTATAGATCGCAGCAGGGCAAATATTTGGGAGCCACCAAAAATGGAGCTTTCAAATTGCTCGATGATGGCACCGATTCCGCCACTCAATGGGAGTTCTAAGAAGACAACAATTTATGATGTGCAGACTGTGTGCAAAACCAAGAGAAGCAACATTGCAACAAAGACAACAACAACAACAACACATAAAAAGTCGCACAAACATGTTCCACATGCAACCATTTTGGCGTTTTTATATACGATATATCAAGTTTTATACATATATATATATATATATAGAAATATGTACTATATATATTTTTTAAAACAACCTATTTAGCTTTTTATACGTTTTTACAACAGCAGCAACAAAAACAACAAGAAGAGTAACTGCAACAACACAACACAACACAACAAGCAAAACAAAAATCACTTTCATCGCGAATCCTTCCGCTTTTTGTGTGAGCTTAAACTTAAGCTACAAAAAATAATATTTATATATATATATATATATATATCAGCAAAAGAAATAAAAAGAGCATAAGCAAATTTAAATGTATAATTATTAATAATTATCTAAATAAAACATGCAACATAAATATATATACATGCGCTTTGTATGTATTTCTTTTTAATGGGCAACCAACAATTTGTAATGCTTTTTTTAAGCGAAAAAAAAAAAACAAGAAAATTAAACGGCAAAATGCCGCATATTCCTATAAATTTATTTATATATTTATATACATACATATATTCATACACATATGAACAATAAATAAAGTGAAAAAAATATAAAAAAAAATTAAAACACACACCACACATGGCAACAAAACATAATTCTATCTTGCAATTTAGTTTTAAGTGCAGCAATTGAAATAATTTAAATTTAAACAAGAAGAAGAAGAAGAAGAAAAACGCGCCTAACTTTTGCACTTTGTTTTAAAGAAAATGCAACTAAATGTCAAGCAATTAAAGCGCCCAATAATTCATAAAAACCAACTATTTAATTATATGTGGTAAAAAAGGAAAATATACAACAACAACAAAAACTGTCAATTTAATTTTTTAAAACTTACTATTATTACGCATTATTTTTGTTATTTATTTGGCCATGCGCCACTTTTGTCTCCACTTTACATAAATCCAACTTAGTCGCTAATACTTAAAAATGTATGAAATTATGTTTGATTACTAATTATAAAAAAAAACAAAAAAAAAAACCAATAATTGTAATAAATACATATATATCTATATAAATATAAATGAAATGTTTCTATAAACAAATCAGTTTGTGGTTAAGATAAGTAAGAAAACTGCTCATAATGACGTCACGAACGCCCGCCACCACCATATAGGCCACCCCGCTCTACCCTATGTGACGTCACCAATGTTGCCAATTTAGCTTTATACCCGCTGTGAACACAAAGTGTAAAAGGGTATTATAGACAGGCAAAAGTAGGCGTGGCAGATAATGATAACCTTTTGGATTGTGACGTCACATTTTTGGAAAACACGAAACAGCTCGCAGCATTAAGTGAGCTTGTAATTAACTCGCATCAAAAGTTATGACTAATTTCGATATCAATGAAAAAATCACAACATTTTTTAAGTTGTAGTATTTATTTATTATAAGGGTACAATGTCAAAAACTTAAAATAAATTAATAACCCTGCAGGGGTGTGTGCAGCGCGCAGCGAATACACATATTCTTTGTGTAAAAATTAAACGTAAATCTTGGTCAATAGTGTAAAAACATATCGCTTATTTGGTAGAGAAGAATTCTTAGCTTCTTCTGCGTGTCTTCTGCGAATTTGCAGAAAACACGTTGAAAGTTTTTAAATATTACCTTCTGTTTAATCTTTGAAAATAACGTTTTTTGTCTTATGACATTTTATTCCGGCAAATGAGCGATATTTGTGTACGTGTGTTTCTTTGTGTTTTGTGTTAGAGAATCTTTTCAAGATTATAAAGCATAAATTTTTGATTTCAAAGTCGCTTGTTACCAAGTTTAATATTTTCAAAAGTTAAATAAGCCCTATTGCGGAGGACAGCGTGTTTCCTGAGCAGTTTTCATGCGTTTTGAGCGGCGTTTCTACTCTAGCCTTGGCTCTCGTATGTGAGCATAAATTTTTTATTTCAAAGTTACTTCTTCTTATTTTGAACTAGTCTGGTTTGAAAATGTTTTCTCTTTTTTCTTTCCATGGCGAGTTCAAAATGTTGTGCTATTAATTTCAAATGAAATTAGAAAAATGTGTGTTTAGTATTACGTTTAAATGTTTAAGATGCACTACAGCCTTTGCTTCGTAAAACAAAAACCAATGTAATGTATCAAGTATGTATATGGTATTTAAAGAAAGTATAGCTGGTTTGCCAAACCAGCGGACGGACTGCGATTAAGGCTCTCTGCCACCAAAAAAGCCAATTTGTGTGCATATTGGCACACTGCGGGAACACGAAGAGTACCCGACCAGTTGTAATACAGATGGGTCATCTTATATGTCAGCCATTGCAATTTATCGGCTGATAAGCCCATGTTGTCATAAACAATATTATAGTTGGTGGGCGAAACAGTACCTTGGTTAACATTCTGTGAAACCAGGAAAAAATCGTAACGTTCCGGTAAGGTAATGACATCATCGACTACAGTGCCCGGCTTTGGATTACGCCCATTGGCAAAATAACGCGTATTAATTCTTTTGGTTACTATAATAAACGCCATGCGGCAGCCTTCGTCTTTACCAGCCGATTTGTATATTTTATCAAGATGAGCTTTTAGATGTTTGACTTCAGTATTAGCAACCTGATGTAGCTGACCATCACCGACGCCATCGCGATAGAAGAGTATGCGTTCTGGTAGTACACCATGATTAGCGCGATAGGTCTTCAAGGCAAGGGTCATGTTTAAAGCCATTTGCTCGGATAACTCTTGACCTTTCATGTGCTCATTTACCGTCGAGTAGTAAGATGGCGATATTTTTATATCCATGGTTGCCACTAAGGCACCATATGACTTGTTTTTATCCTTGACTGAGTGACACACATCAAATCCAACAGTCATTAAGCCATTCAGCGGTATGTCAACCATCCATGGTACACCCGCTAACTTTGCATTCATCTGAATGACGACCTTAGTGGCAACAGAAAAAAGGCCACCAGAGCGTTCCTTGCGTGGTGCAATTGTCCTTAGTGTTACCACTTGAGAAGGTACCGCATGATCCACACAGGCGCGTTTCTTAATGCAGGAATACCTGTGTATACGTATAGAAAGTATCAGAGAGATAGATAGAGTAATAATATATTTATCTAGCTTACTTTTCATCGCTGGGCATTTTCGTCACAATCATAACTATTTGTGGATCCTGTCTCACCACAGTATCAATGGCCCTGGTATAACTGGCATTACGGTCATCAGACATTTCTTGACTTTAAACACAAAATGAAAGTGTTGTTAATCATTAACGCAAATAGCAACAACAATTAGATACGTACTATCGTGGTTCGCTAATTTTCATTTTCATTCCGCTGCCTGCGCGAATGCAGAGCTTCACAAACTCCTGGGTCTCGCGCAAGTTACGGCTGGGCGTTATTACGTACCAACGCTTTATATCTTTGGATGAAAACATGCTCTTTCTCACTTCATGGGTCCAATCGGCTTTAATATCGCATAAATAGCGACTTCCATTGCCGAAAAAGATTTTTTCTGATGGCAAAACACGACCAGTTAACTCGACCAGATTTTTATCCAATTGCAAGTTCCATGATTTAAAAACCTCTACACTCTGCTTGGACGTATGCAGGCGTTGATTAAACATGCGCAAACGATCAACACGACGTTGCGGTTCTAGCTTCGTATGTTCACCCATAGCTTTCATGAGACTGAAATAAATTGGAAAAATACATATGTATATATATATATATATACTAAACATAGTATGCAATTGGTAAAAAAAAAAAAAGAGAACACAAACCGAAAATCAGAGCGCATTGCATCCGTTAGTCCAGTAGCACGTGCCAACTCTGGAACTAACAAAATTATTTTATCGGAGCCACCACGTACGTTCTTCTCGGTTGGACGTGAAACAAGCATAGGTTGGTTACGATCACGAATGGTAATATTGTAGCGCTAAGTTCGAATTTAAATAGAAAAACATTAATAGTACATATATAACAGACTTGCGGAGCGGTTTCTTACTTTTTTATAATATTCTACAAATGTAATATCGCCATCTTTGGTACTAAACTTAGATAGAGGAGACGATGAAAAGTCCACATCATCCACGCGGTAAGTCTTATTGTTATAGTCAGTCAAAACCGTCGTTCCTTATAAACGCATAATGTGTAAATGAAACGCAACTAGTAACGCCAATAATTAACTTACCAATAACCTCACGTTTAAAAGCGAGTTTATACTCTAAATCGTCACGTATGTTACTTTTAAGAATATTATACAGGTTTTCAGTACGCATAACTTTATGAGTGATCTCTGTACATAGCAGTAAATCATTTTCGTGCTGACGTACTGAGGTCTGATAGCCAGGCCATAGTTCCATGCGGTACAAATCCAAATCGATCTATGGGAAAACATTAAAACCAATCAGTTTAGTTTTTAAATAAACGACAAATTTCAAAGCATAATTTACCTTGGCTTGGGGATCGAAGAAATTGCGCGACACCAGCTGCAAATTAAGTCCCTGCATCGCTTTACGTAGTATCAGATTAAGCACTTGAAACTGCTGACTATCAACAGACTCCACTGTGCCGGTTTTCTTTAATCTGATTTGAATGGTTTCGTTTTCACGATTTATGACTCTTAAGTCCAATATGTCGCCATTTTCGACATCTTCTTCGGTTAATAGCTTGCAAGAAAAAAGACAGGTTCCATCAAAAATATATCCACCCAATAGTTCGCGATGTTCATATAAATAAGCGCGTCGCAAACGTATATTATCAATGTCGGGATTAAAATCAACGCGATATTGATATATAGTCCATTCTGGACGCCGTAAAATACGAAAATAGTTGGTCTGCACAGAGACTGTAGTTCCCTGGCTTCCTTGTTTAGTGACAAGTTCTTTAGAACGCGTGTTCACAACATCGTTAATTACACGACGTCCACGAATACCACCACGATCATCAGCTGCCAAATCTGCAAAGACAATCAAATCCACAACATAATTCAATCATAGAATTTAAATTTAAGCACCTAGTAAAGGTTAAACCTACCGCCACTGGCCTGATCTCCACTTGAAACGCCTACTGCAGCTGCTCCTTGTTGTTGTGGTTGACCCGTACTCGGTAGCGGGCGCACCGATTGACCCGTACTCGGTAGCGGGCGCACCGATTGACCCGTACTCGGTAGCGGGCGCACCGATTGACCCTTAAACGGAACAAAACGTGGCTCAATGAAATGTTTGTAAATATGAGATCTACATAAATATTTTTGAAAATATTCAATATATAAACATTACAGGGATTCAAACCGATTCACCGATATTTGTTTCGGTTAAGCGCGCTTACTAAAATCTCTAATTTTGGGTCTCCAGAGGAATAATAAGACTAATTAATAATGGAAATTTATTTATTTTTGTCATTTTTTTGTTGTTTAAATTTCTCCTAGCCAATTTCGGTTGTTTAGCCCGAGTTGGTTACCAACTATTACTTTGCCGCAAAAAAAGTATAAAATGTGAATATGTGACGTCACCATCAAAATGTTAATAAAAACTGCAAAAAATGTTCTTTATATTTTCTCGCAACGATATTATTTATGAAATGTAATACAAATATCTGGCATTAAATTTTTAATGTGTTTTTTCAAAATATCCTATTTTTTTACCCTGTACACAAAGTGTAAAAGGGTATTATAGATTTGTGCAATCTATGTAACAGGCAAAAGGAGGCGTGGCAGACTATATGTTCCATGGGCAAAAATGGTCAGGAGCAATAGTCGAGTGAATAATGGCATGTCAGTTTGTCCGTGTTGTCGCACCGTTCTCGGAGACTACAAGAGCTAGATCAAAAAATTGTTTACCAAAAGATGCGCATTATATCAACTCAGTACGAGTTTGTTGAATTGTCGATGCCCGTGACAGATCGCGGTTTTAACCCACACCATAAAAGCTATCCAGTTAAAACTTGTCACAGTTATGCACACTATTACTGTGCATGTGTAGAAGATATAGCTAATAATGTGCCAATTTTAGTAAACATTTAAGTTAACCAAATGTCTTACGTTAGGCTTATAAACCAAACAATTTTGACCTTCCGCACCATCCCCCCTAACCCCTTAGTACAGTTACCGTTATTACACCCATACCTCTCACGTGTCGATATAAAAATTTTCATGAAATTTGATTTTCATGGAAAAAATGGGTACAGGGTATCCCAGCATCCCACTGTCGGGCACCGTCCCGACTATCTGCTTCAAATTGTTTATAACAGCAGCGTGTACTCTGAGCATCTTATCTGCAATGATTCAGTTAATATTCTGTTCCAAGTTTTTGGGAGTACCCAAAGCCACACATTAAGGGGGGGTTCGTTAAATTGTGACTTTTTGGGAGGCAAAAAATCTTCAAAGTTTTGGTGACGTCATTTACATTTACATAAGAGTCCCTAAATGCTTCGATGCATTTTTTTTGTTTTGTTTCAGTTTGTTCCGCGAGTTAATTTTGGTTGTTTTGATGAACGTGCGGAAAAGCCCGAGTTGGTTACCAACTGTTTTTGTTATTTCAAAAAATTGATTCGATAGTTAACCGAGTTTAGGCAAAAATAAAACTACTTTTTTATGGTCTAAGCCAGCCTATTGCTGTGTGTATGTACACTGCCGGCCACTTGATTAGGGACACAACATTTTTTGTGTTTAAAAGTCTATATTTTCAAAACTAATAAAGATAATAGACTGAAATAAAATTCATTTGTTAATTTAATTAATTTGCAATGCAGCCAAAAAAAAAAATAGACGGCTAGCTGCTTTTGGGTCAAAAATGAATAATATTTTTGTGAATTAACAGCCACTTGATTAAGGACACTCAATTTGATTGGCTATAAATTCTAAACTAAAACAGATTGGCTTTTGAAATTTTTTTCATCATGTAGGTGAATCAATTCATGATTGAAAGCTATACATGTGAATACTCGCACTTAAATATTTTTCATTTAATAACTATTTTTCAAAAATCAAATATTAAAAATTCAAATTCTCCTTGAAGACTCAGTGTAACATATATTTTGGTTAACCCTTCGCATTGTTTTTAATTTGCAACATAAAACAAAACATTTTAAACAATATAATAGTATAATATAACTAAATTATACAAACTATTAAGAAATAAAATTTTTTTAATCTGCTCGGTTTCAGCTAATTAATATTTTAACAATACAAAATATATTCAAATTTTAAATGAAACAAGAAACTAAATTGAAAACAAGCCGTTTACGAAGCTCACCAGTTTAAAAATGGCTTAAATATGTCACTTAACAATCAGAAAAAGTATAAAGTGAAATCGATGACAATCAACAACTCTTTAAATCTTATTTTTAAATGAGTGAGCATCGTAAATCTTAAGTTATGAATTATGTTTCTTTTCGAGTTTTGTTGGTTTTTTTATTCTTTAACTTGTTCCATTTAGGTTTTGAATATATTTTATATTTTTAAAATTTAAATTAGCTAGAACAGAGCAGTTCTTCAAACTTTATTTTCTTACGAGCTTGTATAATTTAGGTTTATTATTTGATAATATTGCTTAAAAAGTTTTGTTTTATGTTGAAAAACATAAAAAATGAGAAGGGTTGACCAAAAAATGTGTTGTGCTAAGCCTTTAATGCGAATTTTCATTTTTAATATTTGATTTTTGAAAAATAATTATTAAATTTTAACTATACAAGCGAGAGTATTCACATGTACAGCTTTTATTCATGAATTGATTCACCTACATGATGAAAAAAATTTCAAAAGCCTATCTGTTTTAGTTTAGAAGTTTTAGTCAATCAAATCGAGTGTCCCAAAAAAAGTTAGCTGTTTTTGTTGTTAATTCAGAAAAAATATTGTTCATTTTTAAACTGAAGCAGATTTTTCACTAATTCTTTTTTGTAAGTATTGCAAATTGATTTATTTACAAAAGGTATTTTATTTCAGTCCATTATCTTTACTAGTTTTGAAAATATAGACTTGTAAACGCACAAAATTTTTCGTCCTTAATCAAGTGGCCGGCAGTGTAAGTGTGCTTAAGGTATAAAATAATATTGTGACGCTAATTTCTAATGACCAACAAATTTATTGGCTTTTTAGCTATTTTTGAAAACGCTCTATGAAAAAAATGTAGATTTCAATATTATTTATATTTAAAGTTATAAGCAATTGCAATTAAAACTATGCCCTGTAAGCCTATTATGTACAGTTGCATGCAACATTGTACATACCTATGTATGTACAGTCAAACCTACTTAAGTTGGCCATGAGAATTGAATCATGGTTCAAGAATTTTTGGCCAACTTATGAGGAAGTAAGTTTTAAATTGATTTTATGTCGTTTGTTCAATTAAATTTGACTTTATATTATGGATTATGATTGTCTTAAACATAAAAATGTATTTCATCGTGTATGTTTGTGTACTATGTCCATAAACTCCACATAACAAAATAAATATAATATGTACATACATAATTAAAAGTTTAAGTTAATAGTTTCAAAGCAGTCAAAGTTTGTTTCAAGACATATTCTTTACGTTCTTTTAAATTCAAAATTGCACTTAAATTCTAATGTTCTAATTCGAACTCAAGAGAATCTTTTAAATGTACTTATTTATACGCTTTTGACATTCTTGCTTTTGGATTTTGAACCAATGAATTGTTCCATCTGAAAGGATTTCATTCAAATTTCTATAAGCAACGAGTTTACTGCAACCAATTTCGTTCAGTTGTAAATTTTGCCATTGATTTGGATTATTTTCATGATTCGCAAATGCAGCCTTCGTATTTTTATGCATTACATTGCTTTGGTTTTAAGGTGGCCAACTTTTGCAGCTTCAATTGCATTGATGAAATTAAAAAAACGCCCAAAAAGTGACCAACTTACAAGATATGCAGCTGCAAGTTAAGCATCTGAAAATTTGAGTTTTTTTTTGTACAAATATTTTTTAATTTCGCTTTGCAGGTTTGACTGTATGTACATCAATTTTCGCGTTGTCTTTGATTCTTCCATTCTACAGATGTGTAACAAAGCAAAGAAAAGAAAATTCTAGAAAGTAAACGAAAAAACCGCATGGCTTAATGCAGGCATTTCTAACGGCATTCTGTTGCCGTCTCATTGAAAAATTATGAGAAGAAAAGAGATGGAAGTTTTTTTTTTCGCACTTATAGAGGCATGTATGTGTGACATTTTTTTAGCAACGCTAACACATTAATTTAATATAATTCACTTATTTCAACAACTTAAAATATTTTAGAGTTTATTGTAGAAGTTGCTTTTTTTAACTCACCAATTGGTGTACGGGTCCACGGGCTCCTTTCACAGTTTTCTTGTCACCGCGGCCAAGACCACGAGAATGCCCAGAATTCGCTGGCAAATTGTCCATTTTATTTATTGTTTATAATTTATTCGATTTCAAAATTTTAAGTGCACTGCACAAATGAATTTTATGTTTTTTGTAGCTTGAAGCTAGCGCAAAGTACGCCACCGCTCTTCACATGCACTTCTTTAGATTTAAATGGCAGACAAAACGGGGCTGCCAGATATGTTCAACTACGCGCAATTGATCGATATCGTATTCTGTCCCTTTGACAGCAAAGAGTATCGATTCTAATCGATTCTAATCGATTCTAATCGATAATCTTTGCCTTGACAGAAGCTGTAAAGCAGTAGAACAGAAGCCTCGACCGTTACAAGCTGTGCGATTACGTTGAAATGTAAACTGCTTGCTACCAATGTGTGTCATAAGTGCTTGCAAGTAATAGTAGCATCCTTGGCCCCTACATTGCGTCTACTTGCTCAAATACGTACATTTGCGTTTGTTTTGCTCTTTGTCTTTCTCGATTTTGAATACGAATGAGTCGCTCGGAACAGAAGTAGCCTAACCCGTACGCGGTTTTGGCCGCATTCCATCAAAAATTTTTAATTTTTAAAAGGTCCAGTAATTCCTTTTAGTACTTTCATGCTGTGTGACTTGTGCACAGGATCTTCAGTAATAAACTTTACAAAAATGAACGGCTTTACTGCTTATTGTGACTATTCACTTCATTAACGGCAACCAGAGGCGAAGACAGAAAAATGTTACCCAAGAAATACTCTATTTTAAACCTTTAACCGATATTAACCCATTTGAACTTGTATCTATAACAGTGAAAACTAATGAGCCCGAGCCGCAGGCGAAATGAACTCGAGCCACGCACAGCTCATGCTCATTTTGTACAGAGCTCAGGCTCATGAGCTCGAGCCGCATGCGATAAGCCATATTCTTGCAGGTCACATTCGATGTAGGACACAACACTTCACAACGCCATTCCAAAATTAAGATGAGCGCTCATGTGTCAGTCTTTACGAGCCCTGGAAAAGAGATATAAAAGTAGATACTTCTAAGGTTACTAAGGGCATCCCACTGTCGGGCACCGTGCAGACAGTCGCTGCATCAAATTTGTTACAGATTAAATGATCCTGCAACTGGAAATAAAACCAAGAATCCTGTTTAGCTTTCTAACTGTTGAACTTTTAAGCTCCTCTCTCTCGCTTCCATGTATGCGTCGAATGTATCATACGTACATACATATATAGATGAGATGCATAATATGAGGCAAAGAAGACATGTAATGATTGGCATTGGTTACTCGCTTTCCATTTATTCACTAGCCTTTCATAGTAGAATCCAACATTGACTAGCTCCGCCAAGTTCCACTCCGAGCATTTGTATACCTTGCGATGTTTCAAGCGATTTTGTGCTGAAGAATGTGTTGCCAAAGCTCAGATTGCATCGGAATGCGACTATATTTACAAAATTGTTCAGTTGGCTGCCAAAACTGTGATATTGGCATGATTGGTCGTGCCAGACCCTTTGAATATCAGCATGTCGGCTGAGAGTAAGACAAAGTAGATGGTTTCTTCAAGTAGAGATACTTTTGATGTTATCAACGAAGTTAGTACTAGCTTACTTATAGCGAAGTGCTGTCAGTTTTCAAAAGGCAAGTACTCACTAAGATATTTTGCGACTTTATTAACATAGTCAAGCGGACTAACTCAGCAGCTTCTTCGATTTCCATATTACTTAGTTAGTACACAATTTAAGCGAATCGTAAAGCCCCTTTTCTAATGCCAATTGAAACACTAGTTTCTTAAAGTTTTGATGGATTTCATATAGTATGTATATGTAATATATATATATATATATATATATATCTGTATGTTGTCGTATTTTTATTTGCATCATTCCATTACATTAACTTAATGTACCTAAATTTTTGTTACTTTAAAATAGTTTTCATTTATTTTTTAGTTTTGCTCTTTAATTTGTTTCTGCTTTGCTTATATCATAATATGCAACTCTATATTTGAGTGTGCTCCAACAACTCGGGCGCTGTTCTTATTTTTGTGTGTTTTTTTTTTGCATAATAATATACTTTGCCTTTTAAAAGCTTGCTTCACTTCAATTAAAATTATTAAGAGACAAAAGCATGTCAGTGAGTGTGACAATTACACATATTATGTATGTTATATTTACTACATGTAAATGAATCTTCATTTTACGCAATTGAATTGAATTAAACTAACAAAATGTGTTTTTTGCCACACACAATTTCATAATGTTTTGCTGTTAGTAAGTCGTAGGGATCTTGAGTATCATATTGATGATCGTGAAGCCCTTGCAACGTTTTGTCAGCAAAAAGTAATTATCATAATAATTAAAATACATACAACTACACATCATATGACAAAGGTAATTCTTTTTCTTCTCGTTTTTATAAAGGTTTTAGCTTTCTTTCACGTTTCACCCACTCTGTTTGGTTTTCTTTTTTTTTACAATTTTTTTTTTTTTTTGTTTAATGCTTTTGTTTTTACAAATTTTTTTAAATTTATTTTTGCTTAAACGCAGTTTGCTCACTTAATTGCACGTATTATAAATAAAAAACATTATCTTAGATACATTATCGGGATTGTTGTCTGTGTGTTGTTTTTTTTTTTCTACTATTTGTTTGCTGCTCCTTTTGGTTCATTGATTGTTTGGAATTGTTTATCTGCGGTTTTTGTTTTTAACAGAAGTACAGAATTTGAAACCTGCTGCACTATGTTCACAAATAAGTTTTGTTGGGGTCGAGGGTGGGGTTAGGATACGTCCGTATCCGTCTTGCAATCAACAGTTCACGATTTGACAGTTAATTAAATACAAATTCAATTAAAATTTTGTTCTCAACTTTGTTAAATTAATAATAATGCTGGTAAACATAAAATTAATGAAAACACTTGGCTTTCTAAACTAAAATCAAAAGGTACAATAAAGCCAACATTAACATCATTGTGGTATAAAAGATAATGCTCTATGCATATTTTACTTAATACACTATTTATGTAGTGGTTTTTTTTTTGTTACTGCTTTGTCGGATACCAAAGGCCCGATCGATCTTCCATCCATTCCATTTGAATAAATTATGCTATGCTAAATGGGCTATATGCGTTCTGTACTTAGCACTTAACGACTACGTATACATATACATATAGGCCATGTATTGTATATTTGTAAATTTATATAGATATATATATATATATATATATTGTTATATATATATATGTATATATATAGTAATTTATATAATGTATGTATATGCATGTTTAATTTTAAACAAATTTCTGCTAAACAAAAATCAACTACAAGTAAACATAAAGAAAATGTTGCAAGATATAATAAATCATTTTTCATACTTAACTTGCTTTAAAAAAAAGATTAGTTAAAAAAAATTAGAAAACTTAAAGGATATTTTAAACGTAACACAAGTGCAAACAACTGGAGCTTTGTGTGCCAGCTGTGTCGGTGTTACGGCTAAGACTACGGCAGCTTCTTTCCACTGCATACATATGCATTTATGTAGGCCTTGGACCGGGCAATTCTGCTGCAGAAGTCGTGGGCTGTTGTAGTAACATTTTCAATCATTAAATTATTTTACTTTTGGGCGCTGGTGGGAGTTCTTTTCTTTCTTTTTTTTTTTGTGTTCTAATTTGATTTAGTGTCTGTCTGTTTTGGTTGTCCTTGCTGATGTGCGAGTATTCCTTAAGGAGTTTTGCGCTGTTGCTAGGTTGTTGTGTGTGCCTAAAGGATTTCATTTCTAAAGTGATAATTCCCATCAGTCATGTGTATGGCCCGTTGAAATTATCTCTGCATCTTATTAAGTATAATTTTCCTGTTCTGTTTTGATTTAGTGGCCTCCTATGTGGGGTCTTGTTGTTGTAGCGTCAGCATCATGTTTAAAAGCGATAATTCTCGTCAGCCATGTGTATGGCCCATAGAAATTTGGTTCTCTGCGTCTTATTAAATATTTTTTCAATCGGCACGCCATGTTTCTTGCACCTGCAATTGATTAACCAACAATTATTTTCATTTATTATAAGCTGAGGCATGCTGATAGATACTTACCAGGCCACAGATATGCGTGGATCCAAGTAATTCAATTTGGATGTGCCCAAGGCAATGGTCTTATTCTCGTCTCTATCAGTCTCCTGTAATTCTAGTTTCTTAAGCTGGTCCTTGAGGCGCTCCAATTGTTTACGCTTCTTGTCTGCATTTACTCTCTCCTTAACAGAGCCACGCTTTGCAGCTTTCTTTAAATCCTACAGGGGCAAAAAAAAAAAATAAAAAAAATTACATACATAGTTTTATTGCTTGATGCATGCTTATAACTTACATGATATTCAGATTCGCAATCATCAATAGCATCGCGCTTGGCGCGTATCTTCTCCTTCAGGTTTTCCATAGACTTTTCATGACCCTTGGGCACAGAACGCTGATGGTTACATAGTATGGCTACAGCACGATTGGCGCGATTGTAGGCCAGCAACTTCTCCGGCACAGTAGCATTCGGGTCAGTTAAAAGATCCAATTGGTTTTGCAGTGTAATTGAAGCGTTATAGGTACGAAACACTTTTGCAGTGAGTCCTGTAAATAGATTTAAAGCTTTATGCTGTATACTCATTCAAATAGTACAATTTTAACACTTACCTTCCATGAGCTCCTTGAGATGCTCGTTAAGCACTTGTGTGTTGAGACGATCGAATAGATCATCACCCTCCTTTTTGTTTTCCATAAACAAAACCAAATTCTTAAAGACACGCTTTTCCACCTCAACCTCGTTGTAGTAGCGTATGGAATCCTTACCCAAAAAATCGAATACAACCACATTCTCTTTGCCATTTAGTTCTGTGTGCAATTGTACGTGTTCCACACGTAACGAACAACAACCCACGGTATCCGCCTGATCCTCATCTTTTTCATTTCCCGCTCTTAGCGCCAGCTTATCAATAAAGTAAAGCGCAACGGCACGCTGACGCACACGCATTTCTTTTGATTTCCATTCATTGTGGTATGTGGCGCGTATCTTATTAATCGATTTGTCTAAACGACGCGCAGTCTCGTATTTGATGTGATCTTTTTCGCCCTTTAACTTGGACGATGGATTCAACATAATATATTTAACCTGCCCCTGTACATTCTCAATCCAAGAGGCCAGCCAAGTGACGGTGTTATCGTGACGCACTTCCTTCCAGCGTTGTCCCTGTGGCGGTACTGGCACTTTGGAGTTTTTGCCACAGTTAATAGATACATCACCAGCTAGTATGCGACGCTTGATCATGCCCATTTTTGGATGTTCACCGCGACCACGGAATAGACCTGGTGGTTCTAGGCGAAAATTACCAATTTTCTCCTTGTGATTATCGATCATGCAAAAGCCATACTCCTTAACGAGCGCCTCATTTTCATTCTTTTTTGCCAGCTTCTCCTCTTTGGTGGCCGCTTTGCGTTTCTCGGATTCGGCCTGAAAGAATTCGTGCATTTCTTGGAAATTGCACTTTTTAAAGTCTTTGATAATTTCGCGTTCCTTGGATGTCATTGTTTTTCGAAAATCCTTAAAGAAATTGTTATTAAACACATCCTTTGTGCAATAATCGTGGTTCAACATCTTAGCATAAAATGTGGCCGCCTCCTCAGTCTCATCGCTAAGTTCCATCGGCTTGCCATCATAGAAGAAACGCACATTGCGTGGCACACGTTCGTATGGTGGTGCAAATACTGGTCCTTTGTGTTCAAGTGAGGACCATTTGACGCCATCTTCACGCTTCTCCTCCTCCCACCTTAAATTGGAACGTAGAGTACATTTTCTGTTAGGCTTTGTGGTTTTTATAGTAGAACGCTTGGCAGCGATTGTAACGTATGTGGCGCATAAAGAAATGCATGGTTTAAATTTAACGGCAAGTACAAACAAAGCAGTTGCTGCCATTGCCGATTTGTTGTACTGCTGCAGCTCTGTGGTTGTTTTGCTGTCACATTACGCAAAGCGATTTTTTTTTTTATTTGACATTAACCTAACCTCAAATTCGACAGCCAAATAAGTGAGCTGCTAACAGCTGAGCACCGCGTATGCGCGTTATAGTGAATGACAAAATTTGCGGCCACTGTGACTTTCAAAATGTAGGTCAGTGACATTCAAAACTCCATTCGACACAAATACTTAGACAGACAAGCAGACGGACTGATGGATGGTCGGACAGAGTCACAAAAAAGCACTTGTGTTGGCAGCAAAGCAGCGTAAATGGAATTAATTTTTAAAAAAAATGACAACGCAATAAAAATTTCAATTACGCTTGCGTGGGCAGTAACCGGACATGCCGATAAATGTATCGATAAGTCAACATTAATTGATCAACATCAACTTGTCGCATTTCAGGTGTGTTAGTACATACTATAAATGTTAGTAATTTTTCGCAAAATAGTAATTACCAACGCCAGACTTCTTCCTCCTCCTCCTTTTTACCACCGCGACCACGTTTTGTGGGTGAAATCAACTCCGCTTTAATTTCAGCTTCCTGGAATATATCAAATGAATTAAGGTCAATTTGATACCGCTTTTTAAATATATGATTGCTCACCTTCTTAACCTTTTTCTTCTTAGGTTTTTCACTACTGTATTCATCATCAGCTGCCTCCTTTGGTCGCTTCTTTTTAGACTTTTCCTTTGTTTCCTTTTTGATCTTTTTGCGAGCTAACAGCGGAATGTCATCATCGTCTTCCTCGCCGTCCATGTCGTCAGTTATCAAGGCTTGCTTTCGCTTACGCACAGCCAGCGGTATGTCCTCCTCCTCATCGTCGTCGTTGTCATTAAAATTGCTATCATCCTCCGTATAGCTCATTTCCGACTTGGCCACAAATGATGGCTCGTCGGTTCTAAACTGTGACATTGAATAGTCGCAAGAGCTGGCCTGTGACAAATTAAAACCCTGGTCCTCCTCTTTCTTGACTTCCATAAGATTCTCCTCGTAGCCATTTTTGTAGCCATTGCCATCAATACCTGACATAGCATTGCCATTGCAGACAGGCGGAGCTGCCTCAAAATGATCTGTAGTATCCTGCTGCAAATTTAACGGATCAGGGTTGTGTATGATAATGTTATTGTGGTCCTGCTGGGGTTGTGTTACAGGCTCTGGTTTGATAAATACACCATCATAAGTGGGATTTTTTGATGACGAGCTGCTGCTATGGTGTCTCGAACTTGAACTGGAATGTTTACTTTTTGACGACGAAGAGGAGCTTTTGTGGTAGCGGTCCTTATCGCGTGAGCTCGACGATGACGAGGAGGACTTGTGATCACGATGTTTGTCCTTGCTCGAGGAACTGCTGCTGCGTTCTTTGTCGCGCCGGTCTTTGTCCTTTGACGACGAAGAGCTGCTTTTGTGATGGCTCGAAGATGATGAACTTGAGGACTTATGCTTGCCATCTTTATCGCGATGACTTGACGATGATGAGCTGGTGCGATGCGAGCTGCTGCCATCGCGCTCCTTGTCACGATGCTTATCCTTGCTACTGCTGGACGAACTGCTGCTCTTATGCTTATCCTTGTCGCTATATAATAATAGTAGCATGAGTTAGGGTTATATTGGCTGTAATTGGGCAAGTGTTAACTTACCGGCTGCTGCTGCTTTTATGGTCCTTAGAGCTAGAACTTTTATGCTCGCGTTCCTTATCACGGTGTTTATCCTTGCTAGAGGACTTATGTTTGTTGTTGCTGCTATGATGGTGGTTGTGGCCATTGGTGGTTACACCATTCGATTGCACTTCGCAGCCGCCACCATTTTGTGCGTGGATTGTCTGCAATATTAAGACGAATAATTAATAAAAAAAAAAATAAAATGAATAGTGGTGGTTTCTGTCAAACGTAAACGTGCTATGTCGGCCGCCCCACGCCCCATGTGGTAAAAATAACCCTAACAAAATTAATATAACATTGTGCTGAGACGTTGAAGAAATTGTCTAGAAGCAAGAAGAAGCATCGCCAGTACCAACATTAATACGGACGGACACGGGAAATGTTCCTGTTCGTCGTCTGCCATTTGGGTAGGTTACGACGATGCAAACAATGGCACACATACACACACTTATACAAGCTCACAGCTAGAAATACAAATACAGAGGCATCATGGAATACAGAAAAGTTGCTGGTTTTCACGTCGCCTTTACACTTTGGAGCATAATTTAAACGTGGGCGCTGCAGTAGCGGCAAACCAAGGCTAAATTCGCATACATACATACAAGATTTACATATGTATAGGGTAGATTTTTCGCGGAAACCTGAAGATATGTACTAGGTAGTTAATGTGCAGCAGTAGAGCACACCAAAGGCCACTGCCACAGGGTGCTGCATTTTACAATTACAATTACATACACACGTACACAAACTGAAGCAACAAATATTGTACAGCGGCATTGCAGTTTCGGTGTTATGCTTATTTCAAAATTCATACATATCATAATAATACTAAAATGTACATTTCCAAATTGCAACTACAACAACGAACAATCGCATAAATTGAATTTGAAATTACATTCGGCATTACATGCACACACACATGCTCAACAAAAAACACATGTGATTATGGCACCCTGTGTCACATACACACAAACCGTCCTGTCTCTGTCGTGTGCTCGTGTGTTTGTGTATATTCAGCGGTTTTTGTGTTTATTTGAGCAATTAGTAAACTTGCATTTTAATTGTTTTTTTTATGCTCGTTACGACAATAGCATTTTTAAATTTACCATTGTGCATAAAAACCATTTTCATTTGGTTATTTGGGGTTATCGATATATCGATACACATACATACATATATGTACAAAAAGAGCAACATTATTGCTAAACTGCGTTGCGTTATAGGGACGGACGTGTATGGGTAGGGGGGAAAACCACGCTGCTGCTGCTGCTGCGGCTGCTGCTACTCTACGCTCTTGCATTGTCGCCATTTTCGTAAATTACTTAAAGGTCTTACGCTTCTTTATACAAAAATGTATTGCTATTTTGTCTCGATTGCAACAAACTGAGGCAAGCAGAACCCAAGTGACACTTGCACTCACTACCTGCTATATATTTTTGCACTATGCAAAAAAAAAAAAAAAAAAAAGTATATTATGCATTTAATTGCATTTTTATTTCAATTGTAATAGAAAATTACATAAATTGAAGAAAGTCTCGAAAATACTTACATTTACCGCCACTGCATCCCCGCTCATCATTGCATGAATTTTAACTTAAGCAGTGCGGCTCGGCTTTTTTTCTTCAAACTTTTTTTTTCTTTTCTTGCTTTATCTATAGGCAATTTGTCCACTAATAAAAAAGGTGCGTGCGCGTGTTTCTTAGTTGCAATGGAAGTAAGGAAAATTTGTTTCCCTTTTGATATGCAGCACGAAAACTACACAAGTTAAATATTTTTTCAACTTCAAATATTACTAAGAAAAAGTCTTTCTCCGAGCCCACTGCGCGCAGCCACGCGAACACACTTCGTTTAAGATTTTAGGGTTGTTAAAGATGACGATACATCGATAGCTTAATGTTCCGATTTATCAATTTTCATATTACAATCGCACCAAAAAAAAAAACAATTTTATTTAAAACACTGACTTTAGATTAACATTTTCTTTGTTTGTTTATTAAGCTAACATGAGTGTCCCTTATAGATTAATATATCCACAAGAAAGCAAATGTTGCAGTTTACAGGACTATGGCTAATATCTAGGTTGACCTCAAACAGCATGAAAATAATAGAGTGGAATCCTTGGTCGTTACATTGAGTCGCCTTGCTCGGTTGACCTAATAACAAGAAGATAAACAAAGAAAAAATCAAAGCTTAGAAATGATAAAAATCCCAAAATACCCTACCTGCTCTTGGTTTATGATTGCTCTACATCTAAATATGGCTAATAATCATCTTTTTTTTGCAATGCAAGTCAAATTACAATGTTGGACTTAGCCTCGATTGAAAGAATTGGTGAGCCATTCTCACAAAAGAAGGAAATGAATGAAAGTGAAAGGCTGGACGAACAAAATGAAGCATCTATGCCAGAAGCGGGAATCGCCTCTATGATTGGTGTATTGGGAGTTATATAATCAACCACTAAAGCACGCCAGACAACGTTTATCAATTTACCAAAGTACATATTTATATTTTAAAATAGTTTAAAATTATAGTTCGATTTACTGTGGCTATAGTTGAAAATATACATATGGTCGATACCCAGACATATAAAGAAAGACAATTTACAAACAAGTAAAATACGTTTGAGCCAGACTGTAACTATTCAAAAATATTAACATTAAAAAAAAAGTCTTCCCAGCAATAATCTTGTGACGATAACTTATGTACATACATAAATAAATTTGGCGACGAAACAGTTACAACAAGCAATTATTTATTTATTGTTAATCGCATTTTGAAAAGTGGATTATTTATTTAAATTCTTAATGAAAGAATATCTGTAAGTTCTATAAGTGACTTAGAATTTATTCTAATTTATAGTGTTCGTAGCCAGAGAAACCAAGGTCTTCCACTTTGGTACGTCCAATTAGACTTTTCCCAATACAGGTTTTTGTTTTTTCAAGTATGTATTTATGTTTTATCTTCTATTTTGTCCAACTGGAAAAAATCTTGCATTTATTGCGATATTATTACCAATCGACAATCGAATATCCGCCTTGCCAACAGTTTTCTTTCTCTCTTTCAATGTTGGGTAGCGCTGCGGCCAGTGCTGCCAGATGCGCGCATTATTGCAATCATCGATATACACTGAAGCTACAAATTATCAGTTGCATCGGCTTCATCGATGTACATATATAACTAACATCCCTATTTTGCGTTACAAAGAAAATTTCGCCTGGTGATAAAAGAAAAACATGAAATTTGTTGGCATCAACTGTTGATCTGCACCTAATTTTAAGGCACTGCAAGAACCCAAGCACAAACACTTACTGGGAAGGGGGGTCGTGCGCTAGTTCCGTAGCATTAAAAAAAAATGGTAAGTTGCAGCGGTCACCGTGGCGACAATGACAACAGGGCGGCTGCTGATTCACAACTTCCTTACGCCATACGCTAACGCCATACTAATACGCCCATTTGTGGTTGCCTTTCCGCATAGCACGCCGCATCGATGACGTCGGTTGAGGTGCTGTTGCACGAATTCTACGAGCCGACGACAAGTAATGCGCGCAGACGTGAAATCGAAACAAACTTGCTGGCATTTAAATCACAGCCAGAGGCTTGGCAATTGTGTCTACGCGTGGCCAGCACTAGCAATAGTTTTGCTGAGAATCAATTCCTTTGGTTCTTTAGCACATCTACGTTGGAGCACACAATTACCCGCCGCTGGAGCCAGCTAACGTCAAGCGATCGCACACTGCTACGTGAATCGCTATGGAACACATACGCACAGCTGGGCGCTGCAGCGGCGGTGAGCGGAGCGCGCAGGCATCGTGATACACTGGCACAGCTTATAGCGCTAATAGGCAAACGCGAATTCCCCGAACATGATCCGAATTACATGCAACATTGCATGGAACTGACCAAAACGCGTTTTCCATTAGGCATTAATTTGTTGCGTGTCACATCCGAGGAGGTGGTTAGCAATCGCGGCGACTTAACCACCGAATGGAAGCAATACTTTTACTCCTGGTAAGTACATGCTGTCTGTCTCAAAACTGCCAACTTCAATGTGCTCCTCACCTTGTGTTTTTCCCCGTGTGCAGCATTTCTATGTGTATACCCGATGTTATGGACTTAGTCACCAAATATTTACTAATCGCCGTTTGTCATATCAATGGTAAAGACATACACACGACCATACCAAACACTCTCATGGATTTTAGTCTAACCTCAGCGCTGCCAAATGACAATCAATTAAGGTAGGTTGTCGTTCAAAGTAGTTCCTTTTGCCGACTAATTATTAGTTGCTTTATTTTGCAGTTCCTCTATACTGGAGCTGTTAGGCTGTGTGCAGCATTTAGTCTCCTGGATACGCACCGATCTCATCTCGGAGTATTTCCTCATGAGCATACTCGACCTGTCCCAGTGGCGTCCCGCATACGAACCCATTTCCCTGAGCGCGCTCTCTGTCTTGAATGAGTTGCTGTATTTGCAAAAGCCGTTACCCTTTGCCGGTACTTTTATGACGGGCATCAGCGGTTTGCTGGAACAGCATAATAGCACTAAGCTGCAGAGTGAAATGTATAGTGACAAATTTCGTGAACTGTTGCGTCTTTATACCACAAAGTATGCAAGCAAGCTGCTGCAGGAGCCTGAGCTGCTTGAGGCCTTTCTTAAGTCGCTCTACAGCTGTACCATAGAAAGTAAGTGCGCGCTTCTTTATTAAATTATATTTATTATTCATTTATTTCATGCAACTTCCTAGAACATGGCGCCTTGGATTTTACAGAAAAGCTTGACATTTGGACGCCCATCATCAAGGGCATTGCGCAGCAGGGCGGCAAAGTCACGCGCTACCATAATGTATTGCTGCAGCTGGTCTCGGAGATCATGAGCCGCACACAGTTTGAATACAACAAGTCCGAGCTGGAGTTGCTAGACAATGAGCCTACCGAGGACAATGTAGGTCATAAGTTAAACAAATTTTTTTGTTTTATTTTCACAAGTGTGTGTATCTTTTTGTCTCTCAGTCACCCAGCGAGTGGCAGCAATTTCTCGATCAGTGCTTCGAATGTTTAGCACTTTTGGCTGGCACGCGCTGTGCCCAGTATGTATTTCCACAAGTCTTCAGTTACTGGTCCCGTCCGCATCTCTATCTGATGTCCATTGAGCATGCCTTTAGTAATGAGCGCAGTATTGAAATGGCGCGCAAACTAAAGTGTTCCAGTTTTGCCGAGCATTTGCGTGACTTTGCCACAGTTTGTCAGGCTGTGGTGCGTCTGGCGCCGCTTATGGATGCAGCTGCCACTGGGCCAGAGTTGACCAGCGTTGCAGAGGGCCAGCTGCAAATGCTGACAGACAATTTGTTGCAAACTCTGCAGTTGCTTGCAAGCAATAAGATCACCAGCCTCGATGTGGATAAAACAAGCTTTCAGACTGACTTAGATAATCTGTGGGTACTGCTTGGGTTTATTGGATGACATTACTATAACTATTTCTCCTTTTTAGATACGCTCAAGTGCTGCTGGCCATACGCAGCATTTTTCCGCTGTCAAAGTCGCTCAACAGCGAGGAGCTGCTGCATCGTCTCTTTGCCATGCTTGGCAGCATATTTGTGTGCAACAATGCACTGGTCGTGGTCTCGCCTATAGTGCAGCAGTCGGCTAGCGAGCTGCTGCTCTTCATCTCAACTGTGATACGCCCCAAGTGTCTGCTAGAGATACAACAGATTCAAAGTCTTCTACAGGCGGGCACACGCCTCAATGCACAGCTGCCGCGTCAGGTCAGCATTAATATACAGATTAGTCTGGTTAGCTATATGGTGCTGCCGTGGAAGAGCGTGCCTGAGCAGCAGCAGGATTATCAGCGGCGTCTCTGGATGTTACGCGAATATATTGATGGTTTGGCACAGAATTTTTTAGAGCTCGACTTAGCTTTGGCTGGAGAGAGCAAGGTAGCTGCTACTACGCTTAGCTTGCTTGGCTCGTTCACAGCGCTAATTGAGTATTTTAAGGCTTCAGGTGGCAATGCCAAGGACATGCTGGCCAACACATTCAAGGTATATCTTGCTTATGCCTGGGTAATGAAGTTGTTAAGTTATTCTGTTTATTTTTCAGCCCATTTTAACTAAGGCGCTGGTCATCTTTAATACCTACGGCCTCAGCAGCATTGCCATGGCCATTACAGTGGCCGAGTTCAGCCTTAGTATGCTGCGCACGCTGCCTAGCCATTTGGGTGCACAGTTCATCAAGGAAATGATTACGCTCTTCATAAATGTGAGCAGCAGGTAAGCCTAAGCTATTTAAACAAGCTTTATCAACTACTAACTTGTGTTTTTGATGACATATACAGGGAAGAATTGACGCTGAGTCGTTTGGCCGTCATGGAAAAGGTACTGCAAATGTTTAAGCTAATTGTGGAGCAGCCTGGCAGTGCCTCTTTGGCGCTGCTACCGTCGATTCTGGACTGTAGCACGCAGCAAATATTACCATTGCTACAACAACAAAATGCGGCTACAGACAGTAGCGAAATTACAAGTTTGCTCTATGCACTTTTCGACAGGTGAGTTCAAAGCGCACTATAAGCAATATATGAACTTTAATTTGACAATTTTTGCAATCTTTAATAGTGTGTTGACCTGCAAGTGGCAGTTCTTCTACAAGAATCAGCTAAGCAATGGACACAGTGGCACTGGCAATGGCACGAATGGTGTAAGCAACTTTAACTGCAGTGACAATTTACATCCGACGCATTTTATGGCCATTTTGAATTCGTATGGCCAGATGCTGGTCACAGGCACAGATCCTAGCAATGTGCGCAGCGTTTTGATCTCCATGCAGAATGTGAATGAACGTAATCGCCTGTATCAGCGTGCACTTTTCAAGGAGCAACTGTTGGCTTCCTTTGAGCGTGCTCTGCTCAATCTGTTGCTCAGCGGTGAGGGCTCTTTACATTTCGATTTGATAGCTCAGGCGCTGTATGGCATGGGCCAGGTGGATCGCAGGCAGTTGCATGAAAGCTTTGCCAATGCGGCGCTGCCGGTGGCACAGTCAGCGCTTGAGGAAATATGCCAGACTAGTGTAAGTATAAAAGAGGAGTAGCAAGCCTTAAATGTGCCTAATGTGCTTATATTTTTACTTGAACTTTTGCAGGACATTCCAACGTTTACGCAAAAGCTGACGCAGCTTATGCAGGATGCGCATTGTGTGCAGCTTACGGAAACGGCGTAGACAAGTCCGTATGTTTTATGTACATAAGTAGCTGAGAGAGACAGACAGATTGGATGTGACAGAGAGGGCGAGACAGAGAGAGAGAGAATGGAGGCACATGCAAATTGTAATATGTGCGTTTAATTTAACAATATTTATATATGTACTGCTAATTATATGCCATATATAGAAGCCCCTACCTTCCTAGCTATGTGTCATTATATTGCTCAGTTTAGGCTTTGCGTTTGTGTTATTTTTGCTGTTCTATATAATTATGATGCTATACCTAAGAGCTCTATACATAGAAATTATGCTACGTCCTACGAGAAGCACTGCCCAGGCTCATTTATTTGTTTAATCTTCTTAATTTTTTTTAAAAAATATTTTTTAACCCTGTATACTACGACTTGTTTCTTAATTTGTTGTTTACATTATCTGTGGTGAAATTGCGCAACGCAATCGCGCTGTGTTTATAGTTTTTTCTTTTTTTTTTTTATATTTTTCTTTCAGCGTTTTGTGAATGTCAACCAAAATTCATTTCAATTGATAAAAGACAATATAGGTTTGGACTATGATTCCGCTACATATTATTAATTTAATTATATAATAGTTATTCGTATTGTGTATGTTTCTGTTCACTGCTTTTCTGTTTAAATGCAATTTATATAACAAAGGCGAAAAAAAGTCATATAACAACATACTATATATACATATAAACCATACATATAAGAAGTTATGTATAAGCTTTAAACTAATGTATATCACATTTTTGAATAACATAAAAAGCGATACTTCATAACAATATTATATTGTACTACACATACATACATGCAAGCAAAATTCATAAATCTTAATCTAAGCAACAATCAAAAGAAAAACTTAATAAAAATGTAAACAATTTTTACACTTTATAATTTGCGTATTGAAAATTTACAAGATCACATCGATCACATCTAGGCGTGGCCTGCAAGGGCACAGGCCTATGATTCTGGGTGTGCTTCTAGGCGTTCCTCGTATCTTCCACTAATGTTGTTTAGGATGTCGCCTAAAACAAAGGTACGCCCATCTTTGTGGAGATTGTTGTTCCGTATATGCCGCGAGGCGCCAGCAATTTTTGGAGACTCTGCAGTCTCGTTTTGGCTGCGGTCCCCCAAACTTCAGTTTGGTAGTATGATACATTTATATTGCAGAACACTGTTTTCTATTGACAGCTTGCTTCAACTGCATAGCAGCCATGCCAGTTTTGTCCTACATCTCGTCGTGGTCTTCGACATGTGATGACCCCAGGTAAATTTTGCGTCGAATTGAATTCCAAGGTAGGAATGCGCGGTTTAATTGGGATAATATTCCCATTTAGTGATAAAGGCGGCATGTCTCTCTCCTTCTCCTTTTTCATCGATTGGCCCATTTTCCTACTTCTTCCAATTCCTGCTGCAAGTCATCCGCGGCTTCTTGTACGCAGGTTGCTGAGGATAGTATGGCAGCGTCGTCATCATGGATAAGTCTAGCGTCACTTGTGCGTATCAACTGTGACTAGTGTATATAGGAATGGTGAAAGAGCACCTCTTTGAGGGAATCCGTCCCTCTTTGGAGAGCTCTTCCTTTGTAGAGACCTTGAAGTGGCGGTTTTCGGGGAATACCTTGGCCACGATGTTTTGAAGGATAGTTAGGACTTTTGAGTCTCTGCAGCGCACCCTCGTGCCAGGCACGATCGAGACCCTGCGTAACGTTTGAAAATGATTCAACGCAACACAGCCGGTGTTTAAAAGAGTCGAGAAACCGCCGTACAACTCTGTGCACTTGTTCGGACGTGCCGTCTCTTTTGCGGAATCCGAATTGGTGACTCATTAGGTTTGTCGGCGCATAGACCACACTATTAACCATAATATGTTAATAAGTATACTATATTATAGTGTGTAGCGATTAAGGATATGTACATACACACTTATTGGATTATAGCCTTAGTTTTAGCAGGTTGATTGCCATGAATAAAAAAAAAAAAACAAGAATTATAAATTGACAACTGAGCTGCAAGTGTCAAAGAGCATAAAAGTATTGAAGTGGAATCCTTGGCTGCTGCGTTTGCTACTTGTTTTTCTCAAGTTTGCCCACTGAGTCGGTCTAAGAGAGAGTGCGCAACACAAGCAGCCTCACAAGGTCTTGGGACACTAATAGTTGCAGGTTCTTTGTGCAAGTGTACATGTGAGAAAAAATTCGAACTGCTTTGATTTATCAACATTTTGTATTAGATCTTTTGGAGCTCAGAGACTTTTGAGCTTGAAACCAAGTTGCCAACGTCCATAGGTAGAAGAAGCAGTTTAACTCACAAAGCTCTATATCAGCTCCCCAGTTCTTTTGGGCTTAGAGAAACTAGCTATATCCTGCTGTAATATTGCTTAGCAATTTTGTTTGTATAAGATAGAGCTATAGCCTATTTTTTAGAACTGTTGCTAATTGTCCGAACCACCGTTCGTTAAAGTCCTTAAAGCCTACTCTCCAATTCGTTTTCGCTCTGAAAATCCTGTTGCTTAGACCAGCTTGTGTACACTTTCTATGCATTTTTGAAGGCTTCCAGGGAGAAACACTGGGTTCTCTAGAGTGCAGATATTTTGGAACCTATATATGTATGAATAGCTTGAGTTTCTTTACTCTACAGCTTAAAGTTTTAGTTCTCAGCTTATAGACTGTGCTTTAAATGAATATATTTGGTGGGAAGTTTTCATACAAGCAGATGAAATTTGTCGATATCTTGTCCCATTCCCCAGCGAGAGATTTTCGCGGTTTACACCCACACCATAAAAGTTATCCAATTGAAACTTGACAAAGTGATGCACAGTGTTACTGTAAAAATTGCTAAAATCGGTTGGAAACTTTTTAAGAAATAGGAAATAATATTGCAATTTTAGGCGCCTCCTGCTATAAACGTCAACAACATTTTACTTTTTACAGCAATGTTATGGTCAACAAATTTGGTAAGAAGACTCATGTTAGGCTTATAAACCAAACATTGTGGACATTTTGCCGAATTAACCCCCTACCCCCCGCAGGCGGCTGCTACGCGATCTGTGGGTGATCGCCTTTTCAGACGCAAAAAATGCGAGCAGGATAAGTGTGAGCGAGAGAATATCGAGATGTGCAGGAGCAGGAAATACATAAGGAAGTTTTTCCAAAAAGTCTGGCCAAAGGATTTAGTACCGGAGCGATTTCCTGTAGAGATGCAAAGGGAAATGTGGTAGTGGATACACATGGTGCACTGAGGTTATGTAGGAAACACTTCTCTGGTTTGCTATCTGAGGATAATGCCGCCCCCGGAGTTAGCTTACCGACATCCTCAATTATAGACGACGGCGTGGCTATACAGCTGCCTAGCTATGACGAAGTCAGGGTCACAATCAGGCGGCTTAAGAACAACAAAGCAGATGACCTGCCTGCTGAGCTGTTCAAGACTGGAGGCAATGAGTTGGTAAGGTGCATGGACCAGCTCTTTTGCCAAATATGGCTAGAAGAGAGCATATCCGATGATTGGAACCTTGGTGTCCTCTGCCCTGTCCTCAATAAGGTTGATCCCACGGTGTGCGCTAACAACCGTGGTATCAGCCTTCTTTCTGTTGCATATATGGTCCTATCGAGCGTACTGTATGAAAGACAAAAGTCGTTTGCGAAAGAACTGATTGGACCGTATCAGTGTGGTTTTAGGCCTGGTAAGTCCACCCACCCATCAACTCTTTGTCGATTATAAAGCAGCATTTGATAGCCCGTTGAGGGATCGCACAGATGCCGCACCGTCTGAGTTTGGCATCTCTGCAAAGTTTATACGACTATGCAGCATGACGTTGAGCAACACCTGCAGCTCCGTCAAAGTAGAAAAGAGCTTTTCCGAGCGCTTTGAAGGGCTCTAAGCGAGGCTTAGAGAAGGCGATGCCCTCTACTGCGACCAGTTAAGAAAGTAGGTAATGTTTCTGGTTGTGAAGCTTACAAATGGCCAAAGACATACTTGTGCCTTCTTCATCCAGGAGCAGGGCAGCGGTAGCACCCTGTCTATACAATTGCACTCAATGGCAAATCAAGATCTCGTTGTTGAGCTGAGGGTTTTAATAGTCGCTTTCTTATCACTGTAAATATGGTTTTCGAGTTCTTTAGGCATATTAGTGCCATACATTGCAATGATACGGAAGTCTCAAACCCTCAGCAAACGCGGAACTTAGGGAACAGTCAGCTCTCCATAAACTCAAGACTGAAGCTGCGCCCACGCTTACAACACGCTTTTGAGAGAACAATAATTCTTGAAGCACTTAAACAAAGGTAGAAAAAATTGGAAGCCAAATCACTTAAAAGTGCCTAGAGAGAGAGAGAGCATATCCTCTTGCTATAAAAGCGACAGCTTCCTCTTCTTTGTGTTTTTGTGAATACTAGCTGCTGAAATTTGTTCAGGTGTTTGAATCGAAAATAACGAAAAGAATTTAATGAAAAGCGAAAGCAAAAATAAAACGCAAAAAAATAAAAAATAAAACAAAAAAAACTAAGAGAAATAATAAACATCACCCACTTCCGGCTGGAACAGGTAGTGTGCGCGAGTTTCAGGTAGAGCTCAACTATTTTGCATACTTGCATGTGGCAAGAACGGAGAAGAGATTCAGGTATCCTGCGGAAATAAAAACTTTGCAGTAGTTTCACTTTCTGCACAACGTTGCTGCCACTCGATGACGACAAGCGCGTGCTGAGCCGGAAATGTCAAAGAGAATGAATGAATGAGTGAGTATGTGGCACACGCTGTCAGCGTGCAGCGTACGGAGTGTAAAGAGCAAAGTAGAGCCTACTATATGACTATGACTAAATGTCTCGAGGTGATTATGTGACTATGCCCTACTGATTTGACGTGACTGATTTGGCATGCAAATGTATGGGCATATGCTTGACACCGGTCATGGCATGATTTGGCGCAGAGTCCAAGGCGCAGTTAATGCCATAAAATTGCCCAAAGCCGCTGTTAGGCCAGACAGTACAGCACTTGCAGCGTTGTGAGACGGTTGTGAAGTGTAGTTAAGTGCATAGAGGAAAAAAAAATAGAACAACGAAACCCACTACGACTAGGCGTAAGGAGCTAACGTAGGCTACAACTACTCGCAGCTAGCAAGACCAAAGAAAATCATAAGATGTCTGTGGAAACGGTGCAGGAGACGCTGCAGCAGGCGGCACAGCAGACCTCAGCCGGTGGCTTTAGCCCCATTCTGACGGTTTTGGTGGGCACCATGGCCATTCTGGCGCTGTACGAGTATTGGCATCGTAATACACGTGAATACCGCATGACGGCCAATATACCAATGCCAGCTTCCTTGCCGCTTTTGGGTCAGGCGCATTTGGTCGCAGGTCTGAGCAATTCTGAGATTCTGTCCGTTGGTTTGGGTTATCTGAACAAATACGGTGAGACTATGAAGACCTGGCTGGGCAATGTGCTGATCGTGTTTCTGACCAATCCCAGCGACATTGAGCTGGTACTCAGCGGTCATCAGCATCTGACCAAGGCTGAGGAATATCGCTACTTTAAGCCCTGGTTCGGCGATGGCTTGCTCATCAGCAATGGTCATCACTGGCGTCATCATCGCAAAATGATTGCACCCACCTTCCATCAGAGCATTTTGAAGAGCTTTGTGCCAACTTTTGTGGATCATTCCAAGGCTGTCGTATCGCGCATGGCCAAGGAGGTGGGCAAACCCTTTGATGTGCATGACTATATGTCGCAGACCACCGTAGACATACTGCTCGCCACTGCCATGGGTGTTAAGAAGTTGCCCGAGGGCAACAAGAGCTTTGAGTATGCACAGGCTGTGGTGGACATGTGCGATATTATACACAAACGTCAGGTCAAGCTGCTGTATCGTCTGGACTCCATCTACAAGCTAACCAAGCTGCGCGAGAAGGGCGATAAGATGATGAACATTATACTGGGCATGACCAGAAAGGTGGTCAAGGATCGCAAGGAGAACTATCAAACCGAGTCACGCGCCATTGTCGAAGAGGTGGAGGAGGCGCCCAAGCAGCGCAATGTGATCAAGAAGGAGGGTCTGCGTGACGATTTGGATGACATTGATGAGAATGATGTGGGTGCCAAGCGTCGTCTGGCCTTGTTGGATGCCATGGTGGAAATGGCCAAGAATCCCGATATTGAGTGGAACGAGAAGGATATAATGGATGAGGTGAATACCATTATGTTTGAGGGTCATGACACCACCTCGGCTGGCTCCAGTTTTGTGCTTTGCATGCTGGGCATACACAAGGACATACAGGAGAAGGTCTTTGCCGAACAAAAGGCCATCTTTGGCGACAACATGATGCGCGACTGCACCTTTGCCGACTCCATGGAAATGAAGTATCTGGAGCGCGTTATTTTGGAAACGCTGCGTTTGTATCCACCAGTACCTTTGATTGCACGCCGCCTGGATCATGATATCAAACTGACCAGTGGTCCCTACACGGTGCCCAAGGGCACCACCGTGGTACTGCTGCAGTATTGCGTACATCGTCGCGCCGACATCTATCCCAACCCGACCAAATTCGATCCGGACAACTTCCTGCCTGAACGCATGGCCAATCGTCACTACTACAGTTATATACCATTCAGTGCTGGCCCACGCAGCTGTGTAGGTCGCAAATACGCCATGCTCAAGCTGAAGGTGCTGCTCTCCACCATCATACGTAACTACATAGTGCACTCGAACGAGACGGAGGCCGATTTCAAGCTGCAGGCTGACATTATCTTGAAGCTGGAGAACGGTTTCAATGTGTCGCTGGAGCCGCGCAAACATCAGGTGGTGGCCTAGAGTTGGCCCAAAATGCTTCAACGACGCTCAGCCAGTGTGATAATATGTCGCTAAGTCTTTGCTAGATTTCTCTAATTGTAACTATAACTGTATATATCATGTCCATGAGTCGTCCAGTCCAAAGAGAAACCCACCAACAAATCCGAATAGACGCCAACCCCCACCCAACACCGAACAATACCAAACAACGAACGAACCCGGATACGATCCCAGTCAACCAGCCAGCCAGAGAGTCAAACACATGAGTTACGCGTACACATCGAACAAAATTTTTTAGAGGAAGTTCAATTGTTTTCTTTTTTCTTCTGGTTTAAGCAGGTGGTGTCCTTATAACTATACACACTTTCTTTTTTTTCATAGCAAGTATGATTTTTTTTTTTAATATTTATTAAGTCACACGGTTTGAATGAAACCCAAAAAAGAAAATCTTAAAAATATATGCAAATGCAGTCAAAGAACTGCAAAAAAATGAAATACCCTTGAAGTTCTTTTTGCAACAGGATCTGGCGTTGCTTTCGCTCGTTCTTCTTCGGAGTCAATAACAAGTTTAAAAAAATGGATCTAAAAATTATATTTTTCCAAACACCAAATATGTAGAGCCAGCATTTTATGATGTCAGAGTAAAACCGACTCGTGTACACCGCACATGCCGTGATGTTAGCAGTTAAATAAGCTTGAAATGACTCTAGACATAGGCTTCCTTGAGTCGGACACTCGATTCTTTTGGAAAAGCCTTCCAACAGTGCTCCTGCACCAGCATATCTTGATCTGCTATCACTCGCACTTTTCCTGCGTGGGCGTTGGAAATCAAGGAAAGTCTTCTTCGTACGTACACTCATCACACTGAATGCATGCCTTCCATCGATCACAAAGTGATTTATCTGATTGTTTTTGGATTCATCAGGGGACAGCCATGTAGACTTGTGTATATCGGTCTGCTGGCATCTGGTCTCTCTCTGGACTTCGCGTCGGAGTCTATTAGCCTTAGACCCTTGATATCGTGAAGACGCAACTGTACTGTACAACTATAAGCGCAGCCTATGTTTTCGAGTCTAGCATAGAACGCATCTTTGGTCGCATCATCCTTATCTTATGTAGTGGTTCCCAAAACCTACGTACAACCCTGTTAAAGCCCAGGCGGAACTTCGCTGCGCCCATTAGCTCATTACTCTAGTGGTTAGAGCAGTTAGCCAAGTGCCGCCACGGGCAAAGATAGAGACATGGATTACGCTGGCTATTTCTATGACAATGCAATGCTTCTGTATAATGGTCAAAGCGATAGTGTGTGTCGATTTTGGCATGATAAAATCCTTCAATATCGAAAAGCTATCATGCTACTGGCTCTAATCGCTATTAAATATAGCTTAAGTGTGCTGAAAGTCACAAAATAATTAAATGTGAGATTCCATTTGTGTTGGGTGTGATGGCTCATCAAAGGATGTTGCACATGCCTAGCACTCAGGCTCTTTGTCCATTGCACCATGCCCGATAGAGGAAGTTAAGAGAGCGGAAGGACAGTTGAAATGGCAAAAAGTGTACGAAAACCGTGTAGGTTGACATAACAGTTCCCCATGAACAGCAGGGAATTCGTGAAGACTATGTAAGGGTATACATCTTCCTAATGTGGAGTGTATCACTTACCGAAATGGGCATTCGTGTCATTGAAAAGGACGAACAGTGACATAGAAAGGGTCGTCAATGAGGTCCAGGTGTTGACCCAATGTATAGCCCCCTGTGTTTAAGCCATCCATGACTCGCAGATCTTTGCTCCACTGACGAAGAAGATATCTAGTGGCCTTTGAATTGGGTGGGGTTTAGTGGTGAATTTCCAGCGTTCCCTACCGGTTTCGTCTTTGTGGACCACTATATGTACAACCCACCAATTCTGCCGTGCGGACAGGAATGACAGTCTCCGGCCCTATTGGCTGTGACGCTGAGCCTCTGTTGCCGGCTCATCTGCGCTGGATACTTGATGTGAAATCATGTTGAGTCTGTCAGTATATGAGGACTGTAACTATAGATCCCTAAAGTTACCCCAGTCTTTTTTTTATGGTACCATTTGCGGAATAGCTTAGATTTGCTTGAATTTCGTCACGACTTTCGTTTTGGAACCATTATAAGAGTCTTTTGACTACTTCAAATTATTAGCATGCAAAACTGGCAACTCCATGTACGCTGGATGCTCTTTATTAAGTCTTTATCTAACCAATAAAGTGGTTTCCGCGTGAAAATATTCCAATTCGCTTGTAAGAAATGGCTTTCATTCTTTGTTATGGAGCTGCAGACATTGCGCTAATGCGCAACAATTACCCACATGCATCATACTGGGTAACCAGCTCCAGAAGCTGGCCTAAAGACCGAACCAGACCGCAATTGCAATGTCAAAATATTTATGCCAAAATGTGTGTCCTTGATCGCAAATATGGCATATTTGTTAGCATTAAGCTGAGCTGGCCTTTGCTCTGCACCTTTCACTAACTTAAGTTGACACTTCATTTGTACTATACTTAATTTAGTGCGAGCATTTAAATTGTTTGTGTCAATTTGTAACGCGTTTAATCGCCATTGTTCGGGCCTTTAGGCCGGGCCAACAGCCGGCCGTATGACAAATGCAAATGCCATTGTTGCCAAATCGACAGCAGTTTGTTAAAGACGAAGGAGGAAGCGTGAGCGCTAGAGAGGAAGGCAATCTTTCGAATCATGGAGCCGGCGGCAGAGCACTTTGACCACATTTCATTTGTTTTAATTAGCCATGGCAAGACGATATGTCTGTCGGCTTTCACTTTTAAGCCTTGCCATTTTTAAGGCTATTTTTTACTAGTTTTTATGAGCATCGTATTACGAAACGGATATCCTTTCGGTTTCAGGTTGAAATTCCGCACTTGCTCGGGAAGCGGCGTAGCTAAACCTTTTCACAGTTGCTCTAACAAGATTAATGAAGGGGGTGCACAGCGGCAAAAAGGACACACAGCCGCAGGTCCTTGGTACGCTCACACACACCGACACACACCGACACACACACACTCTCACGCAATGCCGCCAAACGTTTTGTTTGGTCATTGTCCTTTTTTGCGCTAGGCAAATAGCGCTTCGACGGCGTCTCAACTACGTTTACGGTTTCCAATTTAATATCTTTTTACCTTTTTATAGACGTACTTCTATATGCATCTCTCCGTATGTGTGTGTGCGCATTATTTGTACCTGTGCATGAAATTCAATGCCATTTAGCGTAAAGAGCGAGAGTTGGTTTGATGCTGCAAGCCGGAAGTTTGTACATTAGTTTGCTTTTTTATTGCATTTGGCAAGTAGAAACCCTTTTACGGATCTTCCGCATGATAGACATTCAAGTCTGGACATGCAGCAGCACCCTAAGCAATCTCTCTAAGAGATCAGCGTGTCACTACCAAAATGCAAAGAAACTCATATTTGTTTCTGGCCATATTGTCAACAGAAACATTAGAAGCAGTATTTTGAGACAATTATTTGAATTGATTGTTTATTATAGTTCGAACTTTGCTACATCTGTAAAAGCAGAACTAAGTGAGTGGAAAATAGCAACAGAACAGGAATGCACTAACATCAGCTATTCCATATCAAAATCAGTTTTGAACTCAATGCAAATTCGCCTAATCGTATTTAAACTCATATTTCTTCTTGATTTTTCATTCCTTAATGCGCAACATAATCGACGACACATTTTCCAAGAAGTATTAAAAGATCACCCGTTCGGATTCTTGTTCGGATTTCAAAAATTTTAAGCCCCACAAAAAAAGCTTTGTTCCTATTCAAGTGCAGTGGAGTGTTTGCTAGTAATGTTCGTGTCAAGCGCTGCACAAACAAAGAGAGTTTGACACAATCCTAACTTTCCATATTCAAAAAGAGAGCATACAAAATTTGTGATTGTGTTGGTGAGATATGCACTGAGCGAAATCGGCCTCACCCACAGCAATCGCAACATAAGCGAAAACCAAGCAAATTACTATAAAATATTACGCAAAACAAATGAAAAAAATTTTATGCAGACAGCCGGGACGGTGCCCGACAGTGGAATACCCTGTACCCTTTTTTTTCTCATTAGCACTAAGTCCAGCATACGGTAGAATGGGAACGAAAGTATTTTCTTTTACGTCTCTTTAGACTAGTTCGATATGACTGTAAGCATTTTCCTATTGGGAAATTGATTATTATGGGGGCAAAAATTACTTTTATGCTCTTAACTCCAGTATTCTTAGGTCAATGTCGTTGAATTTTGTAACATAGATCAAAAAATGGGGGATGTGGCAGTAAGGTAAGGTAAATCGATTTCGGGGGAAGGGGGGTTCCTTTGGAAAAAGTTGTATACAGTTAAAGATTAGGGTCACACGAGTCTGCACACTAAATTTTGTAACTCTAGCTAACATATATCCATATCTACACGTAGTGAAATTTTGGCACAGATTATGGGCGAGGGGGGATAAAATTAGCATCATTTTGACTATAACTTTTGATGCATTTATCCGATTACGATAATTTTTGAAACATAGATGCACATGAATACGACGCACATCTCTGTCAAGTGAGATGATAGATTAAACGGAACGGCTGTAAACCGCAAAAATATGTTACAAAAGGGGGCAAGAAATCGACGTGATTCGACAAACTTAATCTTTTCGGTGTAATTTCGGTGTAAATGCGCATCTTTTGTTAAATTTTTGTACCTCTACCTTTTACAGTGTCTGATATCTCGACGTTCATACGGAAGGACGGACAGACGGACATGTATATATCGACTCGACTATTGCTCCTTACCATTTTTGCCCATGGAACATATGGTCTGCCACGCCTCCTTCTGCCTGTTACATACATACATACATAATACTCTTAACCTTTGTGTACAGGGTAGCAAGCTTTTCGGCCGTGTCTGTGTGAATAAACAACGAAAGCTTTGACCGCTTTGGAAGAATATCACTGTTTTACATAAAGCTTGACTTAGCAGTTTTACGCTTTTTGGTGTTTAGTTAACATGTATGACTTCCGTTACATTAGTACAAGTTTAACATTTGCTGTGTCTAACAGAATATTCGTAATGTTTACATTAAGCTGTACTTAAGGTTTAGTTAACATTTATGGCTTCTGTTACAGTTAATTAGTACAAGTTTAACATTTGCTGTGTCTAACAGAATATTTGTAATGTTTACATTAAGCTTTACTTAACGTTTAGTTAACATTTATGGCTTCTGTTACAGTTAATTAGTACAAGCTTAACATTTGCTGTGTCTAAGAGAATATTTGAAAAGTTTACATTAAGCTGTACTTAACGTTTATATGCTTTGGTGTTTAGTTAACATTTATTTCTCGTGTTATGTTAATGTTATCTTTGAAAGCTTATACAGTTGTCGGTATTATTATTTTGACAAGTACAAATACAAATACTGCGGAAATAGTTTTTTCTTTGATTTTAAATAATAAACTATTTCTCTTTCGTTTCACATAACCCCATTCGTATGCAATAACGTTCAAATCCGGATTTTGAGGGAGCCACTTCAAGTAACTTATCCTCATATCTGAAGGAGAATGCTTAACCCTAGATGGTTCTTCTACGTCGAATCGACGACGAAAAATTTTCAAAGTGTTTTTTTCTTATTTGCGCACATTGACCTCATACTCAGTATAGCTCTAGACGTTGCTAACCTTTGGAAGAGTATAGAAGCTCAGCTGCGTACATTTTGTATAAGTATTAGTTTTAAAAAATTGCGTCGTCGATTCGACGAAGAAGTACATTTGTGTGACTTTTTGGAACCAAAATCAGCGCATTGTACAAAAAAATGTTACCATGGATAATTGGTTTACATCGGTTTAAATAGCCAAGTCACTTCCAAAAGAACTATAAACGACGTATTTGTTCATTCTATTCATCTTTAAAGTGTAAAATAACAAAATTATATTAATAAAACTTGCGTTATATGCAAAAAATCGCCTGTGAAGAGCACAAAGTTAACCTTTGTACCCCTTGTATAAATTACCAAACAATATTAATGAAACTGAGTTATTTTATTAGTTTTAAGTATTATAACTTTCCTATTTACGTGATTTTGAAAGGTACGATTTTGAAAAGTAGTCAAAAAAGGTGAGTTTATTACAATTGATATTTTTGAAAGCAAAAGGTTGAAATCATTGCTCAAGTTAATCAAAAATAGAACAACTAATACAATAAAACACAAAAGATTTCTGGCATACATACCTCTGATTATATGATTTTAAAATAATGCGAGAGGATGACGGAAAACACTTTTCAACACTTTTTTTTGACTTTCCTAACTGCTCCAGTTAGGATTTTATAGCAATTTGAGTTGTTTTCATTGTTTATTTGTAAAAAAAGGAAAAATATACAGATCAGATAACAGATAATGTAGATACAGCAGATCAAGTATTAATTAAACTATTTTTGGCAAAGAAAGTTGATCAAAAAACTTTGCTTTTGTTTATGTTATCATCAGTCAAATTCAAGTGTGTAAAGTGTGCACATTTTTGCTGCTAGTCTCCAGTCCAGTCCATTTCATAAACCATTTAATTTTTTATTAAACAGAATTTACTTATTTTTAATAGTTTATAAAATACAACGCGCATGTGTAATGTGTGCTATTTAAGTGAAACGGAGTGTACTTATATAAACAGATTTCTGCAAAAAGAAAGTGCGTAAAGTGAAGAGCAAAATATTCTTCAATTTTGTTGTTGTTTATATGCTCTTTGATTTAAGCATATCAAAATATACCGTTATCTTGCACAGTTACACCAAAATCATTGTCGAGTTTTAAGAGAAGTACTTGCCAACATAATCATGAACTTAAGAGCATATTCTGTATTTTGTTTTACATTAAGCTTGACTTAACATTTGTATGCTTTGGTGTTTGGTTAACAGCAAAGTTTACATTGGTTAACAGCTATAGTGTGCGTTACATTGGTATTATGCTAACATCTGTTGTATTTGCGATAAGAGAATGTTATGTTGCTTTACATTGAGCTTTTGGACGCTTTGATGATTACTTATTAGAATCATTTTCGATGTTTAAGAGAAGTACTTGTCAACATAATCACGAACTTAAGAGCATATTCTGTATTTTGTTTTACATTAAGCTTGACTTAACATTTGTATGCTTTGGTGTTTGGTTAACAGCAAAGTTTACATTGGTTAACAGCTATAGTTTGCGTTACATTATAAGATAAGAGAATGTTATGTTGCTTTACATTGAGCTTTTGGACGCTTTGATGATTACTTAGTTAACATTTAATGCTGGCTGTAAAGGAGCATTTATGTTAACGTTGTATTTGAAAGTTTAACCGGGGTTTAATGCAAATTATGATGAGAATTCGCGATATAAAATAACTCTGTTACGATTTCACCAAGGTGCAAGGCTTCGTAAATACGCTGATATAGCACTTTGATAGATAAACTAAGATGATTGATTTTTTGTTGTTTAAGTGATTGCTTGTATCCTTTGCTGTTGCCAATTATAGTGTTTTGTAAGGCTTAAGACTTAACCACAGCCGCTAAGAAGAACCTAATCCGGTCTACTTAAACTTAAGCAGTTTGGCATGAATGTCGCTCGTGCTCGATGTCGAGTGGTAGCACTTCATACCAACAATAGAGCACTTAAGTGTTCGTTTTGTGCCTAAGCCCTTAAGCGCTTAAACCGCAACCGTAGCAGGTCAACCGATTTCTTGGCCATACTTCATATATAGCAGGTTAACACTTTCAAAAATCAAGGCACAGCAGAAGGTCTCTATCGCCTTTACCTTTGGTTAAGCGCATTGGCTGGCTCAGTGCGGTTTAACTCTAAGCCAAGCAGCAGTTAATCAATGTGGCATGCATCCAAGTATTTGTTGCAGCTCATTCATGCTTTGCAACCATATTGTGCTCATTTGAATATGGAAGTCTTTAAATAGTCTCTATTCATATTACTTGTAATGCCGCAAGAAAATGTCAATGCCTTATGTGCAACATATGTTGCCATGTGAGCGTGGCTCCAAGTCTAGGCACTGCCAACAGCTTGGACGCACATGTCCGGACATATAACCTAATTTAACGCAACACCGTTGCTTGGCAACATGACTTTGTCATTTGTGAGATCTTCTTTTCAAACTGGCTGTTTTGATTACCTCACCCAGGGTGGCATTGACTGGCTCACTATTGAGTCATCATCGCTTCAAATGCTACAAAATTGTGACAGTTCTTGCCATTTTTGCAGTGTCCCTGCACCACAATGGCCATTCAGTTTGACTAGACTCTTTGTAGCCATTTCCTCGTTTTGCATTGATTGAGTTGTTCCACGCACAGACCAAATACCAAATGGAGTGTTTCCAAGTGCACTCTGCACACAAAATTGAATTGTCAATGTTGTCTGCAGTGTTCTACGAAGCAACTGTCTATGGACATTGTCTATGGCGTCTTGCTGGGAACTTGATTTTGATAATGCTCCAGGGAACTACGACTACTACTAATGCAACTATTAACACTTGTGCACTTTTGTTAAGGATGCCTAATATGAGGGCATCATGTGCAAAGTGTGGGAGGTCCAAGGGGAAACTAAGTAGTGCAGTACGAAGAAAAAACAACGGTTGCATTTTCTTATTTTTGAATAGCCTGAAGAGTTTTCTGTAGTATTAAGTAAGAAACACATTTGCCTGAAGCTTGATAAAGATGTCTCTGTTGCGAGAACAACATTGTCAACAGAACATTACTATATCTATCGCATTGATCAAATGTCACATTACCCATCTGTTGTGGGGCATCCCTTCAAGCGTTATTTTTTTGTGCAAGTAGCTGGTGTACGCTTCTAACTGGGATACAGTCTACGCCTTCGAAGTCTTCTACCAAAACGCGTACCCTTTCTGGAGCCTATTTGTCCATACGCGTTACATGACAAAGCCCGCGGAGTTGCCAAATGCTAATCCGTTTGACTAAAGCAATGCCTTCATAGAGTTCGTACACTCTGGTTAGGTTAGTTTAAAACGGCTGCTAGATTTCTACCTAGCACACTTAGGTCGAGAGTTGGCCCATTGTGAGACCGTAGCATCTATTTTCCGTTCTCCTTTTCTTTCGTTGGAGGTACTTGTTTATAGGAAGCACCGTTTGGGGAAAGTTCCGATAGGATGTCGAGAAAGTGACTACTCAGGTACTTATGCTGTCGTTTGCAGAGGGCGGGAGAAGGGTTCTACTGTTTCATCCTCCTCTTCGTCTCCGCGACTTCTGAAGAGATTATTGTGTGGGACAAGAAGCCTAGCTGCATGGACACCAACTAGCCAGTGTCCAGTAGTGGTTCTAAATAAGCATCTCTCCCTACTGAGGGAGCAGAGCAGCTGTTATTTTGCTATGTATTTCTGCCCATGTTCGTCGAGCAGTGCGACAACTTACGCCATTCTGCAAAATTCATCTAGTTTCAGCTTACAAGTTGCCATAGGATGCCTATACCCTCTCTCTCAGGTAGGAGGGGAGCAGTAGTATCTTGTCTGGCGAGCTCGTCGTCTATGTTGTTGCCCCTGGGACCCATATCAGGCTAAGAATGAACTGCTGCGCCTTCTCGTGTAGAGATCCGCGACAGCTTGTTACCAATATGGAGTTAGTTGATATTGAGATTAATGATTTGATAGCTGCTTGGCTAACACTATAGAGGAATCTATTTGAGCTTCTGATGCATGATAGTGCCTCGTTTATGGATGAGATTTCAGCCTGAAACCCGCTAAAGTGTACCAGGAGACTAAAGGCCCTTTTTATATTGAGCTGGTCTGTCAAAATATTTGAGTCCCTCAGTCGCATGGTCGATAAAGGCCTGTTCTTCTCCTATAAGATTTAAGGGGGGAATCCAAATTCGGATTTTGTTAAACTATTTGAGTTCCTTAGTCGTTTGGTCGATAAAGGCCTGTTCTTCTTCTGTAAGATTTAAGGGGGGAATGTTGAGCATGGAATCAAAGGCAGTGCTGGGAGTAGTACGCAGGGCTCCTGCTCGCTGCACTTTATTAAGTTTCTTAGGTGAAGTCTGTCTCCTCAGAGCTGGCCACCAGACTAGAGCTCCGTCCAGACGGATGGGATGGGTCTGATTATGGCCGTGTAGAGCCGCAGTGAAATGTTGGGCGACAAGTCCCATTTGAGGCCTAGAGTAGAGGGCCATTGTACTATTCTTGATGCGGAGTGTACACCTAATGTGGCCCAATTTCATGAGCCTAATGTAACATCTGTTGGCGAAGGGTATCAACTGCTTGAACTCCATGATGACATCGTAGTACAACCGAGAGTCCGACCGATACTTCACTCTAGCCACACTCACCTTGGCAGTTGCTCTTTCAATAGGAGGCGCATAAGCTCTAGCAACACCAAGGTTGTTATGATTATTGATGCACACATCGTCTGCATTGGTAAGAAACATTCTCCAACACAAAGTTGTAGAGGTCGCAGAGGCGGGGTCCTTTCCTATCTCGACGTAGATGCATTTATTGCCTAACGTCATGCTGTTGGTCTCACACACTTTGGAGAAGTTGCGGCATAAACGCGTTCCCCCAACGGGTTAACACATGCTGCTGTAAGATCGAGAAAGAGATGGTGGGTGTCATAGGTCTTCGCTAATGTCTTTAGTCGGTCACACGAAACGCAGGAAACAAGCTTGTTTTTTATGGAAAGAACTCTGTTACCACGTGCTTTTTCTTCTTCTGACTGGCCATAACAACCCATTCAGGCGCCTCAGAACATCTAACATTGGGTGGGGAGTTCTACGCGGTGGGTTGCAAGCCGTAGGCACAACCCAGTTAAAGTCCTGTCGCACATTCTGGAATCGCCCTTCTTGAGTACAAAGAACACCGAAGTTCGAAACATTATGCATACTTGCTTATCCATAATACCAGCAGCTCTGAAAGCGCGTGCAGGCGTTGATCCCGACTAGCAGCACCTGGCAACTAATTGGGTAATGTAATACGCACGTCAAGGCAAAGCAACAGTTCTTATAGCGGGTGCCATAGAGTACAAAACATCAGATACAATACAAAGACACGAAACCAAAAACCCAAAACGATAAACAGTCAAAAGCCAGAAGCAGCGTCGATAATAATGAGTTATACCAATGATTTATGAATATTCAATGGAAAGGGTTGACACACACACAGACAGATGCACAGACCGACACATAACTGTGCAGTTTCCAGAATCAAAGGCAAAGAGCAGCCAGTTTCAGGACCTTTGCTGTAACCAAATATCGTGCAGCCAGCAGAACAGAAGGACGAGCAGGAGCACGAGCTCGATCACGATCACGATCACTGCGCGTTTCATTCAAAAAGCGGCATAACGGCAAATGGAATTGATTTTTGACAATTGAAAGGCTGAAATACGAGAGTCACAAAATCGAAGCTGTATAGAGAGTGTGAGTCTTGATGAGTGTGTGTGTGTGTGTGTAGGGCGTGTCGTATTACTTGGGCCAATATTTAATAAGCATAACGGTGCTAGGCAAAAATTTTCACTACTAACGGAGCCAAACGAAACACAGTTATGTTCGATTTTCAATGTTCCTCAGGCGCCCACAAATATTTTACTGCCACGTGAGTGCGCATAAGTATGTGCCCGTGAGTGTGTCTGGGTGTGTGTATTGGTATGCGCTGCCTAGACAAACACACCTGGATAGCTGTTTAGGGGGTTGTAGGTGCAGGCGCACTCGTATTACCCAACTGTTTTGGCCGAGAGACCTCAAGATATCGCTGCAGATGCTCGCAAGAGAGAGAGAAAGGTACAACTACCGTTGCTGGCTGCAGTCAGCCCCTTTGTTTGGCCGCTTATGTGCGTCCCCCTCTCGGCGATCATAATGCATTGGGTGCATTTCCTTTTTGGGCTTAAGATTTTCTTTTAATTTTTCATTCTTTTTCACTGTCTGAGTGTGTGTATGTAGGTAATTTTGCATCATTTTTAATGGCGGGTTTCCTATTTTTTTTTTTTGTGTCTTGTGCTCAGCATCATTAATTTTGGCAGCTGCTTGGACAGGCACAGGCCAAGTTGCATGTTGACATTGTTGCTTAGCAGAGGCAGTCCTCGATAGTCCTAGGCAGATAGCCGTTAATCAGAGCTGCATGGATCTTCGCCAGACACTTAGTTGTCTTTGCCAGGAACTTAAAGTAAACTTCGTACTTCACACTTCATGAGATTCGAGTGCTTCCGCTTAGATTTGGAAGCCGTTTCGAACGAACGTTTGAACCAAGCGTTCGGTTGAGGTGCGAAATTTTTGCAAAATGCATCCGCTTCAATATTTACAATTTTTTTCCTGTTTGTAGCTAAATATCAAAAAGCTTTGTAACTTCAACTGTAAATTGCATTCTTGATGTGAAACATCGCATCAAATTGAATCTTATGCCGCGTGCATGCCGTGATGGTAGCGCATCAATGAGCTTGAGATGGCGCCAGCATAGACGCATGCTACATTGTTTTATTCTGGCCATTCGACAGATTACACTAAGCAACAAATAGCCTATGTCTAAAACGTACCTTTTCAGGTAAATTTTGGATCGATTTTGAATCCGGAAACCATATTGGATTTTCTAGCACCGTTTTTGAATTATCGCTATTTAAAAAAGTCTGCAAATCTCATATATATTGGGAGCCTTACTACCGATCGAGATGAATTGTAGCTCGAATTGAAGATAATTTAAGATCAAATCAAAGTTTACCAGACGGTTTTGGTCTAACTTGATTCGATTGCAACTATATATATTTTTTTTTCGTAAATTTAAAAAGTAATGACTTAAAAACAAAAAAAAATATTCTTTTCATGACACTAATTAATTTGTATTATCGGGGAAACTTTGGTTAAAAAATATTCAGTAGCTTAGTCGCAATAATTTAAAAAGTGAAATACAGGTTTTTTTTAAATTAAGCGGTAACTCGTTAATTATTCGAACTGAAATTTTGTAGAACTTTTTTTTCACCAACTAATCAATCTGCATCATTCGTTTTTCAAAATCGCTGGGGGCACTTTTTGGTACCTTAATCGGGTATACCCTTTGTTTATAAAAACCGATAACCGTTAACTTTCCGAAATAACCAAATTGAAACCGATATGTTTATACCGGTACTGTTTCGGTTTTTTTCTTTGCAAGCTTAAATATTTTTTCATATTGTGTTTTACATTCCGTCCTTCTGCGAAGCATCTACGTCGCACAGTGGGGCCATCTGACTTCTTATTCAGAACTTTCGAAGAAGTAAAGATATTTTCGAAATTTAATATGCACGTAACATAGAATTCCCTAAGCTTCTGCGATACACTGCGATTGATGTGTGTGGGCCGCATAAAAGTAACGCTGCTGATGCCATAAAAAGTGAAACATTAGACAACACAATCTGTTCCTCGCTACCACTTTCCTTTTTTTTGTAGTACTCTTTTGGCACTGTTTTTGTCAAAGAGCATCAAAGTAATAGAGTGGAGTCCTGGGGCGTTTCATTAAGCCAACTTGCTGCAAGCTCTTTCTCAATTTGGACTACGAGCGAGTCGGTCTAACAGACACAGCAACACAATGAGCATTACAAGTACATTGTCATGAAAATGTTCGCTTTGTCTGAAAAATTTTTAAATTTTTCTACGCTCCAGGATTCAAGTCTTTGGTTTTTGTATAGGAACCGGTATAAACGGTAAACCGAAACAAATATCGCTGGATCCAATCGAAACTGATATTATTGAAAAAAGAAGGAGTACCGGTACTACCGTTAAGTTTCGGTTTGATTCCCTGCCTATTACCAACGAATATTACTGAGAGCTTTAGTGATGTACTCATTTGCATAAACTTTGAATTCACACGGGCTGCTCATCAATATGCAGCCTGTCATTCAATTAATTACATTTACAATCATTTTGATTATAAGCGCTCGGTTAATTTGAACCGTTATGCAAAACACTTGCAATAGTTCCCACGTTTTTCGGCCGCTGCTGCGACCCTTGGCCCTGTTCATATGTCTATCTGCATATATGTGCCGCTCTGTCTATGTGTCCGTTGCCTGCCACTCCAAGAGCACGAAATGCCATTTATCAGGACTCATGAGCGGCAATTTTACCGGCTTATTTGAATAATTCCGAGTGACGCGCTCATGCGCAGTGCCTTACTTGCTTATGTGTTATATGTCTGACCGGCCGATCGATCTATATGCCAGGGCCGTACCCGACACATACCACTATGCATGTAGCCCTCTTATGCAAATGTACGGCGTTGTCTCCGTGTGCATGTGTGCGTGTGTGTCCTTGCATGCTTCGCCGCTTATGAAAATGAACATGATATGCTGATTTTTTTCCTTTTTGTTTTTCATTATGGGGCTACGGTTCGGTTTTGTCCGGCGTAACTCTAGCCCATAGCGAACAAATGTGTGTGTGTATGTGGAATATGCTAATGACTGTGCATGTTTGACTATCATTAAGAGATGTAGCCGCAGGAACAGCGACTGACAGCACCAAAGTAAGAATCCTGTGAAATAGAACAAGGTTCCGCAGAGCTTTTGCATATAAATATGTTTGTACCGAACTAGTTTATGCGAATCATAGTCGTTGTAGCTCATGCTCTCTCGCAATAGCTGAAAAGTTCTGAGCGTCTTAAGTTGATCCACTGTAAGCCACTATTAAAATATGCAAGTATTTCGGTGTCTTAAGTTGAACCCTATTCCGGATTAAAGGAAACCTTTCGTTCGTGATGATGGCTTATCAAAAGCGATTGAACCATACCTAGCACTCAGGCAGCCTTGCCCATTGTGCAAGAGTGTGAAAGGACAGTTGAAATGGGAACAAGTGTACGAAAAGGAGTCGTCCATTAACACAACTTACCCGACTTCTATATGAATTTGTGAAGACTGCGTAAGCAAACTGTAAACACCCCACTCATGTGGAGTGTGTCACTTTCCGAAAAGCGCATTCGTGTCCTTGCAAAGGCCGAACGAGTGACATAGAAAGTGTTCCGTCGAGTGGGCTTCCTCAAGGTACCTCAATGAGGCCAAATGCATAGTAACCAGGACTCGCAGATTTTTGCTCTACTAACGAAAAAGAAGTGGGTTGGTCTTTCGGATTGGGTTCTTCCAAAGTGTTCTGTTACGCGGCCTCTTCTTCTTCCGGTAACAAACCGTTACCGGCTTACGGCCTGATGTATTTCTTTCATTGGAAACCCTACGCACAACCCTTTTAAGGCCTATGGTTTCGAAACAATCCAGTGTCAATATAAGTCGCCTCATACAACAAGCTTTGACCTGCTGAGATGGTATTCTCTAACCCGCTCACCATACGGGCCCTCAAGTGGCTGAATTCCAGAGTTCCTTACAGATGTTGTCCGTTTGGACCGCTAACCATCAAAACAACGCGGAGCAACTCATCTGCCATTTCATTGCCCTGGATAACTCGGTGTGCATTAACCCAGCACAGACTGACTTGTATATCGTGTTGAGTCTGGTCTAACTTTTAACTACTGATCCCTACAGTTAACCCACGCAGCTTGCTTTCATAGATACAACTCGGATCATTCAAAGTTGTGTTGTTTACCGTTTGGAAAACCAACGATAAACTACATGTAGCTTGAATTTTCATCAATATACCAACCCATCTTTCGTTTTGAAACCGTTGGTATAGAAGACATATGTGTTGCCCACAGTATGAGTTCGGGATCGCTCCAGCACTCTCGTGTAGGCAGTACCAGGCAACGAGAAAGACGGCCACTTTTACCTTAACTCGCTGGCTTATACCAAATCCCAGTTCACTCGTCCAAATTCCGTTGCTATGGAGCCTGTTAGCCGCATTCATAGCCTCTTGATGTACACAGAAGTCAGCAAGATTCGTGGTTGTAGCCTTCAGCTTATAAGCTAAATATATAACAAACTCATTTAATCATTAGCTTTACTTTTCAATTCGCATTCAGTAAATTAAACGTGAAAATCGAAGCAGATGGATTACACGACGCTTCAAAATGCGTTTTTCAGATCGTTATAGGCGACGAATCTTGGATCTATGCGTATGGGCTCGAAACTTAATAGCAATCGATTGTATGGTTCTTCGATGACGAGCCGAAGTTGTTTGAGCAGAAAGCACTTCAAAGTAAATGGTCGCCTATTTCTGCTTAAAAACCGGACATGTACTTGTAGGTACCATGACGCCGAACGAGAAATCCTGGGTCTGGTGGTAAACGAGAGCAAGACGAAGTATATGCTTTCTTCGAGTAGAGATACACAGCGGTTGGACTCTCAGATGGACGTTGAGAACTATACTTTTGATGTTGTCAAGTATTTCGTCTACCTTGTCTACGAAAATAGAGCATCCAAAATGAGAGTGTGCTAGCTTGTTGTTCGCCTTTTGGGCAAGGTATACTTGAATAGGTACGCTCACTTTACACGCTCGCCTCTGTTGAGTGGACTATTTGCAGTTTCGTCGCGAGCTTCCATGATAACGGCTGTGATTTGCGTTGCTCTCTTTAGTTTTTTCTTAAATGTAGTCTACTTGAGAGAGTAAACTAAGCGTACCTGGTTAAGTATACCTTGTTCTTGGGCACTCCAGTATAAATTATAACAGAAAACCACACACACTTTTGTCTTTTAAATAATTGCATTTATATATGGTATATATATCATTTTTTTTTTTATATAACTCAAACCAACATTATAAAAATTACGCCTAAAACTATGAAAAAAAAGGTTAACTTAAACTAATCGAAAAAAAAAGTTATATAATATAGTATTGGGGGTTGTTTTTAATGCGCCTGCTTAACGGTTTTTGTTGCTCTTTGTTTGTTTTGTGCTCTTAACGGGAAGTTATAGGTTCATATCACTAAATGATGACTACAAGGAGTTATTATGTACACACTGCGTGAAGGACTCGAAAGTTACATAAGCACTGCTGCTGCTGCGGCCGCTTCCCCAGCATCCGATTTGGGCGTATGCGCCTCCCACCAGTCGATGGCATCGATCATGCTCTCATCGGAGAGACCACCGCCCGTGCCCGTGGTGGCTGTAGAGTTATCCAAAAGCACATCGCTGAATTCCTTCTTGAAGCTGGGCAGACCCACAACTACGTTGTCATAGAAGGAAGCCTGCTCGTTGTCATAGTAAACGGGCAGCACGGGCGAGCAGAGCTGCAATTGTTGTTGCAGTTGCATTTGTTGTTGTTGGTGTTGCTGTTGCTGTTGTTGGTGTTGCAGATAGCTGGCGGGCGGCGAGCTGGCATTGGTGGCATGCACAAAATCGCTCTCGCTGTATTCCTGTTTAATCAAACTGGACACTGGCGGCAGGCCAAGCTGCAGTTGCGGCTGCGCACTGACTGTGGCAGTGGCACACGTTTGCAATAACAGTTCATTAGCGGCGGCGACAGGTGAAACTGCGTCACCACTTGACGTTGGTGGTTGATGCATTGATGAACTGCCCTTGCTGCTGCGGCTCAATGGGGATGTATGCGGTGTTGCCGCCGCTGCTTGTGGCACGGGCGATCGCGATAAAGTGCTGTTGTTGTTGTTGTTGTTGTTATTGCTGCAGTTGCTGCCACCGCTAAGGCGTGCGGCAGGTGCAGCTGCCGTTATAATTGCGGCGGCAGCCGCTGCCGCTGCATGCAGATCAGCTGCACTGCTGCTAGGGGGGCTGCTCAAGCAATTTGTGTCAATTAAGGCATTGAAATGCTCCTCATCCAGGCTCGAGCTTGGCGGCGAGCTAAGCATATTAGGCGTCAGCAGCTGATAGGTATTTGTGCCCGGTATGCGTACATACTGCAGTCCATTCAGCATGGTAACGCTGGGCAGCAGCTGTTCCACCAGCGTTTCCTGTGCATCATAGGCACTGGGCGCAGGCGACAAGGGCTGTGGCTGTGTCTGCAACGTGGGCTGTTGGCTCTTGGGCGTCGCCTGTTCATAGAGCTGTGTCGTCGCCGACTCATCCAGCTCGTAGTTGCTAAGCGAGTCGTCGAAGTGATCATTCAGATCATCAAACTCATCCTTAATAAACATAAAGCTATCGTCGCCGCTGGAAGAGCCCGACAGACAGGCCATGGGCGGAAAGTCAAAGCCCAGCAGACGCTCCAGGCTGCGTATGTACTCCACAGCCATGCGTAAAGTCTCCACCTTGGATAGCTTCTTGCTAGCGCCACGTCCGGCGCCTTGCGCCTCAAAAGCCTCCGATACTTCCTCCGGTATGCGTTCACGCAGCGCCGCAAAGCCATTGTTTACCTGCTTGACGCGATTGCGCTCGCGTGCATTGCGTCGTGCCACTGCTTGTGGCAGCGGTAAACCTTTGCGTCCTGGCGTGCCCGCTGGCTTGCTGGCAGCCGACTCGGCGGCTAGTTTGACTACCGCTTTAAGCGCCTTGGCGGCTGCCTTCTCCTGGCTCTTCTTGCAGAGCTTGACAGTTGTATCCTTTGGTGTATTTAGCTTGGACTTTTTGCTGCTTGCCGTGCCGCCCAATTTGTTCTGCTCGTTTTGTGTCTTAGACTCGGCCAGCGGACGCTTGCGTGGCAATGTGGCAGCTAAGGGCGTCATGCTCGCTGCCGCATTGTTAACCGCGCCCAACATACCAAAGTCCTTGATCTTGCGTATGATGGTGTTCTGACCAGCTATGTGCAGTGTATTAGCATTGCTCTCGCTGAGCACATTGTGCACGGTGATTTTGCCAAAAGCTTTGCTGTGACCCAAAGGCGTTACCGCTCGCACATTCTCCTTCAAAGCGCTGCAGGTTTGTGGCGCCTTGTTGGGTGCACTGTTGCTGCTGCTGCTGCTGGCAGCGGTCTGTGTGGGCGGCGTGGGCGCCAGACTATAGCTAAGTGCAGCCATTTGAGTAGAGTTGTTCACGACCAGCGCGTTGGGCGCTCACTCAACGACTAGACTGACTGACAGACTGATTGTAGTTGGACTGACTGAGGATTGCGCGCTGTATGTGCGTAGGTCCTTACGGTAGGACAGCTGCTTGCGTTCTGTGTCGCGTGCCCGATATCTGGCAATACAAAATGTCATGGGGCGTCGTCGACGTCGTCGTCGTCGTCGTTGGCAGCGTTAGCGTTGTTGGCGACGTCGACGGAAATGACTTCGGTGACTGATGGCGTACACAATGAAAAATATAACGTATCCTTGCCGACTGCGGCTGCGGCTGCGACTGCGACTGCGCCTACCTCTGTTCACTGCTCTGCTGCTTCTGCGCGCGCTCTGCCGCTTATGTAAAACATAATGAAATGAAAACAACAAACGGCATTTATTTCACACACACATAGCTGACTTTTCATCCCCTAGGTACTGGGTGTCCTTTGGCAGTGCCTTTCCCTCACACACACATGGACACACCTTAGCCGTTCAGTCAGTCCGTCAGTCCGTCCGTCAGTCCGTCCGTCCGTCCGTCAGTCAGTCAGTCGTCTGTCAGTTGGCTTTTGGGAAAACTAACATCTGATCTCCAGCGTTTGCGCCTGCGTCCTAGGGGTGGTTTCTCTTGGGTGTGTGCGCTTATATAACTCTATATAAGTGTGTATGCCACCAAAAGTTTACCTATATAACGCGTCTTGTTTATATACCGCCCATAAATACATAAGTATATAGAGCGCCTTGCCGCCTTTTTGAGCTTTAGTAGCCCTGGTCTTATAGAGCACCTTCGTTCCCACATGCGAGCATAGATCACCTTATGCCAGCAGCTATTTTCTACCATGAAAGCGACAATTTGCATAAATTCTTGTTTTTTTTTTTATCTTAAAGATACGCTCCGTTGGACACAAGAGTGGGGGAAGTCCGTAGCATTGTTTCGCCTTAAAGCTCATTCTCATTGATATTAATATGGTGCGGTTATTGTAGCACCTTCAAAGTTCTTTAAATATAGTACTCTACCAATTTGTCTAACAGATCAGCTTGATCAGAAGATCTTCATTTTGAGCTATGGCATAACAAATTTCAATTTGGGGCACTGGACTACGTATGCTCTTCAAGTCAAAATCACAACTAACAACGACTTATTTACCGACTTATGGAAACCGTATACGCTTTATAAGTACATATACATAGCATTTATAGAGAATTGAAGCCGATATCTGTCGATATAGTCGATGTTGTTGGCTTAATTGTGACTTGACAAAAACTTGGCTTTTACGAAAAGCACAAAGAAACAGAGTTAAGCTAGGGCCAGATCATGTATGAACATCCGATAATCTCCAAGCCATTGTCTGAGAATTGCCGATTGTCGATAGCCTTAAATCGGTACGTGTGACCGCCAGACTGCAGGCATTTATCGCAACTGTTAGTCAGTTCTGTGTCGGCATCATGTCTAAACGTCCGATAATCAGCATGTCTGAGAATTGCCGATTGTCGACAGCCCTAAATCGGTACGTGTGACAGCCAGACTGCATCTAACGCATCTGTCAGTCAGTTCTGTGTTGGCTGCAGTCTAGTTGGTCAGATTCGTGTTTCTCTCTCTCTTGCACTGCCGATTGTCGGTCTGTCTGACTGCAGCTTAAGAGCTCAGTTTTTCTACGCACAATATTCGAACCTTAGTAGCCAACGAAGAGTTGCGTTTAACGTTTCGGGAGCGTACACTGGGAAAAAATGCTTTATTTTCATTTAAGCTGCAAAGCAGCTCAAATAGCTATATTCGTAAATTTTGGGCAACGAATCAAAACTACACCACATCAAACTGAAGAACTGTCAGTTTTGTTAAAAGTGACGATCCCGAAAGATTAATCGAAATTAGTCGTTCGCTAGGTGCTTCTTCATTTACTTTGCAAAGAAAAGTGCTGGGAATAAATCTTAGGAATCTTTTACATAAGTTTTTTTGTTTGTGCTTTGTGATTTTCGAAAAAAATGTCATAGGATATTTTTTCTACCTTACAAGAAACTTTATATGTAAGACATAAAAGTTCTGAAGAGATGTTTGGATTTGTGAATTTTTTCTTATTCCTATAAATGTTTGAATTCCAGGAAATAGTCCAGACATTTTTTTAAAACATTTTTATAAAGCTTTTTTTAAGTAAAAATTTAAGTCCTTTTTTAACACATTTTTTTTTCTTCATATTTTGTCTTTTCCGAGTTATGATACAAACCATTAAAATTTCCACGATCGATCGTTTTTTTTATGTAAATGCTGGAAAAGTTTGATTTTTTGAAATACCAAATAGCTAAAAAATCGAAAGCTTGTCATTTGTAAAATATTTTGACATTTATATACATTCGAATACTTTAAGTATTTTCGATATTTGTCGTTTCTGAGTTATGATAGAAACCGATACAAATTTCCTGCCGATATCGAATATCGATCGTCTCTTTAAGAATGCCCGAGAAGTTTAATTTTGTGCAATGACAAATAGCCGAAATAATCAAAAGTTTGGCATTTGACAAATATTTCAAAATGCATTTCCGAAAACATTCGAAAAGGCAGTGCCCACTACTTTCGATAAATAAAAATTTCGAGTGAAATCGGGAAGCTTCGATCTATTTTACATAAATTCTGTATGTGGAAGATGTTTGAATAACGGTTTAGAGTTTCGACAAAAAATCATAAGAGTTACAAAAAATGACATAAAAACTTACCTTCTTCTTTTTCTTCTTAACTGGCCATAAAAACCCGTTATCGGGTTACGGCCTGATGTAAATACATTCCTTCATTGGAATTGCGGTTTTACGTGGTGGTCCCAAACCCTACGGACAAAAAAAAGCTTACCCACTTTTGTAAAATGTTCACAGAGTGAGGAAAAGCCTATTAATAGCAAAGATAAGGGTAACACGAAGTGGATCAGGAAGAGAATGAAGATGAAAAAAGAAAGCGGAGAAGGAGCAGGAAGAGGAAGAAGAAGTGGAACAAGAACACGAAGAGGAAGAAGATGAAAAAGAAGAAGAGGAAAAGAAAGTAGAAAAAGTACAGGAAGAAGACGAGTAAAAGGAAACGGAAAAGGAAGAGAAAGAGAAAGAAGAAGAAGAAGAGGATGAGGAAGGGGAAAAACAATATGCTCTACCTCGAGAGGGGCTCGGGGGTTGCCGAGCGAAGCGAGCAGATCCCTCTAGTCAATTTACTAAATCTTAAAATAATCAATTAAACCATTTTTTTGGTTTTTCATTTATTTAATTTTGAATTAAAAAAGGAGAAGAATTTTCGATTTTCGAATGAAAAATCTAAGTTCCCTGTAACTTGCAATCGAATCAAATTAGACCAAAACCCTAAATTACCTTTTGCTGACTTCGCCACTCTCGAAATATTGAATTTTTCGAAATAGCGGTAGTTCGATAACGGTAATAGAAAATCCGAAATGGTAATCGGATTCGTAATTAGCGACCCAAAATTGACCGGAAGAGCTATGTTTTAGCCATAGGTGTTTAATTGAGGCCAAATTTGTTGCATAGTGTAACCACGCAGCAGAGTTCTGGAATATGAACTCGTGTTGAGTAGTGCTATTAATGCCACAAATTGAACGAAGCAGGCAAGTGGTGCTTGGAAAACTTTATACGAAAGCCGGAACTACCGAAGCATGCCAAATTCGAAGCTTTCTTGAAATACCTAAATCATTTGTAAGATTTTGTGTTATTGTGTGAGGACTCCAAACATTCGAGTTACAACGTTAACTCACACGCTGTAGATTTGTTACACACAGTTGGGTTTTGGGAAACGCCTAGAAACAGCTGTCAGGGGTGCGTGCCTGCCCATAATTCTTAATCAGAGGCTTACCTATGCCTTTGTGCCAAATAATTTGCCAATTGTAGCGCTAATTAGGAAAATGCCACACTGGAAAATCTTAAAGAAAATGCACAGGAATTTGTATGCCAATAAATGGCTATAAATCCTAATTAAAACTGACAAGATTGTAAGAATCTAACGTATGCTGGTAACGACAATGAGCAGAGCTCGCTAAACGGCTGCAATTAGGGTAGTTACTCCTAACTGGTGGGAAAGTAAGAAAAATGTCTATTTCGGGTCTTGCCGAAAGTTAAAGTGAGCTACCGTAAGCTTAAGTTGTTGACAGACCCAAAACAAGTTTCACAAAAGGATCTCTACGAACTCAAGTCATGCTACAATAATTTTTTCGGCAGCTACAAGTACACACTTGGCTATATACTTGCTATGTGTACTATATGCATATGTACATATGTATGTTGCAAGTCTGTTGGTGTTGTGCCACCAGGTACTACATGCTACATGGCAAAAAAAAAAAAAAAACTGCTGATCAGCCACATTGCCGGAGTGTCCTTTTTTTGTATAGTCTACGAATATCGCTGTTTCGCTCGCACTGTGTACTTGCTACAGAAATTATAAACTTGAGTTCACTTGAAAAGTTCAAGGAAACGTTCAGCTCTGTGCTGCTTTTAAAGCGGCTTGACTTGGCACTTGGACTACCGGTTTACCCAACCTTTCAGGCATCCTGCATTGCTTTGTGTAGGTCCTTTATTTAGTTTTAGTGTTTTTTTTTTTTAGCTTCTCATTTTCGGCTTTCATATGCCTGCAAAGGAGTCAACAGTTGTTTGCCACAAGACGCTGCCTTGTTAGTGACGACGCTTTGACTTGGTTGCGCCCCACTTGGCCTCATACTTGTACATAGTACTCTCTATATATGTGGTACGAAATTATTATTATTATAAATAAATAATAAAATAAATCCAACTTTTCGGTGTTATGTACTAAATAAGAGTGCAACCCTTAGCAACGCACACACACTCCATGTGGCTATAATTCCACAAGTTCTTTATATGCCTCAAATTAATTTAATAGTCCACACACGCACATTCCTGCTTATATATTGTATATCAAATCATATTCCTGCTGGGGTTGAAATCCTTTTTATGCAGCGGCGCTCACATATATGTCAAGTTAGACTATTATTATAATTATTATTCCTTTTAAAAACTCGATCCTTTAATGTATGGGCTGGATAGGTTAAAAAGACTGCGTTGGTAAGGGGTCAGGCTCCGAAAGAACTATTTGGCAAGTATGATTTGCTTTTTAGGACAAATGGCATGGCTGTAAGACAGACTCGCATAGCACCATATCACTATATCACCACATCACTACACCATCAAATCAGTACACCACCATATCGCCTCGTCGCCATGTTACCGTATCACCATGTCCCAATATACCACATAACAATATCTCCACATCACCATATAACCACCACATCACCACATTACTACATCACCATATATTACCATATCACCATATACCCACATCACCATATCACCACATCACCATATCCCCACATCACCAAATGATTATATATCAAAGAATCACCATATAAACACATCACCATAAAACCATATTACCACATCACCATATCACCACATAAACATATAACCATATCCCCACATCACCACAGAACCACATCTCCACATCACCACATCTCCACACCATCATATCACCACATAAACATATTACCATATTACCACATCACCATTTCACCATATCCCCACATCACCACACCACCAAATCAGCACACCACCATATCACCACTTAAACATGATACCATATCCCCACATCACCAAATGACTATATATAAATATATACCCATAACACCATATCACCACTTAAACATGTTATCATATCCCCACATCACCAAATGACTATATATAAATATATACCCATAACACCATATCACCATGTTACCACATCACCATATTTCGATATTTTGGAACTGATGTCCTACTGTTCAATGCTGTGTTGCGACTGGGACATGTCCCAGCCACATGGAAGAAAGCGAGCATTTGTATGATCCATAAAACTGGAAAAAGCCCTTCTTCCCTGGACTCGTACAGATCAATAAGCTTGCTGCCCATGGTTGCCAAACTATTTGAACGCTGCCTGCTAACTCGTTTGTTGTCCTTCTCCTCAATTTGGTATCCGTAAGTTGCATGGAACACCAGAACAATTGCCTAGGGTAGCAAATTTCATGCTTCAGGGCTTCGAGGCGAAGGAGTTTGTACTGGCAGCGAACTTGGACTTTAAACAAGCCATCGACAGAGTTTGACACAATGGTCGCCTCTTTTGCCGCCTCAACTTCGTGTCCAGTGTTCCATAGTGTCCCTTTCCGATTTAATTCGGCTTTTCACAACAAACTCTTCATCACAAAGTTGAAGTGGTCACAGTAGAGGGCATCGCCTTGTCTGAAGTCTCGCTTTGAAGTTGTTGCAACAACTTTGCAGGGATACCAAGCTTAGATAATGCGGCATATATCATCCATTAACTGCTGCTTTATAATCGACGAAGAGATGTTGTATTCGTGAGTCTTTTCCATGATTTGGCGTAGTGTGAATATCTGGTCTTCAGCCACACTGATGCAGTCCAATCAGTTCCTTTCACGAGTGGCTTTAGTCTTTCACACTGTACGCTCGATAGGGACTTATATGAAATATAAAGAAGACTGATACCACGGTACCAGTTAGCGCACAACGTAGGGTCACCCTTCTTGGGGACAGGGCAAGGAACACCAAGTTTCCATTTATCTGCAGAAGAGCTTGTGCATGCACCTTACCAGTCTTGAACAACTCTGCAGGCAGATCATCTGCGCCAGCAGCTAGCTAGGCGGGGGTATATCCACGCCGTCATCCATGATTGGGTACGGCGGGAAGCTAACGTTCGTTGGTAAGCCAGAGAAGTGTTCCCTCTACAACCCCAGAGCCCCGTGTGCATCCACTACAAGATTTCCCTACGCATCTCTTTAGGAAGACGGTGCTTCTGCTCACCCTGTCTGTGGATAGGGCAAAGAACACCAAGTTTCCATTTATCTGCAGAAGAGCTGGTGCATGCACCTTACCAGTTTTGAACAACTCTGCAGGCATGATTGGGTACGGCGGAAAGCTAACGTTCGTTATTAAGCCAGAGAAGTGTTCCCTACATAACCTCAGTGACACGTGTGCATCCACTACAAGATTTCCCTCCGCATCTCTACAGGAGGACGGTCCGTCAGCCAGACGCTTGACTTTTTGGAAGAACTAAGCTTAGCTTTTGGAGTCAGTGTTCGGTTTAAATTGAAAAATTGACATTAACTTCATAGCTGAGTCTCTTCTATAACTCTTTCCTTGGTAACTAAAACACAATATTGAAAATAGACATCTTGCATATTGTACTCCGATAATAGTTTAACTTATTACTTGCTACTAGGAATCCCCACACTCCGGGCTCTGTACCACTCACTCCGGCACTTTCCATCATCGGTCGGTCATAAACTAACTCGCTAAACATTCGGTGCCCAGAACTTCCGCTGCATACGAGCTCCTTTAAGTTTCGTTACACGATGCAATTCAATGCCGAACAAGTAGCCACTCATAAACTCATAATTCCAAGTCCCAGTCCCAGTCGCTTACTGTGCTCATATGTTTGTAGGTATTTTTGGTATGATTACCAAAAAGGAAAGAACTCAAAAAGTAAATTTATGAGCGCACAACTGCGCACAGATGCCACTAAATCAAGCAGGACGACAACAACTACAGGAGGTAACTTCCTTCAACACTGCGAAGCACTTGAGTCGACGACAAGTACCAAACGCTGTACAGACAGTGAGTGCATAAAGTATGGCACACACACACACATCTAGGACTACTGTATGCATGGAACACTTCATCAGTCACTCGGCAAATCGCTCGGATTACAATGAAAGCTAATTTTATAGCGCCAAGTGATGCCCAAGGCATTCAACATAAACACAATGCATTCGAAAGTGCTGGAAATGTTTTGCTTGATTGATTTACAGCTTCAAGCCAAATACGAAGAAAGAAATAAATAAATTTCACTCTTCGTCTATATTCATATTTCCCATATTCATAATGCATTCATAATTCCAAAGTGGTTCCCACAAAACTTGCACTGAAATCAATATGTTGCCTTGCGATTTGAGTCAAATCAAATAGATCCCTTGTTTGCACATAATGTTGAATTTTCTCAAGATCTCTCATTGATGTTTCGTTGAGCACGGCAAACGAAGATGAAAGTCCCAAGGAGCACATCATAAACAACAACAAACATGCAGAGCTGCTCGAACAGGATATGCGACTATCTTATAGATTTGTGAGTCAAGACTTTGGGCGTATTTTGGGGTCAGCACATGAAGCACTAAGTAAACGCTGGGAACGTTGGAAAGTTGTATAAACATTAAACCCAAAAAAGCGCAAAATGGATCTACCGACTTGGTATTTGGTGATTTCTCAGGCTTAGACAACTTGATCAAGTGCTGCTCATGGATCAAAAGAGTCCTTACTCCATGGGATCTGTAACATAAAAACTTTAGAGTCAAACTGATGACTGAATAACAACCATTAAGATTGTTGCGATATCCGTTATATCATTCTGCAGATCCGACATCTTAAGACTTTTTGCCTTGCTGAATATCCTTTAATTGATGGTGCAGAAGCTGAGCGGAACACACCTATTCTTATGTGCTGCTGTATCGCCTAGATTCCAATATCGTCAAAAATTATGGAAAAACTACGGATCTAAGAACTGTAATATATTAGTATATTAGATATATTCAGTTTCCAGAGTGAAGTACCATGAAATTTACATAACATATCTAATAAAAGTGGTATGTTGTTGCAGTTACTGAAGGGGTTCCGAAATTGGCCCAATAATGCATACAACTTTTGAGGTTCCGTACTTGATGGTTTTCCCAACATACATGACAAGCATGCCGGTGGAGTGGATCTCATAGTGTGGGTGTAAGCTGAATTTTTTCGTCTACGATTACTCGATGTTGATAATTTTTGAAAAAGCATCCTACTTACTCACTTAACTGACCATAACAACCCATTATCGGGTTATGGACTAACATAAAGCTCTCCTCCAGTTGTTTCTGCTTTGCGCGAGCCTGGTTCAATTGGTGATACCAAAGGTAGCTTGTACACTCTACCTGGTTCTTCCAACGGGGACATGGTCTGCTCTTTCGTCGCTTTCCTTCGACAAATCTTAGTCATAGAGCAAAACGGGCAGGATGAGCGGCTTATAAATCAAACAATGGTGATCTTTTTCAGAGTTTACTCCTCACCCCCTAGAATACAGTAATCTTGATTACGCCCATAGCCACAAAATTTTTGAGAACAAATGGGTATGCCACTGCCGGACACCCAAATGTCTGTATCAAAAGTTTTCTTCTTCTTCTGATGCTCGATTTGAATATCGAATTCATGATCGACAACGACACTCTGCATTATGGGCAGATTCTCACTCACTGCGTCAAGATCGCTCGTACAATGCATCACGGCACGATTGTTCAAAGTTCAAAATTGGTAATAGATTCGCATAGAATAGCACAATGGATCTAAGTGTGTCAGAAAAAAAAACCCTAGTCTTAGCCATGGTCGAATTCGAAGTGCAAATATAAAAGCTGGTTGGTTTTGTGATTCGAATTGTCTGTCCATAACAACTAGCAACTGGGTGGTGATGGGCATTCCTCCAGGCGCCGCATTCCTACGCACAAGTCAAGCTAAGTTCTGGAATGACTTCGCTGCGCACATTGGGTCACTACCCTAACACCAGGTGGTGATTAGAGCAGTTAACCAGCCGGCAGCACATGGAAGTTGTGCGTCAACTTGGTTTTGATAGAGGCAGAGCTTAGAAAGCTTATCCTGTGATTTTCAACAGGTCCAAGTCCATAGTCTAAACTTATAAGCTCAAGGCAAGAGTAGAGTTACAGTGTAGTAAGCCGCTCCGAAACAAGCGCAACCCGTACACCCAAACAAGCGCTAATCCTGTTGGAACTTTGCCGTGTAGGCAGAACACTATACATATAGGAAGCGTGTGCGCACGCTCGCACAGTCCAAGTAAAAGATAGAGAGAGACAGAGAGAGAGAGAGTGAATGGCGTGTAGAGAGAGGTACAATAACCTGGTGCACATTGTTGACAAAATGCCACAGCACCGCAGCACCAACAACAATAATAATAATAATATCAACAACAACAGGACAGGAGAAACAGCTATGGTAATGGCAGTGGCAACATTTGGAGAAAATCCAATAGGGGTTGCACGTTCCACAACTGCTGATAGTTTGATTGCCGGCTACAGGACGACCGAGCGAGCACTTTGAGCGATTGCAGCAGGAGCAGATGTTTTTCGCGGCATTGGTGATGGCGATCAACGTTGCTGCCACAACGCTAGCGCTCCTGCTGCACGCTGCCAAAGCGACCGACGACCTCAGCACGGGACATGCCAACAATGGCATTAGCACACACGTACGCACACACTCGAACATATAGCCAGAGGGATAGGCACCACTCGCAAGCGTTGTTGTTGGCGTGGCGCAAACCGGTCCCAGGACCCTGTTGTCCTGTAGAGCAATGCAATGCTTTTTGCGCCTAAAGCCAAATGCCTGATTTTTGTTGATTTACCATGGAGCGAGGGTGATTTTTGGTTAGTTTTTTTTTTATTTTTCTGCTCTAACTGTTTATGTCAACCCCCAAAACTATGCGCCCAGGTACCGCTATCGCCTAGACTCAGTCCGGACTCACGGACTCATGCCTTTGTTCTCAGCTCTTTGCATATAGGGCGTACGCGCACGTGCGCTGTGCTCCTTGGAGAGCAGACAGGATCGTTGTCGCTTTATGCTTGGCTGCCTATCGGACGCATAAATAATGTAAGGAAAATTCCAGTTGTATTTTCAGTGCTACGTCCATTGTTCTGCTTAGTGGACATTTCCAGACGAGCGCACACTTTTGACGCATGCCGCATAAGCGAATTGTTGATGAAATATTGATAGCTCCTGTTACCGGCATACTATATAATAATTTTCGCCTATTAAATCTTAAAGTTGAACAAAGTAAAAGAAAAAACCATTTAAATCAGCTCATTTATATTTTATAGCAAAATAGCAGATTTATTTAGAACTGAACAAAAGTCCTGCCGTCACGGCATGCCTGGCAGTTGCGAAACAACATAAACGTTCGAATATGCTAGCGCCATCTGTCAAGAGTTTAAGTTAACACCATCTCTAACTCATGTATGTGCCAATATCACGGCATATACGTGACATACGAGACGGTTTTACCGCCTAGGCGCACCATGTACTAGATAACAGCAGTTTTACAAGACCTCTCGAACAATAACTATGAATCAATAAGAAATGCAAAGAAATTAGGGTCTGTTCATAAATGACGGCAACAAGAATTTTGAATTTGGGGTACTCCAAATCACAAATCGTGATATTTTGATAACCACGCCTCCATCATAAATAGCTACAGCACAACAAAGTAAAACATTTCAAAACTGAATAATTGTGACGTCACTTTTTCGGAGCACCCCCCTCCCACAGAGTCACACTTTAATGAACTCATTTATAAACAGCCCCTTAACAATCTCGATTAATGGTCACAAATCATGACAATTTGATGATCTATTGCGACGTCACAAATCGTTTAAGCGACATAACCGAAAACCTATTTTCAGTTGCAGCGTTCAACTTTATAAAAGTGACGCCACTTTAACGGAGCACCCGCTGCTCCACCTAGTAAAAAATAGTTGCACTTTGGTAAACCACGAATAAACCCCTCAGCGTCGGAAACAAGCTCGATTAATGAACAATTTTTCAATTGCTTTGGTTCATGTTGAAATGGTACGTGCGCAATCGAAGTACATATCATATATTCATATGTTTTTCGATCGCCGCATCATTATTATTGATGAAACAAATTTAAATTAAAACTTTTGCAACTAATTTAAATTGGTCACGTCGCAATTGTCTTATTATGCTTCAGATAGCTTATCATGTTTTAAATTTGTTACGGGATCTGCTCTTTATGCTAAATTCAGTTTTCAATTGTTTGAATTAAACGAATAAAGTTAAATAAATTTTTTTTTTATATTTTTTAATTATTCGGTAACGATAAATTTACATACATATCGTTAAGAATGTTAAAATCAACAGGTGATTTAAAAAAAATTAGGGAAAAAATTTGTCACGTAACGCATTTCACATCAGATTTTTCAACAACAAAACTATGAAACATATTAAAATAAGTAACTTTGAAAAACTTGGGCGCTTTTCGCTGACTTTTGCGTTTTTGTATAAACAGACAAAAACCAATTCTATATTCTGTCACGTCACGCAACATGTTATAATAACTATAACACTCAATGCTACTAAAGATGAAAAAATCAAAACAAGTAAAATTTTCTACAATTTTTGTTTATAATGAAGTTGTTTACGGCTGTCACGTGCGTAGTCACTTATAATGTGTTTTTTTGTGGCACTTCTATATGCAGTTGCAAATTGCCTTAGTGATTCTCGTACCTTCGAAAACACGAACCAAAGCTGGTTAGATATATCCTGCTATGAGCTACAGCTCATACAATTGTCGGCAAGGACGAATCATATTTTTGCGCCTTTCTCCCCCTGTGCAAATATATTTGCGGAGTGTGCAAAGGACGAGGGTGAGTGCGCATGCGCAGCAATGGCAAGGACAATAAAAGCAACGGTATTAAGCACAACAATGGAATGCGCGAAACACAATTGAAACTGAAATGAAATCTATTTGAATAACTGATTACATTAAAGCTCATGTGCAAACTTGTTGCCAATGACAGAAAGAGCGAGAGCGAGACCAAAAGAGGGACCGCAAGTGCGTCAGTGCAACGGGGTGCGTCAGTCGTCTGACCGGTAAATCGGGCGCACGCGCAAAAGGGTCCTTGATAAAGGATTTAATCAGCGGCAATGGAAATTATGCAAATGTTACGCCTTGCTGTTGATTGCACGTTCTACACAAAAAAAAAGAGGTTGCCTCGACTGTAATTAAAAGCAAAATATATACAAAATTAGGAATAAAATAAAAATTCTAAAGCATGTTGGAAAAAAAAAATAACAGAAGGCCCAAAACCAAAGTAACAGGAACAACCGCGAAAAGCAACCACTTAAATTTGTAGGGCTAAATGACCTTGCGCGCTGACTCCATGGCTAGCTGGCTTACATATTAATGAGCTGTGTGGCATGCACCATGGACAAACGACGTTGGTCACACAAATGTAATCAATGATTTTGCTGCTTCGCTACCCCTTGCCCTGTCCTTGTCGCTGTCCCTGTCCCTGTCGTTGCCGCAGCTCGCACGTGTGCCGCGACTGCAGGTGTTGAATGAACTGGTTCCGTTACGCCTTATATATCATCTAGCAGGCACTCGCTGTCCTGTCCAGCAACAGGATATACGATATATAGCGGTAAGGATCAACAGCGCTTGCTGTATCTCGTGCTCATTTAGCATATTCATATACTGTACACAAAGTGTAAAGGGTGTTATGTATGTTACTGGCTGTGGAGGGCGTGGACACACATTTCTTAGCATGGACTCTGGCAGCGTTTGCACCATGTCCGTCGCTAGTTTAGCAAGCACATAAGAGCTAAAGTTATAAAGTTTGTCCAATTGGGTTGATATCTGCCAACGTTTCCTAAACTAAACTTACCGAAAACGGTATTGTCTAGCCAAGGGCTTTAGCTTGTTGCCATTATATCAAAAGCCGTCTCATTTTTTCACTATTCCCCAAGAACTTTTGCTATTTCGCTACCGATCCACTATTCTTGCGAAACATGCGTTCGTCCCGCTCAAAACTGACTATTGCGTACCGAAGAAGTTTGCAAGTACACTTTTTAAAACTCTAATCCCTTGCAGGAAGAATGGTCTGTTGATCTCCCAGGACCTGCCACCTTCTTCACGGATGGATCTGAATTAAATAACCAGGTTGGCGTTGGCTTTGTATTCAGAAAAATATAACATTAGACAGGGCTTGAGGCTCCTGAATCTTCTTCTTTTTAACTGGCCATAACGACCCGTTAGCGGGTTACGGTCTGATGTATTTCTTTCATTGGAATTGTGGTTTCACATGGTGTGTCCCAAACCCTGCGCACAACCCTTTTAAGGTCTAGCATAGCTCTACTGGTCTCGAAAGAATCCAGTGTCATTATAAGTCGCATCTTACGACAACCTCTGACCTGCTGAGGTGATATTCTCTAATTCCGATGTCGTGCGCTGCATTACCGGGCACTGGCTGGTCGGTAACCATAAAGCTAGGCTTTCTGCCTCATTTAATGATTTCTGCAGAAGCTGCTGGGACGAGCATAAGGAAGAAACGGTTGAGCACCTATTCGGCTCATGTCCAGCTCTGTGCAGAAGAAGGCTCAAAAACCTAGGTAGTTATTTCTTGAATAACTTGACCTAAACTCTCTGCATCTGGATGGTCTGCCTTTTGATTATATCTGCTCAGGAGCAGGGAAGCAGTGTGTAGATGTCACAATACGCCGTATTATGTCCTAAGTGTGTCAGACAAATTGCCTGGCAGCCGTCTTAACCTAACCTAAACTACTGAGAGTTGTAGCAAATGGAGCGATGTGAAATCCACAATGACTTCCAATGCCGTAGTAAGATATGTTCTCATTGTTCATGTCATAGATACACAGGCTATAGCGGCTGTGCAAGGTAATGTTTTTATATTTTAATTATTTTTTTACGATACGATACTACAGTCATTCCTCTCTCTTTGCGCGTTTAATGTAGTGGCTCTTCAAAACAGCTCAACTTTCAGTCTGCCTAAATATCGTGCTTAAAAGACTCTCAAATCCGACATCTGTGGCAAAATGTCCCAATCTTAATGAAATGACAGTTATTAGTCTAATATTGGTTAGCTGATGATCCTTACAGACACTGGCGTGTTTAAGGAGGCTGATTAGGAAATCCATCAATACCCATTAGTGGCTTAGATAGCTTTGTGCTATGGGGGATATGGTTAAAATTTCAAGTATTCACCAAGTAATTTTTAAATTTTGTCAAAAATTGATTGCTTATGTTTTGATCCTCTGAACAGCCGCCTTAAATAGTTCAAGCCTTGCAGATATGGCACTACTGCCCTAAGAAAATGCTGTGGAGACGTTGAAACGCCTCCTCTGTTCATGTCCGCTTTCCTTTTTCTGGCCAGTTAAGTAAGTATGTAACAAGGGAGGGGAGAGGGGTCAAAAATGGGATGCCGTAATATATGGGGCCATCCATCCAAATAATCAAAGAACTGTAACTTTGAACAAAGCATGCGTAAAGGTTTGAGCGTTCACTTAGCGACTGCCTTAGCCGAGACAGCAACCCGCGCTAGTGTGTCTGAGCTATTGTGAATGGCTAAAGCATTGCCGCTGCGCAGGCGCAGTATGACGAATGCCGTTGTATAAACGATAGCCAAAGATAAAGGATTTCATCAATACATTGCTCATTAGCCGTAGGATGCGGCTGGCTATTGATTCCTTACTATGTCAAGCGCCGATTTCCTGCCAGCGAATCAAACCTTTTATTCAAGCGAAATTTATTTGGCGTAATTACCGCAACTCTTTCTTTTCATATATTTTTTTCTGCACATGCTTCAGTGCTTCGGCATTTGTAGGGGATCAGCTTAGGCGAGGGTAGCGAAAATGTACGCGTCGTTGAGTTTACTGTCTGCTCTGTCTTGTGTATAGATTACACTAGTGGTACTTACTGTAGATGCACTTGAATGAGCCTTAAGTAGAGTGCTCTGCGAATGCGTCAAAAGTGAATTGTAGCTCAAGGATTAGTTGCCATAGAACTATGCCGCATACTTGCTGACGCCAATAGCGCTAGTTCTGAAGTTGATGTTTCTGGAGTTTGGAATCTCTTTTTTTTTTTTGGTACATGCGGCACTTGTTATTAAAACATTTCGCCAGGACTGGCAGGACAACTGCTTGTCGGCAATTAACCTATAATTACTGATGTGGCACTTGGCATGTGGCTTGCTTGCTTGTAGCCAGATAAGATGCTGCAACTGGGCTGCGAGCGTCGCGCCGGGAGACTGCACTGTCGCAGTGTTGCAGTGTCTTACTGTCGGCTGTCATACTAACTATGTGCACACGACAAATTATGGCCTTATTGATAAGATACGCTTGCAGTTTATGTATTTGGAGCTGCAGCTGCTGCACTTTTATGATTAATCACAAATTTTAGTTGCTGACTTTGGCAATTTCATGGAATTTCGAGCTAACAATAAAAAAAATGCACAATTATTTAGAGCGCTATTATGGACACGTAGACAGAGCGCTACGCAGCTTTGTTTACTTAGAGCCAGTGACGTAGTAAATGATGAGCAAACCTTCATTCATAGAGCGCCCAGCAGTAGCAATTGGGTTTTTGTTGCATTGTTGTGTTTTTTTTTTTTTTTTTTATTTGATTAAATGATTTGTGCATTTGCCAGCCCTGAAGAAGAGACAATCGTTGACCAGCACAAGCCCCCAGCTCACTGCCAGCAGTGGACAATGGTTGTCCTTTGGACTAAGCGCAAACATGTTGCAATGTTGCAATGTTTACACAAACATGCCTTCAAACGAACAATGCAAACGCCCCGCACTTTTCTTTATCCTCAAAACTCTCTCAGCAATTCTCACAGAGAATCGCTTGCAACATTTGCTTTTGTTGTTTTGCACTTGTTTGTATTTTTGCTCAATTAAAATAATGTGGTACTATATATATGTGAGTGTGTGTGTGTTTGTTTTGGCTGCTTTATATTTTCACAGTAGTGCGTGATTTTTGAGTTTCCTTTGACTTTTCCTCTCTCAATGTGCCCACATGCTGTGCGTTTGTGAAAAATTGAGAAATATTGTGAAAAATTACATTGTTGTACAATTTTCTTGGTTTTCATTTTTGCCTTTATGCAATTTTCACGGAAATTACGAAAAACGTTTAAAAAATCAACTAGCTGCTATAGAAATTTTGGTTTATTTTTATGTCTTTTGCTCAATGAAAAGGGTACAATAGCTTTGTGCTGGAGTTATAAAGAAAGACTTGGTTGTGGAGTTCCCATGGACTGGGTTACTGCAGCAGCAGCAGTAGCTCCAATTCTGTTCTATATCTTTCAGCCGAATCGCCAATTTAGCTTTTTTTTCAGCGGGAATCCAAGCCTTCTTTCATGTGACAATGAATGAAAAAGTTGACATCCATCGGTAAGATTATAGTGCCCAGAGTTCTGCAATGCCGCAGGAAACGGATGACGAGGTTGTCAACATAACCAACACCAGCTAAACTGATTGAAAATGTCCATGAAAATGGAACACGCGATGATGGTATCCCTTAAAAATAAAGTTCCTTATAAAAGGTGTTTCTTAAGCGAAACCGTTTAAAGATTGATTTAAACTGTGAGCATAAACTAAGATTTTTTGTGAAAGAACAGAAGGTAAGAATAGAGTAAAACACGCATTCTTACAACTTTGTACGTATATCTGTAGATATACGATCTCTAAAAGAAATATTGAAATATTAGTCACCTTCAAAGCATCAAATGAAAATGTGCCGTTTGTAACTATAAGGCAAATTGGCTAAAAGTGGATCTACTGGAAAGAAAACTAATAAGATTCAATAAATCTGCGTGGAGGCCACAAAAGCAACATTTTGCTTAACTCTAAAAAGTTTCCCTTATGTTTTGTGTATCATTTGATATGGGTTGCTTATAAATGACGTCAGAACTGTTTACCTGTATTATTCACAAAGTTATTATCATTATAGGGAGTTAACTCAAAACATAGTTTAATCAGATGAACATGTCTAAGTCACTTCGGTTTTTGACCCTTTAGAGAGAATACTTTGATACCGGCAATGTAGCTAATATACTCAAAATCAATATATATTAAGGGGTGTGCCAGAAATCTCTTTCAGCCAAATTTCAAACCAATTGCAATTTATCGCTAGGACAGATATCAATTTAAACCGATTTTCAGCCAAAAAGTTATGCTTCCATATGCCAGAAATATCACGCAGAGCTTGGAAAATCCAACAAGAAGACATCTAGTCGAAGGATTTTTAAAGGAAATTTAACAGAAGATTTAGGCAAACCCGTCTAGAGTTTTCCAGCACACCCCAGATTATTTTTAGTGCAATTTTCTTCTGAACAATTATTCATCTCTTCCGGTGAATTTTAAGGCTTATATTTGCCTGAACGCATCAAATATTTTGCCACATTTTCCACTTGACCAGAAAAAAGTACTGAATAAAGCTCGACAGTTTTCATGAATCTAATCAGATGCTTTGCAATTTTCTAGTGAACCGTAATTCTTAACCCTGGAACATCAACTTTTTTTTCTCTACACTAACGTCATACGGTGCGCGTAGTCATTTTGACGGAGGATGATGTTCCAGGGTTAAAGAGCGTCGAAATTGTGTGAAGCATATTTTTGTGATTTGTAAATCTCTCTATTCAAGATCCATGATGTAGAAGTCCGGAAATGGTTTAAACAACGTCACACGAAAGTAATCAGCTTCTGCGTTTTTTCTCGAAGCTTTGTAAATTTTAGAAAACGCAACTTCTTTGCTTTTAATCAACTTGAGTTATTCGCGTAAGTCCTTTGCGAGATCCTTAGATTGTAACAAATCTAAATGTACCTCTTGAAATTTGCGACTCAAAGTTGATAAATCAGTTGATTGACTTGTAGACTAAGCTTCTTCTTCTTGACATAAACCCAATCATTGGGAATGGTAAACCGCTTTACACAGGCAGCGAGAGTCTAAGCCCACACACAAAAGGTCCTACGAAGTGGAAGACGGATTACCTAAACGCCTATTGGAAATGGTTCCTCGCACTGTAATTTATTAGCGAAAACTGGTAATTCTCTATTCCAAATAGGGTCAGCCGTGATACATTTGTATAGATGCTTAGTTAAAGATCGCTTCGGCACAATATAAGGCTTAAGAATGTCATCCCGGGACTAGAGGCGCCAAAGCTGGCCGTTGAGCTTCAAGCTGGCTTTAATGGCGCGTCGCCCGCGGGCTGCATCAATATTACTGAGTACCACAGGCCTAGAATCCTTAAAACATTACAGCAAACCCTTGAAAGATATGAAAAACCCTATATATACTATATATGGTTCTGAAAGGGGTAAACTTGTGGTCAATGCAGAGGCAGCACTAAGGTTGTGAACACACTACATAGGTTGTCGGTTACAGCTTGTTGCAAAAACAAAGAACGCAATCAAATAATATCAATCTTCAGTTTTGGTTGAATAAGCCATAAAAGTCTGTCCCTTGAGCTAAATGAAATGCTGCATAAAAAGAAATCTCTACCTACACACTTCGAGGTGAAAGAGTTATTTGTTGGCAACAACCCTTCGTTAAATTCGCCAAGAAACTCAGCACTCAACATGCTTAATCCGTTTTCCCGGAATTCTCTAGAAGCGCATGCGCTCGCGACACGATCCTTAAGCTGCTCAAAGTATTACACAACATGCGAGCTAGATAAAAAAAAAAAAAATGTAAAAAGTTCGCATAAAAAACACTGTAGAAACATTGCACACAAATCGCAACAACTCGCAAATATCACGCACAGGACACACTCTCCCGAATTTCTCAGAGCTGAGCTGAACGTGAGACTCGCTCGCATTGATCGCTGTTTGTAGTGACATTCCTAGAAGTGTTTCTTGTAAAGTATTGTTTCCTTTTTTGTGGTTTCTTTAAATGGGCAGAAACAAAACATAGTTTGCTCGGGAGAAAACTGTCTGGCAGTGATATATTTTATTGACACAGGCTGTAGTCTCAGGTAATGGCGCATATTTGCGCAATTTTCCTGAGCCGTTTCCCAAGCAGCTAAGAAAATGTTTTTCCAACTTGGCTGGTGCTGCTGCACAAAAAGGATTAGATGCGATCAAAGCAGAACTAGAAGTGATTGTAAAGTAGAGAATAAAGCTGAAAGACAAATAGATTGTGTTTTTGAGTAAATTTCACAACGTATTTGAGCCCCAAACATTGACGATGACGTAAAAAATGAAGTTGCGGAACTGCATGGAAAGTTGTGATATTGCAGATCTTACAATGCGAGATTTTACTTCTATCAACTATGAAGAAAGCTTAGTCCAAGAAACTTTGATGTCTTCGCCTGGAATTAGCACATGTGTTTACGAAACTGAAAAACTATGTACAGAGCTGCAAAATTATATCCCTTACATTAGACGAAAACCCTATTATTACTGCAAGATGCTATCATATATATAGTATGCTAGGGGGCTCTATCCCCTGTTCGCTTCGCTCGCCAACCCTCGTGCTCCTATAGAGGTAGAGCGTTCTCTTTTTCCGTTCCCGATTCCGTTCCTTATTTTTTTCTTCTTCTTCTTCTTCCTCTTCCCCTTCCTCTTTCTCCTCCTCTTACACTTCGTTCCAGGAAAGAAGCAGGCGAATCTCTGATTGGACAGCGGCATGAGGCCTTAGACAGTCTAAACAACTCCTTAGCTCCTAAAACTGTAATAGATTTACGAATATTGTTTAACTAAGGGTACTGAACAAGCTAAGAGTACTGACTGGCCTACTTCCCGGACTACTTACACTGCAGACTAAAGGGCCACTTAAGCAAGCTTAAGTAGGTTTTGCGATCAGAAGGAGGAGTTGTCGCGTGATGCACTATCAAGCAGAAGACTGAACCTCTTAGACGGGCATTAACTCTCGATGACTGATGTAACCTTATTGGAACTATGCCAGTTAATAAAGTACAAATCAGAGATAGGACTACTGGGGAAGCTATAAGCTAGGCAGGTACAATAGATGCTTGGGGTCGCAGTGCACTACTCCCCCATTATGTTATAGTTATTATAAAGACCGCTGAAAATCTCTTTAGTCTGTAATAAATTACGTAATTTGCCTAAAACCGGCAGCTGCAAACACGTCATGTGTGGCAAACAGCATTACATCCGCAGCACTTGGCATCACTTGCGTCCACTTCCGATCTGTGCAAAGTGTCCACTCTGGTCAGCTGCCTTGCTTGCAACGCTTTCTTTTCGGCAATTTCACTGCACTTTGATTGCAACAAGCGGCAGTTGCTGTTATTGTCGCGTGTTGCAAGACACTGACATGCTACAGAGGCAGCGCTTATCAGTGGCGGCTTGTAATTTGCCTCAGATGCTGCCGCCGACGCCGACCGTTGCCGTCATCAAGTGTCCAGCGTGCCGCATCTAGGGTTGCATGTTTGTTTATTTAACTAGACGAGCCCTACTGCCTCGAGTGGCAAGAACTCTGCAAGGCTTCCTCTCGACTCTTTTTGACAGTTTGCAATCTAGGCACTTGACCATTTGTTTTTTGGGACGCGCCTATTTAGATAACAGTCCTTTTCCGCAGCAGCCCAGGGTGCCAGGTTCAGGTCACTCCCTAACTGTGTGAGAGATCGAGCGAGCTGCGAACTTAATTGTTTATGTTGAGTGAAATATTGTGTCAGTTCGCTTGTCCCAGGCACTGTGCTTTGCGAGCCCAATCAAATTGTCATAAACATTTAGCTTGAAATCTGGTTTGGAGCTGCAGCTAATTAAGTCATTTGCCAGCTCGTTACTACCAAGTAGAGCTGCACACTCGCCCACTGCAAGCAGCTAGTCTAGCTGAGACAGAGTCCACACATTAAGCGCCCATAAATTCCACATACAAATCAGCAGTTTTATATGGAAACGCTGGCCGGGCTTGGATTGGAGCGCGACAGTCGGAAGCATTTCCTTTTGGTCAGTGCCAGCACGTTTGATGCTGTGCGCTATCTGTCGCACTTACTTTCTCAAAATGCCAGGCCAACGATAAACCCTGTGCTGCTCTTGGCCAGCTAATGAGGCTGCCAGGCCTTGGCCCTGGTCCTGGCCTGGGAGCAGCGTAAAGTGCATGATTGGCATAGACCACACAGCGTTGCTGACATTTTACTTTGAGAAATTAATTTGATAGAGCGCGTCCAGCAACACTCGGACTTGCGACTGACTACCTGGTTTACTGGCTTTTGCGGGTTAGCTGTTAGTGGTTAGTCTTAGTGTTAGTGAGTGCGGTTTTGGGCCATTTAGACGGTAGCTCCTTTTGGCTGTCCAACTTGTTTACTTGGCTCTTGTCTTGTTAGGCTAATTGACTCTTGCTGTTGGCCAATTTGCAGACGGCGGCACGGCACTTGTTACTCTCAGCTGTGTAAAAGGCAACGTACCGAACCGAACCACACACAGCATTGCCTTTGAGTTAAGCTAAAGATTGGCGGCTTTTGCTTGTCCCTCTCTCTCGCTCGCTCACACTCTCTCAAACTATGCCTGGGGACCACCTTGAGCGTGTTTATAATTTGTTTGTTCTGATGATGACAAGCAAAGTAAGCGGCAAATGGCAAAGCGCCGCTTTAGCAGCTCAATTAATCAGTTTTAAGAGTACTTACTGTATTTAGCTACAGGTGTGCCTAAACTGTGGGAACCTTCTAAGAGCACACGGTAACTACTTTGCAAAATACCAATATGTCTAGCATATGCTTATGTATCTGAGCAGCAGCATACTTTAAGATCAGTTCAGACAAATGGATAACGGGTCATACGCTTCCATACGTAATGGTCGATGGAGATACTGTGAGGTTCTTTGGTCGGCAGCGAATGTCCTTCTTCAGTGAAAACAATCACCCCGAAGCTACTAACAACTGGCAACTGAGTACCACTGCAAGCAAAGCTTTGATACTATCATGAGCAACAAACGAGCCTAGGAGATGCATCCTATGGCAAGGCACACAATAGTTAGGTATGGTTTGGTGATGGGTCTTTGTCGAATGAAGGCAAAGGACTAGGAGTCGTTACAAAGCTACTAACACTTGGCAACGGAGTATCACTTCGTGCAGAGCTTTGACAACATCATCAAGAGGAGATGCATCCGATGGAAAGGCACACCATAGTTAGGTATGGTTTGGTGTTGAGTCTTTGACGAATGAAGGAGTCGTGGGACCGCGGACTTGTTTGTCAGAATTTTTGGTTACTTACACCAACTTGTTCCAGGCTGAAGCTTACGCCACTTGCCAATGCGCAGATATTAACTTAGAAAGAAACTACCAGAATAGGGAACAGCTATACTATCAGACAGTCAGGCCGCCTTTTGAGCGGTTGCACGAACTTAAATGAATTCCAAACTGGTGGGAGAAACCCGAGTCAAGTTGGAACTTCTAGGAAGGCGGAGCAGGCTCTCGCTCCGATGGGTCTCTGGCCACACCAACATTCCTGGGAATGAACTTGCAGAAATACTAACAACAACAGCCATGGGACATCGCCAGCATCAGTAGCTGCAGTTTTTGTAAACTAGGGGAATCCTCGCCGCCCATACTAGCTGAGTGTGATGCCCTTGCGAGGAGAAGTATGGCGCTCTTAGGTACATATAAAATATCGATGACCGAAGTGACCCGCTTAGAACAATCCCAGATAACACTATGCAACAAAAAAAGCCTATGTATAAACTTACCTTTTCCGGCAAATTTTGGGTCGCTGATTTCGAATCCCAAAACCATTTTGGGTTTTCTAAAAATTTCGAAAGAAAACTTTAAACATCAATTTGAGCAAAATCGGTAGCAAAAATATTAGGAAATATCGAAAAAATGCCACGATCGAAATTTTTTTTTTGATTTCAGCATAAAATAAAGTGGATTTCTTGATAAATCTAGGAATTTAGCTTGATGTTAAGCTAAAATTATGTTGAAGTTTATTGCTGGTGACGGTAAATCGCTGTTTATTTTGGACATTCCGAATCGTCGCAGCCGGTATTTTGAGCTGCTCCGACTAAAGAGTTGTGCGCGGAACTACGAGGTCTATAAACCTTTCATAGTGCAATATCGCAAACATAATGATGTAATATTGTTTTTCTTTTTGTTGCAAATACAATAAATATAAGAAATAATAGCATCAATGTTTTTTTTTTTTTGTAAAGTTATGAAACATTTTTCAAAACATTTGTTTTTCACTTGTTGGAGCTCGCCTACCATTACTTTTGCTATCGTTAGATAAACTTATATCGTATCTTGAATCTTGAACCCATTTTCGCCACTGTACTAGCTCTAGTTTTCGTCGCATCCCACAAGAATTTCATGTTTTCGTGCAGCACGCCTACTAAGATTATCAACAACAACAACAACAACAACAACAAAGCGCAGCACTATTTATATATCAATGTGAACATATCAATTTCAGTTTCATAGGAAATTGTCAACACAATAAACAAACGAAACGAAAACAAAATCATTTCGGTTTCATTTCGATGCTACGAAAGTGAAATCGAAACTATGCCGTCTAGAGTTAAGATTTCGATCTGCTGTCGCTGTCGCTGCCGCTGCCGTTGCCGTTGCTACTGATTGCATAATAAAACGCCCCTAATATGTCGTATACATATAGCTGACATAATAGTCACAAGCTTGGCTTTTTTGCTCGATCGCTCAAGATCGAACGAGCTGCAGGTATAAATCAAAATGATCCAGCGAAGAGGCTGCCATGTGGAGCGTTAGAGGCGCGAGCGTTGCCACCTACCGCTGCTGCTGCTGCTGCTGCTGTCCAGGCCACAAAAGAGCCCTTAACCCCTGCCCTGAACAGTAGTAGTCGCTGTGCTGTGTACCTGAGTCACTTGATATCTTTGGCAGCTACAAATTTGTATCGCTGTCTTCAGATCTTAAAAGATCTTTTGGGTTAATTAGAATCAAGCGAGCGACATAATGTGCGTGCATCCGTGTATGCAAGGACTCGGCTCATAAATTAGTGTGCTTGTCCAGTTTATGGCACAATATAAAAGTCAAGGTGTAATGAAAATATTTTCAACTTTTATACGCACATAAATAACAAATTTTCTCAAAAAAAAAAAAAAATAAATAAAAAATGAAAATGACAACAGCGTTGACAAAAGCAGCAAAACAAATCATTTTGGCTGAAAAAGAAGTGCTGCAGCTCATTGAGCCAAGACCGAGAGCGAGAGAGCCGTTTGCCGCCCGGCTCCAAACTCCAGAGTCAGTTTAGCCAGCGGCAGCAGCAAACGGTAAATGTTGCACCTGCGCATGCGCGCGGCCAAGTACCAGCGTGCAACAGCAACAGCCAATAACAACCTAAGTCGGGGCAGGTCCTTTTGGCATCCTTGACTTACGCGCATCCTGAGCGGCAGCTGCGCGCATGCGCCTCGTAACAAAAAAAAACAGGTGCGCCCAAACGTTGCTCAATGGCTGAAAGTTGTTACCACAAGCTTATCATGATCTGCATAATCCATATTGAACCCCATGTGACGTCACGGCGCGTTGCAGTTATTATGAAATTTCCTGTTAAGAGTGTGCGCGTAAATTACCAGCGGAAATCACAAAAATAAGTTTTTAATTCGCTTTCCGGTGCCATAATATACATACTACAAGTAAGTTCGTTCAAGTAACTCCAAGTCAAATCTTCAAAAGAAAGAAAGGGGCGAGCCTCCTTTCAAATTGAAATCCAATAAAATTTGCACTTGCGACTCGCAACAGCAACAAACAACAACAATAACAACAATTACGCACACTTGAACCGGGAATAGGGCCTGCATTTATGTTAACTACTACATGGCAGCTACAACAACAACAACAACGACTTATTAAGCACAAGTTTGTAAGCTTCGTACACCAGACAAAAATGTTGCCAACAATATCGCAAGCAAACTTTTCAAGCGTACTGGGTGTGTTGCTCAGAACGTAACCGTTTAACGCTATTAACCGATTACATGGGTGATCAAAATTGTCCAAGACTTCAGAATTTTTACATATTTGAAGTTATGTGCACAAAAAGCTTAGTTTTTTTTTATTACTTCTTTTGAGGTTTCTATATTCTTTTTTAAAGAGTTAGAGTTTTGCATTATATTCCTGTTTAGAGTAGACACTGAATGCCAGCTTTTGGCAGCAACCGTTGCTTCCGAAAGCTCGACTTAGAACAAAGCTTTGCAGTGATTTTTAACTAGCGCAAGCAGCTGTGGTTACATGCGAAAGCTCGACTTAGAACAAAGCTTTGCAGTGATTTCTAACTAGCGGCAGCAGCTGTGGTTACATGCGAAAGCTCGACTTAGAACAAAGCTTTTACAGAAGTAGAGAGTGTTGCCATATTATTAGCAAAAGATAGCGCTTTACAATTTAAGAGAGTTTTATAAATGAACTTTGATGAGTTTCAAAGAGTTAGAGGGAACGACAACGAATATCGATCCTTGATTTTATGGATATTTAAAGTTATGCATTATATGTCTTTTTAGAGGCGACAATGACTGCCAGCTTTTGGCAGCAGCCGTTGCTTCCGAAAGCTCGACTTAGCACAAAGCTTTGGAGTAATTTCTAACTAGCGGCAGCAGCAGTGGCTACATGTTAAAGCTCGACTTAGAAGAAAGCTTTGTAGTGATTTCTAACTAGCGCAAGCAGCTGTGGTTACATGCGAAAGCTCGACTTAGAACAAAGCTTTTACAGAAGTAGAGAGTGTTGCCATGTTATTAGCAGAAGATAGCGCTTAACAAGTTAAGAGAGTTTTATAAATGAACTTTGAAGAGTTTCAAAGAGTTAGAGGGAACGACAACGAATATCGATTCTTGATTTTATGGATATTTAAAGTCGTTTTAGAGTAGACACTGATTTCCAGCTTTTGGCAGCAGTGGCTACATCCGAAAGCTCGACTTAGAACAAAGCTTTGGAGTGATTTCTAACTAGCGGCAGCAGCAGTGACTACATGTTAAAGCTCGACTTAGAAGGAAGCTTCGGAGTGTTTTCTTACTAACGCTAGCAGCAGTTGCATGCGAAAGCTCGACGTAGCACAAAGCTCCTACATAAGCCGATAAAATAGAGTGTATCCATTTTATAAGCAGCAGTTAAGAGAGTTTTATGAATGAACTTGCATATGCAGCTTTGAATTGAGGAATCGGTTTGGGACTTTATACTGCTGGGTAATTTCTCTTGAAAATTGTTACTCAAAGGTTTCCAAGGTCGCTTTGCACGTATTAGAAGTCGCACGAAATTTTGTTTTGTTTTTTGCTCATGAATTAATAATTGAAATAGCCATAAGAAAATCGTAATCGATGTCTCCAATTCCTAAATTGAGTAGTAAACGCAGTGCTAAACGCTGCCATCAGAGAGGAAGAGCTACAAAAGTGGCAATGTAGATTGGCAAGAAATGTGCAGTTTCTTCGATATAAAGAATCAGCTCTGTATATTGATAGCAATAAATAAATTTTGTGTTCTAATGTTCCCCATACACGCAGTAATCGGTTTGCCAACCGCATTTTGATTTTACACCGCGGATTGGCCAACTGATTGCTGTGTGTATGGGCTTATTGGGCATTAAAACCTATGTAACTCCGCAATCGTTATTTTAATTAAATAAATATGTTAAGCCACTTCATCGAAACTTTTGGAATATCCAAAACCATTTAGAATTATCTGCTTGGTATTGCGTACTACCCACTAAAAATGAGTATTTGAACTTTATGAACTCGGAAGAGAGATCAAGAACTAATTCTGCATATTGACGTATGCAAAACAAAGTTTTTACGTTAATCTTCAAAATATATGCAAACATTTTACTATTAGTATAACGGTTTTAAAGATAACGCGCCGCACAAGAGACCCTGGTGTTGAACGTGACTGAAGTGCACATTTAAACTTAATGAAAAGTCAATGTAAGACACTTTTTTTTTCAGCATTTTAGTAGCACTCTTTACGTACTGCTTAAACTGATATCAGACGGGCAAAATAAAATTGACTCGAACGTGACCAAAAATGGAATTGGTTTTCGCGAACGCCGAATGCTTTTTTTAATGCGACTAATTTTAAAATGTTTAAGAAGAATACTACTTTTAGTTCCATTATATTTCATTGGAAAATGTTCTTAATTTGTTGTTAAATTAAGTGTGGTACCGATTACTTCGCATTAACGCAACGTTTTTACCATTCGAAAGATAAAATGGTTGCAGTTTGGAGAAAATAAACTTCATCTGATTATGTTGAGTTTTAGTCAGTTAAAAATAGATTTGAAGTTAAAAAAAACCATAACAAAATACGCTGTTATTTCGCGTTTTCTATGCTCCTCTTAGTAGTTAGCTGTTATGAGAGCGTATATTAAGTAGTCGAACGTCGAGGACAAGGTGATCACTAGTTATAAGTATACTATAATAATAATAAAAGGTAAAGAAAATGGAAAAAAATTAAAAAAAATTCTTATGGCTATTTCCACAGAACGTTCAATCGTGACTTAAAGAAAGTTTTTAAAAGTTAAATTTTAATAGTAGAAATGAATTTATGTGTATAATAGGAAATGAATCTCCAACCAGCTGAGAAAATCGAAAAAGGTATATATTCAACAGAGTACAAATTCGCTACTTTTGTTATGCATGGTTCATAGTGCCATCCGATTTTGATGTATATATAGCGGTTTGAGTGGAAACTTCTGAAACTGATTTCTGGAATATAGCAAAGGTTTAAACTTTCTTGACTTTTTGTATGAGCGGCTCTGAAGCTTGCAATATGATTTGGCAGGTCATTTGTTCACTTCTGTCGAAGCAACCGAAAATTGTGTAGCTTCAAGCTTCTTCTTAACTGGCCATAACAACAGGTTATCGGGTTTCGGCCTGATGTTGAGCACTCCTCCAGGCGGCTTCGCTTTGCCCGCGCCTTCTACAATCGGTGATACAAAAGGTAGTAAGCGTGCCTCTGCACTTGCCTTTAACTGTCCGATTGAAGACTTTGCTTGCTGGAGCAAGCCAGCGGAGACGTAGAGCTTATAGCCTATCGATTGCGCCAAGATCTTACGGAGTACTTTCGCACCAACTTTGCAGGTGTACCGAACTCTGACAAGGAATGGCCTCAAACTGACTCCTAAAAGATGTAAAAAAGTAGCAGCAAAACCCGCAATTCTAGTTGTCGGTTGCCTAGTAAATGGGTTCATTTGCTACTGTTGGGTTGAGATCGTGGTACTAGTGCACTTGGTGTAGAGAGTTACTCAAACTTGCAGATACGACGCGTCGTTTTCCGTTACCATCAATCTTGAAGAGAGACCAATGATGGTGTGTGTGGCCAGTACTTGAATGTGTGTGAGTGTGCGTGTGTGTGTGTGTGATAAACTGCAAGTCTAACTAAATGACCTGAGGACTATTGTGATATTTTATTGTATTAAATCGCATCCGACACACGACGACGGCGGCGACTACGACTGGGAACACTGCGCCGGCGGACAGAATGGTAAAAGCCACAAGAGTGCGTTTGGCCAAGAGGCCGACTGACTGGCCGGCTGACTGGCCGGCTGACTGGCTGGCTGTCCGGTACAGGAAGCTTCAACTTGCGCCAATCTTTAAGCGTGTTATTAGTGTTTCGGCATATTTATTTATTATCATTTGGCCAACGCCAAGCAGACGCGTGGGTAAGAGCTAAGCTAAGCAGTATTAACAGTGAGCAAGTGAGACAGCAACAGCAGCAGAGAAAGAGATGGAGCTAGAGCGAGAGTTAACTTGCATTGCATAGCACAAAAAGTAAGAGTTTTTTTTGAGAAACGCAATCAACCTTTGATTACTTAACTTGGCCGACGCCGAACCAAAATTGATGACATAACTGCGAACAGAACAGAACAGAACGAAGAACGAAATTTTGTAGTAATTTCTACATTTAAAGTGCAAGTGCTGAACTTGAATTGGACACAGGGGAATTGGAGCGCATAACTTGGCCGATGTCAATCATTAGGGGCCAATGTCAATGACAATGACAGCCCAATCGAGAAAGCCAACCATCGCTATATAGTCAGTTTTGTGGCCCAACCAAAGGCTATTGACCGCAAATGAAGATCAAACAAGGCGGCCTAAATGCAACAATTAGTTTAATTATGCTGAGAACAGGAGCAGCAGCAGCAGCAGCACCAGCAATTTGGGTGCAGCTTTTGGCATGAGGTGACAACGTTGACAACAACAAGAGGTACAACTGTTGGTTGCGTTGGAGCAGCAAGCTTCAAGCGTTGACATGATAAAGAGCTCAGATGCTGCAGCGTTGCCAGGTTGTCAGTCAGTCAGCCAAGCAGCCAGAGCGCACACATTTCATCAATCAGGTAATTTGAGCTACTATTCATTATACACTGCAAGTAGTTAGTGTTTAGAGTGTTATGAGTTTGCCAGCAAGTTTGTAACAGACAAGCACCATACATTGCTTATCATACATCCTAGAACTTCAACTCATGCCTCGGCGCCCATAACTGTAAAGCAGTTATCGGCAAAGAAGCGGCCAACGATAACTGTGAAAATGTTCGTAGACATGAAGTGAGTCTGCTCAATACATTGACAACTTTTCTCTGCTGACACACAAATACTATTGCTGGCACTTAGATTTTGTCAATGTCTCTGCTGAAGTTGCCGATCCCTGTTTCAAATTGTGCAGAAAAACTCACATATGAGCATAAACATCCTTAGAATACTGATTGGTTTACTAACTTTACATGTACACTGAAAGGACAGCTCTAATGCCTTTATTTATTATGAACTCGGATCGCATAAAATCCCCAAGAAGCCAGCACTAATGTGGCAGTTCTACAGCCGCGGCTCCGATTCAGCGTACAGGAGGAGCGTGATTTGAGCTTACCGCATTGTTTCCGAGGCCCCTTTGGGGCCGCAGCCGTGCCGACGAGTGGCGGCCATGGCGAGATGGCAGAAGAGGTGGCAAACCTACTCCAACGGCGCCTGGACTAGAAGGTTTATTTCGGAGTGAGTGAGTAGAAAGCACGCACAAACGGACTTCTATTCAAACCAACTGCTGACGGGAAATGGGTGTTTTAAGTCCTATCGGTATAGGTTTAAACACGAGATGGATCCGTTTTGCACACACTGTGCACGAACCTCAGAAGATGCTGAACATGTCTTTTTTGTCTGTTCAAGATTCTCTGCTGAATGTTAAGAGCTAAGCCTAGGCATTGGGAGGCCATTCAGAGTCAGAGACTTGATGGATATCCCACTTAGTTTGCAAAACAACTGGATTGCTATAATATATTATTATATTCATAGATGAGAATCTAGCTGTGGCCTTCATGCCTTCTTCCCCTCGAGAAGTAATACTGAGCGGTCGTACCTTGAGAGGGAAACGGAGAGTAGGTGATAGGTTTAGTTGGTGAGCGGTAACGCAAGGAAACTAACTGAAAGGAGTCACTTTTCGATCTCTGCGGAATGCACACATAGATGCACAAGAGATGCTTTCTAAGAAAGCACTCAAGAAGTTCGATGCAGAGTCAACAGTGGGAACCGCTGCAGCAGCCTATCCCCATAATGCTCTGGAACATTGAAAGTAACATCGCCTTAAACGGATCTTAGCAATGCGTCTTCAGGCCTCACAAAGTCCACCCAGCCATACAAAGAGAGTATTTCAGCTTCGCTGCAATACATTTAGCTTTTTATATAAATTTAAGTTTTTTTTTTATATTAGGCTAGCGTTGTTGTTGTTGTTTTCTCGGAGCCAGGACAAAGGCAACTTGTTAACAGAGGGGCAGTACACCCTCCGCCCGCGTCTTCAGAGCCGGACTTTTAATAAGCATGCGCGGCGCGCGACAACCCACGGCCTGACAACACTTGAGAATGGAGGCGAATGGATCGGCCCGCATGCCGCAAATCAGCTGCCAAGCCAGGCCAAGCACTCAGTTGTTTAATGTTCCTTCCAGCTATGTATACGCCAACCAGTTGGCCACTCAGCCAGTCGGTTGACGTCAAGTCAAACCTGCATTTGGGGCCGCCGCAGTGCGTAGTCCATATCATTAGTTGTAATTGATCCTGTGTGATCTTTTGATTTTGCGTCAACGCTTGACGTTGACGTTGATGACGTCGCCGAGCTGCCGCTGTTGCCGCTGCTGCTGCTTTGCATATGCCAAACAGCAGCAGCGTTAGGGCAATGTCAGGATCTCTGCCAACTTGGCAATACCCTACTGCTCTGCCCCTCATTAACATGATCATCAACGCTGTCGTATTTACTCGGCTGCAGTCAAATTAAAAACAGAATCGCCTTTTGCATGCAGCCCACGTCCTGCGTTATTGCGTGTGCCTGTGCCTGAGCCTGAGCCCCCATGGCTGGGCTTTGGCTCTGGGTCTGCACCAGGTTGCCGCCCCGTTGCGCATTTATGCTGGTTACACAGACTGTCGGTTTACTCACGCGTGAGTGCGCGTCGATTCCACTGCTAGGCACTCTCCACTTCAACACTGCGCCGCTCCAAGAGCTCCCTTACAGAGTTCTGTGTAATTGACTGGCTTGGTTGGCAGCCATCAGCTCGTCATAATTTAAATAGTTACTGCAGGCAAATATTTGACTAAGTGCTTCCAAAACAGCACAGCAATTGTCGTTGTTGTTGTTCTTGTTCCACAAAATGGATTTACTGTCTTGGCAACCAAAATCAAAGTCATCATCAAGTACCAGGCGGCTTGATCATTTAGTTAATGTCTTTTAAGCTTGTTACCAGCCGATCAACTTTGTCAAATGACAGGGATTCACCTGCAACTGTTACAGTTACTGTTCTAGCTGCAACACTCAGCGCAGCTGCAACAACAACACCTCCCCATCAAATTGACGCTGCGTGTTGCATTCGCTTTCCCTGGAAAGGCACAACCAATATTGATGGTATATCTAAAGCGCCGTTAGCATGCTCACTATCCCATGCCGTTGGGATCAGCTCGAAGCAATTGCCGGAAGGCGTAACAAAGTCAAATAAAACAAACGGTACCCGGGTCTGTAGTGTGCCTTCTTGTAGTGGCTATCGATGGTGGCATCAACAAATTTGTGAATTTTTACGCGTTGCAACAACACATGCGGCTTAAAACAAATAATCAACTGTGTTGCAAGCTTTTGTGGCCGGGTGAGAGATACAATATTACAAGTGGCAATGTGATGAGTTGCAGCAGTAGCCCGCTTACTTGCTGGCTCTTGATGATGAGGATGATGACGACGACGACGACGTTGATGGTGTTGATTGTGCGCCAGTCAAGTGTAAGCTGCACATTAGTCAAAAAATAAGTTGCGCAGCGAACTTAAGCGGCTTATGCGGCAAGTTGAGTCCAGCCAGGTCCAACCCCGGAGCCCAGCCAGAGCCCAAACAGTACGCACACACAAGCTCATGAATGAAAAAGGCTGCAACTAAAAAATTTGACAACTTGGCAACTTGTTGCACCTGCAACGATACTTATATACACTAACAGCGTCTAAGAGCGTCTTTTGGGCGTCTCGGGATTCGCTGCCTAAACGTCTTACAAGGGAGATAACGGTAGTGATCATTTTGCATCCGAATCATTTTTTTGCTACTTCACGATTTTTAAGTGTTTTATCCAGGGATTGTCACGATTATATTCCATATCTATATACTATATATAAAATAAATGTAAATTTTTATGTCATCACTAAAAGAGATAGAGGTACAGGTTGAAGTACTGATAAAGATACAGGTACAGCTAGATTTACAAGTATAGGTGCAGGCAGAGGTACAGGTAGAGGTAAAGGTAGAGGTAGAGGTACAGCAGATGCGTTGCTACTATCAACCTCGAACGAGTGACATTTCGTGAGGATTCGCAAATCGATTACATCGCGAAGAAGAGGTCAAAGGGGTAAACTAAGACGCACGGGAAAAGGAAGACAATCGCGAACAGGAAGGAAAAGCGGTAGACGAAGATGAAGTCGATGGGAAAGATGAAGACAAACGGGAAGAGGAAGCTAAAGAGGAACACGAAGATGAAGAGTTAAAGAGGAAAACGAAGAGCAAGGCGAAGAAGAAGACGAAGAGGCAGAGGCAGTGGTCGGGAAAGTGGAACGGAAAGTGAATTGGGAAGGAAACTTGAAGGTTGTTTGCTTTTCAAATTTTGTTGCTCCAAACATTGAAATTTTTGTTGCAAAAGTGTTAAAAACGTTTAATGATGTCATAGAAGAAGGTCTCACCTTATCCGAAGCCTTGCAAGACATCGAAATTTATCATGACGTCATTCTGCAAAGTCGCTGCATTTACGCGATATCTCAACAGGTTAGCAGTTGCTGCTTAATAATCGACAAAGGGATGGTGGAGGGGTTGTTGATAATGTATTCGGTAGTCTTTTCCAGTTTGTGAATATCTGGTCATTGGGGAACCAACAAGGCCTAAAGCCGCACTGATAAAGTCCAATCATTGCTTTTCGGATTCAGAGCTGTAAGCAAAATCATTGCCCATACTTCGTTATGGCAGTATATTTATGCCGTCAAATGTGATTGGGAACGTCGGGCAGCGTACTCCGGCGGCGACATTATCTCTGTTATCGCTCGACAATAAACCGTAGAAGTACTCCCTCCACAACCTCAGTGCACCCTGTGCATCCACTAAGAGGTTTCCCTCTGCTCTGTCTTGGCACTAAATCCTTGAGTCAGACGCTTGACTTTTTAGAAAAACCTTCTAGCATCATTCTTGCTCGTACACAACTTGATCTTCTGCTTGCGTTTTCTAAGCCTTATTTCCTTTCTCATTTCGCGATATTGGATCACGTAGCCTACATCTGCTGGACGATTCGCAGGTTGGGGAAATGAGCTGCTCAGCGAGTTGAGCTAAGAAGGGTATGGAAGTTCGTTGTTATTGCAGCTTAGCGAAGTCCAGCTTTCGATAAGTAAGTGATCAGCGTTGAAGTTGATGCTACGAAACGTATGTTACGATAGAGGATGGAAAAACCTGGTACTAAAGTACTATGTTTCGCGCCGCGTCGAAGGCGATAAGCCTTAGAGCATTGTGTGTGAAGACCGAATTGTCCAAATGCGAGACCAACAATACGTTTTCTTCCAACCTTGCTACTAAGTTCATAGGCTTGGAAACGGTCATAGACGGTCTCACGCCTAGTATGGAACGCACATTTCGTCTCATCAGAGCCTGCGCGCTTATTGGATCTTTAGATGCTCAAGAATGTAGCCTTAAAACATATTGTGTGTTGCCTCGCATTCACTGGTGACTGAGAGAGACTTCTTCTTCTTCTTAACTGGCCATAGCAACCCGTTATCGGGTTACGGCCTGATGTAAATACATTCTTTCATTGGAATTGTGGTTTTCTGCTCACAACCCTTTTGAGGCCTGGGGTGGCTCTAGTGGTCTCGAAAGAACCCAGTTTTCATTGTTAGTCGACTAATACGACAAGCTTCGACCTGTTGACCCTTCTCTATACACATATTTCCACCTAGCAGCTGTTGTTTGCTAGCTTGCAGCAGTTTTGACCTCTCCATCTGATCTGCTGTATGGCGGTAGCATCTCCATTAAGGATTCGGACATTCCAGAGCATCGTCAACTTTCAGGTTTATCTTATCCGAAGTTCTTACTACATTCCTCATTGGGGAGTGGGTTTTACAACAATGTTAAGGACTAGGGGAGACTTCGCTGCGTACAGTAGCTCACTGCTCCAACATGAAGCCACGTGGATAGTAAAAGTGCGTTAGCTTCTTGCTAAGTCGCAAAGCCGAACAAATTTAGTATACGCTCTCTAAAGCGTATAACCAAAGAAGTTAGTTGACTAAAAACAAAGAAAAAAAGAAGCAAACGCCAGCCGTTTGGCTGGCTGGTCGGTCATTTAGTTTTATAATACACTACATTTATATGGGAAGTTCTCATAACTCATGCAGCGATCTGGATTTGGCCGCCAGTCATATATACATATGTGCGATGCTATAAAGTATATACATATGTGTATATATGAATGTAAGTATATGTATGCGTGTGTGCGAAAGTGAACTGGAATGGAATTCGATATTTATTGTCCCGCTCGCACGGTCAGACAGTCGGAGCAGTCGGTCCGATCGTCGGTCTGTGGATAGCATTTTAATTATAACGATATCGTTGGGTCTGTGCGACTTGGCTTGCGCTTAATCCACTTGTTCAAATGCTGATGATATTCATATGCTTTGTCAGTTGATTCGCTAATATGACGTCTGATGCTGCTGCTGCTCCAGCTGGACAATTGCTGGCTGGGACGGACTGATGATGGCTTAACGGCTGCTGGTTTCAGCCATTCGCTGATGCTGCGAAAATTTGCACTTTTGGCTTGGGCGCACAAAACTTTTAATTTTCGTCAGTCAACGTCAGAATTGGAGCTCGGCTGTTGGAGTGCAGGGCTAAATAAATAAAGATTGAATAATGGCTAAGCTACCTCAGCAGCAGCAGCAGCAGTAGAAGTTGCGGCACTTCCTCCGCGTTAAAGTCACTCATTAAACACAATTTTGGACTGGGACTGTCTCTGAGAGCTCTGAACCCGGCTGCCGGTTGGCAATTTGCGGATTTCTTATTTGATTTGTATGCGATTTGATTTTTATTTTCTGCACGTGGAAAGGAAGTGATGCCTGGCTCAGCGCTCTGGTGCTCTGGTGTTGGCCACTCATCAGTGATAATGATGGGCAATTATATAGCGCTGCAAGTTACCGTGTTCTGCGCCCGAGCTTGAGCCACACAGTAAATGCGTGCACACGCCCTACACAAAAACCAAATCACTCGAAATACCGCAAAAACAAAAAGACAGAGTAACACTTGGAGCTGGAGCTGGAGCTGTTGCCGTTGCTGCACTGCGTGCGCGTGGCAACATAACTGCCGCCACCGCCACCGCCGCCATCGACACTCTGCCACACTTGGCAGTTGTCAATGCGGCTGAGTTATATAGTAGTAGAGCTGGTAGAGCCGCCTGGTATCATCTATCTAGGCAACAAACCAGTTGCCCTGTCATCTAATGCCGTGCGCGTGAATTGGCCATTACTTCATTAGTCCTACAGTTCAACTTCATGATTTCATGACTTTGGCTTGATTTTAATTATGCTCTCTCCGCAGCGGCATTTTAATTTGAATTCTGGTCGCTGGTCACTGGTCACTGGACTACTCCAAAGACTCGGGCGCAGGCGCAGGCGCAATTCATTGTCAGCAAACAAATGCGAGTGCAAGTGATGAATGCTCAATTGCCACGCAAGTCGGCAAAGTGCCCAGGATGTGATGTGTTGTGGGGCTCGTTTTTGGTGCTGCCCCAAAAGGATTCTAAGGCGCATTATGTACACAAATTAATTTATGTGCAACTGGGAGTCAGCCAAGAAGTTAGCCAACGCACTCAGTTCACACCAAGGGATCTGCGGTATCCGAGTCCACCGAGTGTTTGTTTTGTGTGCCCAACGAATGAGCTGCGCAATTACGCGTTGTACTTTTTTATTTGTCTTTAGTCTTTAGTTGTCCTCTTGATACTCTATAGTTAAAGGCATAAGGGCTAAGTCGTAGTGTGCTGTATGTATGTGACAGGCGGTAGCCAGATATACGAGACAGCGAACATACCTGGCTATTAGGGACATTGTGATATGCGGGCTATGGGACACACACTAGATGCGTCGTGGCACTCGGCGACGACTAGGGATCATGACATGTATAACCTGAGTATTTATTCGGTTTCTACATAAACTGTTTCATCCTTGTCTCCATTCATTTGCCTCCAATCCCGGTTACTTGTGTTCGCTGCAGATGTTGACGGGATGTGCTCTAAGTCATTCTGCTTGCAGCGCTGCAGCTGTTGCAATTCCAAATCCCAACCTGTGATCCGCCCAATGGCTCTTTCAATAAAGCTCAGTCAATTCAATGCCAGATGCTCCGTGACTAAGCCATCGCCATTGTTTGCACTCAGCACTTGCACGAGGAATCTAAACGTGCTTCTGTCCACTTGACTTTGAGCTCATCGAAGGTTCACTGTAGTTTAGGGCCACAGTCCCACTTCATGCTTTTACGCACTACTATATGTATACTTATGTGACCCCTGCTAGTTGAATCAAGTGGTGCCATCTAACATACTGATGTGTGCTAACATCACGGCATGTATGCAACATATGATTTGGTTTTACCAACTGTTGCAGAGTATTTCGCTGTCGTTACAACCACGACTAGAGGACACTTTTTTTTTGTTTTGTTTTAGCACAATTCAAAATGTTCGTGTTTAAGCGCTATTAAGTGGCAAAAATCGCGCGCGCATCAACATCGTCTTAGCTTCAGTTCTGGAACTGGGAGCTGGAAGCCACGCGTATGCCCGTGATCAGGTCTGGAGCTGGAACAGCAAATCTTAGCTGCTGCCGCCGCCGCCTGCGTGTTGCTTATAATTAAAAAAAACATGGCAATGCAGCAAAGTGCAGGCAGAAGCTGCAGCAGCAACAACAACAACTTATTTGCGCTTCCATTGAAATAATTAGCTCAAAGTTAAATATGGAGTCGACGAGAACTTATCGCGTTTAGGTGCGGAATTAATCGATTTGCGTACTGGGTGCGAAAACATTGGTGCGGCTTAAATTGATGCGTTGGTTGTTGTCGTTGTGGTTGTAGTTGGTGCACGCCTGCCAGTGCACACTGTAGTTGCGTGGGTGTTGCACTAAGCTTCATGCAGCTACTACAAGTACAACTAGCTAGGCAAAAGTATCTGTCAGATACTTAGAGTACTGAGCGGTGTAAGAGTGACCACTGCTGTAAAACTTGTGTACAATGCGGTGAGTGAGTTCCGTATTGCCAGTGCACACTGTAGCTGCGTGGGTGTTGCACTAAGCTTCATGCAGCTACTACAAGTACAACTAGCTAGGCAAAAGTATCTGTCAGATACTTAGAGTACTGAGCGGTGTAAGAGTGACCACTGCTGTAAAACTTGCGTACAATGCGGTGAGTGAGTTCCGTATTGCCAGTGCACACTGTAGTTGCGTGGGTGTTGCACTAAGCTTCATGCAGCTACTACAAGTACAACTAGCTAGGCAAAAGTATCTGTCAGATACTTAGAGTACTGAGCGGTGTAAGAGTGACCACTGCTGTAAAACTTGCGTACAATGCGGTGAGTGAGTTCCGTATTGCCAGTGCACACTGTAGTTGCGTGGGTGTTGCACTAAGCTTCATGCAGCTACTACAAGTACAACTAGCTAGGCAAAAGTATCTGTCAGATACTTAGAGTACTGAGCGGTGTAAGAGTGACCACTGCTGTAAAACTTGCGTACAATGCGGTGAGTGAGTTCCGTATTGCCAGTGCACACTGTAGCTGCGTGGGTGTTGCACTAAGCTTCATGCAGCTACTACAAGTACAACTAGCTAGGCAAAAGTATCTGTCAAATACTTAGAGTACTGAGCGGTGTAAGAGTGACCACTGCTGTAAAACTTGCGTACAATGCGGTGAGTGAGTTCCGTATTGCCAGTGCACACTGTAGCTGCGTGGGTGTTGCACAAAGCTTCATGCAGCTACTACAAGTACAACTAGCTAGGCAAAAGTATCTGTCAGATACTTAGAGTGCTGAGCGGTGTAAGAGTGACCACCCCTGTAAAACTTGCATACAATGCAGTAAGTGAGTTCCGTACGGCTATTGAGCGGCACAGCAGGCTGACTGTCTGTATATAGTGTGTGGTCTGCAGCAGGATACATGTGACTGTACGATATATACAATGCCCGGCCATGAATTGCATAAACGTAATGAACCCAAAATGTACAGACAACTCAATTAAGGAGCGCGCATAGAAATGCATAAGTAGGCAGACTCAAAGCAGGACTCAAAGCAAACCCAATCTCAGGCTGCAGTTCGCCGACTGATCCAAGGAAGTAAGCGCGCGCGTCCCAGCGTCTCTCAGTGTGTGTGTGCTGCCACAGCAGTTTCCGGTTAATGGTCAATGGCCAAAACCAAAATTGAATTGTCAAAATGAGACGCTGAAAAGGACGTTGTGTTGCGAACCCACACACCGAGTGTGTCCAGGGTAAATGAACTTGCATAAAGCGGCCAAAAGATGCTACCCTAAATAATAATAATAAGTACCTACTATTGTATACGAGAAACTTAATTACGCCAGAGCCAAGCTGTATTCCATAGGCGGATGTCCGGCCAAGTTACTCGCAACGTGTGTACTCCGCATACAAGTAGCACTTCACTAGGCATACACTGAGAAAAAATATTTAACAATGCAGCAAGACTGCATGATTTTTTCCTCTAAAGCCTCGAGTTTTGCCTGCTCAAAACTAGCTCCTGAAAATTCGGCCCTTTGGCTGTTTCCTCAATATAGCAGGTAAGTCCAAGCTGCAAGGTGAAGCTTCCTGATCCCTGCCTATACCTTTAGCAAGTTGACCCCCTGGTTAGTTTCTCTAATTACCACTAGAGGTTAGGGCAGTCAACTACAGGCTTATGCGTAGCGTTTGGGATTTACCACGTAAAACCTACCTCCCGATGGAAGATGTTATGAGCTGCCTGGAGAAGTGCTCCAGGTAACGGGTTGTTATGGCTCAAACACTCCTAGGGCATTTTCATCAGACTGCGACATCACCCATGCTTCAGCGCCATAAAGCAAAACGCGAAGGATGAGCGTTTCATAGTGTGTTAGTTGCGTTTGAGTGTTACTACTCATTTGCCTACCAAAGTAACATTTATTGACAAGAGTGATGCTCCGCTTGATATCCATGCTGACATCGTTCTTCATTGTGACGGTGGTGCCAAGGTAGATGAAATCCTTGACAACATCAAAAGTATAGTTTTCAACATAAATTTGAGAGTCCAACCGCTGTGTATCTCTACTCGAAGAGCGCATATACTTGTCTTGCTTTCATTTACCACCAGACCCACCTGGGCAGATTCTTTTTCAATAGCCGCTAAGGGTCCGGTAACCGTTCGCTTAGTACGCTCGACGATATCGATATCGTCTGCATATGCAAGCAACTAGGATTTGGCGTAGTGTGAATATCTGGTCAATGGTAACTTACCTGGCTTAAAACCACACTGATAGGGTGCAATCATTTCTTTCGCAAATTGCATTAGTCTTTCACACAATACGCTCGATAGGACCTTAAATGCAATAGTAATAAGACTGATATCACGGTAGTTAGCGCACACCGTGGGATTACTCTGTTGAGTACAGGGCAGAGGACACCAAGGCGCCAATAATCGGCATGTTCTCATCTAGCCATATTATGCAAAAGAGCTGGTGCATGCATACTACCAATTCAGCTGACTGCTCAGATAGAGAAAAAATGCATGCATTTCGGTTTCTTGGAACACTTCATAAAAGGGTTAGTAAGTACAATATTAAGAACTATCGTGGTATTGTCAAGCTTTTATCAATGGCAAATGTCGAATGAAACAACTGTGACGTCACAGTTCTTTCGTTCAGATTATGGCATAAGAAGTTAAGAGTAATCGACGATGTTGTACAGCTGAGAGAGAGTGTGAAAAACAATGGTGTTGCTGACAAGGCAACAACATGCGCGAAGACAACCTTCCCCATTGACATACGCAGCAGAATGATAAAATAAGATAATCTTACCTTCTCTGCTTACACTATGAGCCAGTTGTCCAAGTCTATGCTTGACTTTGAACCCTAACTTAAGTATTTCTCGAACTTAATTCTTTAGGTTTATAAGAATATGAATTCAGCTTGCAACGCTAACTGTAACCAAGTGTACACAAAGTACAGATCATATTGCTCTAATTTACTATGTGCCACAATTCCTACATGTGACACGCGTTGCAATCATTTCTTTTTCCGTTTCCATGAAGCACAACAATGGATCTACCCATTCCACGATTTTCCCCGCTTTTCCACGCACCATTGTTTAGTGCGTGTGAATAATGCCCACACAGCTATCTAAAACAATATGTTCCCGATTCGGAATCAATACGTTTTCAATTTCACAAATCACAATTAGAAGTTTACGATGTTGTCTTATTGTTGTATGTCGCAGGCTCTTTGTTTGATTTTGTGCCCATTGTTTGTGCTGTCCAATGTCCACTGTGCAGCCTCATACAATTGTCATTTGGCCATTTGGTCATTTGGCCAGCTAGCAAGCCAGCGTGCTGCTTAACGAATCCATTTGGACGCCGGCCCGTGTCCTCGATTAGATTGGCTCGGCAAACGTCAGAAACGGCTTGTCTTATGAAAAGTTAGTTGCTTTTTGCCGTTTTCTTTGATACCCTTAAGGAGAATCATTTTGGTATGGCTTGATATTTGTTAAGCTTAGATGGAGGTTTGCCACTTCCTAGTAAGTAGTATAAACTCAAATGGAAACCATTAAGTGCGAAATTCTTTAACAATAAACGTAAAAAAACGATTCATGAAACCCCCTGAAGGGTTTCCAAGCTTAAATTGAAAGCTATTAGTATGCTCTCTAATTTTTTTAATACTCTATAATATTTGTTTGTAATTTGTTGTGTATTTACTTGAGAAATCCAAAAACCATTCGGCCACTATTCGGTATTTGAAATATTAAATAATTACACAGTCTACAGTATTTAGGAAAATTATATGATTACTAGGAATGCAACTAATATTGGCGAAATATGCAGTATTCGGTAATTTAATAACTTTCGCTAATTGAATAGTAGGCACTATTCGGCCGAATATGTATTCGGCACTTCTTTAATTTTGCCTATTTGAATACTATTTCAATGGAAAATAATATTCGGCAAGAAAATATTTGGCAGTTATTCGGTTCACGGCCGTTTTTTAATGTTCGCTTTAGGGTAGTAGTAGACAGTATTCGCATGAAAATTGAATCAAAATTTAAGAACATTTCTGCAACAATTTCATTATTATTAAAAAATTATTAATATTAAAAAAGTTAACGTGTAGCGATGTTTAGAGAGACACATTTCATTAGTGTAGTACCGAATTTACTGAAAATTTCCTATATTTTCAAGATGTTAAAGCGGTTTTTTAGGTATGTTCTAGTTCCATCAGACGCATTGTAAGAGTATAGCTTTTTGGCGATTTTTCTTGGTCTTTTCATCCCTGGGAGTAATTTTTATGCTATATACATCAATAACGTACATATAGGGTCCATTCACACACAATATGGTAAACTTTAAAATTTTTCAAAATGTTTAAATTTCAAGACAATCGCCAAATATTCGCTCAAACCTCAATTCGTTGAAAACGAATATACACAAATTATATGTTATATGGAATTTTGATTGAAATCGTGCTGCTTGGACGCAACTTTCAACGAATGTTCGGTATTCGTCCGAATCACTAATCCTTGATGCAAGCCCGTAGAGCTATGCCATAAAGTTGGCATAAAAACTGACGCCTGGAAAATAGTTCTTAGCAACCGTACCTTTCACCGAATGTTCGGTATTCGGCCGAATCACTTATCCTTGATGCAAACCCGTAGTGCTATGTCATAAAGCTGGCATAGACACTATCGCCTGGAAAACAGTTCTTAGCTACCACAACTTCCACCGAATGTTCGGTATTCGACCAAATTACTAATCCTTGATGCAAACATGTAGCGTTATGCCATAAAGTTGGCATAGAAACTAACGCCTGGAAAATAGTGCTTAGCATACGCAACTTTCTCCAAATGTTTGGAATACGGTCAAATCACTAATTCTTGATGCAAGCCCGTGTCATAAAGTTGGCATAGAATCTAACGGTTCTTAGCAACCGCGCACACTCTGAGCTGCATATGTCAGCGCTGAAAAGTTAAGCAAATTTCAGCTAAGTTAGGTTCAGCGTTTCGTTCCCTTCTCAACCATTCCGTAAACTCAAACACTAATCAAACCACGCAAACAATTTGAAAGTGTATGCCAACTTCGGCTTGCCGAACTTACTGATATTTTTTTGTTGCTCTCTCGCTTGGTCACAACTTTAAAAAGACGTTGCGTTTTTGCTCGTTTCGCGCATAAAAATTAATACGAATTTTTAATCGTTGGTCCAGCAATGTGGGGAACTGGGAACCCGCAGTGTACTACCGTTCGCTTGGATACTTGGATCTTGGATACTCGATCAACACGAAGTGGCGCTGATTTATATGCTTCGACTGCTGCAATTCCATTCAACAGAGTCGCCAAGTCTATAAAAATTTGTCAATTTAATTGAATTAACAATTTTTAGAATTTTTCCAGCAAACAAGATGTTTTTATTTTTATTTTTGTTTTAATATTTAACGTTTGCATTGCAAGCATTTCATTGAGTTTTCATTATGATGAAGGCATTGCTTTATTGCACTTGATAAATAGTTTGCGTAATTTATGCAACTGAATAAAGCAATATAAATGGATTACGAAAAACTAAATTTATATGTAAATTAAGCTGGCTTTCGGAGTAGTAGCACAAAAATTCGAAAAAAGAAACTCCCAAACGATTATATTATGATGTATGATTGTAGTTATATCAGATGTTCATGCTTGTAGTTGTAGTTTTGTTTTCAATTATGTATCGAAAACTATTCAAACTAAACGATTAATCGCCTCATTGCCCTACAGCTGAGAAACTCGCATGTCCGAATCTCAACACGCGTACCGAAAAGGCAAGTTTCCCAAAACAGCGCTTTATTCGGTAGTCACAATAATTGAAAAATTTCAAAATATCAAGGAATACACTGTGGCATCCCTTCTAGATATCGTAGGCGCCGTTAACAAAGTGGTCCCTGGAGCAATCAGCGTAGCACTAACAGATCTGGAAGCCAGTGACCAATTGGTAATGGATCAATTGCTCAAAAACAGGACAGTTGTGTCTTCTCTGGGTACATCGAATCAGGTATGTTAGTAGAGAGAGAAGAGGAGCTAGGACTCCCCCTTCAGTCAGTAGAAAGAGAAGAGGAGATAGGACTCCCCCTTGGGGACTTATCGTTCGGTGAGAGAGAAGAGGAGCTAGAAGACTGATGGGTCTAAAGCTTTTGGCAAGCTTCACACGTCTTCAAGAGATTGGTAAATAGCCAAACGCTAGACAGTTTCGAAAGATCTTTTTTAGTAGCTTAACGAGCCTGTCTTATCCACTCTTTAACACAATTGGATACACACCGTCGGCTGCTGGGGACTTGAAGTTTGCGAAAGGACAAGGAGAACCTTATCGACTTTTCCGAAACTTCCGGTGCGGCAGTATACCAGTTAAATCGAGGTTTTATTCCATTGAGGTTGCACTAAGAGTGGATATCCTGCAGCCGCAAGAAGCTCTTCATAAATTTCCGAGCCATTGGTTGTATGTGCCATATCAGATATTCGAATTAATTCAAGACGTGCGGTTCGCTGTTTCTGGATGCCCAGCTATGTCCCTGCTCACAGCCCTTCTATAATCGGAGAATGTTTAGAAGCAGACATTCTGTACTAAGTGTAGCTTAACCTCTGACCTGAAAGGGAAATTTTCATTAACCGGATGGCAAGCTGTGCCCGTCAAAATAGCGTCAAAATATTTCTAAAAAAACGTGAAAACTTTCAAGTTCAAATATTTACATATAAGCCGCCCTTTAGCAAAACAATTTGTGTCTCTTTTTGTGATTTAGTTTTTTTAAAGCAAACTTTTTTTGGTACAAGTTGGTCTCACAATTTTTGGTATTTTTCAAAAACGCAACGGGCGGATTCGGCATGAAATAGCTGCAAATGCATTCAGCAATATTTTGATGATTAAAAGTTCTTCATAACATCTTGACTCTAGCAGACTTAGTGATTGCATCGGATTTCTTGTGTTGGCACGTGTTTTCCCTATTTTGAAACCAGCTCATTTTTGTGCTTGGCATCTCGTTTTTAAGTTCTTTTCTTAATGTTTTTGGATGACGATGGTTTATCATCTAGAGCTTCATGTTGAGTTTCAGCATCACACGATTTCGACTCCAGAGCTTCGTCTTCATCATCGGTATCAATTAACGATTTGTTCTTTAGAAACAGTGTTGCTTCAATCAAAGCATCTTTCACAGGACCCTGCAAAAAGCATTTAAGACTGCATTGAACAGCTTTTGGAATACGTATACAACTTACCCAATCAAATTTCATTTGCTGCTGAACGACCTCGGGAATACTAGTGCAGCTAGTTGATTTATTTAGCAAAAGGTCAGCTTTCTTTTTCTCATGCTCTGCGCGCGATACTGGCTTCATGTGCAGTTTCGTTTCGTCCACCTCATCCACAATATCTTTCATTATAACCGTGCACTTTTCCATGTATTTTATAGCTTTGGACGCATATCGATCGTTCTTCTTGCGAAAATTCTTATCAATCTTATACATGATGTATACAAAAATTTGGGAAAATTATAAAAAAAAAACTTGAAAAATATTCAGAATTTGGCTGTGTTGCTATTCGTGTTATAACACAAAATGAAATGAAAATTAAATTGAGGCAAATAAAACAAAAACTACTTGATTTCAATTTAGAAAGAAAATGAAATTACTACTTTGACATATTTGCCAAAGGCAATTAGTCAAAAGTGAAGAAATGGTATAATTAACCAGGTCAGGTTGACTATGTAAGAGCAAAAAAAAACTTATATAAGTAGCTGTTATAAAGCAGCTCAAAGGTTTTGCTTATAACTTCCAAACTGGGCAAATCCTGACAGCACAACCTAAAACTACATACTTTTTACGCAGAAGCCGAACAATTTGCAAGATGATGCTACCTCTTATTGGCTTCTGAGCAGGGATTCTAACCGTAACTTATTTCGTATACGGCTACGATAATGGTAGTACCGGTGCTACTGATCCGGTAAATGATTTTATTTCGGTTTATTTCTTCAATAATATCGGTTTCGATTCGATTCAATGATATTTGTTTCGGTTTACCGGCTATACCAGTTCCTATGATAGCAATAGAGTGGAATACAGGAATCCTGAAATTGTTGCTGAAAAGCGATCATTTCTAAGTAAGTGCACGTGTGTTGCTGCTTGTGTTACTGTCTCTTTTAGTACGACTCACTCGTAGCTAAAATTGACAAAGAGAAAAAGTATGCACCGACTCAATGAAACGAGCAAGGATTTCACTCTATTACTTTCACGCTCTTTGACAAAAAAAGTGCCAAAAGAGAACTCTCTTCTTCTCTTAACTGGCTATAACCGTTACCTGGTTACTACCAAATGTATTTCTTTCATTGGAATAGTGGTTTTACATGGTGGGTCCCAAACCCTAAGTACAATCCTTTTAAGGCCTGGGGTGGCTCTACTGGTCTCTCGAAAGAACCCAGTGGCATTGTTAGTCGCCTCAAACGACAAGCTTTGACCAGCTGAGGTGGTATTCTCTAAACTAAATCAGTTGAATCCATTTAGAGTTTTTGCTGTGGATTTGCTGCTTTCGCTTGGAACGGATCAATTTGAGTCGAGCAAAACGACGCTCCCGCTAGTTTGAGTCATCCGGACAGACACATTGGCTTGTCAAAGAGCGAGGGCCACAATTTATGAGCTACAGATACTAGCTGCATGTCCTGCGCATCTTTTAACGAGCATAACTAATTTTGTGTGTCGTTTTGTGCCTTTCTCTCGGTTTTACGACTTTCACCTACCGCAATGCAGGGTTACCTAGTAGCTGTAGTTAACCCTTGCAGGATCAATTAGTCGCTGGGTTTTGGGTTGGGCTGTTATGACCGATCGATGTGGTCGCTGATGGCTATCAGCGTTAGCTACTAATTAAGAACAGAATGGACCCACCGCATGCGTCATGGGCATGAGCTAGGACCTAGCTGCACCTTTAGCCTTTGGCTGACTTTCTTCTGAATCCCAAAACAGCTACATTTGCAGCTTCTGCGTAATTAAATTTCTTTCTTTCGGTTTTTTTTTTCGGTTTTTTCACCGTTCTGTATGCTTTCCAAAACTAATGAAATGTTGCACGCCCTTAAGACTGCAGCTCATTTATTTGTTTCTGCCACAGCCACAGTAACATTAACTGGGTCAGTTGAGTCCCAGGTTTGGGGGTCAGTTGGCACAGCTCAGCGGCTAATACCAGTGCTGATAGTTACTAATTGTTTGTTATTAGCGCGGCGTTCTGTAACTGTATCTGCGCGCTACAGGATTACCAGTGTGTGCCACGTTTTGGGGCACTTGTGCCGTATCTGCTGTTACGCTTTGTATTGATTGTAATCTGGACTTTTCAGTTGGCCTTTTGGCCAGCTTGATCGATAGCCATCATTCACTTGTTGTTTGTGGCGCGCGCAATTCATTCATGCTCTGCGAACTTGTTTCGTTTTAAGAGTTTCTTCTTCTTCTTCTGGATCTTTTTTTTTTGGTTTCTTGGTTGATTTTTGCAATTTGGGCTTTTTGTTTTTTGCATAAAACGCGCCTCATTTGGCTTACATGTTGAGGCTGAAGTTAAGGCTCTACTCACAAGCTGACTTTATTTTAAAAAGCATTCACTTGGCAGACATTGTTGTTGTTGCTGTGGTTGCTGCTGTTGGACCACCCAGGCGGTTCATATTTGCCACCAAGGTTGCCGGGCCATTTGGTCGGCTGTTGCAGCGGCCTTTGCCTTGAGGATAGCTTTATGCTCAAATTAGAAAAATGTTGCCGGAAAAGCCATAAAAAGGCAATATATGGTTATTATGACAATGCAAAATGAGTTGCATTGTAACGACACCCGGCCCCTCAGTGTAGTTACCCCCCGAATCATGCAGCGTTGCAAGCTCTCTACGATTTCCACCACTGCTCACAAGTCCCTCACTCCCTCTACTATCTTCTGGCTTAGATAATATTCCAAATATAGTATTGAAAAATTTGTCGCTAGAAATTATATTAGAATGTGATCCCCAAAAAGAACAAAAACAGAAATTGTCTCACAAATCTAAGGCCAACTAGTTTACTTCCAAACATCAGTTAAACTTTTGAGGTAATCATAAATATAAAAAAAAATAAAGTTGATCGAGAACGTGAGCGGGTTAGAGAATACCACCTCAGCATGTCAAAGCTTGTCGTATGAGGCGACTAACAATGACACTGGGTTCTTTTGAGACCAGCAGAGCCACCCTAGGCCTTAAAAGGGTTGTGCGTAGGGTTTGGGACCCACCATGTAAAACCATAATTTCAATGAAAGAATGTATTTACATCAGGCCGTAACCTTATAACGGGTTTTTATGGCCAGTTTTAAGAAGAAGACATGAGTTTAGTTAGCCATAAACAGTTTAGTTTTAAATTTAAGCACTCTACTGTCCATGCAGTTAACCTACTAATGTCAGAAATTTATTGGAGCTGGAACAAAAAATGCGTCACAGAAGCTTGCTTCGTAGATCTCGAAAAAGCTTTCGACACTGTCTGGATGCAGTAACTTATAGTCAAACTTATGTACCTAAAGTTCCCGCTACACCTTACCTTACTGATCTCCAACATGCCAGCCAATAAACAACTCCGACTCCAAATCAACCAGACACTGAACGAACTGCAGCAAGGGACGGTTAATGCACCGACTCTCTTTAACATCTATATACTTGACCTTATGAACAAGATTGATAGTCAGGCTGATAGTCAATTGTCAAATAGAAAAAACCAAAAGGGCCTTCCATGTATACAAACGAATCTTCTCAAATAGGTTGCTTGATAGCAGATTCAATGTTGTGATGTATAAGGTGATGGTCCGTCCAATACTAACTTATTCATGCTCTTCATGTGGTACCTCATCTCACCATCTTACATGGAGCGGCTCAGCAAACTGGAGCGTAGGATACTCAGAGCATGTACAAGCTAATTTTTGCTCCATTCTTTGGTAGTACGGGCTATTTTGAAAACGCCCTAGCTAATTGTTTCACACCCCCTGAAACCTTTATTTATTTAGACAAAAATGGTTTCATTCAGGACAACGAGTGGATCCCTGTTTTTTACCATGCAATCGTCACAAAGTCAATCAGGAAAATAAAAGGTTCGACTGCACCATTACAAAAAAAGATAGACAACTTTCTGCATCCTTGTCCAAAAATTTGCTGGTGGCTATTACCAGAATAGTCACTAGCACACCACACTACCGCACCCTCTCTCCTGCAAAATAATACCTCCCTCCCGCCACCACCCCAACCAAAACCTTTCTATATTGAAAGTCTTAGAGCTCACATCTGGCTCAGTTACGCATAGCTTATTCCCTTAACCTGAACTCCGACGTGTCGCATGCCTGCCCGCACTGCGGTCTATCGATCCATAATCGATACTCACTGACCTCACAGCGTTAGCGCTCTTGACTAACTTCGATACCTTCAATCAAACTGAACACTCCACATGCCTTGTCACTGTTTAGTTTCATATCACTTTTTCCTCGAGGATTGTCACCGCACATGTAACCCTTACAAAAATCATAGCGCCTCATCTTAAAATCGTGTGTTACCGCGTTGGTATTTGACAGCTCTAAATATAGCTCTTTTTGTTCTTCCCGAATAGTACTACTGATTAAAGAAGAGTCTTATTAAAACATATTTTGGCAATAGGTCAACTTACAAAGGTAAAGACATAAATTTGGCACATTTTTAGCTAAACTTCAGGCAAGAGCGACTTTCGAGGTCTGTGGCCAAAAACTTATGGCTCAAATCGAAAAGTGTTCTACAAAAGGATTGTAGTGGCTTTTATTAGCTTTAAATATATTAAAGAGTAAAGTTGCTACTTCATTTGACAAAAGCGATATAGCGGTTTAAGTGAAACAAACTCAAAAATACCGTTATTCGGTATAGGGTGACCGTTATTGAGGCAAGGTAGTTTAAACATGATCACCTATCAGACTTCTTGAATTTGAATATTAAAAAAGTTCGAATTTTGTAGAATAGTGTTATTTTCGCTCAGAAGCACAAGATGAATGGACAGTACCTGCAGCTGCTCAAGAAAGTGACTCTGGGATTGACCAATGCCAATGCTTGATACGACGAAGAACTCTATGAGCTCTACGACGAAACATTGACATAGTCAAGCGAATTAACAGTAAGCTACTGAATGAAGCAGCTTCTGCGTGCAAGGTCTTCAATGGGGACAGGCCAAGTCTCCGTTGGATGTAACACACTAACTAACTTTGGTATCAACGTTTGGAGAAGCAGAGCCGCCCGGAGAGTTGTTATGGCCAGTTAAGAAGAAGCGATCATGTAAGTAATCTATTAGCAATGAAAAAGACGAGCAAGTTCCCAAGAGCCAAGAAAAGCCAACTAATTGTTAACTTGTTAATACACGTAAGAAACTGTGTGAAGCACAGCGCGACTCGTGTCTGTGTGAGAAACTGCAAGAGGAACGTCTGCTCGGCATAAAAGAAAGAGCCGCTCGAGCAGCTTTCTTTAACGCATTTCCTGTATAACTACAACTTGCTCCATTAGGCAGCATGGGGATCAGGTCTTGGCATGCCTGGAGTCTGCGCGCTTACAACGACTCATTGCACAAAGCAAATAAAATTATCTCATTACAAATTATGCCCCCACTGGCGGCAAGCTGGATGCACTGGACGCAGCTACAACACTCGCTGGACACGGTTGGAACTGGCCATGCGGGCAACGCTAAATAGATTATGTCAAATGATCGAAATCACATCATAAATTCAAAGCGCAGCCAACGAAATGCACCAGAAGAGTGCGCCTGCAGGCGGGACAACAACGAAGCCGCAATGGATGCGTCTAAAATCAAATAAGCCAAGGCGGCGGCGGCGGCGGCACAGTGTAGGCGTGTTGCATGCCTCGCGTGGCAAGAGGCAAGCGGCGGGCCAGGCATGTGCTGCCTCTTTAACACGTTTTTAATGGAATGAGCTACGTTGCACGTTTGGGTATTATTGTTTTGCATGTGGCAATGCCAAAAATGAATCTCGAAACTGAAACCGATACCCAGATACTTGCAACGATACCAGGCCGGTAGCCAACGGCGCTTTTGAAGCTGCAGCGCAGCGCTGATAACGCACGGCGGAGCACAGCACAGCACAGCACGGTTACCCAAATCCCTGGCCAAGGTGCAGAAGTTTGCTTGTTTGCCAGCAAACAATAAAATGTTATAAAAAAAAAAAGAAGTTAAGCTCGGCAGGGGCCTAAGCACACTATAAATTCAATGGCTAAGTACGCGATAGCCAACTTGGTTTTTGGCTTGGTGTTTGCAACTTGCAACTTGCAACTCCCTCACACTTTGCGTGCAAAAATCGATCAGCGCGAAATGAAATTGAAGTTAAAACGCTGCGCCTGTGGCGCTTTAAGGCGATTTAGGGCCGCCATATAGCCATATGATATATATCACTTTTAGCAACAACAACGAAAAAAAAAAAAAACAAAAAAAAAACACACGAAAGCAAGCCATATTTATTTGGCCAAGTTTGTGGCAAGTTCGCTGCGGCTCGAGATGCACAGCACGCGGCTTTTGCGTGTGAAACCTCTTTGAAATTAGATGCCCCATGTGGGTATCAGGTATCAGTTATCGGGGACTCACTGTACACCAGCTGTGCGAACTCATCATTGCCTGTGACATTTTGCAGCCAAATCAATTTGCAAATGCTTCAATGCATTTTGCTTTTGATTTTGGTTTTTTTTTTTCACACCTCCCGCGCTCCGCTCCGCAACGCTCCGGCTACGGTTGTCACGGCATTTGTGTCTTTGTGCCACTGTGCGGCAGTGGTTAGAAGCTGGTCGTCCAACTGTAAAAAATGCATTTGCTTTGGCAGTAAGTGTGCACAAAAAGTCATCATCGCTCGCTCAAACAGTTTTTCCATTTTCCATTTCCATAGATTGGCCATGCTGGGTGATAAATTTTCAATTTGTTTGACTTGAGCGCAAAGGACTTGCCAACTAACTGTGTTTGTGTGGGTGTCTCTCCTTCTCCGTGTGCTGGTAGCGCAACGAATGCAGGTTGACACTGCCGCACGGGCGACAAAAAACCTCGCTGATCATTTGGCCCATTGTGTTTGGTGCAACATTAGGTCATGCCACATCAAACCGTTGACACAAAGAGCAAGTGCAAGCGAGAGAGTTAGAGAAAGAGACAGTGAAACACAAGCGAAAGAGTGCAAGCAATGCAGTGCAGTCGTTGTGTCTCTCTAGTTCTCTGCATATATTAAAAACAATAACTCTTTGTCTTTTGTCGCCTTGACTTCGTTCCATTCATTGAAACCAAAATCCACTTGGTGGGTCTCTGGCACATAAATTCTCATACAGAGTGAGAGAGGAAGGGTCCAAGAGAGACGGCGCAGCTTGGACATTGTCCTTAACAAGTCTATTAGTAATGGACAGCAAGTTAATTAACATTTTTGGTTGAGCAACCGTTAGAGTTGTCTCTGCGTCATACCGCCCTACCCTAAGGTGTATTTTTTAGATGGTTCATTGTTCCCATCTTGTTGGGTGGTTAGTGCGCGGCCACTTTTTCGTATCTATTCCCTGTCCCATTTCCTAAATGTATTACGAATTCTTTCCAAAACTGGTAAAATGCAGCTTCCTCAAGCGTTCTTTTAATATACAGTAGATATCGCTTATATTCAATAGCTAAAAAGCAGCACTTTTATATCGTTTAAGCGATAATTTCATATAAGCGATAATCGGATATATGCAAAATATTTCAAATAAGCGTTAATCGATATCGTTTGAACGAAATAGCGAAAATGCAGCGGTTTTTTTGCGTATAAGCGATAATTTTATACCAGCGACAATCGGAAATATGCAAAATATTTTAGTTCTTATTGGTTTATATGAGCAAAGCAAACAATTACAATCGAATAAATAAAAAACATTGTTGCATATTTTCAATAATTCAACTGTGCTACAAAGTTTGCATATATATATTTATAAAAAATAAATCGATGGAACAGCCGATTGCTTCTATATATGCAATAATTGCTAATAATAAAGTTGCAAACAAAATGTTTTAAAAGAAATTTTGTGTGCATATAAGCAATAATTTCATATAAACGATACGTCATATAAGCGATATTTACTGTATAGTTCACAGTTTTCTAAGCAAATTCTCAAGCAGTTTTAGGTTACACTATGCAACAAATTTGCCCTCAATGAAAGGCCTATGACTAAAATATAACTTTTCCGGTAAATTTGGGTTCGCTGACTTGGAATCCTGAATCCATTTTAGATTATCTAGCACCTTATGACTGGCCATAACTGATATAGCGCAATCATTTAAACGCCTTATAACTTCTTTCGTTGGGATAGAACGTTCTAAGACCTACGCACAAACCTGTTAATGCCCTGGACAGACTTTACTGCACGCGTTAGCTTACTTATTAGAGCAGCTAACCAGGGGGCGCCACATGGAGGTTGTGCGTCGGCTTGGTTATGGTAGAGACTGCGGTCAGGGAGCTTAAACCTGTCCCAACAGTACCGAATTGCCATATTTACTCAAACCAGCTTTCAATGGCAGAGTGCGATTGCAGCTTTTGAATTTGCAACTACCTTGTTAACTATTGCTCGGCTGAGTATGTACTTTAGTTGGCAGATCTTTATGGTAGTTGATCAACCTGCTCTAAACGGTGAATCCTGCCTAAGCTGCCTATTCCTGATTTAGCTATCTACTAGTTTCTCTGGCGTTTCGCATAAAAAAAGTGCAACTCCATTAGTTAATTGATCCTTAAAATTTGGGAATCCCATTAAGATTCGAGATTTCTATTAACTTAAGAAACTTGTATGCTACAATAGCACAATAGGAAACTTTTATATTGTTCTGTACTGTTTGTATTTCGCTGAGTGTATCCTTTTATGTGTGTTGCTGGGAGTGCAATGTGTCGTTGAGCGCCAATCCTGCTTAATGGGCTGCATTTGTCCCCTGCTTTGCTAGGACATCAGCTATGCCAACCGTATGGTAATAGTGTAATGGGTTCCACATGTAACGTAACGTTAATAGTTCTGTTTGATTGTTCGCACAGATCTCATGTACAGGATTCCTGTAACACCGCTTTGCCGTTGAACCATCTGTATAAGTCCTACAGCTGTGTCTCCTGTTCAATGCATTTTTGTAGGCCTGAACTGGAACTGTCTGGAACTGTGAAGTGCCGTTGAAGACGCCGTGCGTCGTGGCAGGCTTCCCATCTCAACTTATTGGACCGACTTAAAATGCTGAAAAGGAAGGAATACGCTATACCTTACCTGTTTAACTTAACTACCATTCTTCGTCTCCCTTTAATGGTACTACCGTGAAGTATTATATCATGAAAGGAAAGATGTGCTATTGAAGCCACAACTGGATTTTCAGCTATGATCCGAAATTTGGTGCTGACATTAAGCGATATGCAAGATTTTCATTATATATGCTTCTTAGGCTCTTAGACTCTATGTCCCTATGTCTCCATGCCTCTATGTCTTTATTTCCCTATATCCCTATGTCTTTATATCTCTATGCCTCTACGCCTCATATCTCTACGCTTCTACGACTCTAAGTCTCTATGTCTCAATGTCTCTATGTCCCTATGTTTCTAACTCTCAATGTTTCTATGTCTCCATGCCACTATGTCTTTATTTCTCTATATCCCTATGTCTCTACGCCTCTACGTCTTTATGTCTCTATGTCCCTATGTTTCTATTTCCCTATATCCCAATGTCTCTATGTTCCTATGTCTCTATGTTCCTATATCTCTATGTCTCCATGCCTCTGTGTCTCTATGTCTTTATGTCTCTATGTCCCTATGTTTCTATGTCTCCATGCCTCTATGTCTCTATATCCCAATGTCTCTATGTTCCTATGTCTCTATGTCTCTATGTCTCCATGCCTCTATGTCTCTATTTCCCTATTTCTCTATATCCGTATGTCTCTACGCCTCTACGTCTCAATGTATTCATGTCTCTACGTGTGTGTGTCTCCATGTCCATGTGTCCCTATGGCTTAATGTCGTACTTTTCCTCTTCGCTATACAAACTATAAATGTTAGTCAATTCGGTGACAATGCCACTCCCACTCAGTGGAGTTAGAGCTACGCCCAATGTAGACTTATTGATGATCTATAATTGAGTGATCAACTTAGAGCAAAGGACTCCCAGTTACTACAACATTGTTGTTTTTGCTGTGAGCGCCTAATTGGACCGCTGCTCATGCGAAAAAGGGATCGGATCGATCAATGGGCTTGTTCTTTTTGCTTGTCTGTTGGCAGTTTTGGATTGGGATATTCCTTAGTGGTTTGGGTGCTATATGTGCGGTCGCAATTTCGCCGGGTGATTTATTGTAAAAACAAAGAAGCAACAAAAACCGGCAACTGCAACTGCAACAACAACTAATAACAACAATAAGCAAAAACGCGAAAAACCAACACACGCATTATTTATGATGTTATTTTTTGTGCTTACCGGGATTAGGATTTATATGCGGAACACTGCGCGCCCCCACACACAATGCACGGAGCACAAAAGTAGTGCAGGGTTCTGTCCCAGGAGCGTCTTCCATGCAGCGATCAATCAAGCAATTGACCAAACTTTAATGAGCGCACAAGGCTAATAAGTGCAATTGGGCCTTTGTTGTTCTTGTTGGTAGTTGGAAGTCTGGCAAAAATTTATTGCTCAAGCAATTGCACATCTCAACGCTCATCAAATACCAATAAAATATCATTTCTTGTAATTGAGCTGGACCACCAAGATTTGACCCCAGACTGAAGCGGCAGCTACAGCTACGAAGTTCCAGGTTCAGCTCCACTTCTGGCCATATCCTTTGTGCAACAATAACAACAACAACAGCCGCAGCAATATGTCTCATTAGCTGCAAAAGCGCTTGATTTATGGTTGATTTGTGGCCGATGATGTTGTTGTGGTTGTTCCTGTTGAACATGTGACCGTTGCAACAGATAAATCACATTAAAATATTTCAGAAAAAAAAAAACAAACATATAAATCCAACGACAATGCAGCATTTAACAAGTTTCGCTCTCTGTTCCTGACAAATCTCTAAACGAAATCAGTTAACAACTTAACTAATGATTATCAATGTGTATTTAAGCAACAACAACAACAACAACAACAGCGACGACAACATATCGATAAGGCAGAACAACAAACAGTCGAGCAAACTATGTATATATGTAGTACATACAATATAAAGGACCCAATTGGACTTGGAAGCGTGAAAAGAGTACTTCTTTCACTATTCCTTTTCATAGGCTCCAAAATCAGATGTTTTCCTTTGCATACTTTGGAATCGTTCGCATTCCGAAAAAAGCCTTCTGGCAGCTCTACGCAAGAAGTGCAAAATGCATGTAGTGCTATTGGCACTGGCTGTAGGGTATGTTTTCAAATCGCTGCTTTTTAACGTTCTTTCGCAGTAAAAAAAGCAGGTTGTTTCATGTATCCCTCTTTTTTGCCTTTTTTCGGAGCAAATCGAACATTACAACATTACAACAAAAAAATGTTGTAAATCGCCTTTGGGATGCATGCTAAACGTACTTCTTGGAGAACGGAAGTTTTAATGTATCTCTTCTAAACATACTTCTCGGAGAAGGAAAGTGTAAAAAGAGAAGGTTGTTTTAAATCACCTTCGAGACGCATGCTAAACGTACTACTTGGAGAAGGGAATTTATCATATATATCTCTTTTTTGCCTTCTTTTGGAGTAAAAAACAACGTGCATGCTTAATGTACTTTTTGGAAAAGCGAAGTTTTCATGTATGCCTCCGTTTTGCCTTTTTTCGGAGTAAAAAAAGAAGGTTATTGACAAGGGAAGTTTAATGTATCTCTACTTTTTGCCTTCCTTTTGGAGTAAAAAACAATGTGCATGCTAAGAATACTTCTTGGAGGAGTAAAGTGTTAATGTATGCCTCCTTTATGCCTTCTTTCTGAATAAAAAAAAAAGTAGTTCTATGGTTCATGCTGTACAAAGAATGTACTTACTTTTCTCCAGCAAATAGAAGCGTGCCAGAAGGCATTCTTTTGGCAAACACGTTCCGTAAAGTCCGACTGGGGGGTTACCTATGAGTGCGTGTATGTATATCTGCGGCAATCAAATAAGCTGTAGAACATAAGAATCTTTGATAACGGCTTTGTCGCTTGCCACATCTGAAAATTGTTAGTCAATCGCACAGCCAACTCAAAATGTTAGTTAGCTTAAGAAGTTTCGTTGACAAAATGTACATTTTGTGTTTGTGACATTGCCGAAATGGATTTTATTCTGCAAACCGCAAGCATTTTATCTTTCGAATGGTATAGTTGTCACCTGAAAACGTTACGTTATTGTGTAGTAATCGGTACCACTGTGAATTTTTGATTAACGTATTTATATATAGACAATTGGTAGCCCAGCAGTCGGATGCCGACTGCAAATTAAAATCCATAAACGTTCGTGAGCAGTTACATGTTACATGTAAATACATCTCAACATAAATGTTTATTTATTAATTTTACCCAGGATTTGGCAAAGTTTATGTATAAAACTTATATTCTGCACTTCTTATGAAAAGTCCCTACAGAATGATATAAGTTTCACCCATATTTGTTTCTATATAGCTGGTGAAAAAGGGGTCCACAAATTTTTCCTCAGCCCATTTATATTTAAGATTAATATTTAGAAAAACCCTTTTTATATTAAATACTGTAGTTCTGTAAGTTCGGTTTAACTTGTCTACAGATATCTGCGTACCTAAATCGGTCCAATATAATACAGCTATATATGATACAAAATATTGGAACATGTATAAAATGTTCATATCGAAAGACAAGTTTGTCATTTGTGGCAATTTGATAGTTGAAGCTAGCAATTTTCGGGCAACTTGCAGTGGGGTAAGGCTATTAGCCGCATAGCGTGCTTCTAAACTATCGATATTGAACAAAAAACAACCATAGTGAGACGCCAAGAATTTTTACTGCTAAGCACGTCACAGACTTTGCTAACCCTTTTTCTTCGATACCTGTGATGGCAACTACTCTTTTAAACCTACTTGGAGCTACATCAAGCCTGCGAACATTTTTTCGCTGGTGTACTATTACTTTTGGTTTCAACTATAGTTATTTTTTTGTTGCTCTTTTTCGCTGCTTTGATGCCGCTTCGATATACGAATATTGCCTTTATTGGCAGCTAAATGTGCCGCACATTGGTTGCTATCGATGCCGAGACTCAGTCAGTCAGTCAGTCACGGCAGTCACGGCAGTCACGGCAGTCAGTATGTATGCATGTATGTGTGCATCTTAAAATATGCAAATTAAATGTAAATAAGTTTGCAACTATGCCCCAAAGCTTTGGGTATATCGTATGTGCTACAAAAGCAACGTGATGCAGCTCTCCTGCAACTTGGTTCTGCGATCGTTCGTCTTCGTCATTTCGATGCCAAGCGCTTGATAATGGTTTTCGCATTTCGTTTGAGAGATTTTCGCATATTTTCTGTAAAATTTAACAGTTTTCAATGCACAGATAAAAACGCGCATTGAAATGTCGATGTGGCGATGTATCGATATATCGAGTTGAGTTGGTATCATTGCCGTTTACAGAGAAACTGTGAAAAATTGCAAAATTAATTTACGAAATAACAAAATGAGCGGAGCTCCAGAAGCAACAGCGGACAGCTAAGCCGGAAAGCCGTGCTCCTAATAAGCACCACGTCAGATCTGATATCGAAGCACCACATAAAACGCGTTTAACAGTTGTTGTTGTGTTGTAATTGTGAAATTGTTTATTATAAACGCAATTAGTATGGGTCGCGATATGCCAGTAAGTGAGAGATAAATCAAAAGGATAACACAGATAAACGCGTGCGCACCACAGCGAAAGGTGCCGCTGCACCACCTTGCCCCAACAACAACAACAAGAGCAACGCAATGGGTCAACTAGCCCAATGCAGTTGCCACAAAATTGACGGGTTGCACGACAATACGCTTGGGTAGCTGGGTAGCTAAGTGATTACGGCTTATGAGTTATTGTGGTGTGGCAGCCACAACAACAACATCAGCTAGTTGTTGTTGTTGTTATCGTTATTGATATTATTTACTTTAATCTGGCTACATCGGCAACTTAATTGCAAAAGGAAAAGTTTTTTTTTTTTTTGGCTGTCACGCAGGCGCTGCGTCAACTTTACGGCACACTTTTGCGCCCCAAAAAGTGTAATTTGTAGCAATTTCGATTTAAGCCAGTCACAACGGCAATAACAACAACAACACAAACACCGAAAACAACCAGAAATTGATAACGACAAGCTCACAAAACTGGGTCAACAATTTTATAGTTGCTGCCACAAAATGAACGACGATGAAGATTCCAAAATCCCCGACACGGTGCCACAATAAAAATTTAATTTTAATGAAAGCGTTTTTATACACTACACTATACATAGGGTATAGAGTGCGGCAGGTTTGTCAGGAGTTTTGCTTTTGTTCCACAAAGTGTGGCAAGCACAAAGTCAATAACATCATCAGAGCGGCTGCTTTGGCAACAAGTTCAACATAGTTTTGCTTACTAAGCTCACATGACACAACAACAACGGACACACACTGTTAGCCAGTAAGCTTAGGGAAAAGTGGCCGCTGTTCGCGTTTGGTCGCAGCTACAATGTGATGTTGCCTTCCCTTCACAAATGGAATTGAATCGTTTTAATATTCTGAATATTTAATATTCTTAATGCTACAGAAAGTAGCATACCGTTGATTCCAATGCGCATGTGTTTACAATATTTGACATCACGGCATGTTCACGACATAAGAATCGCGAGTAACGCCAAGTCGCACTATTAAATTTTTTACTTATAGCAGTTTGCAGAACACGTAACGCCTAAGGATTTGGCTACATTTCGATGCGCATATAAATTTTTATAAAAAGGTTGTTTCCATTAGATGTGAAGACCCCAGTTTCGGTGTGGAATAAACTATTCCTCAAAGTTTTCTGTGCAAGAGCACATAAAGTAGGCATTCCGCTGATTCCAATTCCTGATTTTGCAATATTTGACATCACGGTATGTACGCGGCAAATGAGTCGGTTACATCGCCAACTCGCGCTATTAGATGTTTTACATCATGGTTTCGGATAGCAGTTTGAAGAACATGTAACACCTAGGGCTTTGGCTACATTTCGATGCGCATACAAATTCCTATAAAAAGGTAGTTTCCATCAGATGTGAAAACACCAGTTTCGGTATGGAAAAGTTTTACCCTAAGTTTTCCGTTTACCAGCAGCAAGTAGCATACAACTGATTCAAACTCCAATGTGTTTGCACTGAACAACATCACGGCATGTACGCGACATAGTAGATGTTTCGCATTTCAAGCGCTGCTTCAAAGAGTATACAAGCTTCAACATGAAATGCACAAAACACATAGCATTAATAGTGATATTTCTGCAAGACTTGTTGGCCTGATGACTTGATGGCTTGATTGCTTGACTCGAATTAAATGCATACAGACATAGATTGTTTTTTTGTTTGTGATTTTTTGGGTATCTTAAGGGCGCCATATCCAGGATCATTATGAGCGCTTGAAGCGCGTTGAAAGTGCAGTGGATTTAGTTAAATTTTGTGGCTTCCACTTTTATTTTCACCTTGGCATTTATGGCATAATTTTGCATCATTATTGTCAATTTTAACTTTGTATATAAGAGTCATATACCGCGGCCTAACTGGGGTCAGACCGTAATCTCTGGCTTGGATTGTAAATTAGCATTATCTGACTAACCGACTGGCCAAGTGACTTAATTAGCATGCCAAAAAAAAAACAGAAATAACTGCTCATAAAACTCCAAGTGAATCAATCAAAATGTGGAAAAATCAAGGAGCAAAACTTTCTACACAAGCGATAATGAAAGTTGGCGATTTGATTGCGGACTTACTTAGCCAAGTTAAGTGCAACAGCAACAGCAACAACAACAACAAGCACTGCTAATTGAAATATACTTAATCAGATTTTGTTGGCGGCTATGGGCCAACTGGAGCTGGACAGGCTGTGGGCTGTGGGCTAAGCCGCGTGTTTGTGCCTCAAACCGATTCATTTAATCCGCAATTACTAGCCATCTGACGTGGTAAGATGCTGCAGCTCCGTTTTGTGGCTATGGTTTAATTTAGCGTATGCCGCATTTGAGCGCGACTAAAAATAAAGAGTCTGGAATCTTGAGCTTGCTACATGCCGTTGCAAGTAGTGCTCGCAACTTAGTACACATTTATTTTGCTCTGTTGATATCTTGTTAAGCGAAGCAGGTTGTTGTCGCTGCTGTTGTTGTTGTTACTGGAGTGCGATCCAGCGATCGATTGTCGGCAGCACGCACGCGCAGCAGCGTCCGACCGACCGAGCGACCGATCGACCGATCGACCAGTTTGCCAGTTTGTCTTTAACGCTTAACAAGGTAGGCGCGACGCAGTTATGCGAACCATTTCATTTCATTTTCCAGCAGACAGCCCGACATCCCCAACCCCTCAGTGGCACGATCATTACAAAGAAAGTGCCTTGGCGTTGTTGCACGTTGCGCCCACTAAAAAGGCTTTCTCATTTCAGCTCAGAGCTCCTGCTACTGCTGCTGCACTTTGATCCGCAGCTACTTATTCGTCAAGTCGTTGAGATTAAAGAGCTACCGTTTAGTGACTACTTAGTTAGCGACGATCGCAACGTCTTAAAGTGGCTTATTTTGTGTCTTCCGTTGCACATTGTGTCAAGTAACAAACTAGATCTTGTAGATCAGCATTAGCACAATCCGTAGTTGTCCAAAGTTCCGGTTATAAGGCGCTTGGTAACGGGTTGTCATCAACAGTTAAGCAGAAGCACATTTAAAAACTACGAGTAAACGGTCCAGGATCTTGTGGATTACTTTGCATAGTTTCAAATGAATCTGCTTTAAACTGTGCCACTAACCATATATTAGGTCCTTAAAGCATAACGGAGTGGATGAGCGCTTGACTTTTTGGAGAAAGCTCGAACTGCTCTCGCCTGGGCTCCTTTCTGCTCACGTGCTTTAACACTGGATAGGCCCATTTTTAGCTTTACGACGACTACCGCATACGATGGAACGATGAACTCTATGAGCTCTACGACTACATTGACATAGTTAAGAGTATTAAGATCCAGCGGCTCCGTTGGCTAGGTATGGATGAATAAGCTCCAGTCAGGTCTTCAATGCGAGTGTCGAAGGGAGGCGACGCAAGGTCGGACCATGCCTCCGCTGGAAGGAGCAGGTAGAGAGCACAGCAGCTACCTTTGGTATCAGCGTCTCTGAGGACAGCTTTACATCAGGCCATAACCGGCCAGCTAAGAAGAATAGGCACATCTCCACCTTTCTCATCCCCCTGATAGTGATCTTGCACGGATTATATAGCAGCCGTCTCCAGTGTGCTTCTATAGGCGGCATTCACTGGAGTGACTAAGCGACACTTCTGATCCTACTATTGCTTCCTCGTCAAGGGGCGTTGCACAAGCAATTTTAGATTTGCGTCCAAAAGTTCAGTTCGGAGGTGGTTTGTGGGCTTATATTGTCCAGTTTTAACTGTGCGCTGGATCGCACGATCTTGCTTGCGTTTGATTGGATTCAAACTTTGGCTGAAATAAAATGCTGATCAGAGTTAATGTACGAACATGCAAGATAATGTATACCTGCCTTCCATTGATTACAAAGTGCAGTCAACACCGGTTGTTCTGGGGCTTTAGACGTTATGTCTCAAACCTTATTGCCCTAGAAGCACGAAGTGGATGTTGTGCGTTAACTTGGTTATGTTAGAGACTGGGATCAGCGAGCTTGTCCTACCAGAACCCAGGCCCAGCTAGGGAATAATCATGTAGCTAAAGCTGCTGCTTGGCCGCGTTCCACGTCCATAGCTGCGGAACGGCTGACATGGCTGGCGTTGACCCGGTGGTCTCGTGACCCACAGTTGGCTCAAAGATCGCCTAGAAGCGTCGTGGATTCAACAACGGGCATCGTTGCTAGCACGAACCTCTTGACATGGTTGCGTTGTCAAATCCGCACCCAAACTTGCACCTCTGCAAATGGCACTGAAAACTCCATGCCTTGGCTTTTCGGTCGATAAAACTTCATGTAAGCGGGTAAGTGGGGGGAGCTTGACACACTATTTTCGCTGCTGAAGTACTATCAATTTTTGTTGAAGGAAATTAGCTGCATATGTTATGGATTTTGGTACTAGGATCGCTTAACAAGCTTGTAAGCTGAAATGGGTTTTTAAAGAGTTGGCACAGTGAGTAGTGCCGTTTTTGTGTATTACTGAATCCGGCCAGCTGAGGCCAAGTTAATAACATGTGTGTAGGAAAGCAATTACAAGTAGCTGTCTTGGCCAGACCGCCGCCAATAGATGGGATATTGTAGATTGAAACTGACAAAAGATAAAACCAAGCGTTGCCTGGCGTATGTACTCCATGCTTGGGGTCGAAGATGTGGATGACAACAGCCAAGGTAGGTAATTTTTATTGACGTGTGCGCTGGCAGTAGCTAGACGGATGGCTGCAACAATAACAACAACTACAACAACTAATGCTATTAAGCCTTCATGATCATCAGCAGCAGGCAGCAGCAGATACATCACTCACTCAGTCAGTCAGTCAGTCAGCCAGTCAGCCAGTCAGTCAGTTGGTTCAGCCGGCTTGCCAGCAGCCCATCCAATGTGGAGCCGAGTGCCAACAATCTGTCCAAAAGCGATAAAGTTATAATGGCGCAAATGTCGGACACAGTTTTTGAAATGGAGCCAGAGCCGTTGCCAGACAAGCTGATCTCTGGCAAGGCTACGTCTAAGCCAAGTTATCCCGACTTTATCGTGATGCCTGGACTATGTCTGTGCTGTGGCTGCTGCTCGAGTTTGAAAACTGTTTACAAACTGTCTGACAGAGTTTTGACTGCTGTTTGCGGTTGATGTCGCCGCACTCCCAGCCATGCCACGCCGCTCCACGCCACTCCACTCCACTCCACTCCACTACGTTGATAGACTGATATATATTTGGCGACGGCTCTGGTACTGTGCACTACAAACTTTGCTGCAGGCGACGACATGCTGTGTGTGTTAAATTGTGTGCCGTATGTGGCACACACAGTGGGCGCAAATCCCAGAGAGTTCATCAGCGCAGCCGCAGCTTCATGTGGCAGCCATCATTTCAATTACCAGATAAGCTTGCCGAGGCGTGTGTTATTACCACAAGTTGTGCATAGTATCGATCAGGTAGAGGCAATGCTCTAGAACACTGGAAGCGTTTGCATCTAAACACCTTCTCGGAAGTTTGGCCAGCAATTGTAATTGTCTGGTGCATTGCCCCAAGCTGCTGCCGGCTATTTGCACAGCAAATCTTTCTTCGTCTGCAGTTTTAGCCATAATTTAGGCGCGTCAGTTCTGGCACTGGGCTCCGTGATATATGGCTCTCTGCCCGCTCCTAATGATGATGACTTGGCGGCCTGTACTGCCGCCAGCTTATCGCTTAATCTGTTGTCCATATTTTTATTCGATTTATTGATTTACATTTTGTGGTTCTGCTTTTTTTTATTTATTACATATTTGGTTTGTTTATTGATTGACGCGCGTTTGACACACTCGGCAAATGTTGACAAGGGGCCGGCGCATGTTGACTTAGCGACGACTCTGACGGCATGCCACAATCCGCCTTGGAGTGTCAGCTACAATTGACACAGTTATGCAAGTTCATAACACCCACGCATTTGGCATGGACGGCACGGACGGCTGGACTGCCACATGGGGCACCGGCACATGCCAGGTATTGACGTCGGGACGTTGGGCTTAACCGTTTCATATTTACATATGAAAGAGTCCAACGAGCGACGACAAATTTGTATGCAAACAATTCTGCTTAACCGAGAAGGCATCGAGGCACCAAGTTGAACGGGTGACCGACATGCCACGCGCTATCAGCAACATTCTCGGCTGTTACATAGTGGTTCCGCGAGTTTTGTTGTCAATTAAATTGTAAGAAATAAGAGATAGCGTTTGATCGATTTCGGCAAAACGAAGTTTTGATACACTTCACACAACGCTCAATCTCGGCATTAAGTTAGATAGGTCAAAGATCACGAAAATCGATTTCGTTTTCTGCACATCAAATGAGTGTCAAAGCTTACTAATCGCTACGACAGTGAGTATACATAACAGTTATGGAGAGAGAGCATCGAATATCCTGGACTTCAATTAATGTTCAAAGCTACTCAAAATACTCTGTTTGAGGATGCACTTTGCTTGAAGATCCAAGTTAATCGTTTGGTGTGATGTTAGCGCAGAAAGCTTGAATGGAGAGCGCTTAGATTAAGTCCTGGAGCATTGAGCAACTAAGTGACCGCTTCCGACTTCCGAATTGCCCCCCAATAAATAAAGTATCTGGAACACTTAAAAGCCCACATTTATTACGAAATAACTCAGAATCCTAGTGAAACAAGCGAAAGAGGGATGGAAAACGCCGCAATAGATCCAAGATTTGTCAAAGGTGGCCATAGATTTTGCATTTTAAAAGTGTCAAAAATAAGTTATAAAATTTCGAATAAAGAAAGCAGAACAAGTTTCATGTCGAAACCAACTTCCATGGGTATAAAAAAGTATATGACGATTTCAAATGATTTTTGAAACTAAGACTCGATTTGAAAAGTTTGTGTTTTAGTAGGTCCATGTACTTTCATGAGCATCATTCATTCCAGGGGAACTAGCTCATTAGAGTTCCATCGTTGCGCTTGTCTAAGTTCTCACTGCAAAGTCACTGCAAAGTTTGTGCGGATCTATAGAATAATGTTGATCACATGCGTTTGACAGGGACCTCCCCCAACCTTTCGATACTCTACATGAAGCTAATTTTTCGCTTCACCTATGACTTAGGCTCCGATAACTTCTCGCTTAGTACGACCGACGATATTGATATTATCTGCGTATTTAAGCAACTGGACACCCTTATAGTTCAATACAGTCCCATTCCGATGTAGTTCAGCCTTTGGCAACACATTCTCCATCAAAAGGTTGAAAAGGTCGCAGAAAAGGTCATCGCATCTTTCCTAGCTTGACGGAGCTGCAGGGACTCAAAATTCGGACAGTGCGGCATATACGCGATCCCTCAACGGGCTATCAAATGTTGCTTTATAATCGATAAAGAGTTGATCGATTTGGTGTTCGTGGGTCTTTTCCAGAATTTGGCGTAGTGTGAATATGTGGTCAATGATGGACTTACCGGGCCTAAAACCACACTGATAAGGTCCAATCAGTTATTTCGCGAATGGCTTTGGTCTCTCACGCAACACGCTAGGACCTTATATGCAATGGAAAGAAGGCTGATACTACGGTAGTCAACGCACACCGTGCGATCATCCCTTTTGGTCCCCAAAGGCAGGGGACACAAAGGTTCCAGGCATTCTCTCATTCTCTCCGTCGTTAACTACGGCAGCGGCACTATCTTCATCATCGCCAGTTAGTAAGCCAGAGAAGTGTTCGCTCCATAACCTCAGTGCACATTATGCATCCTAACTAACAGATTTCCCTCTGCATCTCTACAGGATGACGCTCCGGTGCAAAATCCTTCAGCCAGACGCTGGACATTTTCAAAGAACTTCCTAACGTCATTCCTGCGCCTGCACAGCTCGATCTCTTACCGCTCGAGCTTTGCCTGCTCGCGATTTTTGCGTCTGAAAAGGCGCCTTTCCATCTTCCTCATTTCTCGAATGTGAACTTCCACAGATCGCGTAGCAGCCGGCTGTAGCGACCTTCTATAGGCGGCGTTCTGCACTGTAGTGGCTTCGCGACACTCCTGATCGTACCATTGGTTCCTCGACAGTGGGCGTTGGAAACCAGTGACGTTCTCCGCGGTAACACGTAAGGAGTGGCATATATGTTTGTAAGGTCCCTCGTAGGTTGAGTGAGCTGCTCTGAGAATTGAGCGAAAAAGGCTTCGGTAGTCTGCTGGGATTACAGCCTTGTGATGTCCATTCGAACTTTGGCTGCAACAAGGTAATTATCAAAGTTGACCCCTCTGAACGTGCGAACGTGCATTTCCAATATGCCGAATCAAATTTCAAATATCTACATATTCGAGAAAAAAATCTTTATAGATTACCCTAACTCTTTAATTTAAGCTTATATAACTTAACTTCTCATTATGGCTAAGATTTCTCTTAAAAAAAAAACACACTTCAGAAATAACCATTTGCAATAAACTATATGATCCCAAATATTTGTAGAGCAGTGTAAGCATATAGTTGACAAATCAGCGAATTCCAACGTAACCGATTGAAGAGATCTTATAACCTTAAGCAAGCGAATGCGGAACAGATATTATAGATCGATTTTAAACGTAATCAAAGCAACTTTCGGGTTGATACACTGTCCAAAATTGGCAACTTTACAGTTTTGCTGCAAAAAGCTAAAAAGCGCAATGTACTTATGTATTTCTGTGCAGTAAATTGGAAACTTTAGCGATGACATAAGTTCGTTAAAAGCTGACAAACTGCTGCAGACAGCGAAAATATCATAGAATAGTGTATAAAAATGCGCGCCAAATCTTCTGTAAATATAGAATTTGTACTTCTATATTGTTGGCTGTTGTTCAAGTGAATTTTGTGAGTTTCAGTGTACTTTGTTTTTTACTTTATCTCTAATATGATAACTATGTGTTTGCGTGTAGGTGTGATTATCTATCCATGCATTGGCATTTATCGAAGATATTGCTGCAACTTGGCAAACGTAACCAGTATTTGCATAACCAAGTGATTTACTTTCTTAGGGGGTTTAGCAGTGCAGAGCGTGAAAAGGGCTGCTTCTTCTTAGGAGTGCGGCGCGGCATTTATTTTCTTGGACCCTAGAGCTGCGACAATTTACGATGCGCTCCGCACAATTCAATTTCTAACAAACTGTACATCATATCAGTGACAGTTTCGGGCTTGTTACCCTTTTTGACTGTTGCGGCTCATTATGCACACAGTTAAAGGCATATATCCTGCCATAAGGAGCCAATGGTTTATCATATGGTGCACATCAAACGCTCATAAACTATTTTGTCTGCTGTCACAGAATCAGAATCACGAAAACCGAAAAACCCAAAAAATCAACTGCTTGGGTTTTGGTTTGAACAGTTTGCATTTTTGATTGATCGCTTTATATGTTAAATACATGTGTGGGTATATATGCTTGTATATATGTGCATATACAGACAGCACAAAATGTAAATCCGTACATTGACATCGATCATCATTTAGTGGTTTGACGATCAGCACGTTGATGATGCGAGACCATTGATAATCTCCGCACAACAAAATCACACACAACAAACATGCATACAAATCGAAGATTTCAGCTAAAGTTCCAACCATCATAATTTCACCTGTGACCGCGTAGAAAGCCGTCTGTATTTTTGTCAACATTTTAAGGTAAAGGGAACTTCTGCTTCTTCTTCTACTGCTTCTTCTTGACATGAGAGTAGTACGCATAATTAAATTTATACAAATCAAATTGCCGTATAGCAAAGCCAAACGAAAAGGAAACAGAAATCAAGTTGTACATACGGACCACCTGAGAGTGCTCCTACTCCTGCTGCTGCTTCTTCTTTTGCTGCTGCTGCGTAAGTGAAACAATTTTCTGGCCAGCGACATCAGACGATCGCAGCGATCAAGCTACCTACTCACATACGATCGATGCATTGGATTGATCACTGCACTATGGGCCAATCGACAGCTCTTTTGGCTAGAAATGAATGCACTTTTAGCGAAAACTTATATGCTATAACAAACGAAATCAATTACCCCCCAGAGCTGCGATCAAGTTCCTGGAAAATTGTTCGAAGAGCTATATGCAAAGAGTGTAGGCAACTTATGGAACTTCAGCAGTTGCAGTGTTATCCGCTTGGAGTCCAAAGATGCGTTTCTGGTTATTGCGGTTATGGTGCCCATTAAAGTTTTGCTAGCACTAACTCAAAAACAAGTTGTGATTTTGTTCACCTCCAAATCGCAATAACTCGGATATGAGAAAAGGAACACCGCGAGAGGCCTAGTTTTGAATGTTTTAGCACTCTCAGCCATAGGAATTCATAAATTCGCTAAATCACAGTACTTCTATTACTTTGGTTTCTTTAGTACTCAAATAACAAATCGTATTCTAGTATTGGTTTCGCAATCCTTAATAGAAATCTTTTGTATAGCGTATTTACCCGAATCGCAGAGTGCCAAAATCTGTACACGTGGGATACAAAGCCGTTTCTGGATTCAATGATTTTTTAAGCGATTTCATTTATTGAAAAAAAAAAAACAAACAGCAATAATGGAGATAGAATTCTAAGTACAAAAGTAAGATTGTAAATATATAGCCATAGTAAAGACCTGAAAAAAGCTCATTAGGGTGAACCAAACATATATTTTTTCTTTTTAGATAGTCGCGACATAAGCTTGACATTTTTTTAAAGATCGATCCTTCCTATTGTACATATAGCGTATAAGGGTAATATCTTTCGAAAGAGTAAAACTCACAAAAATTTTATTCCATATTTTGAGTCCCGTTTTGAGACTCGAAACATCACTGAAACCAACTTTTCGACTCACAAATACGTTCTTATGTGTGAAACATTGAACTGTCCCTGCTACTGAGTTGTTGAGATATCATGTCTACTTCTTGCGATAACTACACGTTACCGGAGTAGAGCATTGCTTCAGGCGCATCTGCTTTGACCATGCGTACCACAGGCAGTTACTTTTCTTTCTACCTGGTCCTTACAACAGACGTATCATGTATCGGAGATTATATGGCACTCTATCTGCACTGGCAAGCTTCCGGAAACTGATGAAACTGTCGCTGTATAAACTCATAACGGTTTCGTTGAGGATCGTATGCTGTCTGGAAAGAGCGCTGACTTTATGCGCAAGAGCAAGAATACGCTGTTTTAGAAAACATTTCAAATGGGAAAAGCTAATATTCGCTCATCGCAGCGTTATCAGTACTTCTGAAAGAATTCGGTAAGACTGTGTTAGAGATGGCAGTACAAGATATACTGAACAGGGATTCAGCTCATTTTCAGTTGCGGTTCGAACTTTGCTGATGAGTTTGTTCTACGCATGTTCTAAGCATTTACGTCTTGGGATTCCGCAGTGTGGTGAGCGGGTTAGAGAATACACCTTAGCAGGTCAAAGCTTGACGTAAGAGGCAACTAACAATTACACTGGGTACTTTCGAGACCAGTAGAGTCACCTCAGGCCTTAAAAGGGTTGTGCGTAGGGTTTGGGACCCACCACCTAAAACCACAATTTCAATGAAAGAATGTAGTTACACCAGGTCGTAACCCGATAACGGGTTGCTTTGGCCAGTTATGAAGAAGAATTCGCTCTGATTGCCTCTTCCAAAGTTTAAGAACTCGAGAGATGAAAGCTAGACAACCTTGTTAATTACTGTCCTTTGGCACAGTAGCTAATATTTCAAAATACACTGTTTTGTAATTCTTCTCTCTCTCTTAACTGTGCTCTACAACTTCACTCAGCGAATCATGCGATAGAGGATGACACTGGATAATGCCATTGGGTAAAGCTGTCTAAGTGCTAGGATGGACTTAACTCGCTAAAGAGCCTTATCAAACGCCATCTAGCTATAAAACACTGTGCTCATTTACTATGGAACTACCAATTCGTCACTGGGATAAACATATTCAGGCCATGCTCGAAGCCTGTGCCAGTCGTGATGTTCAGTATTTGTGGCATTCCGAGTACTTTTGAAAACGAGTATGTTTGCTCAGAAACGAAATCCAGAACAGCAAATCATTTCGATGCCGCTTTGTTCGAAATCATAAACCAGAACAGATCTATTTTGCATTCCCTTAAGTACATGTAAAGTTTTACGATTATAGGAAGTTGTGCTGTTGTGAGTCTTGATACTCAGCTTAGAGATTCTTCCAAGCCTGCTGCAAACCCATACCCATTGCCTTCCAAAAGGAAAGAAAGAGTTTTGTAAACTGGTTAAATGTGCCATAGTGCCTGGGAATCGATCAGCGCGACGCTGTAGCAAGTAGTTGGACATGGACTGTCTGTCTGCGCTGATCGTTTAATCTAGCGCTTAAGATCAAGCGCTGGCAGCTCTTAAGCGGCATTTATGCAACATGTTCGTTCCCGTAGTACCAGTTGCAGGAGGAGGACGAGGAGGAGGAGGAGGAGCAGCAGCCGCAGCCGCAGGAGCAGGTTTTGATGCTGTGCGAATTGATTGAATTGTGTCGCGTCAGTGCGTCAGTCAGTCAGTTGGTGAGTTCGTCAGTCAGCTGGACAGTTAGACAGTTTTGTGCTGGCTTTGACAACATTGTTTTACGGCTGCAGATCGTCTGCGTTGATATTTTCAGCTACCAATGTGGCTGGCAACGGTTTGTATGCAAAGTGAACTGCAGTTGGTGCTTTTTGCATAATGTTCATGCAAATATTGTGGCAAGTCCTGTCGCCGTCCACATTTGAGTCCTGTTTCCTTTGCGCACGCGCAGCCTGTTGACGGTGTCTGCACTTTTGGTAAACTTTTACAGTTTTATAACAAATTTGATTGAATTGAGTTTAGGTACAGACCACGAGGTGGTCCCGCTGTGTGTCTGCAAATGATTATGAATTGATTTTTGATTGCGTTTTGTTTATCGCTTAAGTCTGTATATATATATATATATACATATATGCATATATGTATATGCCTGTTGCATATAAAGGACAGAGATCTCTTAAAGATGTGCAGCATAATTAGCGCACACGTGTGCCGTAATCCCTAGCAGTTCCGGCTAGGCGCACAATCGTACAATGGCACAATCTATTGGCAAGATTGAGTCATATCATCAATCATGCATCAAACATGCATAATCTTTTTGTTAGCTGGTTTTGGCAGTGTTTTGTTGCAAGTAGTAGTGCCAAAATCAGCATGCATGCAACGGCTCTATAGAGATGCAGCAGCTACGATATGGCACATGTGCCGCTTTAAGGTAGCAAAACATATTTTAATGAACTGCACTGTGACACACACAAAACTGATGCATCTCTAGTCCCTAGAGACTAGTAAGCGCTGGATTAGGCCCAGTCACAGGTAGCATGCAACATGCAACAAGCATAACTACAATGCGAGCTGCTGAGCTTTCATGTCTGCTGGCAGCGCGTGCTGTCAAGCGTTATTAAGCTCTGGCGATAGCTTTATCATTTCAATAGATGATATCAAATAACGTTATCATCTAGATAAATTTTACATAAATCGATTTCTCATGTAAAGGCACTTAATGCCAGCCAGCCAGCCAGCCAGCATGAGTTGCAAGTAAATCGAGTTAAATTGCAGCACTTTTGATATGTAATCGAAACGTTATCGCGGCCATAAGATGATGTAAGATATATAAAGCGATAAATAATTGCAACCGATCGATGCGCACAGCTTCATTAGAGGCTGTGCGTGAGAGAGAGATAGCTGCATTAACACGATCTTAATTGATAGCAGAGTTTGCTGCCAAAAGACATTAAAATACGGCAGATCAGCGTGCAATTAAAATGTTATCGTTGTTTGTTGACGAGAGGACCTCAGATGGCCGACTTCCTGTGCATTGCTTACTCGTACCTTCGTTTGTTTGTTTGTTTGTTTGTTTATTTGACGTGGTTTGTGTCGATTCCGTAGCGTTTGGTTCACGCCTTTGGCATTTCGCTGAAAACTTAATTTAATTAATTGCCAAACACACACATTTGCCATAAAAAAACGCTCAAGAAACAGAGCCTAGACGGCTGGCCCCATTGGCCCATTACAGGCTCAGTACCAGACGGAGTACCAGCAGTTCCAGTTCCAGTTCCAGTCTCTCAGAGCCACTCGAGGCGCAAACTTGAATAATTGCAGTGCGGGCATTTAAAACTGATTTCATTTTACGAGCACATTGCACTCAAAACGTTCGAGCGTGCGCGTTTATGATTGGCAATTAATTAGGCCAAAAGCCCAGCCATGGTAGTAGCACCCAAACCCATGCCCTTGTCCAGCTTCCAAGCTCATGTTGGACTTTAGCTGGCGATATTGTTACAATTTTTGCATTCATCGATTTGGAGCTGCATCAGAGATCGATCCTACAACGTTGAGACTTTGGCCTGGGGTTATTTGTTTTTACAGCTACCGTATTTATGGTGATCATTACATTTGGTTGTGGTATCGATATTGGTTTCGATTTCGTTGCGATTTCTGTTGAAAAACATGACGTTCATCATTAAATTTGTTTGCTTAATTAATCGCAGCTGTAATAATAACAAACTGCAGCAGCAGCGGTAATATGCTCTTTATGGCCATTGCCAATTGGCCGAAACGTATACACTGTATAGCTATACAGGGTCTCGGAAAGACGAAGCTTGGAACGCCCTTTAAAGGTTAGTAACGACATGAAACTGTTGATAGTATGCGCTCGCGGACATGGTACCTTGGCTGGGGCAACAGCTACAGATAGCTACAGTTACATAGATAACCAAATTAACACCGGAGTTTATGGGTTGGTTTAGAATCACGGCGAGTAGTGCACCGCGACCTATGAGATCTATTGTGGCCCCTACAGAGCTTAAAGCTCCCCTGACAGTACTATCTCTGCAATAAATGTAATTATTTGGTATGATTTCTGTATCCCCCCAAGGAGGAACATGCTTCTTCACACCAGAGCATCACACTCAGCCAGTGTGCTCCTCAAGTTCACAGAACCTGCAGTTACTGGAGCTGCTGATACCCAGCTTGTTCAAGTGTCCCTTCAACCTACAGTGTCCAGTCAGCAGACCTGTCAGAATCCCAACACAATTCTTTCCTAACTGTAATATTTTCTTGAACCTATGCAAGTTATATCAGCCGAGGAATAGTTTGGCCTGCCTTAAGCTCTTGGTATACTGCCAGTTCGTGACCCGTTTTGCTCTTTCCTCTTCTCTCAGCAGCTCCTTTTGGTATGTTTACCAATGCCACAAACAGGGTCTGGCCCTATCCTGGTGTTCGCAGCGCCGCGTCTTGCCAGTTCATCCGCGAGTTCATTTCCGGGAATGTTGGTGTGACCCATGACCAATCTGAGTGAAATTGTGTTTCCTCTTCCCATGTAAAAACTGCAGTTTGTCTTGGGTTTTCCGAACCAACTTGGAGTTGGTCTTATAAGACCGCCTGACTGTGCGATAGTATTGCTATATATATAGGGCACTTTTCGTTGATCCCTTTAGATCACGACTTTACCAATTGGCTGAAGTCTAAGCAACACTACCAGCTGAAAAGCTAGGATAAATGTGAGCAACCAATACGGTTCCAAGCGGATACTGTCGCCACAGTGTCTACAATTTCTCCATTCTGTATTCTTTTAATGACTTCGTTATAACGGTCTTATGGATCATGGCCTGTTGTTGGTCATCCTATCAGACGTCTTGCGCACGCTTCCTTGACTTTGCGTTACAAAATGCAGCTAATGCGTACCACCTGGTTCTTAAAACGAAGGCAACCCTTCACCGTCTTGCTCGATCAGCCGCAATTAACACGTATCTTCCTAGAGCTTCTCCTTTCATACGTCTAACATGTTTCGTTCGCTTCATTATGCCAATACTCTTACAGAGTGAGACATTCCATAGAAGGCGATAGGGTTTGTGTGTATTCTGGGGTAGGGTTTCTGATGATCATTTACTTATAAATGCTCTGGGCGATCTTTGCGTTTACCTCGACCAAGTTAATGAGCAATAAGCTGCTTTAGTATCCGTCGGCGCCAGTCTAGACAGGTTCGTATTAGTAGCTCTTGACAACCCCACGAGCTCCCAACGCGTTCCCCAGTGCAAAACCGCTACTTACTGCTCAAAATGTGTCAGTATCGAATTATGAATCACTTCTTTGCTGAAACATAAGCCGTTTCATTCCCAGCGGTTGGAGATCGTGTCAGATCTGAGCGTATTTGATGTCTCTGCTGTATTGTGCTACTATTATGACCGGATGGTTCCATATGAAGATGGATTGTACAGGGTTGACCCTTGAACTTCGTTGCTATGTATTAGATAAATCTGCCTATCACGAGTATTGGCTCTAGCTCTTAGATTGGATTAGATTTGTGGTGGGTGCGATGGCTCATCAGAAAAGGTTGAACCATGCCTAGCACTCAGACAGCCTTGTCCGTTGTGCCATGCGCTTCAGAGGAAGTTAAAAGTGAGAAAAAACAAATGAAATAGGAGAAAGAGTGCGAAAAAAGAGTAGGCCGACTCCCGTCGGAAGTCCTGAAGACTTTAAGAGCATACAGCTCGCTCATGTTGAGCGTATCACTTTCCAAAATGTGCATCCGTGTCCTTGCAAGGCCGGACAGTAACACAGAAAGCTCAAGCTCTTGCTCTAAGAGATCTACGCGTTCATACAAACGAACATGGCCCGAATGATGCCACTCGATATGTATGTATGTATATTGGTGGCGTCTGCTCCACTAAACCCAGAAGTGAGGCAACCCACGGTTTTCACCAATTCAATTCAAGGACAACAGAAAATGTGCACAGCTCGCTGCTCAGTTTCCCAAGTTATTTAGCTCTGTGATTGGTAACTGGAATACTAAAAAAGTAATAGCCAAACTATGGATACATCTACATCAGATTGGTAAGCTTAAAGACATAGCGTGAAATGAGTCTCAGGCTAAAGTTGGACGAGAAAATGGAAAAACCAACAAAATCATTAGAGCAAATCAATCGATTAACACGCGCAATTGCATTCGAATGGCAAATGTGACGCATTCTTCGATTGTTTGCTAGCGTCGGCCCTTACACTTGGCCATTGTTGGGCTCTTGTTGGCCATTGTTTTGGCCATTCGCTACAGCAATAATATTTTGAATGCCTTTGCCCCTGGTACAAAGGGGCGCGTAAGCGCCTCTGAGTCTGTTTGCCGTGTTGCAGCATCCTTTGGCAGCATGCTAATCCTTTTGGGAAGCGCACAAGAAGCTGTGGACTGGACTGATGAAACGTGTGTGGGCTGCTTTGACGCGGGATTAGGGCATTTGCTGCATTTTGGCATGAAATGAGTTTTGAATCATTCAGGACGCAGCAACAACTAGACCAAAGCAACAAGAGCGCTCAAGAAACAACAAAATGCGTTTTTTATTGTAATTTTTCCTTTGTTTTTCCTAGGGAATGCTGAGCTATTTTCTTTGCTAGAAGAATGCCTGGCCCCTGAGCTGTTGCTACAGCCGCGCATATAACGAACGTGCCACAAGGTATACCTTAGTTTCGGGCTACGGCAAAGGACCACCCTAGTCAGGCAGCGAGAGTGTCCCAGTGAAAATTTATTGCTCGCCGCTTTTGTCTGTGAGCCGTGGCCACAAGAAAGGACCTTCAACTTAAGCGCTCCTTCGCATGCCTGACACTTCATTTCAATTTTAATTAGAGCAAACGCAGCATTTTCATTCTCAATTCTCAGTTCTCAATTCTTGATTACCAATTAAATTAAATTTCTAATACCAATTTTAATTTTAGTTAGTTGCCGGCGCATTTTCTTTGATATTTTTGTGTAGACTTTTTGTTCATAATTAGATGGCAAATGCCGCTGCAACAGGTTGTTGCCACCGCTTGTTGCAAGCAGAAATTGATTGTTAAATCATTTTCTTGCCCCGCTGTGTTTGTTGCTGCGAGGTGTGTTCAGTGAGTTTGGGTCTAAGGTGTATCTAAAAGTGGCCAATACTTCAGCAGCACTCGAAGATCGCCATTCATGTAACTTTTAGTTGGCTTTTTTGGCATTGTTATGCGATCCTTTGGAGCCCTTTTTCATTGTAGCGGCATTAAAGCGCTGATTCAGAATCTATTTAGTGGTTTGAAGAAAATTGTCCACTTTTGCCGTTGTTTATAGACTTTCACCTTTTGTGAAACAATAAGCCAAAGTCGCATGTTTTGCACTTCACGAATATCAAAAACATATGAAGTAGCTAATCCAGCGATTGACAGTACTTTTCGGATGGTCAGTAAGCATGTGGCAAGCTTTTCGTAAATGAGTCCCGAACAGTAAGGTAACCTCCAAGAGCAAGAGTCCCAAAGTCACGATCATAATTAGATAAGTAGCAGGCTGGGCCTGTGTTCTGATAGGACAGCGTGAAGCTCCTTGATCCCAGTCACTAACTGAACCAAGTTGACGCACATCCCACACGTGGTGCTCCTCTGATAAGCTGCTCTAAACGCCAACCGTTGTTAAGTTAGTATGCTAATATGCGCGGCTTGGTACCCATCGTCTAAAACGCCGCTCTCAATGAATGTTGTTATGAGGAGGCGCCCGGAGAAGTGTCCTCATCCGTAACTCTGTAAGGCGTTGTTATGGCAAGTGAAGATGAAAAAGTCGTCTGTGCTATCCAAATTTGACTTTTTCTTCAACGCTGAAATTTGTACATTTCTTCAAGGCGCCAGCTTTTCCCGCGGAACAAGCTCGCAATGAGTTGTGAAGAATGCAACATTTGTTGGCGATTTTGAGATTTTTTTTATACTCCTGATGTCGCGGCTTTATCAGCAAAGGCGGGCCAGAATTTGGCTTTTTGCTAGGGTTATAGGGATCCTTCAAGAGCAAAAGCATCGTATTTTTTTTAGTCCTATTGAGCTTAAAGGCAGTTGCATTTATGGTAATCCCAATTTCATAATACGTCTTGAGTTGAGCACGCATTTCAGTTTTAGACATTTCGACAACTTTGATGCATAATATTTATAATTTATAGCCGTTCATCAACGAAAACTTACGTTTTGTGATGAATTCAAAGGTTTTATAAACAAATGTAATCGAATTCACAATCATCTTACAAGAAGCCCCTCACAAAAAGTGTGAAATAATGGAGCATTATAACCGTTATGATTTTAAGTTAAAGACGCAAAACGTCTCGGACAACCAAGAAAATCAACTGATGAGTGACACGTCAATTGAAACGAAGAATCGGTACGCAAAGATCATCGATTGACAGTTAGAGAGACCTTACTGATGTTGCTAGAATATCCGAAGGATCGTTAAAGATCATTTTCAATGACCATTGAGAGAAAAAAGTCAAATCTCAACTCAAAACTATAATGCGCCTTCTCACATTGCACTAGTTATTCATGACATTTTCGTAAAAAACTCGACGTACGTGCCTCATTGACACTTCTAACCTAACAAAATCGCTTGTGCTGAAAACCGAACATTCTTACTTAATTCTTGATGTTTCAATATATTCTCAACCTGTCAAGTTTCATTTTGATTTGCTGTCTCAAAAACGTTGGAACTCTAAATTTGAAATAAAATAAGTTGAAGGTAACAAGGCGTCGGTGGTGTAATGGTTAGCATAGTTGCCCCCCAAGCAACTGATCCGAGTTCGATTCCCGGTCGTCGCACAAAAATTTTTTGTATTGTCTTTTTTTTTATCATATCTAAATTTTTATTAACACATATAATACGAAAACTTTGGGGCGATATCATCAGCTCCACTAATAAGGCAACAAAGCGTTTAACTGATTTTGTACAGCGCATGTAAATATTTTGCAGTTATCGACAAAATTCGTACTAATTTGCAATAAAAACGCCTTAGATTTGCGATTCTCATTCCTTATTGAAATTGTGACATGTTACTTCATATTTTGTCTAGTCATTTTTCATCAGTGGATTACAAAGGATGCATTTCGCTGCATATTTACTATGCCTTTGGTTCATATTTTCTTTTCTTAGCTTAGCGAATTCAAAGTGATGTCGGAAAATTAGGAAATTTTGATCGAAGCTAAATGTTTCCGACCAGACTTGGGGGAAATATGAAAACTACGCGAAACGACAATTGTGAAATAATCACTAGTCACTAACCAAAAGATTTTAAAATAAGAACCAAGCATGCTTTGTAGAAGATTATGAATGATCAACTTTACTGGATATCACCACTTCCTTCAGCAAATAATGCGATCACTTTAAATAGAAGATCGAGTGAATCGACCACAAGCTTTTACAAATCAATAAGCACAAAGAGTGTTCAGGCCGTTGAAACTGATGAAACTCAGATTCTATAATATTTCACTAGAACGCTCTTAGCCCATTCAGGGCCGATGATGGCATCAGCAAACATGTTTTCCTCCACAGTGCGCTGTCGACGTTTATGAATGCTTTTGATCTTGTTTTGATTCAAATCGATACATCTATGCAATGAAGTGTGCCGCACTTTAATAGTGCTAAAACTTTTGGAGTTACAACATGTCAAAAAATGTGCATTGTATATATTTGAAATATTATTATATTTATAGTATGGCCAGACATCGGCATACTTATTTTATGAAGCCCCATAAAATGTACTGCGAAACGTCACAGTGTACTTTGCCATAAAAGAAATTCATGTCAAAGAGACAATTTTTCCTGTACGCCTAGGCGTTACAAAACGGCTTTAAGACCTCTATAAAACGTCTCAAAATGCATGCATACAACACTCAGTGCGGTAGCCCTGCAGCTGTGACGAAAGCGCGACTTGGACGCTCGCTAGCTGCTATAATATACAGCTAACCTTAAACACCTTGACATGAGCGTCTGATCGGATCGAGCCGTATGCCCTTGTTACGATATTAAAACGTAGAATACGGATTTTATAGAAGGTGATTCGAGTTGGCTATTGGCTTAGGCATTTAAACGAAGATGTTCCCGGTCCCGGGAAACACAATTATGGAATCTAGGCATATGAAAGGTTCAAAAGTTGTAGGCTTGTAAAAATCTGGGCATAAACTGAAAAAGTCGAACAGTCATTGTGTGAAACTAAGAGCAACAGTTTTGGAATACTTACGGAGTACTTTGGTACAAAGATTAAGTTGCGATGCCTGCAAAGCAGCCAAGTGCTCAAACCCACCTCGTTAGGAAGTTATGCCCAGTTCGGTATCAACCTACATGCAAATAAATGCAAAATATGTGAACACAAATCAAAACTGAAATCGCCAGCCAGCTAACGAGCCGCCAGATCCGGACAATTCCAAGCCCTTTGTCTGCGCATGCGCAAAAAAACAAAATTAGGCGCAAATTTTTATTGGCGACAGTTGGACGCTTTTTGGTGGGTTCTTAACTAGGGTCTGCGGCGGAATGCCAGCGTCAGCAGCAGCTTGTTTGTTGTTTTTATGAAATACAATGCTAAACCACTTAAGTGGGCACAGCCCCGAAAAAACACTTGGACTTGGACAAATGGCTGCAATTCGGCAGAAAGATAGCATTGAGCTGGTTAAACAGTAGCTCAAAAGAAAGTGTGACCACAAAATGTCAAAATATTTCGCTAGAAAACGGAAGAGTCAACGGGTTGAGTTAGGGCTAGCGTTTAGAGTGTGCAGTTCCGCGTAGTGGTGGCAGGAAGTGCCAGCAAGGATTAGAAAACAGTACCAAGAATTGCGGAGCAGCAAATAATGCCAGCATGGTTAGCTGGCGACTGGCGTGTGGCAAGACAGCGCTGAGATGCTGGTACTTGGAGGCGAGTGGCAGGCAGTGTTTTGCTAGGAAAACCGCAAGCGGTTCAACAAGTCCCAGCAGATTAATGAGCGAGAGGTAGCGAGCGGAGAGTTCGCTCTAACCAGGTGTGCAAATAGCCATGATGCAGCTGTACAGCTGGCTGTCATAAGGGCTGTGGCATGTATCCTGCTGCTCAGAGCTCGGTATGCGGGGCGCACACATGCACACTCGTGCCATTTTCGCTAATTGTGTATAAATATTTGGCCAGCAGAGTATAAACAACGCTGTATTTGGCCGGAGTATTCAAAAGAGCAGTCAGTACGGGACAATCCTTGTGCAGTAATAGATTTGTTTGGCCCAAAAGGACATGCATACAATGCCAAATGCTGCGACAATTAGAAAATGTTTAGCTTTGTCTCGCTACACACACACACAGCACTCCACGCTCTATCCTTGGACAAAAAGCAGCATGCTAATAACAGTTAAGAACCCAAATTGTATGCTCATTTCAAGGTATTTTGAATGTACCTCGTGTTGTGCGGTCCCGTACCAGCATTGTTCCCATAGACAATGTTTTGACCGCATTGCCAAACCAAAATATATGATGTTCCTGGCGCAGAGAGTTGCAGGCAAAAACAGATAGCTCAAACAATGCGTTACTAGAGTCCTAGAGCGCAAAAATGCCATGGCCAACGCTAAGGGTAAGGTTACTCACGCCAAAAAAAACACTTGGTGGTCCCGCGCACAATGCTAACTAAATGTCTATCTGGTCACAGTTGTCACACAAACGCGAGTTTTATACTCCATATAGCATATAGATATTGTGCCTGACATCTTAATTGTTGTGTGCTTCGTTGGCAACTCTATTATGCGAACAACTACAGCTCGAAGAAACGAACGTTTCAGGGCTTTCCCTTGGTGGGCGTTTGACAATTGTTTCACAAACTCATTGTCCTTTGATTTCAGATGAGTTGCATCGATAAGATATTGTCACATCTGCTAGCTGCTGCTGCTGCTGCTGCTTCTTCTTCTTTTTGCCACTGGCCACAAATTGCATTAACTTTGCGGTACTTTATTGTGCAAGATGCCCTTAACAATTGAGGCGTGATTGAGGCGTTGTGTGCGGTAGCAATTTACTGTCAGACAAACGCAAAAATTTGTTTTGTTCGTTGCCATTGAATGGAGTTCATGCTAAATGCATTAGGGGTCCCGGAGTCCCGACGCCCTATACCAGGGAAATTATAAAAAATCACATGTCATGAAAGGTTTTGTGTACGCAGTTATTCCATGGTATTCGTTCAACTAACAACATTTTTTATATAAATTTTGCGAGCCAAAAAATATATGTTTCTGCTTTGGCCACAACACTCAGGAATCATGACGCACAGTGGGCAAAATATACCTATCTAGCGGAATTGCCGCAACAGGAACCTGCTTACTCCAAAAATGGTCAGAGGTTGCAGATCTGATCGAGTAGAGCTCAAAACAATTTACTTTTTGTCTGGGAAATCCTAAAATTTTTTTCCGCCAAATAACGTTTTTACTTTTCCGCAAAAAAATATTTCGATTGGTCAGAAAACTAAAATCTCTAATTTTATGTTTTTCGAGGATTTCAGCACTCTGACAACTTTTTTGTGTTGGGAATGTCTTCAAAGGGTTTCTTATTGAATTTGAGCACTCTAGTCGCTATAGTTGGGTCGCCAGAGGAATAATAAGAGTAAATAAATTTCAAAATTCTTTCTTTTAATATTTTTGTTTTTTACATTTTACCTACCTAATTTCGGTTGTTTTGATAAACGTGCGGAAAAGATTTAGTTGGTTGCCAACTGTTTATTTTTATTAATTTATAAATAACTAGGTTGATAAATCGGTCAATAAATTCATGATATAAGTTAATTCTTCCCGGTCCCCTTTCCGATCCCTATACTTCTCTTTCTCTCTATCTTCCTCATACTAAGTCCGTTCATCTACCTCTACCTCTCCTAAAAGCTCTGGAGTATATGATCGACCAGCCGATGGCCATCCTGCGCCTCAACCCGAATTGGTGGTCTGCATCGGTTGGTTGTCCTCAAATATTGGTGGCAATCGTGGCAAAAATACTCTGTCAAGAATTTTGGATGAGTCAAGCTGCTGCTCCTTTGGCATTCCTTAGGCATTTGTTGAATAAGGTCTTAAAAAACCTCTATGGTTTTCATCGTCAATTCGTTCGTATCCTGCCACCTCTAGTAACCCGTCTACATCCATAGTTGGGGTTGGTAGCTCCTCTGGGCAGGGAGAGTAGACGAATTCCGTTACAATGTCGTTTTCGGAGTAAGATAAAGTATTAAATGGGAAGAATGAGCCGCATAGGTGCTACGCAAAGGCTCTTGCCTTGTCCTTGTCAAACCGACATCACAGCTCATCTGTATGGGCAACAGCCCTTTGGTGGGTGGTGAAATACCCCTTAAGGGCTTGGTTTTGCAACGTGTAGGGCAGCTGCTTCAGTTCCTTGGCGGTGGTCTGTTATGTGATGCCTTGTCTATGGGATTTCGCGGCGCAACTTTAGATGAGCATAGATGACAATTAGGTTGCCTTCTCAACGACGTGGCAATTAAAAAGTGAAAAGCGAAATCTTTGACTTACCACTGCTTAATCCGCCATTGGATGCCTATAGATAGTTGCCAAATAGTGCTTCAAGTGTGGTAGACCATTCGGGCCACCAATTATGTTTGATGCTTTGATGGGATAACTCTTATGAGGATAACAGGACAGGAATCTCACTATAAGGCACTGTAATATTTCATGTATCTAAAGTGGGTTTGAAGCGGGTTAGCTCAGCCAGTACTCCTAGAACTCTGGCGTTAAAAGGCAGTTCTGCCAATTGCCTCCCGTTACAGTCCATTACCACTGATTACGTCGGCTTATCCAAGCGTCAAGCATGTCCTGTGAGCAGTTACTTAGCCAGCTAACATTTAAGCGCATTAGACGCGCATGCTCCCTCCAAGTCCTGGAGAAATTAATTTAAAAAAATGTTGTAGCAGGAGAAATGCCATGTCTGTGGCGCAAAAAAAAAAGGTGTTGGAAATCTCTGATTACGTTGGTAATTTTAAACGCAGCATTTGTAATGCGAGTATTGAGCGTTTGACACATTTAGGGGCTGTCCACAGGCAACACCAATTATCTACGTCATTTTCCTGCATTTTCACAATTTTTCCTTATCATAATCATATTTGCCACGCCAATGCGTGAGTGTGCAATTCAAGAACGGCCACAGGAAACCACTCAATTTGTGTGAACATCGTAGTGTATATCCTGTACAAGGTGTCAGGATCAGGGCGTGGTTTTTTTTTTTTTTGTGGTTTTACTCAGCGTTTTAACACAAAAACGCTCTTTTTTAACGCTTAGACGTCGCTTGGTGGGCGTGCTGCCAAACAGCGCAGATACATTTGTATCTTTTTTATGCGCCACTACTTCCGACTGGCTTAAAGTTACAGGCAGCTGCTCTACTAATGTCCAAAACTTGTGGTTACTTTATCGCCGCTAAATGTGCTCAGCTTGCGGCACGGCACTTCAGTATCTTTGTATCTTAATCATTACTGGCGCGTCTTATACGCCGCTTCACACAAACCACATGGAAATTGGTTGCGCGTTGACAGCTCCCGTCAAGCGTTTGCCCCCTTGAAGAGATAAACACGTGTTGCCTGTCAATTAGACGTCACGAGCTGCTTCAGCCCATCCAGCATTCAGGCATAAACTCAAACTGAAACTCAAACTCTTTCTAACCAAGCTGCCAACACTTTGAGGCTATCTCTTCGAGCTGCGCACGCGTCGTCTTCGACGAGTAGCTCGCAAGTGCGCTGTCAGTCAAAGAGTCAGTCACGGAGTCAGTCAGTCAGTCAGTCCATCATTGAGCTGTCTTTATCATATGCTAAGTGCTTGATAGTCGTGCACTTGATGTAAATGCGAGAGCTGTGATTTGTGGTCAGACTAGAGTTGCCAACGTGACCAGATGTGCTCTCACTCATAGTGCTCTAACGAGCTTAGAGCCTATATTAATGAAAGTTAATATAATCTCAGAAAAAGTTACTTGAGCTATGTGTGCATCCACGTTCGGATTCCGTTTCATCGATAGAAGTGAATCGCTGAGCTGCCGAATCGCTTCCTTCATCGCGTTCAGAAACAAGTTTCTCGAGGAATGTGCGACTTGCCGACTTCAAAAATCCCGAAATATCAATCACCACATCAGCAGCCCAAAATTTACAGGAAAACATATGTTTTAACCAAGAATCTTTGTTGGCTCTTGTGTTCAGAATTCGGAATATCCTGGGTATACACATGCCATGCGGGCGTTTCCAAATAATTTTTTTTCGTAAAACTAATCAAGAGTAGCTCAAAGTTCCATCAGATTCAGAGCATAATCCATGAACTAATATGTTCGGCTTTGCTGTTGATAAAGGTCAATGGAAACGATTGTGATTCTTAGGGTTGTCGTAGACGAGGCACTACTTATCCCAAGTCGCAGTCCATTGGTTTTCCATGGCAGTTTTTTTTTTCTACAACAGTGAACGAAAGGTCCAGAAGTCTGAAGCCTGTTGTCCCGCAAGGCAAGATAGAGATTGTTTAGATGAAAGACTAGATGGGCTTTGGGCATGATAATCTGCTCAAGTACCATAGAAAACTGAGTGTCAGGTTCGTTAAGGATACTGCTGATGAATTCAGTTTGGAATCTGTGCTCTACCATTGGATTCCACAGGTCTGTATTAGTTAAAGTATGGCTGTGTAGTACTCGTAGTACCTTGTTATTGATATTCAGTCGAGAGTGGCCAGAACATCCTTTCTGTGCTTGATTTGCTTTCTTTTTGTCATTCTATAACAACATTACCGTACCGTAAGAGCTTCTCTAGTGTCCAACAGCGGCAGCAATCTTCTTAAAAGTCTGTGAACTAATAGGACGCTGGCTTCCATGGTTTGGTGATCATGCTGATCCCAGGGCGGGGAATTGACACACTTTGGCGTTGTTTCTGACCTCCATTTTTGTTGCTAAAATATCTTACTTAACTTATTGTACCACGTTGACTTTAGCTGGACGAAAAGGCAGATTCAAATGACACGAAGAGTTTGAAAAGCTAAAGGTATCCGCCTCGTCTTGAACACAAACTATGTTGCTTAAAGAGATAGCGCGAAAAGCAGCCTAATTTGGAAACACTTTTATTCAACACCAAATAGCCATGTCTCGGAAACTAGAAGAGCTAAAGCGTAAAGAAACGTAGTCCTTACTTAAAATAAACTGGCGTGCTACTTGTTTGCACTTGATCTGCACAAGGTTTCCATCAGGTATCTGGTTGCGTTCCTGAAATTTTATTCTAGGCTTCGAAGGGGTCAGTAGCTCACTAAAACAAATTTTTTTTTCTAGAAAGATTGCATCAAAGTGTAAGTCATTTCAATTTTTAAGCGGAATACTTGCTGGATTAATGTAATTCAATCATGGAACTGCAATTATGCTGCTAAGTGACGATTGGGTTACGTTTTGTGTTCAATATTATTATTATTACTAATGCTTGGGAGATCAAATATGAGCAGAAATCCCTAGTTAACTGCACGCTAATCAATCAGTGCCTCCAGGTTCATAAGTTCGTAATTGAATTAAGAAGGGGAGCCAAAAATAATACAGAAAACTTCTTTTATTCCAGGAATGTAATATACCATTCGTGGTGAGTGGGTTAGAGAATATGAGGCGACTAAAAATGATACTGGGTTCTTGCGAGACCAGTAGAGCCACCCCAGGCTTTAAAAGGGTTGTGCGTAGGGTTTGGGAACCACCACGGAAAAGCAAAATTCCTATGAAAGAAATATATCAGGCCGAAACCTTGTAACGGGTTGTTATGGCCAGTTACGCAGAAGAGGAAGATATATCATTCGAAAGCTTGATCTATCAGGTACAAAACGCATATGGTTTGATGGTATATGTAAGTATCCACTCAGTTTGGTGGTGCTAACCGGACAGCCGAACTCATTTAGGCAGTGTTTGGCCGTGTCGCAACGATGCTTGGTTTCTAAGATATCGGGACTGTTCGGTTAAGCAGCCATCAGGAGCATAAAGTCAGAGTTCTTACTCTTGACTGGTCATAACAACCCGTTAGGGCCTGATGTATCGATCAGTCTAATCTTGACATATTTCAACTGCTACTCAAACTTTACTTCAAATGAAGAAATACACAAATGTTTTAGATTGTCACGAGTTTCACGATCGTGATCACAAGTCCAGCCAAATAGTTGCATAAGTATACGTTACTGTGACGTCGCCGTGTCGGCAAGCCTGGCTCTGCCTTTGGCAGCGAGTTCACGCCCTTCTCTTTGTCTAGTGAATGAAAACCGCCGTACACTTGTTGCGATTAGTTGCAGAGGGAGAACGAGCGCAAGAGAGCGCTGCTCCATTGTTGTTTGCCATCAATTAAAAAGACAACCTGCTGCTACGGCGGCGTCTGCTCTCAATTTGAACGGAATTGGCGGAAGCGAACGCGTAGGTGTCGCCCGTATTGACCCAAAATGTTTTAGCTTAGTAAATTGTTCACGCCTTGGTAGCCGGGCCTAATAGATACATAGCGCCAGAGCGCTTTGATGCTGCGGCACATAAATTCTGAACTGAAAGTGCGGCATATTCAATGCATTTAATTATTGGTTGCACATCCGTTAGATGCGGCGCATTATGCAAAGTGCACGACCTGAGCGTGTGCCGGCCGGGCAACGCTTGAGCCCGGTACCTAGCGCATTTTCCTGGGAAAAACCCTTGGCAAAGGACCTGCTGTGCTGTGCAGGCAGCCCGCTGTTTAGCGTAATTGCAATCTACAAAATTGCTGTATCTTTTAGTTAATGCGGAATAGACCAAAAGATACAGATTTAGCTAGTTGAGTACATGCTGTGTTTGATTTTGTTGCGATTGCGATTGCGATTAGCTGCAGTGTCACCAGCAACAGCACGATTAGATAGCAAAAGTATCTAGCAGATACATGTATGTATCTATGGGCATGCACGTGTGCAGCGCTGTTCTAGGGATCCCGCATTTGGGCACGGCAGAGTTCAGACAAAGTGTAAAAATCCACACCACTGGTAAACGCCCCTAAAGCGACGCCCATTTGGCATAGTAACTCCGACTGCACAAGTGGGTGTAGCTGCGTGTTGCATATATGTATATATGCAACTATGTGCCGTCCATTGAGTGCAGTTACATAAACGAAAATTGCCTTTTGTGGACGAGTTTTAATGCTGTCAACACGCAGTAAGTTGCAGGACCGACTGCTGTGCCTGGCCAGGATTGTTGCTGCTCTTTTTTGCAGTAGTCCTTGGCAAATGTGGGCCGCCAATGCGCAACAATGCCAGAAACAATGCTGACAATTTCACGTCTTAATGCACATCAATGCGAGTACAAAATTGCCGCCTTCTTTGACCCAGAGAGCACTCACCGGGTTAGCTCAACGGGCACGGCAATGAAAACTGGCTCTGGTTCTGGTTCTGGCTCTGGCGGCGTCTTTGGTTTTTGCCAAAGCGTATTTTACTTTTTTGATAAATCGATTATCGCGTTGTAGGAGGCAGTCATATATAGTATATATAAAACAAAGCCATGCAAAAAGATGTAGGGAAAAATCCACATTCAACCAGAGCATAAAAGCCGCAAACGGCAAAGAGGAAAAACCCGAATGGGAAGATTCAAAAATCATGCCACACCATTGTGCTAGCCTAGATGGCAATCACTTTTTTGTGGCCATGGCCAGAGTGTCTTTGTGGTCGCTGAATGTAGATCATCGATCGTCATACGCTGCCACATCATTGATGCCACAGTTTTGTGGTTGACATTTATTTTTTTTTTTCCAACTTCTCTCTGTTTTCAGTGTTTTTTGTTTTTTTTTTTGTTACGGTCGGTGACTTTGCTTTGATTCTGACGAAGCCGCAGTGATCGCCGCATTGATCCTGTCGCGGACTTGTGACTGATTTTTAGATGCGATTTTAACTAAATCTGCTTTTTGTGTTAGGCTTGTCGTCGTTTTAGTGATCTTAGTGCATGATTTGAGCAGATTTTGGCGGTAGCTCCCACAGCTGAGCACGGCTTGAATTCCAATTTTTGCACAGAAAATCCATCAATAGATGGATTAGTTTGCCATCAATCAGCAACATCGAAAAAATTCGTTTCATAACATTCGAAATACTGACTTTGGCAGTTTTTTGAACATATATATGTGAAAATTTTTTGGCCTGAAACTGAAACTCATCTATTGTAGTTTTGGCAACATAAATTGATTATATTTGATGCAAATGCCGAAAAAACAGAGAAAACTCAAGATTCCCAGACTCATTCCAACTAAGCTAAATGGCTACAACCTTTCCTACAGTGACAGTGCTAAATAATTAGGGATAGTACTAGACAGGAAACTGGACTGGGCCCAAAACACGCAGGAGCGCATCAAGAAGGGGACTTGGCCTCAAATGGTGCATGTCCCCTAACATTATACTATGTCTCTACACGGCCCAAATCAGAGCCATCCTTCTATACGCAGCTCTAGTCTGGTGGCCAGCTCTAAGCAGACAGACTTCACTTAAGAAACTTAATAATGTGGGAGCTCTGCGTACTATTCCAAGCACTGCACTTTTAACGCCCATACGACTGAGGGACTCAAATAGCTGGTAGAATCCCAATTTGGTCAATCCTCTTTTGCAGCAAAACACGCTTTTGTTTCCCAAAGATTACTGTATACCAGTGGAGTACCCAAGCAGTTCTTTCAACACCATCATCCCCGGCAGAAATGGTCAGCCAGGTACTACCAACGCCAACTCTTTCTTCCCGGATGGCTCAAAAATGAACAACCGGGTTGAAGGGTGGGGTCTTTTTAGAACAGCTCATTATAAAAAGGGCCTTTAGTTTCCCGGAGCACTGTAGCGTGTTTGAGACGGAAGTCTCAGCCATAAACGTGGCACTAATATGCCTCAGAAGCTCACATAGCACTTCAGGCAACGTGAACTTTAGTGTTAGCCAAGCAGCTATCAAATCTTCTTCTTAACTGGCAATAACAACCCGTTACTGGGTAACGGCCTGATGTATTTCTTTCATTAGAATTCGGGTTTTACATGGTGGGTTCCAAACCATTCGCACAATTCTTTTAAGGCCTGGGGTGGCTCTACTGGTCTCGAAAGAATCCAGTGTCATTTTAAGTCGCCTCATACGACAAGTTTTGACCTGCTGAGGTGGTATTCTCTAACCCGCTCACCACACGTGAAATCACACGGGCTATCAAATCATTAAACTCAATAACATCAAACTCGATATTGGTAACAAGCTGTCGCAGATCTCTACACGAGACCAGTTCGTTCTTAGCCTGATATGGGCCCCGGGACACCGGGATATAAAAGACAACAACAGAGCGGACAAGCTCGTCAAACAAGCTACTACTGCTCCCCTCCTACCTGTGAGAGAGGGTATAGGCAGCCCTATTGCGATCTGTAAGCTGCAAATGCATGAATTTTGCAAACTTAAAGCAAATCAAAAGTGAAAGAATGAGCTAAATTGTCGCACTGCTCGACGAACATGGCCAGAAATGAATAGCAAAAGAACAGCTGTGCTCTGTTCCCTCAGTAGGGAGAGATGCTTATTTAGAACCACTACTGGAAACTCGCTAGTTGGTGTTCCATGCAGCTAGGCTTCTTGTCCCGCACAAGGAGGCAACAGTGGAACACTTCTTTTGCTCATGTCTCGCCCTCTACAAACGACGTCATAAGTACCTGGGTAGGCACTTTCTCAATAGCCCGTCGAAAGAATAGCGGACTATATATTAGCATCCAAATTGTGCTCCCTATAAGCACGTACCCCCAACGGAAGAAAAGGAGAAAGAAAAATAGATCCTACGGTATTACAACAGGCGAACTCTCGACTTAAGTGAGCTAGGTAGAAATCTAGCAGCCGTTGTAACCTAACCTAAGCAAGGTGTACGAACTCTATGAAGGCATTACCTTAGTCAAAAGAATTAGCATCCAGCATTAGCATTTATCATGTGCCCAACTTGATAAATTTTCAAATTTTGGAGACTAAAAATAATGGAAACATGTTACAAAGTGAGTTGAGATGAGCACATAATGGCAGATTTTGGTTAAATGCTGAAGAAAGACGGACGGAGAAATGTAATGGAAATGGAACAAAAAAGAACTCTTTACAGTCAACTTCAAAAAAGCTCTCATAGTGTATAACAGCTTGAATTAGTGAATTTTTAGATGTTATGTCAGGAACCTAAAGTTTGGTTTCAACGAACCAAAAAACAAGCATGTTGACCATGACCACTTTTCGAGCTTTTGAGAACCTATAAGATAGCTTGAAATGAACAGTGGTTTTTGCGATTGTGCAAAACATTTCGTTAATATAGGATTGCCAAAGCTTAAAAAACCTCTTTGACGGTTTGAATTTTTAAAGGTTATGTCGGAAAACTGAGGCGTGAAAAATGCGAACCAAAATAACACCCAATATACATAAAGTACGTGGTTTGAGCATCATTTCAGCGTTGCTTTTCACTTGGATGTCTGTGAGGCCTTTTTGAGGTTATGTCGAATGGGATGTCGGATTCGTATGCGACAGTTCGTTCTGTGTCTGTGTAATCATCTAAAATGTACTTTCCACTTGCAATTCGATTTGCAAGGCAGAACAAAAAACCCAAACACTGTAGTAAAGTTTCCCGAACAGGTAGAGATGTGTAGCAAACGCGCCAGGAGTTGCGATTTGTTGTTGTAATCCACACCTACGCATTGGCTATGCCCTGTGCGCGATCTGTGACGAATCTGCGTCGCAGTTGCGACTTTGTAATGCTAATAGACGCGCCCTAAGAACCGCTTAGAGCCTTAAAAATACACCAACAACAGCAGCAGTTTTATAAGAAAGGACGAAGGACTCGTACTGTCGGATAGTGCGCACTTGTGCCTGGCAAGCAAGTGCTGCGCAATTTGCTAGGCTCCCTGGGCGTGCAATAAAATTTGCTGGGATTAGCGTGCAGCGCATATCCCTTTACGGAGTTGCATGCAGTTTGACCTTAGCATTGACCTTTGATGGCAACATCAAATGTAATCACAGATGCGCGTCTTTCATAGAAAACGCTGAAATATCCGATGATTCCGCACATGTTTCAATAAAGCAACTTCAAATGTTGTAAAGTGAAACGCGCTCCAGGGAATGTCGTGAAATCAAAAGCAAAAGAGAAAAAAAAATCAAATAATATAAAATCACTACTGAACAATGGCAGGAGCTATTCCAGTGAAAACTGCTGAATGGATGCCAAGTCCTTTGTTTCTCTACTATGCCGAGCCTGCGGACTGACTCTGCCGCTTTTACTTCGAGCTCGAAAAACGCTCTGACATTGATTGCCTATGATAGTTTATTGGAGCTGCTTGTTTCGGTGTGCGTCTGTGTGAGGACACGTGAATGCAACTGCGTTCCGTTGATTTCTTCTTCTTCTATGCAGCATACCTTTTGTTTGCGGAATGTGCGGGCTTTTGTGATTCTGCGGTTAGTTTTCATCATGTCAACAATCAAGTCAAAGTTGCTCTATTGAAAACGATCCGTGCACGATCTCTCTCTCTCTCGTTCAATTTTATTAATGGTTTTCAGGTTCAGCTCTTTGATATCTCTTGTCATTTAACTACCGTCAGTGTTCGTTCACACTGTGCTAAATGTAGCGTGTGCGACTCTGGAACTCCGGCACTAACAATGCACAGTAGTCTATTGGAAACTGAACACTTCGATTGTTACGACTATCATATTCATTCTGGGCATGGGAAAGTTGCGCTTAGCCTTTAATCTCTGTTCAGCAAGTGTGCTATCCTCAAACCAAGTCTTCAGTCTGGTATCAACTTTTCAAAAGCTAAATTTATCTATTTTCGAAGAAAAGCTAAAACAAAGAACTCTATTTACGTTGTAGATGTAAACTTTTGATCAAAATGGTCAGCATTAAGAGAACAGATCAACTTGGACTTGGTTTTGGCTTAATTCGCTTAAATGCTTATCATTTTGTGAACCTAATGATGAGCTCTAAACGAGCGTATGGACGGTCCCCGACAGTGGGTTACCCTGTACCCATTTTTCCATCAAACATGAAAAACCGTCGATGCATCGACGTTTTTAGTGCGATTCATCGATGTTCATTGTCGATGGACTCTGCGATGGTAAATGGACTTCTGGCCTACACCATATAGAAAATGTTTCATATAAAAATTGGTTCTTGTCTTTGTGAAAAGTAGCTCTACTTAAATCGTTATAGCATCATACCTAATACTTCTATAAACGAAAACCTTGTTGGGGATGTCGCAACAGTTCTCTTCTAGCTGATTTCACGACCAAGTCTAAGTGTTTTGTGCACAGCCGGAAATCTGTCTTGCTTTATTCTCTGCTTTAGTTCTTAATTTTTGACCTCTTTCGCTAAAGAGCCAAAATTAGTTTACACTTTTTTTTTTAAACTACATTTACCAAAATCGGGTGTCTTATGAGAACGTATGTTGTATTAGTAAATTTTTGATATTTAGAATAATGAGCATAAATATTAACCAAACCCAACTTGCAATCAAATTATGAGAGAATATATATATATATATATAAGGTATTCACGCTTGTAACGAGAAATGCAACTTTTTTGAAATCTAAAAACTTAAAAAGTGTGAAAATGCTAAAGAACAGGTTAGAGCACACGCTTTTCAGTGAGAAAAATTATGTTTCAGTGGATACCTTTGAACCGAAAACGAAACTTTAGTTATAGAGTTTAGTTTAGAGTTGAATATGAGCTAGCTGAGAAGGGGCTACAACTCTTAATATCAAACTTGCCACACAATGTAGCTACACTTGTGCACGGTCTGCTGCCACTCATTGTCGCCTCATTAACGAGCTACCAGGAATACGATGTACTTGGTCTTGCACTAAGAACCACTTGACGCCTGGTTAAGTGCGAAATTTGACAACCCGTACAAGGTAGTACCTTATATATATGTACATAGCATAGTGCTTATATGGTAGCATGCCTCTTGATGCAATCTGGAATCTGGCGTACGTACGAGGGCTTGCAACAAACGCGCTCGTATTTTGACAGATGCATCATAAATCTTGGGCACTGACGCACAGACGCCGTCATAAACGCACATAATTCAAATGCCAAGTGTACAAGTGTCTAGGAAGCGCAACGGAGCTCAACTCAGCTGAACTATGAGGGTCCTTTGGGTGCGCCCAGTTTTTCCAGAATTGCGACATGATAAAATAACATTAGGCTCGTATTTCCAATTTCTTGTATATCGGGAGACAATATCGTACAAAAATAAACACATATGCGAGGAGCGGCAGGCAGCAGAGTACTTCAGATCGAAAAATGGCATGACCTGGCATGGAGCTGTTTTTGAGTGTCCTGGCTGCCTGCGCAGGACAATATGAAGATGCAAAACAAATACGCACTTCCTGCAATGCGGCGCGAGCGTAGCGGACATGTCTCGGCTAAAGTGGCGCACAAAAGAAGTTACTTCCTGCAGTCCTCTGCCAAGGATCACAACCATAAGCATATGTGTGTGTGTGTGTGTATAGCACCGTCTGCGGATAAAATGAATTTATTGCAATTGCTTGGGTTATATGACAGCCAGCGAGCGTAGGATATTCGAGCGGACCTTAGCGTAAAATTGCATAAAATTCTAGCTAGAGCCTATTAAAGGACATTGGCTTAGCCCAGTATTTTGACACCTCTATGCGCTGCCTAAGCACTGAAACCTGGATCTGGATCAGAGTCCGTCCAATTGTTGTTGTCCTTGTTGTCCTTGCTTTTGTTGCGCACTGGAAGCTTAGCTGCTTGTGATATCCGGTAACAATGCCGTTTTCACTCTCATCTCATCTCGTCTTCGTTTTCAAAATTCATTTCGTTTCTTTTCCTTTTTGGTATTGCTGTTTCCTGGTTTTATCCTCGCATCTTAAGCTGACATACAATCACATTTCGGGCATTGTCTTACAGCTACCGTCTTGCCCGGTTCAGGTCCTACCTTCCGCTTTTAAGGAAAAATATTGCAAATTCAGCAACGTTGCTCGCCCGGCTTCCTGTTCTACAGCAGCGCACGTCACGCCCGTCAACCCTCAAGCGTCACGTCTGGGCAGGCCACACCCCATCGATCGACGCGTCGATCGCCGACATTGCTTGTCTGCACGTGTCCAGCGTGTCTGTTCTATTTGCATAATTGTGGGCGTGGCGCGTTTGCATGTCGTCTTGCAGCACATTCCTGCATTTCTAATGAGCTCAATAAATACTTAATAATTCATTTCAATGCCAGTTCCTGCAACTCATTTGCAATATCCTTTCTCCTTGTCTTGGCACACGCTCAAGCCAGTTGTACTATAGGGTGCGCCACGCTTTAGGGGTAGACGAGGCGCGACTTGCTACCCAAACAGCGGAAGTGCATTTTATGGCAAGCCTAGCCAGGCATATGATTACGTCCAGCTTTTGGTCTGTTCTGGGGTGTGCGCTATGACGCCAGTCAGCCACGTGGGCCATAGTCGGGTTTGGTCCTTTTAAACTTCTCAGGCGTGACTGCCTATTTCCGCTCCCGGGCAATTTATGTGCCATTTAAAATACTAGCCAAATTTCAAATTGCTTCAAAATTGTGCATGTTTTGAAGTATTTCTTGCTATTTCCGGTGCGGAGCGTTGAGTGGGTTGCCATGGGTTGCATGGGTTACCCCTTAGCCAAGGGCTGAGCTGTTTGGTGAGTCATACTGTTTTGAGTGTCTGAAAACTTCCGCATTTGATTTGATTGATCTAAAGCATATTGTTCTTAATTCGAACCGCAATCTTGATTCAGCGTTCTGCTTGATCCTTTCCTTGACCCACTGAACCCAAGTAGCCCATAGACTCGCGTCCTTTATACGAAACTCATATGAAATTACTGAGCTTTTCTGCATTTCTTAGGCTCTCGCGGTTCCGGTTCCCGTTCAACATACTTGTTGCATGACGCAGCACAAGTTTGGCCGGAATACCCATCGACCTCATATGCATTCAGCATCAATTTTCCGCCAGGCTATGATAATCCTACAGAACTTACCGCTAGCATAAGTGCTCTGCAAGTTCTTCAAATGAAAAATAAATTCCTCAACTGGTATTCTCCGCCTGTATACTTTGTAAGTGCTTTGCAAGTGCTTCGAATTCCTCGACTGGTATTCCCTTCCGATCTCCATCAAAAACTAGGCTCCACCTTGGGTTTGCATTGTTTTGGCTCCTGCTCCTGTTAATATGGCCTTGCCTTGGCATTCTTTACTTCTGTATCTCCCGTCTCGAAAAGAACATGGATTATTTAGTGCCTGAGCTCTTTGTTCTGCCTTAAGCATTCTATTGTCAATCCAAGGCCCGCCTTTAGGCTGCTTGGCCTGTCCGGTCACCAGTAGCGTCTCGTCGTGGCTCTTCTTTGCCCCTTCAGCCACAATAAGTGCTAGCATCTCCTGCTGGGATTGCGCTCCAATCGTCAAAATCTGTTGCAAATGTCGACTGACTAAATGCTTTGTTGCTGGACCCAACAAAATGGCGAGTTCTTCCTCAGCAGAGGAAGAAGATCTGCGAGACCTGGTTGGATTGATCCCGTGCTATAATATATTTGGCTAGCATCTGGGTTAATATGGGTCTCATTGGCGACTGCTTCGTAGAAGACAACTCGACAGAATACTTTCTAAGTCACTATCTGGCCTTTGTAGGGACACAAATGCACAATCTGAGAAGTGAAACACATCACTTGAGTGCGGTGTGTACTCTCCCTTTGCGTAGGCTTCACGACTTCATACTGGAGTCGGCAAGGGGATACTTTTTCTACCTTCAACTGGACTTTCATTCTGCTAACTTTCTCTGTCGCGAGGCAAGCTTGTCTGAGTGTTATGATTGAGTCAACTTTCTAGGACGAGCCGTCTTACTCGCGGCGAATCTAACTTTTGTTTTGCATAAAGAGGTTAGATGTTCTCTCGAATTAAGTACGTGTAGTTAGATATCAAAACTTCGCTAGTTTTCTCTCTAAACACAGATCTTCTGTCAAGCGATCTAGATTTAGATTAATTGTGATGGGTAAGATGGCTCAGCAGAGAGAGTTGAGCACTCAGGCAGCCTTGGCCCATTGTACCATTTAGGGGCAGACTTACTTGTCCATTTGGAGATTTCGAGCTGTAACTGTTAAGTTGTTGCTGAAAAAGTTCTTTTGAGTAAAAGATTCGTTTTGTTTATGTTTTCATGTTGGTTTTTTATTTATTGTACTTATAGCTAGTTTAGTGTCTTCCATGTTGCTTATAACAAACTTACAACTATTAAAAAAAATGTTTTAAATCATTGTCTTCCATGCTTAAACTAGGCAAAAAAAGTTTCTTATAAAGTATCTGGGACTTGGGTGTTTTCTCACTTGGGCGCACTGAAGGCACATATCATCATCAACAATTTGCTCATATTTACAGTTTGTACAGTTATAGGGGGGTTTTTTTTTTTTTGGCTTGCTCTTGACTTGCTTGCATGTTTGCATGTGCAAATGACACTCACTGTTCCTGCCAGGATGAGATGTAGTCCAGCAGTTCCTCATCGTCGGGCTGCTCATCGCTGAAGCTGTCAAAGGACTCGAACTTGAATTGCGTGTGTGCTGCGTGCGCGGACTCGTTGTGTTCGCTGGCCTCCACCTTAACATAGTTGCTGGATATGTCCGAATCGCTGTAGGAAGGCGTGGGTGAAGCCGAATGATAGGAATGCGCCTGCTGTGCCGCTGCTGGTGGACTGCACATAGAGGCATAATCATAGCTGCCATCGTTGCTTGAATCATCGTTGGAGCTGTATAGCTGCTGTGTGCGCATGCGTGGCTGTCCGGGTTGTGCATCGTCCAGCAGATCCTGCAGACCGCGTATGTACTCGACGGCAATGCGCAGCGTGTCCACCTTTGAGAGCTTCTTGCTGGCGCCGCGACCACCGTTCGAGAGCGTATTGATGACAGTCTGCGGCAAATGCTGGCGCAGATTGACGAAACCGTTGTTCACTTGCTTGACGCGATTGCGCTCACGTGCATTGCGACGTGCCACGGAGGGCAGTTGCTCGCCGTAGGGCATATTGGTGTAGGTGTATTTCTTCTTGGCTAGCATGGGTCCAACGCTGGAGTGCTGCAGGTTCTGCAACTGGCTGTTGCCCAGTGGCAGCTTCGGTGCAATCAGCTGTTGTGGCTTGCCATAGGCGGCGGCCTGTTGTTGTTGCTGCTGCTGCTGCTGATGTAGCAACATGATGCTGTTGCTGGTCAGCTGGAAGTGCTGATAGCTGTTGGCTGACTGTGCTGGCATGCAGATGCTAGTCATGTTGTAATCCGTTCAAGAATATATCCACAAATCGAAAGTTACTACGAGTTTTTGTGTGAGTGTGTCTGCTGAGAACTGTTGCTTGCTGCGTTGTTGACTGTGTGGAATCAAATTCCGCAATGATAACCTTCGTCCTCCGCCAGGCCCTTAAGTACTTGTTGACGCGCCTTGCGCACCGACGTCGTCGTCGTCGCCGTCGTCGGCGCAGTCAGCTGAGCGCTAGCGCTGCTCTTGGTGGTGACTGCGCGCTACCTGCGCTCTCTCTTTCGTGCCGTTCTCGTGCAAAGGGTACGCACAAGTGATCGTTGTCGCTCGTTTTGCGCTCTCTCGTCTCGTTGCTGTGTCTTGGGGGTTGCTGTTAACCTGAGCCCGAGAGAGCGAGAGAGCGTGCTGTTGTGGGTGCTTGCGCTGCCCGCGCGCTGTTAGCGCACACACACACACGCACACACACACACACACACACACACACACACACACACACACACACGCACACTTGCAGCAGAGCCAAAGAATTGATTTATATGCACTGTTGTTGTCTTGGATTTTCCCATTCTACTTGTTTTCGTGTTCATTGTGCGCCTTAGCGCCTTTGTCCTACTCCATGGATGTTTTCCATATTTTCCGAGTCCGAGTCCTTTGAGCTAAATCTTTGCACACAAGTAGTTTTTCTTTGCTTTTGAATATGTTTTTACTTTGCTTGGTTTTCATTTCTTTTCTTTTCTGCTCCTTTAGGGATACCTTCTGTTTGTGTGTGTGTGTGTGTGTCGAAATCGAGTCGATCTCTCTCTGTGTGTGTGTGTGTGTGTGATTACTTGTCGTTGTCGTGTCTTACAATGCGATCTGATCCTTGTCAAAAAAGGTATCCCTGCATTCGCTTTTCAATGCACTTCCACTTTTTGTTGTGGAACCTTGTCTTTGCTCTAGGCAGGTCTCCCCGAGCATACCATGTGATCCATCAACTGCAGGGCGTTGCTTGCCTATTTCGGGTGTTGCCCCGGCCTTTTTTTTACATACAACGTAGTAGTAACCAAATACACTTTCACCGCTCCGCTTCAGCCGGTCAGTTCAACAGACACGCTCCATTCATGGCAGCAACTTGTCCTTGGGCCAGCATTTACTCAATCAACTGTTCCTTAGGCTGTCCCCGCATTTGACACGTGCTTCCGATCATGATTAACATAAGACACAACACAATGCCAGACAAATCCCACAAGTGTGTGCCGCCTCATGCATTTCAACGAGCAGCGACTGTGACGCTCTGCACCAAGTGCAGCTCATTTGCGTAAACCCCCACTTGCCGCCGCCTCACCCAGCCGCTTTAACAACCTCACTTGACCGTCGTGTGTCACGAAACGTTCGATGTGTCCGTTGAGATGCTGACGTTGACTTGGCGCTACTTGGCGTCGTCATGGCTGTGGCAGCGCGTCATGTGGGACAGCTGCGCCGCGCGCGCCAAAACCCACAAGTGGTCATGGCTATTTTTAACCACGCAGAGGAAGCTTGGTGCCTGATTACAGCGTCCATAAAGCGCAATGCAATAAATGTGCTTGCAACCAGGCAGGCGTGCAACTTTGTTGCAATGTCCAAATACCGTTAAGCAAGATTGCCCTCATAATCTGGCTATTGGCTATTGTAAATGCATAATAATAATAAAAAAAAAAAAGGTTGATTAACATGGGGCAGCTGCGATCCCAATTCTGGTACCACAACTTAGGGGCTGTGCCCGCCACATTTTCAAATAATCGATTTTTAAAAGCTGCCCATGACTACTCTACATTTAATGCATTTCTAATATCCTGGGCAAATCCTTTGCGTCATCGGCTACACGCCCTTATTTTTGTTATTTATTTTCATTCATTGATGAAACGCTCTTTAACTCTTTTTCGTTTTGGAAAATTAATTTCATTTTGTGCGCTGCAACTGAAAATCACACCCATCAAAAATGCTATATACTTAGTAGCATTTTAATTAGCCGAGGATTCTTTGTTTAATTAAAGTGAATGAAATGTGGAAAATGCGCTCCCTAGCAGGTAATCGAGGGTGTGGGTAAGGGTGATTTTTGAGCAGTGTTGCCAGCATGCTCAGAAATCCTAGCACATAGGAAATGCAACTAGCGCCATCTGTAATTGTAGTTGCTTCCAATTGGATTTATGTTGGTGTTTCTATAGCGCCATCTATGGTTGGTAATGCAAGCTGTGTTCTTGTAAAGGTGCTAATAGATTCGAAGGAAACCCAATTTCCTGCCATCGAAATCATATGCTGTAACATCTCATACTGAAGCGCCTCAAGCACATGACATTTGACATTTAGAGGCGCAAATGTTATATGATTCTTGAATAGTCAATGTCCAATTGGCTTTAAAATATCAAGAGTTATGCTAACTAACAACTCCAAAACTATTTAAGCAGATATTCATAAGGTCTAAGTTAAATAGAAATTACAAGACAAAATCTAGACTTTGTTTTATAGAACTTTTAGGGGTACCACAGCTTATTGCTTCGGCTAAACAGAAACCTTGATTTTTAAATCGTATCCAAGTAATTGAATCCAGTAGGTGAACGATTTTTAGTTTATTTCATCATGATGCAAACTTAATTATATTACGTAATCACTAGTCAGATTTTCGATTACATTTGGGAAGAGCTTGTTTCACGAATTTTCTCATATATTTAAAAAAAAAAATTCAGATAAGGGCGATTCTTTGGAAATAGCACATGATGTTGGGCAAAAATGTTATGACGCCATATATGGACAGAATGGGGAATTCAACAAATCGCATTTCAACAATATTTAATTTATACTTTATGCCAGTAAAAATGGTTCAGAAATGTTCATACATGACGTCACCTTCGTTTTGAATTCTTGGTATGTTCGAAAAGAAAACATTCGTATTGTGTTGAGGTATAAACAATATATACAATGAAATTATAATTGTGGATGCAATTTGATTATAGCGTCCAAGAGGTGGGAAAGCGCTGAAAACTCCAGAACAAATATCTGTTATCAAGTTACTTTATGTGTAGCAAAATTCAGAATGCTGCCTCTACGGATTTGTCACAAGCAAACAGACAAATATTACCCGAATTTCATTCCGACTTTGTCAAAATCTTTACAAGGTTATCAATTTTGTACAGTAGATATAACACAGGTCAACATGGTTGACAACATTTGAAGCAGAATGTTGAAAGCCGAAATAAAAATTGGGAAAAGGTAATTTGTCCATATTTCGAATTGGAGTTCTATTAATATGCTACCTATTATACGAGTTCTAATGCTGATCCTTTTATTCTGCTTCCTATACTTTTGTCAAAAAACGAGAGTAAATTGCGCCTCTCCCTTTCGCTATTTCAGCCTCACCCAAAATTTTAAGAATGTTCGCTCAACGACGACAATACCTTGTTAAGTATACATTACTTCTGTCAAAAGTTCAAGATTAGCTGTGTATAAGGGTATTTAGTGAGCTACAGCACTACTTAAAATGAAGATCGAGAACACTTTCTTCACGTTCATTTGATTCTTTGAATGTACATCTGTTGGCTTTACGTATTTTTCAGTTCTTCTTCATTGGAAACTAAAATTCGACTGCCTCTAGCAATTTCAATTGAAAATAGCATTTATTTCACATTGTAAACAAAAAGTGCAAGTGAAAAATTTTATATATGAAAGGTACATTTTTTCGTAAGGCCTTCGTATCAACGATGCTAAACGGCATCACTAAAATTTATTCATGTTTAAGCAAAATTCATCAAAATAATATTTCAAATATATTTATTTTTACAACTTAAGCATGATGTGACGTCACAATGCACTTTTTTTTTGACATGTTGTAACTCCAAAAGTTTTAGCACTATTGAAGTGCGGTACACTTCATTGCATAGGTGTATCGATTTGAATCAAAACAAGATCAAAAGCATTCATAAACATCGACGCGTACGTCGACAGCGCACTGTGGAGGAAATCATGTTTGCTGATGCCATCATTGGCCCCGAATGGGTTAAGAGCGTTCTAGTGAAATATTATAGAATCTTAGTTTCAACAGTTTCAATGACCTAATCACTCTTTGTGCTTATCGATTTGTAAAGGATTTTGGTCAATTTACTCGATCTTCTGTTCGAGTGATCGCATGATTTGCTTAAGGAAGTGGTGATATCCAGTTAAGTTTATTATTCTTAATCGTCTACAAAGAATGCTTGGTTCTTATTTTAAAATCTTTTGCTTAGTGACTAAGTATCCTAATCGAACGATTAGTGTGTTCCTCACATTTTCGCCCAGCCATATATTTAGCTTCGATGAAAATTTCCTAGTTTTCCGACATTACTTTGAATTCGCTAAGCTAAGAAAAAATAATATGGCCCAAAGGCATAGTAAATATGCTGCGAAATGCACCTTTGTATTCCACTGTTGAGAAATGAATAGTCAAAATATGAAAATAATATGTCACAATTTCAATATGGAATGAGAATCGCAAATCTAAGGCGTTTTTATTGCAAATTTGTAACAAATTTGTCGATAACTGCAATGGAGCTGAAGATATCGCCCCAAAGTTTTCGTATTATATGTAATTCCGCCAATCCTAAGGCCAGGCTGGAATAAAAATCTCGGCTGAAAAACACGTCTGTTGCTGTGCCTTACGGAATCGGAAAGAGACCGATTTTCCTTTATTGTGCCCAAAGTGGCCTAATTTCAAAATAATATGGATTTTGCAACTTGATAATACTAAATTAAGTTTATACTAGACATTGGCTGATTTGCAAGTCATTACATTAGTAACATAGCATTGAGCTATTTTATGCTAGCTAGTCATTACAACTTAAATTCAATGAAGTTAAACAATTCAATTAACGTAATTCGAATTAAACTAATATTAATAATAAGCATTGGCGCCAACAATATGTGTTAATAAAAAATTAGATCTGATAAAAAAAAAATATAAAAAAATTGTTGTGCGTCGACCGGGAATCGAACTCGGATCAGTTGCTTGGGGGGCAACTATGCTAACCATTACACCACCGACGCCTTGTTAGCTCCGTCTTATTTTATTTCACATTTAGGGTTGCAACGTTTTTGAGACAGCAAATCAAAACGAAACTTGACAGGCTGACAATATTTTGAAACATTTGTGCGAACATCAACAGAAAAATCGCAGCTGTTCGGCAGAATCTTAAGTAAACGTAAACATGTTGTGTTTTCATTCAGTAGTAATGCCGCTTAATTTCTCAGAGCGGATGCTGCGCCTTCTCGGAACTTCCATGCACTAAAAAGCAACTGCCAAACCTTTAAGCAAAACGGAAGCACAGGTCCTGAATATAACTGCCACTTGTCTAGCAGCTCACGCACAATTTGTAACAATTTCACCATTAATTATATAGTTTATGGGGTTGCATCATACATTAAGAGCAATTAGAATTCCAAACAGAGACTGCTACCAACAGAAAAGTGTCAATATTTGAACCCGTCACGTAGCAAGACCTTCATGGACAAGTGTAAGACGTGATGTAGTAGGTCACACTTGTCTGGTACAATATTTGTCGTTGTTGTTGATATCGTAAGCGTGAAATCTGGCAGCAGGGCAGCTATGTTGATGGTATCATGAACCGGGTGACCGATCGACCACACATTAATTTGGCTTTTTATGGGTGTTCCTAGCGTGAAGTGTGCAGTGTGTCGTATTGACAGCGACTGCAGAAGAGATTTGTAATGAAAGTGAAGTGAAAACTGAAAACAGCCAAAAGCTGGAGAGTCTTACTATTTGGCACGGCATGAGAGATATACATATATAGTACATGTATTGGCAAGGGCGCACGTTTGGAGGGATCAAAGATCACCAAAGTAGTTGGGAAACATACTCTGAGGTCCACATAAGTGCCAAACAGCACATTATACAAGTTGAATGGAGCGAAGGTATATTTAACCCGCTGCTCTCGCTTCGCTCTCTCAAATAGACTAATATTATTGACAGACTGAAAGAGCGAGAGCGAGAGCGAGAGGAAAGCCGCCAAAAACTGAAGTTTGCAAGAAACTGTAAATAGTGTACCCAACAGAGGTGTTGGATCTTGAACGGATCATAATTTTTACCTAACTCGACTTGCTGAAAGTTCTAGCGATCAAAAATTAGTTAGTACGAATTTCGTTTGTTGAGAAAAATGTTCTAATTTGTTGAAAAGCACATAGCTTATGAGCCTCATGATGTGCGTCAAGAAGTTTTCCATCACGCCATATAGGTGGGTCTTTCCCCTAAGTCGTTTATGGTAGCGCTACATCATTTTTATCGATACTTTGAAAGCATCATGTTGTTGCCCATCATGGCAAACAAGTCGGACTTGCACCTAAGGCATGTATGATTTATGATTTGACTTTGAGAGCGTCATGACATTTTACGTCACGGCATATGAGTCGATCTTACGCCAAAGGGGCGTTTTGTAGTGTGACATTATCTGTCTCATACCTGACGCGTATGTGGTGGCGCTAATATCTTATCAGTACTTTGTTTCATACTGTTTTAAGTCACGGCATGTGAGTCGATCTTATCGCTAAGGCGTGCCAATAGATGTTTGACATCACAAAAATGGAATGCACGGATTTCCTTACAATAGCCAACGATGTTTATCAAGTATCAAGATTGTATGTTGAAAAGTACGTCATTGTTATATGAATTGAAAGTTTTTCAGAGATAGAGTATAACTTTGTAGAACAGCTGTGACATAGACGCAGATCTTGTGTACAACAACTTAAGGCGCCCCCTCGCTGCGCCACCCAGCGCGTACGCGCTTGTTGTGTTGTATATGAAATTCGCACGATCACACCTAATAACGGTAATTTACACGCACGCTCGCACGATAATTGCGCGCAAATGTGCTGATAGAAGCGTTCAGGAGCAGCAGCAGGCGGCAGGCGGCAGGATATGGCCAATGTCGGTGCCCAATTTGGAGCTCAAAAGGGAACCGCAACCAAATGACCATGGCGTCGGCGATGCGTTGAGTGAGATAACAGCAGCCGGGCTTAGTAGTTATTAAAAAAGCGGCAGTATCCGTTCGGGATCCCCTGCCGCTTGCGCGCTCACACGCTCCCCTTGCCCCACGCTCACTCACTACGCTTTGTTGCAGTGGCAACGCGGTGGCGGCGGCATTCAAAATGATTGTTGCAGTAACCGAATACGCCGCAAAGTGCGAAAAAATGTTGTCGAGGTGTGAAAAATAACTGCAAAGCATTCAAGCAACCTTTGGTCCGTCCGTCTGTCGTGGCGTCCAGGACGACGACGCGTCGACCCGGCGCAGCAGCACGCACCGAAGGTGTTGAAAGCTTTGGGCTTCTAAGAAACGCTTGTTGTTGTTTTTGTTGTTGCTGGCACTGCTGCAATGTGATTTTAGCGTGTTGATACGAACGTTGGACCTACCGTTGGAGCCAACTACTACTTCTGGAGTACCGCTGCTGCTGCTGCTGCTGCTGATATTTGTCGATGCTGCTGTCGAGGTGTTAAAATTACCCCAAAGGTACATAATAATTACCTTAAATTGCAAAAACAGCGAAATAAATTTCAAAGTGGCAGCGCCCAAAACGACCAACCGACCAACCGGCCGACCGACCGACCGACCGAGCGACCGACGGACCGACAGCCGACCGACAACATTTGAACCTTTAACTGTGGCAAGGCAGCAACGCGGCGTTTGCGTTTGATACTGCGCAGCAGCGTTGCCAGACTGCCGCGCTGCTGCAACTCATGCAAATTGGCGCAAAGTGGGGCGTGTGTCGTTGCTGCCAGTGAAGCACAATTCCTTGTAGTTGTTGGCCATAAAATGGATGTGCTGGGTAATTAAGCGGCGAGCGCGGCGACATTTTAGCAACAACAACAACAACAAAAACCCGCTCAGAGGCGGCAAATTGTCGGTCTGGTCAAGTTGGGCCGATCTATTTAATTAATTGCTAACAAGTTGAAAATGTTTAAATGGTTTATGGCATGCGTCGTTGGCAACTCTTTGGTGCCCCGCGGCCCCGAAGTCCCCCAAAGACCAATTGACAAATTGTTAACGGGGCCATAAAGCAAAGCTGCCAAGTTATGTGTCTGCATCTTTTTGATGCTATAAGAGCGTCACTTAGAGAGGTGAAAGCCATACCCATAGATGGTTTACACTTCTTTCGCTTTCAGCAGCCACAACAACAGAACGACAGACAGTCCAAGTATGCAAGTGTGTCTGCCTGTCTGTGTACACGAAAACCAGTCGGACGGACACTGTTGACAGTGTTCGGCACTAGCGTATGAATAATATGTATCAATGTGAGAAATGAGTTGTGATCCGCAATTATCATTAAAAGTAACATGACTGTCATGATGTTCACGACTGCACGCAGATGCAATAAAAATTATTCAAAGCCTAAAATATACACTGAAAGAAAGAACCCTGTCAAGCTTCAACTGGCAGCTGTAAGACTATAAGTTGCTTTGAAAGACTCGGGCGCTTTGCGAAGCCGGCGAAAACCACGTATAACTCTTTGCTTGCTAATATCTCGCATAGCATAATGCTCCTCAAGTGTTATCCAAAAATCAGGAGAAGAAAACATTTGTCTTTAATTTTCTTTATGTTGAGGAAGTACGACTGTCACGTGCATAGCCATGTCAAGGGGCTGTTCATAAATGACGTCACCAAAATTTGAAAGTTTATGAGCCCGCTCCTACCCCCTGGTCAGAAATAGTCACGCTTAGCCAACCCCTCTACCCCTAATAAGACGTCACAAAACGTGCAACCAAAAAACAACTGTGAGCATTCCTAGAAATCAATGAGAAGAGAGTAAGCACATGGTATAAGCTGCTATTATAAAAAAAAGGATATATTGAAGATTCAAAAATTGAATGGAAGATTTTTGATCGATGTGTTTGCATGAATGTATACAGATTTTTCATATTTCATTAACATTTTGATTTTGACGTTTTCGGTCTCGAAAAGAACCCAGTGTCATTGTTAGTCGCCTCAACGAAAAGCTTTGACCAGCTGAGGTGGTATTCTCTAATACGCTCCCCACTGATTCAATAACACTAGCCAACAAATTTGAAAATTTCTTTTGGAAAGTACAAATCGACACTCACCATCTCTTTGTCAATAATAAACTAGCATTTGAGGATGCGTGAATGTGTCGCATTGTCTGAGTTCGGTATCTTGGCCCCTATGCATTGGCAATGACTACCGCATTCGATGGAACGACGAACTCTTTGAGCTCTACGTTGACACTCGGTCATGTTATGAGTATGGATTAAGAAGAAGCTCCTACAAGAAAGGTCTTCAATGCGCCTGTCTCCGTTGGAAGGACCAGGAAGAAAGCACACAAAATTCCCTTTGGCATTGCTTTACTTTGGTTATTTGATTGAAAAATGTGCCCTGTAGTGAGAAAAAAACGAGTTGAAGCCACAAAAGCCGATAATTTTTGGAGTCATATCGTGGTTACGATAATTCTTTCGATCAAATCATTGATGGTTACAGCCTTTTCATTATTTATTTCTACTTATTAGAAATAAGAGAATTGGGTAACGAGAGAAAAAAGGTGGAAATGGCCATGATAAAAAGCATCAGTACTCAAACTCATAAGCGTAATTTTGTTATAGAGGTCTCATCGGAGTTCTTTAATCTTACTATCCACCGACCTATTGTAAAATTTCGGTATTACATTTTGGCAGCCCAAACTTTGAATGCGAAAGTAGAGTTGTCATATTAAAGCAGTCCTGATGTACATATGCAGTGTTTCTTCAAATCTGACGCTTCGAATCACTGCGGTAAAGCTACCTCCACCAGGGCTAAAAAGACATAACACTTGGTAACGAAAAAAGAAGCCCTTGGGCCAACCATTTTTTAACTTTAGATCACTGCATTCGAATCTGGCTAGCGTTTTCGCACACAGCTTTCGCGCATAGATCCATTTGGAAGAGCAAAATTCATGTCCCACATGAATAGCTTGAATTTTCATCAAGTTACCAGAACCACCAGCAGTTTCATTCTTCGTTTGGGAAACCATTGTAGAGAAGACATGAGTGTTCGCCCTTCAGTGCGAGTCCTGGATCACAAGAGCTTTCAGTAGGACCGCAGCTAACATTTGGCACAGCCCTCTCATCAGGCATTGAGATCAGAGTTTATACGAAGTCAGCTGGCTAAGTATTCGTTACTCAGAAGAGTGACGCTGGACAGAATCATTGTACTCTTCCACTAAACCACTGATGCGTGTGATGCTGATGATACCTATAAGAGCTATATGCAGCCAGTGTACTGCGTTCGGCTTCAGTGTACAGGTTTTAACCAAAGCTCCGATTGGTCGGTTTAGAATCAAGGGTCACCGCAAGATACTTCACGTCACTGGACAGCCCAAAAAGTGAATGCCTTATCACAGGAAAAGCACCAGGTGGGTCTTACATCATTCCTATTGTGGGGCAAACGGTCTGAAGGGTTCTGTCTCATAGCAGCAAGCAGAGAAGTAGAGTAGTTCCAGCTTCACTCTTAGCTGACTGATACATGCCACGTTTGTATAGCGATCTAGTCAGAAGCGATCCAGAGAGCGTTCTACTTAAAACCCAGGCATAAGACAGCTGATCTTAGGCCCTTTGCACTGCGTGATTGCAGTTAGTTGGATGACAGCTAAATGCTGCTGAATTTGGCAGAATAATGCAGCTACTTACTGCAAAATATGAGCAGAGATCTGAAAGATAGATTCTTAAAAAAGATAGATGCATCTAATGCTTATTAATGATGGGCGGACTCCTGCCGCTTCAAAGGTCAACAAGAGCCGCCAAATTATGCAAAACAAACAAATGAGCGTGTTTAGGCTCGACATGCAACGAGGCACCTTGCAACTGACATGTTTGTGGCAACATATACATCTACTATGACCAATGGCTAATGAATTTGTGGTTCAACAAAACGCAGCAGGTCTTGATCCCTAAGACGAGTAGCACACGCCGCGTTTTCGCAGAAACATCCAACGTTCCACTTGCCCTTTGCGCTGCTCTCTAACGCAGCGTTTTGTTACAATTTCAATTTCGATTTCAGTGGAAAGCGTTTTGTATAACTATGTAATTTTTCATGCGCGTTTTCGATTTCATGAACGCTGCTGCAATTAATCTAAATCCAATTATAACACAAAGGACGCAGGCCATTACATAAAGCAAAAATAAAAAAAAAGGAACCACAAAAAAGGGCATCTAAAGCAGATCGCTTGAGCTGAAATGGTGCTATACGGCGATTTCGCCGATTTATATTGAAATCAATACGCTTAACAGCCTTTTGTTTTTGGTGTGGCAGCGACTTCCTCTTGCTGCATGTCGGCGGTGGCGGTGGCGGCGGCGGCGGTGCAACAGTTGCCCCCAGGCGCAGCGTATCACATTACTCCTTGGTGGTGCTGGTCATTGTTGCATTGTTGTGGCTGCAGTTTCGGGCGGCTAACAAGATGCATGAAGTGTCTAAATTGGTGTTGAACAATATTATCCCATGAACGCTCGGAGGCATTGCATTGGTTCAGATCCGAGTGCCCAGGCAATGTTGCACTTATAAGTTGCATTGACCCGTTTGACCAGCAAGTTGAGCGATTTGTTTAATGCTGATCCCTAATGTTGTTGTGCTGTACAACCGCATAAATAGTGGAATCAGTATAGATTAGTTGGAAAATATGCATGGTTTTTCTCAAAAACTGGACATTACAAAAATGGCAACATGACACTGCGAACTCTTTCTTAAACGTGAGGCTTTTTGAGCACCGAAAACGTCCTATTAATGGGTGATTCGGCATATAGTCCCGATTCGGCATGCAAAGATTCGCTCGTATCCTGAATAAATTTTGAGTTCAACGTTTTACAATATCTTAAGAAGCGGCTGATTCAAAATACATGTTGTGCAGGTACATACCTCATTTCGCTAGGCAAAAGTATTTCGAAAACAGGTTCAAGTGTACGAAGAAATTTTTTCGATTTTCATGAAGAATGTTTTGGAAAACAATAAACCCGTTTGCGATGAAATATCTTATATATAAATGCGGTAAGCGAAAATTCAGTGTGGTTCCGATTACTTCGCAATAACGCAACATTTTCGGCTGAAATCTATACCATTCGAAACATAAAATGCTTGCGGTTTGCAGAATATAAGTTTCACCTGGATACGTTGCATTTTCATCAAGTAAAATTTGATTTGAAGTAAAAAAAAACAACAACAAAATACTTTGTACACACAAACGTTTTTATTTCGTCTTTTTTTGCTCTTTTTCGTGATCAGCTGTTATGATCGCGTATTATTGGATAGGCTAAGACTCTTCTCTTCTTCTCTACTACTCTTCTTCGATTTAGTATTGTGGATATATCTTTTCAGGTTATGTCCTTAAACATATGCTGTGAATCGAGAACCAGGCTTGATCTGCCAGCATTGTCTTGCCCTGACGCATACATACCGAATCGACATATTTTCTTGACACAAAGTTGTTTGGTCAGACTTTAGCCGAATCTTGCAATTTTTTGGACGATTGTCGGCCATATTCTGAGCACTCACTTTGTGCTTGTCGTTCCGACAGTAACTTTAGTAACTCGAACAACAAATTCTCTACTTACTATTTTTTCATAAGCACAGCGGAGGAGCTCAAAAAATAAAACTAAGTACTCACAATTAAGCCGATTAGTACAGAATTACCTCTTTTGGTAACAATAACCTTTGCTGTCACCCCCTTTAGTCACTTGGGGTGCCTAGAACCTAAGGTCCAAGACCACACAGCACTCGCAGTGTGCGTGAGTGTGAGTGTAACCCAATGTAACCCAGTATGTATGATAAGTATCTGGAGTTGAAAACAAGTCAATTAGATTTATGTGACTTGATTCCCTCGAAAGTGACAACTACACGCAACTAAAACTTTGGTAAGTCATATGCCCCGCATAATTTCACCTTCACCTTGAGTGAATTACGAAAGGATTAGGCAGCCAAGTGTCCGAGGCTGTGCCCAAAAGTATGACTCCAAAGTGCATGAGCTATAACAATGGCGTTAAATATGAAAAATTGATAGCCTTCAAGGATAAAGTCAATGAAATTTATGACTTATTTAACGCGATGCGTTTCTAGAGCCCCGCAACATGACAAAGCATTTTTGTGTGTGTGTGTGTGCGGCGCATCCTGCGGTCATTAATAGCGTATTTATCTCTTAAGAATGTGCCTCGTACCTTTCAATTTTTATTATTTCTCAATTTTCTTTATCTCCAAGGACTTGCAACACACACACATATACATAAATTGTCCTGTGTGTTTGTGAGGTACTATCGCTTTAATAATTTCATATTTCCACAATGATGTTTTTTGTTTGGTCATCGCAGTTTGTGGAAATTTACACCGACTATCGGAATTATGATCTCTCTTCTGGCCAGGTCGTCGCTGCTGCTATTGTTGTTGTTGTCGCTGGTTGGCCCGCAGCATTGCCTGACCGTATTATCATCATATGGACCCAAAGTGCTAGAACGTGTCGATATATAGTTAATTGCCATTTATGCGACTTAATGAGCTAAGAGAGACCAAAGTGCTGTGATTAGAGCTAAAAAGTTGATTCGAGAGTCTAGACTCTTGACTTTGCGCATTGTCAGCGAATGGCTTGAGAGCTAAATCTGGTTTGGACCCGAACGAGCGCAACTTTAGTTTGATTTATTTGGATTGATTGGAATCAATTTCGTACGTAGCCAACTCTTTGAAACCAGCAAGAACGCTGCTCACTATGGTGTACTTCCTTGCCGCTGTCGAAACCAAACAGTTCTAAGCACAATCCTGATGCAGAACTAGCCAAGATAAGGCCCACACTTAGAAATGGCATTTAGCCCTGTCCCATGTTGCAGTAGTAGGCCCTCAACTTCTTAGACTCACCGTACCGGCTAAACCTGGCTTTCGAAACGCTTCAAATTAACAAGCTTCAAGAGCACTTTGAAGCATTTGGAAATAAACAAATACCCCGTTTGTGACTGCATAAATGTCCTCGCATTTAAATCCTTTTTCCCAAAGTTACTATCACCATTTGCAACAGCATTCCGAGGCTCAGCCACTTCACTAACCCATGCAAGTGCTCTGAATTCATCATGATTGCCAAAAGATTGCTCTATCAGTCGGCTGGGAATTCTGTCTTTTCTCGCTGCTGGATGAAGTTCTGATCCCTCGCACACCTGAGTAATGCGTGGTCCAAACCATACTTCAGGGCTACTGTACAAAATACAAAGCGCTAAAATCTTATCTTATTAACGAATCATGAGAGCGCGCTTCGCCCAATATTGTACACCATTCCAGTGATTCAAGATTCTCGCATCACTACTATGTCACTATGACGTCTTGGCTACCGACGGCAATCCAAATATCGTTCAGGCTGTGTTGCAGGTGAAAATAAACTCTATTAAGATGTGGATCGCTCTCTGGAATACCGGAGTCAACATTGAAAAATCAGCCCATGTGACTTTCTCTCTCATGTACGGATAGTGCCCGCTGGTGTTCCCAAACGGTGAACTCATATATAATAAGCATGCGAACACATTAAATGCATATCTCGGTCTCACACTAGACACGGGTCACTTGGTTCCCTCCAAAGTTGGTACGACTATGCAGACTGATGTTAAGCAACAAACGCAGTTCCATCAAGGTATGAAAGAGCTTCTTCGAGCCTTTTGATACTACGCGAGGCTTCAGACAAGGCGATGCCCTCTCCTGCGACTTCTTCAACTTTGTGAAGAACGGGACTATGTTCTATAAGAGTGTCCAGTTGATTTCTTCGAGCAGAGAGACACAGCGGTTGGATTCTCAGATTGATGTTGAAAACTATACTCTTGATGTTGTCAAGGATTTGGTGTACCTTGGCAGTGTCTAAAGTGACTAAAGTATCTTAAGTCTCTACAGTATCTAAAGTATTTAAAGTTTCTATATTATCTAAAGTATCTTAATTATCTAAAGTATTTAAGGTATCTGAAGGACTTAAAATATGTGAAGTATCGGAAGTATCTAAAGTATCTAAAGTATAAGAAAGATCGAGATTTTATTGAAAACATAGTATACCCAGAAATGCTGATTTTATATAAATAAGAAGAAGAGAAAAAGCTGTATCTAAATACCGGTAAGAGAGAAAGGGTAACGTTTATATAGGGATATTTATGCGGACAAGAAGGGGGTGTAGAGGTAGTAACAAAAGTATCTAAATGCCTGCAATAGGAGGAGAAAGACGTTAAGAACAAGGAAATATGGCACACGAAGTGGAGAAATCTTAATATATATAAGAGGAGGAGGGCAACGTCTTGTAAGAAGAAGAAAGATAAATATTGGAAGATATTGATATATGTGCGGAAGAAGGAACCTATAAGAAGAAGATAAAGAGGACAAGTCCACTGTAAAATAGAAATGACTGAAGATAAAGACGAAGCGGAAAATGCAGCCGAATATGAACTATATACCTTGACACAGCCATGGGATGGGTTAGCGGAGCGAAGCGTGCAGGGGGCAGAGTACTCTAGCTATAATTTCTAATAATACTGAGCCACATTACCGAATCACAAAAAATCTGTATATGCAGGTTTCGCCAACTGGCAACTATTCTTATGATACCTAAACAAGTGTAAATATACAGAAGGTACATATGCGTGCTGTCTAGGAAAACCCCTAGAAAATGTCAAAACTTGTGAGCTCACTGCACGACCCTGCCGCGACTCAAATGGGTTTCGTATGAGCCTGTTAAGATAAAGCAAATGACCCGGCTATTGACTGGGTATTATTGGTCAACAAACTCATGCTGCGCTAAGGTCACAAACGGCTGTGCAACTGATGCGCCGCAAGCACAACCTTGCCACATATTCGGACACACGGATTTGCTTGGCCCAAAACTGTAGTCAAATTAATTTCACATTTACATTGCCAATGTGTAAATATTTTGATTTGCCATGAAATTCACGGCCAGACGAGTTAGTTCTGGTAACAAGGTCAAGTTCTGCATTGTGTATTGTCCGGCAAGATGGTCACACAATCTATGGCATCTGGCGCAGTGCCAGCTGTACCATTCGTTGCACAGTAGCCAGACCGCGTCCAGTAGCAACTGTCCAGAACGGAGTCATGGCCATGGCTAATAGGCTGCAATAGTTTTCAACAATAGAGGCAACATTTGGCAATAGCACATGCCAAGTTTCGTATTACTCTGAAATTGCGTGCAACTATTGAATTTCACTGGCCGATATATCGTTATTTATTGCTTAAAAATTTCGCAATTTTTATTGTAATTTAATAGCAGTGTTCAAAGGTAATTGAAATCATCGGGATGGGCTGCCCGTCCGCGCCGGACTTCATTGGCCACCCAAAAACGTAATTGCAGCATAATTTTGATTTGAATTTAATGCGTTGCTGCACTGTGGTCCATGTGTGACATGGCGGCGCTGCCTAAGGGGAGTGCAGTTACCACTTAATGACTTTATTTGCTGTTCCAAAGATGTTGCAAGTAGTTTCCAGTTGCCGGCTGCAGCAACAGCCAATTGCGTGTGCCTTCAAATGCCAATGTTGGCCAAATGAAATCCTGCTCGTACAAATTGCATTTTAATCTTTAATGATTAACCCACTCTATTGGCCATAATTAAAATGAGTTTAGCGCATTTCCTGCATGGGGCCCAGGCCACACAGCTGACCGCACATCCTACAACAATGTAGTGCTCCATACTATGCGCGAAATGAAGTTATCAACACTTGGGCGTATTTCTGACTTCCAGACGCGTGTCCCAGCAGCGGCATGCAAAGCACGCAATGTCGGGATGAGTGAAAGCGAAAGGCGATTTAAGCAGAAACAAGCTGCTTAAAAGCAACTTAAGAGCGGCCTGGCTGAGATAGTGTGCGCTATGCTTAAGCTATGGTCACACGCGAAGTCAAACATTTGTAAGCTTACATTGCGTTACAGCATGTTTGCCGTCACGGCAAAGCAAAGCATTTACAGTTAGAAAATAGTTTTTATTATTTTACATAGCCTAATTTTTGACCAGTCTGCACATTTGTACCAAGTTGCATGAATATCGGTTCACTATTTCATATAGCTGCCATACAAATTATTGAAAAAATGCCCTGTAAAACGTATTTAAGTGTCGTGACGCTCTCTAGTCTTTCAGAGAAGTGCGAAAAACGATCTTACGCTTATTGCTATGCTACCGTCACGGCATACGAGCCGGTTTTACCCACAATGCTTTACATCTAAAATATATAAGTACATTGCCATGGACCTTCACTGATTGTTAGCAATCATTTTTGCCATGACACTTCTCTTGAGGTTTACAATCAAGTTTATTGTTCTATTTTATAACCTAAAATCCAGTTTTGTACATTCTAACAACTGTTTTTTCTGGCACATTTTGGAGGCTTGCCACTTGGCCTGAGATTTGTCAGAACCTTCAGTGGTAGTGATCTACACGCTCCGAGTTATGTTCGGACTAAAACGTGAACGATATCTAAAATGTTAACTTAAACTGGCCAAAACTTGCACTCTTTTGGCATATTCGCTAGTAACTGTTCATTAATGACGTCACCATGTGTTTCAAGTTTTAAAAAACTACTCCTGTCACAAAACAAACTTCTCGCTACACTAATGTGACGTCACTTAACGTTATCGCGATACTACGTCTTTAGTTTTGATCGATTTTGTAATGGTGACGCCACTGCCCTTATCACGCTTCGATATATTTCATCCCAATTTAAAGACATGAACAGCCCCCAACAGATTGTCTCTGGTTAAAACTACATCTCTGAAGTGGGCAACTATTTAGGAGACCATTAAGAGGAGCAATCAGATGCTGTGGAATTACAGCACGTCACCGGTTTGAAGATGATCATTGTGCGGAGCTGCTACAGGCCTTTAAAGGGTTATGCGTAGGGTTGGAACCCACCACGTAAAACCACAATTCCAATGAAAGAATGTATTTACATCAGGCCGTATGTTATGGGCAGTTTAGAAAAAGAAGATCTGCTAGGTGCGAGTACAGCTCATCCCCTTGACAGTTCACTTTGTCAAAGTAACGTCTCTCTTTAGGAACTCACTTTTATAACCTAAAATCCAGTTTTGTACATTCTAACAACTGTTTTTTCTGCCACATTTTGGAGGCTTGCCACTTGGCCTAAGATTTGTCAGAACCTTCAGTGGTAGTGATCTACACGCTCCGAGTTACGTTCGGACTATAAAGAAAATTGTCCTAAAACGTGAACGATATTTAAAATGTTAACTTAAACTGGCTAAAACTTGCACTCTTTTGGCATATTCGCTAGTAACTGTTCATTAATGACGTCACCATGTGTTTCAAGTTTTAAAAAACTACTCCTGTCACAAAACAAACTTCTCGCTACACTAATGTGACGTCACTTAACGTTATCGCGATACTACGTCTTTAGTTTTGATCGATTTTGTAATGGTGACGCCACTGCCCTTATCACGCTTCGATATATTTCATCCCAATTTAAAGACATGAACAGCCCCCAACAGATTGTCTCTGGTTAAAACTACATCTCTGAAGTGGGCAACCATTTAGGAGACCATTAAGAGGAGCAATCAGATGCTGTGGTATTTCAGCACGTCACCGGTTTGAAGATGATCATTGTGCGGAGCTGCTACAGGCCTTTAAAGGGTTATGCGTAGGGTTGGAACCCACCACGTAAAACCACAATTCCAATGAAAGAATGTATTTACATCAGGCCGTATGTTATGGGCAGTTTAGAAAAAGAAGATCTGCTAGGTGCGAGTACAGCTCATCCCCTTGACAGTTCACTTTGTCAAAGTAACGTCACTCTTTCGGAACTCACCTCCTGCATTATGATGACCACTCCTCAGTAGTAATGTCTTTGACACTGCGTACTAATAACTGCTTACAGCTGGAACTCCTTTCGTAGTAGTTGTAGAAAAATCAGACGAAAAAGCTGCACATATTTAAGCTATAACTCCGACCGATCTTTATTAGATGGACTGCAATGATGGTTCCTAGAACTGTCGCACATTTGTTGTGGCATGCTTTTCATAATATTTACACCAAGGATTCAAGTGGCGCACTGAGTCAAACAATAGAGGCCAACGAAAGGTTTCCAAACGCCATATATGTAGCGCTGGATCGTTGTCAAGTGTCGGTAAAGTGAAAGAAAGGATTCGAAACGCAATAAATGTTGCATGCATATCAAAACAAATATGGCCCATAGACACTTTAGACGATTGAGTGCCCAACATTACCTAGGATACGCTGAGTGGCACACAAAAAAGGACAATGCGAGGGCCAAGCAAATGTGTTTGGTCATTGTCAATCCTTTGGGCAGGGACTCAAAGTACGCGCTTAGGTACGGATGGTGGCATGAAAAACAGGTCCCAGCTTCAGCTCCGATATGTTTACTCTAGATAAACTCTTGAACTTTGCGCGTGGTATATGCGCATCCGCCGCCACCGCTGCCGCCGATGCCGCCGCAACTGGCCAAGAGTGCGCCAACGGGTAATTACAGGGCATGATTTATGGCAGTCCAAACGACCGAGTTGCATATAGTGAACCGGGCAACGAAACGCAACACAATCGATCGATCAGTTCACTTCTGTCCGCCCATTTTGACCCCTTTGGCAAGAACAACCAATGCAACAGAGCTTGCAGATGCGCTGGGATCTTGGTTGGATTTTTATGCAAATATGCCGCAAAGCGTGTGCCAGGGCTGCAGCAAATGCTTGACAAACGGCGGCACAACGCCAACGCAGATTGATGACGCACCTACAACAACAACTGGCGTCCTATAAGCTACAAAAAGTACTAGCTATAAGTAAAAGTATCTAGCAGATACTTCTGCTCAGTCGGCATTGTTTGATATTAATTTAGTTGCGTTTATGTGCAAAATCCATATAATCCATCAAATAATATCTCAGACACTTTGTACGTGTTTGTGAATTTCAATGCGAGATCTGCAGCGGAGCAGCAGAGACAGAAAGACGGACAGACGGGCGGACGGACAGCAGTTGTATCCGTACACACTCGAACATAAATACATTTTAAAACTTACTTGCGTTTGTATCTTTGAAGTTGTTCAAAGTCAGTTGCACGTTCTCCAAATGTCTTGTTGCTCTTGTTGTAGTTGTTGTTGCTGCTGCTATCCCTGTTGTTGTTGTTGTCTGTTTGTGAGCGTGTTTTTATAGGCAACGTGGCCCTGGTCATCTTTCACAGTAATATTGCATTTAATGCTGAAAGTGCTTGACAATTAGTTGGCGCCTACAAATAGTCAGAGATTCACATATTTTAGCTCAAGACACCGAAGTTTATATGCTCTCACAAAACTCGTAAGTTCAATCAGAAGTTAAGTTTAGAAAAAAAAGATTGTCTTATGGCATCTTTTTTCAAACGTTTCTTACACTTTCTTACAAAAAAAAACTGCTGCTGTCTACACTGTGAAAAATTACAGATCTATGTGCTCAAAATCAAGCCAATCCTTTACAAAAGTTATATAAAAGGTGATGAACATCTTCTCAACTTTTTGTATTCTAATTAAAAATGATTTACTCAGACTCTGCGGCTTATAAATATTCGTTACAATTTATGGCACTTTTATGACTACGCACGTGACAGTCGTAAAATAAAACAAATTTATATTATTTGCCTCGTTTTTATATATTGTGACCGAAAATGGAACTGATTTTTACTAACGCAAAAGTTTGCGATCGAGTCTTTGAATGCCACATATTTTAATATGACCCGGAATAACATAACTGTATATGGTAATTTATATGGCTATGCACGTGACAGTCTTGCATACTTAATATGAAGGTAAATAAATTCGAATTTACAAAAAGCTAAAAAAAATATTCGATTTATGGCACTGAATATTGGCACTTGACAGTCTTAAAACAAAAATAGTGTACATTTTTTTTGCCTACTTTTTATTTTTGTATAGAGTATGGTCTTAATATATATTTAATCAAATGTGATACGTTACGTGACCGAAAATGGAAGTGGTCCTTATTGGCATTCATAACGAAGCATAATTTTGCGATCTATTCTTTTAATGCAACATATTTTAGTATGATCTGGATTAACATTACTTTATATGATCATTTCTATGGCTATGCACGTGACAGTCTTACATTCTTAATATGAAGATAAAGAAAAAAAAATTTGTTTGGCTTTGGGATTGCTGCATCCTCGACAGTATGGTATTTAACATCAGAACAAGAGCAAAGTGACGTGACAGGAAATAGAAGTGTTGTTTTTCCAGCGTCTATAAAAACGCCAAATTTGCCGAAAAGCGTCTGAGTTTATATGTATACTCGTTTTTTTTATTTTCTTGAATAAATATGAACAAACTCTATTTCAAGACTTAAATATACTAATATATCCTCCAATAAGAATGCAATGAACTTAGCTGTCCACTTTTCACTCTCAATGTTATAACTCACCGATTTCCAATAAGTATTCAGCTTTTCTTCTCTTGGAGAGAACGGCAAAGAGAGATTTCGAGCTGTATGCATGACTATGTAGAATAGGCTGCATTTTTAAAATGATGCCAGGTTCTCGTTCAAATAATGCGAGATTGCTTGCAAATCGCTTGTTTTGCTAAGAATTTATAGGACTGTTTCAAAAACTTCTTAAAACGAGCAATCGAGAAAGACTTTGTACACATTGTTGCCTTCAACCAAAGCAAAATTTTCAGAATGTCGAAGTGTGAGTATGAAACGCAGCTCAGTTTGTTGCTAGCCAAAACTCGCAGCTGTTCAGCTAGCTCTGCGTTTCAATACTCTCTAGGTTAGAGTATGCGTGCCACTGGTATCTAATATTCGCAAGCAGAAGTTTGTTATGCTGCCACACCTTGCGCTCAAAACGGTGAAAACTGTCTTTGCAACTTGTTTATGTTGTCATTAAGGATTAGAACTGCAGTTAGTTGCTCCCGGGGATGTGTTAGAATAAACAACAATAACTAAAGCACTTAATTAGTGCAGTGTAGGTGGCCATTCCGAGAAGTATTTGACTATTTGAGTCTTTTGCCTATTGAGTTGTTTGCAAGGTGGCAGCGGCAGGTAGCTAAACTTGCAGCAGGTGTAATCTTGAACCGCCCTAAACACCCCTTACAAGGATCATATAACTGCAGCTAGGCAGCATTCGGACTTTCCCAAAGGTCATAAAGGCATATTTTGAATGATTTTGAAGCTGGGTTGTTATGGCTTAACTAAATGACGGACAGTGAGCCAGAGGTAGAGTCAGCGCTGCGCTGCAGATGGATCATCATCAAGTACCATAATGATGAGGCTTATAAATAAGTAAAATCCGAGCTACTACCTAAGCGCCAGCAGATTCTCAGAGCGTCTCAAACACAGAGACAGCGCGACCGACGGACAGAGCGCGGTTCGCTGGCCGAGTACCAAAGTTATCACATTTGCTATGTAACTACATTTATCACAACTTAATATGACAACTCAAATAACTTTTGCTGCTCTGGTCCTGCTGCTGCTCCTCCTCTGGTGCTCCTCTGCTGCTCCTCTGCTGCTGCTGCTCCACGGCCTTGTCTGTTGCTTGACTTGAGCTGTCGCATTTACTTCGCTAATTGGAACATATTTTGTGTGCATTCGCAACTGCGCCGGCGACGTCAACTGCGCTGTATATGATGAACGTGCAACTTGTCTGCGATTTATGCATCCCGTTTGGATGCTTGAGCTGAATGAAGATATCAGATTGTTGCAAGTCCAAATACTTGCTGCAAAAGATACTAGTAGTGTGTAGGCTTATAGCCAAATGCAACAAACCACATACAGTTGCTCACTAAAGTAAGTGCACACGTAACATTTTCCCATTTGATCTGCAGGGAATTTGTCATCCGAAAGTATTCATTAACCCATTCCTACTCGTTTTACCGGCAAGTACTACATTAGCCACCAGATCCATGAAAATACGACCACATTGTGGGTGTCGTCGTCGACATTTAGGAGTTCTGGCAGGCATTAGCTTTCGTGGTTTTAACACTGTAGCGCTTGAAAAAGTGTGCAGTCAAAAGAAAGACATCTCCCATGATAGGACTGCTGGAATTACGTGGCTCCCAAAAGTTGAATCATACTTTTGTTGCACTTTAGAAAATTCCATCCATTGATATCTTTTACAAAGCGGGAGCTCTATGCCTAAAAGTTTTCTGCCTGTTACGATTGGGTCTTAGATCCACTCAATACTGCTAATAAAAAGTGGTGAAATCTTCAATCCAATTACAGACAGCGCTGAAATTCTACCCAAAAAGTGACTCTATACTTGAGCCTCCGGCTACAGAGAGCTGGACATGGGCAGAAGAGAAGAATGCTCAATTGTTGCAGCTTCAGCTACTCAGGGCCGTCGAGAGATAATCGTGGTCCAAGGGGATGCAACCTACCTGATTTATGTTTAACCTTTTCCGGATTTGAGGATTTCGCTTGAAATTCGGTCCCTCAAAAACGTCGGGCTCGAGCAGTATCAGTCCCGACTCCTTCCTCCCCTGTCGACGGTCCTAGCTTACCTGCATGAATACTACCTTTCTAGTGTCTACAAAGCATATCTCTCGGTTCAGAGAACGATACAGTCAATTCACCATGTTGGACCCTTTTTGATTAATTCTGTGGAGTGACTTATATTTGGAAAGTCTTTGCATCCGGCAAAAGTTTGCAACCTGCCATAAGACGGGCGAAATTATAATTTTTTATGATTTTGCTGATAGCATCGTTTGGCGTTTGTTTAATATTGAGAAGATGATCTATATGTTGGCCATCCCGCTCTTGTAATTCAATCAAATTCGACAATTTGGATGAGGGTATTTAACGTTAAAACGATTTAAGAGCTGGAACAACATTATTCCTAGTGTTGTCGAGATGCTGCTTAAAGTTAAAGTCGAACGATTGTTGTAAATGCATTTTAAGGCTCATTTGATCGAATTTTGTAATTTGGATTTATGCAATACTGTATATCAAATATGCCGTTATATTTGCCGTACATTACAGTGTAATATAGAAGTCAACAACATGCTTAATGAAACTTTAAGGCAAAAACAATGGGTACTTACTTTAGTGAGCAACTGTACATAAATGTTAACCCTTAACTGCCCCACGGGCTGAGGGTGGGCACTGACTACGAAACTACGGCTGTGGCATCAATAATTCATAATCTTAATTAATAACGCCTCTTTTGGGTATCTGTTGTTGTTGTTTTTGTGGTTTTTGTTTCAAATGTGGCAAGATGAAAGCCCAAAGTGCCGCGCTATGTATACACATAACAGGATAATGAACTGGGGCCAAGTCCAGAACCGGGCTAATGTGGCAGCTTGGTGCCTTATTGAAATTCAAATAAACCCAAACCAAGAGGTTTGAAGGGTTAAGGAGCGCGTCTGCGTTTTGATTGCCTTGCAACAAGCGTGATGTTGTTTTTGGTGTGTGTTTTTTTTGTTGTATCGCGGCGGCGGCATCGCGCCTTAGGTGTAAAAATAAATGTTTAAAGTAACAACTTCTTAAACATGAAATATGCGCGGACTTGAGCTTGGGTGCGGGAGTGTGTGTACGCAGTGTTAACCCTGGTTTAGGGCTTGCTTGTTTTGCGCCCCGCTAAACGACCACAAGTGCCATCAATCTGCGCATCCTTAGCATAAGGGTTCCTCACAAACAAATAGGCGCTGGCCCTATAATTTGTACAAATTTTGTGGCTTGATTAATGTGACGGCAATTGCCGCGTCTGCAACACTGCAACACTTTTATGGCATTGCCGCGTCACAACGTTGTTAAGTTGTGCGCCAAATCTATTAGGACGTTAGGTGGGTATTCCAAAAAGTCAAGCGTCTGGCTCAAGGATTTAGTACCGCGGCGTCTTGCTGTAGAAATGCAAAGAGCAGATGCAAAGGGTGCACCGAGGTTACGAAGCAAACAATTCTACGACTTTTTGTCGAGCGCTGACGAGCATAATGCCGCTTCCGGAGTTAACTTCATATGGATATGCCGCCACTTAGCCATGACGTAGTTAGGATCGCAATCGAGTTTCTCAAGAATATCAAAGCTGCTGGCCTGCAGCGTTGCTTAACACTGGCTGCAATGAGTTGCTAGTGCTTTGTGCTCTCTGCCCTGTCAGCTATGCCCGAAATCACTGATGGAACCTTATCAGTGTGGCTTTAGGCCGGGTAGGTCCACCATTGACCACTATTGACATGCACACAACGCCAAATCCTGGAAAAGACACACGAACACCAAATCGACACCCATCATTTCTGTGTTGATTATAAAACAGCATTTTATAGATCGCTGAGGGATCATTGGATCGATCGATCGACTTTGCAGAATGACATGGAGCAACACATCCAACAACTCCTTATGATTAATTCAGAGCGAGGCTTCAGTTTTGGATGTCAAGCTGAAGTCCGTCGCCTGCGACTTTTTTTTTCAAGTAAAGAGGCGCTGCAGTTGGATTCTCAGCTTGATGTTGAAAGCTATACTTCTGTTGTGATCAAGGATTTCGTCTCAGCAGGGCCATCAAGCGGTGAATCATTCTAGTCGATAGAGGTTACTTTGGTCTCAGTAGGCAAATGATAGAGTGAATCAACACCTAGCGGCTCCGCTGCCTAGGTCATGTTCTGAAGAAGCTCCCACGAGAAAGCCCGTCAATGCGCCTGGGAGCCGGGCAAGCAATGTCTCTGTTGGATCAGGTAGCCTGGTCATCTGCTTTTGTTAGCTTATATAGCGCCTCCAGAGGCGTCTGGAGCCGTAACCCGTTAACGAGTTAAGCAGAAGAACAACTCTATTAACCAACTTGTATTATTTTTTTTTTACGGATTTTATGCTTATATATGAAAACGAAAGCAGCTGCCTTGCCTTGCCTTGCTTTGTCTGACAAGCGACAAACTCTTTTTTTTTGTTTTTTTTTTTGTTTGCTCAACAATGACATTTAGCATTTCTCTAGGTGAAAGTTCTTCCGGCGCTCCCTGACATTTTCATTTGTATCTGTGTATCTAGAACTCTGCCGCTTAGCGACTGGCCTTAATCCTTGCCTACTATTATGCGACAAGGTGCAGTAGCGTGCACTACATTAAATTCTCATCTCAAATACAAACAAATGAACAAATGCAGCTCAAGACAGCGAAACAATTGCATTGAGTTGTAAAGTGTCATCCTTGACATTGAAAGAATGCCCCTTACCCGGAGCCAGACCTAGACCCAGACCCTTCCCTTTCATTAAACAGATATACAAATGTTGCCAAGGTGTGAGTGTGTGGAGCACTCTATCTATAGGCCATTGTTTCGCTGCCCTTTAATGTGTCAAAATATGGAACGAGTTTTTGTCATGTTAAGTGATTTATTATAGTCTCTGAGCGTGGGAGCTGCCAAACACCTTACTTGTACCACTTGGTAAGGGTTGCCCTTTGAAAACTGTGAAATTTTCTAGCCTTGCTGCAGTCGACATTTAGAAGTGTCTTAAAAATTTGTATATGGTTTTTCGAAATTTCACTGCGTCCCACTTTTTAATGCAGTTTTCTTTTTTCGAATGCAAAAATATTGAAAAGCTAGGTGGTCAAATTACTCGTTATGTAGTCGATTTCGACGTTTTCTCGACTGAACCCGTTCTTAAACCCGGAAAGTGGCTTTTGAAAAGTCTCTATCGTGCTGACTAAGCAATACTTTGTTTGGTGGCTAGTACGCCGAATGGTCTGTCGTGGATAAGTGCTCGGGTTCACAAAAAATGAAGAAGATGGGCACATTTGGAAGTGCAAAAAGCCATTTCTAGCGATTCCTAGAGGTAACAAAATTTACGGTTAATTGGTCAGGAGCGATACCAAATAGATACTTCGCTAAGATTCGCAAGGAGAAAAGGCTTAACGGCGTTCTTGACACTGACAACTAGCAAGTCAGCATTCCAAGAGCTCTATGTTGATGGATGTGAGCAGTCTTGGCCACTAATTGTAAAGAACTTCTAGAAAAGTGGCCTAGAACCTTACTGTTTTCAGTCGAGCTCTACGAAGTGGCAGACACTGATGGGGTCTTACCTCAATGAAAGCGAGTCGCCATCAACTTTCTATGTACTACATGAGTTAAGCCGCAAAAATGTCGATCGAGCTATAAATATTGAAGTTACGACAAATCCTTTGAGTAATCAATAAACTGATAGGTTAGCTAGGAACTCTTAGCTTTTAACTTTAGCTTAAACTTACTTGAATCTTAGAGAATTGCAGATGAAGGGGAACTAGCGTGAGCGCCACCAACAACTACTTTCCGTATCCAAAATATAAATTGGTCAAGGGATAAACATATTTCTAGAGTTGCAAACCCTTTTTCCATAACGCGCTCAAAGTATGTCCTGCTTTCAAATAAATGTGATTTCAAGGAATTTCATCAGTGTTGTGTTCAGTTACAATATAACTTTCGATTAAGTACGTAATATAGTAGTTCGATCTAACAAACTTTTGCTTGCTTATAAAGAAGGTAGCATGACCTTCCAATTTATTATTCTTCAAGCATTTTGTGCTTCAATTAATCGATTGCACTACTAGAAAGTCATGCAACTGCGGCTTTTCTTCAATCAAGTACAAATGGTTTCGAATTGAGTAGAAAACTGGAATGGCTGCCACTTTTCTTTCAGTGCAGATGTATGTTTTCGAAACTCAGAAGAGTAAACTGCTCTGAGCAAACGTACCTTGTACTATTATACCATAGGTTCTAACATTATTCGTGCTCTATCTCAATAAGGGGCAGTTCATGAATAGCTGCCCCTAACAAGAGACGACTATGCGGGCTTTACTGACTACGCGTAGTTCCAGTTTAAACTCTCGGTTTGAGCTTCATACCCGAAGGTACTACGATTCTACACCTATATGTCAACGGTTTGTCTTTGAAGCGCGCTGAACGCACTAGCCACGTACTCGGACTTTTGATTGATAAGATCCTTTTACAATCTTGGCCAGCTGTTATCCTAGATCAAGTGCAGTTGGTACACAAGATCGTGGGATGACTGGACGCCGCGTTGCTTGGCAGCTTATCTGCGCCAGCAGCTTTTGTGGGGCCTGGGTTTTCGTGGAACAGGTCGCCCTGCTACCTGATCACTCCTAACCTGGTAATAGCAAAAAAAGTCAGGAAGACAACCAATTTGACGCAAAACCGCCTTGCCCTTTAAAAGGGCTATGCATAGGTTTAGGGGCCCAACATGTATGTGGGCAAAAATGATTTCCCTAACCTTTGAACTTGAAAGTTTGATTGAGAGTTTTGGAACAGCTTGTAGAATGCCTAAAAGAACAGTGTAAAATATAACAACCAATTCCAATTTGCGTGGTTTAGAGCGCCAATTTCGGAGCTGCTATGACTCAGGTAACACTTCCGGTTTGCAAATAGCGGCAATTCTCCACTATCGTATTGACATTGCCCGATTAGGGTGGCGATAAGCTTTCCTCATATCTGCGCTGGCGCCAAGCAGCACGTGCTGCTAGTTTCCACAATATTTCCCAGTGCTTGCGAGTTACCTGCGCGCTTTTCAAGCAATTCGAATTTGAGTGCGTCGCTGATGGGAGTTTTCCAGGTGCCATAAAGATGCCTTGGCCATACCTGTTACATTTACGATAGGCGCATGTTTATGTGCCGAAGTCAAATGTGCGAAAGGGTTGTTCGGAGCTGGGTTATGAGCCGCCTTTGATGCTGCTCTTGAACGTCCGTTAGTCCGTCTGGACGCTGGCTGGTTGTATTTGAGATTAGTATTAACGGTTTATGATTGCGGCACATAAAAATTATTCACTACAATCTGCATTAGCGGTCATAAACACGCTGCACATCCTGAGCAGCTGGCAGTGGACGGGACTGCACTTGGTCTACTACGACGATGAGTTGCGGCTAATTTGAAAACCAACTAATAACTCAGCTCGTCGGGCCGAGTTGCAGGCCAAGATGCGCGATCAAGTGGCCCACTTGCCACTGCCAAGACGCAGTCGCTGCGTAATCAATATTTATTTTCGGTTTGTGCATAATGCATCATGTTGCAAGTGCAATTAATTTGTGGCAGAGCTCATCATTATTATGGCAACAAACAACGTTGCGCTGCTCGACCCGCAGATTAGGGCCAAGTCTTTGTGGCAGCATTTTGCCTTAATTATGTTGTTTAATATGTATAGGTAATTATGCTAAAATGTAAGGATGCTATCGGGAATGCTACACTCGAAGAAAAAAACGCCTCACTTGCATTTCATTTCATTCATTTTTATATTTTATATATAAGTCTATATATGTAAGTTGTTATACTTTTAAATCCAGCGAGATTTTATTACATAAACTAATCAACATTTCTGGTCTCATAGCAAAAAAAAACTTAATAGTATTAATTATATTAAAAAAAAAGTATCTTTTATGTTCTATTCTATGTATATTTTAAATAAGTATTTCAAAAAAAATCGTCGTTGCATAAATCTAGTAAAAAAAAAAACTGAGGCTTTGTACAATTTGAGGCACTTGGTTGGTGGTAAGAGTAACTGCTAAACATTCCTTTGACTAGAACAAAAGTTGTTGTGGTTGTTGTTGTTGGCGGTGGCCAGCTACTGCTCTTGCCACAGCGATATATAGTCGAGTATCTCCTCGTCGTCGGGCGTGCAGTCCTCCTCATCGAGCTGAAAATGCTCATAGGGCTCAAACTTGAGCTGCAAATGTGTGTTCAGCTGTGACTGCTGCGCCTGGCTGACCGCATCGTTGGGTGAAAGCTGCTGTGGCGCTGCCTCATAGGTGCCGGAGTCAAAGGACATGCTGGAGTTGAATGAAGATGTGGGTGAGTGGCAGCCGGTAGCGGTATTCACAGCCGCATTAGCGTTAAGCACATTGTTGTTAATAGCCGCTGGCGGCGAGTAGGCATTCAGCGAGATGGGCGTAAGCGGATGATTGGGATACTGCTGACGTGTAAGCTGCTGCTGTTGCTGCAGCGACGTGGCCGCCAAAGCGCTGCTGTAGTAGAGCGGCGGCGGCGTCGTTGTCGTCGTCGTTGTTGTCACTTGCTGGTTGCTGGCTGCCACGGCGGCTGCGGCCACTGCTATGAAGGAGCTGGCGCTGAGACTGCTGATCGTGCTGCTGCTGCTCTGACTGCTCTGGCTGCTGGTGTCATCATCATGGCACAGACTGCTGACTGTAAGCGGCACTATGCTGCCGCCACCAGCACCGCTGCCACCGTTCAGATCATCGACCAAATCTTGCAGCCGGCGTATATACTCCACGGCAATGCGCAGCGTGTCCACTTTGGATATCTTTTTATGTGGCCCACGTCCGCCGCCCTTGGTCAAATCGGCTATGATGGATTGCGGTATGTGTTGACGCAGACGCGCAAAGCTATTGTTCACCTGCTTGACGCGATTGCGTTCGCGTGCATTGCGTCGCTGCACGGACTGCGATTGATCGACGCTGTAGGGTGCACCGCCGCCGTTATTGCCGGAGCAGCGATTGGAGGCGTTGGGTGCCACGCTAAGCTGGCTGCTGCGCGGCGTGTACTTGCGTGTCTTGATGCTGATCGCATCGTCCGTGGGATTTGCAGTCACTTGTGGCGCCGGCATAATATGCTGATAGCGATACATTTTGCTGGCCGAGCCGATGGTCGTGGGGAATAATTCGGCGGCGTTTGTTTTGGCCACGTTGCTGCTGCTGTTGTTGTTGTTGTTGTACACGACACTTGACATTGTGGCAATGTCACACAAGGTTAAACACAAGAAATGCACAAAAAAATAGTAGCGTGACGTCAAGGCGAAAAAAAAAATTGAACAAAAGTCGTTTAACGCGCTGAGTTTGTTTGTCGCTGTTGTTGTTTGCTTGAACTTGATCGTTTGACACCTTGCACAAGAATGAGTCCCTTCGTCCTAAGCCTGCATGTTTTGTACCTTTTCAATGTTGTGAGCGCTCTGCGACGCTCGCTCGCGCTCTCTCGCGCAGCGCAGTTACCTGGCCAAGCGCAGGTAAGCCGGCCGCGCGCATTGAGTGAGTGAGAGTGAGTGAGCGTAAATGTGTGAGCGAGTTGCAGGGCCAGGTAGAGTGCGTGAGCTACAGGTACAGGCGCGCTCTCACTCTCTCTCGCTCTCTTTGAGTGATCGCGCAGCGCTGCTGCTCTTATCAGTGCTCAGCTCACTGATTCGTCCTCAACTTGAACTGTTCCCAGGCACAGGTAAGCCACGCACTTTGAGCGCATTTGTAGTGCATTTGCACTCGTCGATCGCCACGTTTATGGCTCCCTTTTCTTTGGTAATTCTGATGTGTCTGATTGAGCATGATCGCCAAAGTTGCCGTCGGCTGCGCGTTTCTCTACTTATACTTATATTGCGCAGGATCAGCTTACTTTTGTACATTTCAGCTGTTCGGGCACGTTTGGCAGAACTGTTTTATGGCACTGGCCGTGTCTGGAAGGGTCTCCACAACACTCCATGCTGCACTTGGCACGCCAGCAATTTGATTTCCGTGTTAATTAACTTAGCAAAACCTTCGGGCCGGACATTTCATGTGCAGCTCACGCACGCTCCTATTCATTAGCGCCAGTGCCAGGTTGTCATCGGCTACGTATCTTTTATGGCGGGCACAACTATCCACAACCTCTTGAGCGTTGTGGCGATGCTTTGGCATGCGCGTGCGCGCATTGTAGGTGCCGCAGTTTTGGGGCATAGCTTATTAGCTATGCAGGGCCAGCGCTCAAAAGAGGTGTTCGAACAATTTCACATATTCCTCTAATTAAACGATCAACAAGATCACAAGTTTTTCAACAGCGTCCGTACCAAAATGCTATATAGCGTGCAAAGCGACAACATGTTGTCCATGTTGTTGCAGTCGAAAATCGCAACTTCCGCCATTTGACAAAAATCAAACTGCACACAGATCCCTCCACTCGCTGTGCGCCGCTCTTTGCCATGATCAATCGGATTTCGCTGGCCAGGTGTAAGTCAGCGGCATATTGCTTCTTATTGTTTACACTTTTCCAACTCTTTTCCTTTGTCAAACTCACATTTTAGCATGCGTTTTCATCTTTACTATTTTGCTGAAACATCATCGATTTGTGTGCGCTTACGGTAGCCGTCGCATCGTCTCAGTTTACGCCGCATTTTATCAAATTCCGACTACCTTTTCACTCGATATGTCTCGATGTCAAGCATGACCAGCGGCGCTCGTCTCTGTACTTTGCATCCTTTCTAGTCCTTTGGAATTTGTCGAGTTTTGTGCATTGTAATGCCAGAGACCGCAATGCTGGTTGCGGCTAAACTCCATTATTTGGGCATCATTAACACGTTTATTGTTCAAGCTGCATATTTTTGGCAATGCATTTTACCATTTTTGCCAATGCCATCCATAAACCCAACGGCTTCCCCCCTCAGCAGTTGCTGAGCTATGTCCTTGTCCTGCGTCTATTCAAATTTGCTGTTATTGTTGACATTTGATAAATGAAACACATTTTTTTCTTCTTTTTTTTTTGTGTTGTTTTGCAGTTACAAGCTGGCGAAAGGGTGTTGAGAGTCTGTGTCTTTGTGCACATTTGTATCTATGAGATACGCAGCGTTGCATTAGCTACTGGGGTTGTTTGGCTTAAGCCAACAATGGTTCATTGCGATGAGTTGAGTCTGGATTGCCACAAAAGTTCCGTATGAGATGATACGTTGGTATCGAAATCGCTTCAAAAGTAGTTGTTCAAAAATTTAGTGTACATTTTAGGGGTTGCTGACGCTGAAACTCTAAAGATCATCAAAGTGATCACAATAGAATTTGTTAGTACTTCACTTAAAGTTAAAAGTCGAGAGTTAGTAAGATATGCAAATGATGTGCTTAGAAATTGACAACAAAATTATTTGAAACGACGCTAAATTATCGACGGGAGAACACCTCTGGGAACACTCTATAGCCTTCACATACGTGATGATGAGTTTCTGTTGAAAATATCAATTTCAAGCTCTATATATTTCCGAAATCGCGTCTTTCACAACTACCAATCTTAGTCATTTTTCTACCGTCTTTCAATTTGTAAGAGCTTTTGGAAAGTGGGAAATACTAGATTTTGCTCCTTAAAGCGCATACGCTAGCCTTTAAATAAACTCAAACATTTTAGCAAATACAAGTGGCAATCCCGAGGTCTGATCCCGACTGCAACTTAAAATCCATAAATTTTTTAATTCATTTGGCATTTCTGATTCCTCTCTCTTCTCAGCAGCATGTTCTTCCATAGCCGCTCATGGGTTTACCGAGAGTAATACCAATAGCAGCTGAGAAAACGTTTGCGAACATACATGTAAAGACATCTCTACATAAATGCCTTTTTATTAATTTTATTTTATTTTTGGCAAAATATATGAATAAAAATTATATTCTGCACTTCTTATGAAAATTCCCTACACAATGATATAAGTTTCAACCATATTTGTTTCAATATAGTTGCTGAAAAAGGTTTTCCTTAGCCTATTTATATAATATATGGCAATATATATGAATAAAACGTATACGCTGCACTTTCTATGAACATTCTTTACACAATGATATAAGTTTCACACATGTCTTTCGATTTTCTTTTGTGGCATTTATTTTATTTATTATTTTATATTTATCTTATTTATATAATATATGGCGAAATATATGAATAAAAATTATATTCTGCACTTCTTATGAAAATTCCCTACACAATGATATAAGTTGAACCCATATTTGTTTCCATATAGTTGGTGAAAGAGGGGTCCTCACATTTTTCCTTATCCTATTTATATAATAGATTTTCAATATATAAATGATTCATTGAGCAATAGTCACAATTAATGGGTAAATTACCAAATTTTTAAAATTAATATCTTCTCAACGCATCATGAAAGAGCTTTTTGTAATTAGAAAACTCCTCCTTGCCTAGAAAACTTTAAAAAGTGTTATTATTGCTTTTCTAGGTTTGATGTTATTAGTTTTCTAAATATCTAGATTTTATGTCGAGTAGTCATAAGCTACTTTCTGCTTTTCGCTAGAGCATCAAACTCTGAGAGTATTACTTTTCGACTGAAAAGTGTTAATGCGGAGTATCTTTTTTAGAGTGTCTTATACTGGCACTGTATTTGGTATATTTGTTCTCTTTGTCTCTTTCAAGCGAAGTTCAGCCCAAAAGCGATTCCTCAAAGTGTCAAAACTTTACCTACTGCCGAATTCTAAACCAGAACCAATTTTTAGATGTCACCGAAATGTGTTTAAGAGCTTGGAAAATCCGGTATAAAAGTATCAACTATAAGTAAAGGCAAACCCATCTAGATTTCTGGCACATACCCGCTCTCTTAGACGATTAGCAGTACCATGGAACAGTTCAGCAAAAGTTTCAACTTGGTCTTCGGGTTTTCCTATCGCATATTTTCTCTTTTTCAAATTAGCAGATACAATAGGATTTTCCCACAGATCCGGTCAGACGCGCTCTCGTTTACGCTATTCTAAAGCCTGAACCTTCTTTTGTTAAAGACCCGTCTATGTCCCAAACGACGTTGCGTCGTTTCAAAAGAAGCAACTACCTTAAACTTGTCCTAATTCGTTTGTAGCTTTTGACATAGCTAAAGTTCTTTGTGAAATAGTCAATAGCCATCTCATCTCTGGGGTGCACAAAAACAAGATTTATCTTCCAGTTTGTCAGCGTCTTTAGCATTGACAACGTGTGCTTTGTCTTAACAGTGTAACTTCACTTTGGAGTCTTACATCAGCGTAAAGTGGTCTGATCTGCTTAAGAAGCTCCATACTATTTACAACCTAACACGAGTTTATGAGATTCTTGACTTTCCATAACAACTTGCTACCGGCTTGATGTAGAGCACCGTGCCAGGCGCCTCATAACATCTTTCATAAGGAGGGAAGTTTTACGCGATGGGTCCCAACAAGTCGTGGTGAGCCTTCCATCTTGCTCTCATTTACCACCAGAACCACCCTGGTCGATTTTCTTTCAATAGCCGCAAAAGCTCCGGTAACTGCTCGCTTGGTGCGCCCGACGATATCGATATCATCTGGACACCCTTATGGAATACAGCGCATAACATCCAGTTATTATTCCTTATTGAGCGTAGGATTTTGGAGCAAGAATTTGCGTTGTTCCAAACCTTTGCGAGGAAAATGGTCAGCAAAACCTCGTGTTTGGAGTCTGGTCTCAACGTTATTGTCATAGATCCATGCTCCATGCATTGACGTCCTTCAAGAGCTACTGAGCGCTGCTCATGAGATGATTATTTTGCAGCTTTGGAACAAACTTTCCATTCCTCCTAAAGTGAATTGCCGCTACACCATAAGAGTTTGCTTCATCGATTTGGGCTTTCAGGGCGGGTCTCGTCATTAACATTTTGCCGGACTTCTGTAAAGAGCTTGTAACTCTCAAAGTGAGCTCATGAATTTTCGGGAAAGTATAACATTTGAATTTCGTAAGAGGCCCTTCGACAGTTTGAACTCAAATAGCCAAACACAAAAGTCCATAAAAGCTAACGTTATACTTCTTCTACTTGTTAACTGGCCATAACAGCCCGTTATTGGATTACGGCCTGATATACCTGTACCTGGCTCTTCCAATGGGGACATGGCCTGCCACTTCGTCGCCTCCTGTCAAAAAGTGCATTCGGTACTTTTCTCGCAGAAGCTTGGTCATCGTGATCATGCTATTGACGTGATCGACATCGTGATCATACGCTCCAGGGCAAAAGTATCTAATGCACTTCGCTCCCTCGCCTGTGCTTATATCAAACATTGGCACTGATTTCACACACGATCTTTGTATGATCCTTTGAATAGCTGCAAAACGTTTCTTTCGTTTTCAGGGGGTTGAAAGTTTCCACAAGTTAGCTACTAATAGCCTTCAAGACCTTTGGCCACAACTAATAGGGTGACTATTCGTTGATAGTTCCATATAGCAGGTACATTCCTGGCTGTTGCCCAGGCAATCCTCAAAACAAGTTGCCCTAAAATAACTGAAAAATAAAAACCCATTTTCGTAGTAAACACTCGGAAGATTTAAATGCATAATTATTTTGATATGATGCATAGTTCCGGGCTGCAGGAGCAGCTCTGGCCGTCAGCCAGTTTTGGGGCGCGTGCGTTAATTGCGTGTGAGCGAGATGGACGCTGCAGGACTCGGCATATCCTGTACTGGCTAAGACTAAACCAAGTTCGACTCTTACGTTGAAACTTGTTCGAACTTCGAAGTGAAATGCAAAAATTATTGTTAATTGAAACAAGTTTGGGTAAGGACTCGCGAGTGTATGCGTTGCCAGGCAACAACAAATGCAGCCAAGGGGCACAGTGGTGTTCCCAGTCATTTTTGTAGTTAATATTTTAATTAAATGCAGCGTGGAAGCAGGATAGCAGCTAAACGCGACAGGACTCGCCGCTCGCAGTCAAAGTTGTGGCTATGAATGTGCAGTGTGTCGCTGACGCGTGGCAGGTGTATTTACGAGACGCGTTATGCAGGGGTCCAAGTACGTGGCCGGGGCACGGGCTTAGACAACAACAGTTTTATAATGGTATTGAGCTAGCTACGGGTATGTGTGTGTGCGCCGCAAGCTGAAAATGAAAAACAACAAAATACGTTTTGCTAGGGGTTGTTGGATGTCCGGATGCATCAACAACAGATACAGATACATTTGTATCTTATGCCAGCGCGCTCCACTAATGCGAGGGGGAGACGCCGCTAAAAGACGCATGGCGGCACGCGAACAGCGCATTGAACTTTGCACAGCCGAAAAAGTTCAAGTCCGGCAAATCAAACTGTCTTCAAGTTGTCGCGCCACCGCGAACGTTGCTTTTGTCTGTGCCACACAAACGCCCTAAGTTGTAGCTTGTGATTTTTGTGGGGTTTGGCTTATGTGTAGACGGACGGACAGTGAGACGCCGCAAGACAGCTGATAACTATCATTACCTGCAGCGGTTGATTTTGGTCTTGCGGTTGTAGCTCATCATGAAGTTGCCACAACGCTGACGCTGACGCTGACGCTGATGACGACGATGATCATCATCATGATCGTGTTCATGATCGTGCAACAAACAGAGCGCACAGTCAGTAGCACGCACCATTAGATGCGGTCAACATGAAAACATCTGCTCTTCTGTGTATCCGTACAATACCTATGCACATTTTGGGGTCAACAGCTACTAAGACAACAACAACAACAACAACAGCTATATCAAGATCTTGTCGAGTGGCATGCGCCATTTTCAAATTGAAACGAAAAGTTCAGTTTAAGTAACAAACAAAAAATGTATCTCAAGCGTTTTGCTGCAGTTCTAGATGCAAATGAAGCCATTTGTTAGCAATTTTTATGGCTGCGACGACGAGGACGACGACAACGACGGACTTAGCACATAAAATTTTAATCAATTTTTAGCAGGTTGATGCTGCAAGCCGTAAATCGCTGTTTAGCCCGGGATTAGCGCATATAACGTTTAATTTTAAAAACGCATAAAATTTTGTAACAATGTCGGCCGCAGCCTAGAAATGCAGCCTTGATCTTGATTTCGTGCGTCCGTCCGTCCGTCCGTCCATCCGTCCGTCCGTGTGGCGTTCAACATTTTGCGCCATTAATGGCATATTGTGCCACCGCCACTGCGAACTTGTCGCTGAACTTGTTTTTGCCGCATTTTTGCTGTTTTAAAGTTGCAAAGTTTTTGATTTCGTTTGTGGTAGTGGACTTGAACTTGGCTGCCGTTTATTGATTTTTAATGAAGCGTAGACTAAGCGCGGCAAGCAGCTTTTGAAGTGCTGCCACATGTGGCACAGCAGCCAAAAACATTTTGCACACAAATCATCAATCAGTTGCTGGTTGCTGCCACTAAGCCGCGCCTAATTTCTACTAATTCGTGTGTGTCTACAATCTGGTAACGCCCACGTCTCTTTTAGGGTCAACAGCTTTCTTCACACCTTGTTATTTTTTGTGTGTTGCACGGCACACGGGACAACATAGTGTGCCAAACTGTGCCTATTAGTGGCAATTTTAAGCTGATTTAGGCTGCAGCATGTATTCCAATTAAAGTTCTCTAAAATGCCAAGTGAGCCTCTTAAAAACTCATTAATCACTCGCTTAACTTGGCTCTGTCGCTGTTGCTGTGTATTGGTGTCAGATCGATCTCGAAATATGGCCAAAGCCTGGCAAAAAACGAAAAAGGTGCGAACCAATTTACACCTCAGTCTGGGCACAAACACACACATACACACTCGACTCCGATGAGACGCGACGCGACGCGACTCGTCCGTGTCCGTGCCAGCACCTTAGCCCTTAGCAGCTCGATTTCTATGAACTTCACGCCTACCGAATTGAAATTACCTTGGCAGCGCCTGCAATTGAGCGCAAGCTGCGTTTTTCATAGGGCACTCGGCGCCAAGTTAATGGACTTGCCACATAACGCTAAGGGCTTAGGCTAGCTTAAGCCCCAACTTAAACAGCAGCTGATTGCTTGTGTCCCAACCAATTAACCAATTAAATCTAGACATGCACCAATTTAGGTGCCTTAAAATTATTCAACGACCACACATTATAAATTTTAAAGCAGCCCCAAAAACATAAAATTCCTGCAAAAACACGACAAACTTTTGTCACAAAATGTCAAGAGCCGGTGATTTACTTCAATGTCTGTGTCGCGGCGAAAAAAATGCAACACCACAACAACAACCACAACCAACTATGACGACTGTCTGGCTCCTTCGTTGCCTTTATGAGGAACAGCAGCCAGGAGCCAGCGGCCAGTGTTGCCTCTGGCTGCTCCTGGCTGCTGGCTGCTGGATGCTGGCTGCTGTGTCTCTGTGTTGCAAGTTGTTGTGGCATTTGATTGCCGAGAAATTAAAACGTTACGCTTGCTAACGCATTGCCCCAAAATGAAGCTGACATGGCGGTGGTTTTGTGTCGATCTTTGGTCAGCCATCAATCAACTGGTCAACACGCAGCCGCCAGTTAGACAGAACAACAGACAGACGTAGTTGCAGTCGCCGTCGCTGTCTCCGTCGCTAGTAACTAACTAGCTAGAAAATCTTGCAGAATATATGCAAAGCATTACTCCACAACTCTCCCGAACACTGTACCTCCCTCTCTCTCGAACTTGGGATTCCTTCGCAATAAGACCACAAACATACTATATGCCCGCGGGTTGTTTTCATTTTGTAATATAAAACTTTCAACACCTTCGCATCCAAAATGTTTATGACTTCAGTTCCAAGTGCAACTTCGACTCCGTTTGCGATTGCCTTCAAATTGTTTCTGATTTGAGGAGACCAAGAACCAATGCCATTGCCATTCCCATTGCCATTCCCATTGCCATTCCCATTGCCATAGTCAGCATTGGGAGTTGGCTTTTTGTTGTTGTTGCTCGACACGATGTGATTTTATGCTCTGGACTGTGATATATCTGGCATTGCATTTAGGCACGTACGTTTTGAGGTTCTTGCATATATAATTAAGCGTTTGCTGGATTTGCTTTATGCCCGGTTGGAAATGTGGGAAGACGCTGTTGCCGATGAGCAAACTGCAAGGCGCAGTTATGTCTGTTGCATTTCGGTGCGGTTCAAGGTTCTTAACTTACTTAACTGGCCATAACAACCCGTTACCGGGTTACGGCCTCACGTAAAGCTCTCCTCCAGGCGTCTCTGCTTTGAGCGAGCCTGGTCCAATTGGTGATACCAAAGGTAGCTAGTGTGCTCCTTCCAGCGAAGACATGGTCTGCCCGTCACTTTCCTTCGACAACCGCATTGAAGACGCTTCTCGCAGCAGCTACGCCCAACATGACTTAGCCAGCGGAGCCGCTGGATCTTAATTCGCTTGACTAGGTCAATGTCGTCGTAGAGCTCATAGAGTTTGTCGTTTGATCGCGCAAAAGGGCCAAAGATCTTACGGAGCACTTTCCGCTCAATCACTACTAGGGCATTTTCATCAGACTGCGACATCAGACATGCCATAAAGCAAAACGGAAAGGATGAGCGTCATATAGAGTGTTAGTTAGTAGCCGGATTCCTGAGAATCCGAAGTATGTACCTTTAGATATTTGGGGATCTTTGAATTCGGCAATTCGTTCCCTGGCATTCTGTCACTTGTTTCCTGTTTTCGCCAAACACCGCAATGTCCATCTTTTGGGATATTCTACTTTGGCGATTCATTTCCTGGCTCTCCTGAGAATCCGCACTATCTTGCATATTTCCTGGTTTTTTGCCACTTGTCCAGCAATACAAGCGGCGATTCGATTCCTGTTTTCGCAATACACCTCAATGTCAATCTTTTGGTTTCTCCTGAGAATCCACACTAGCCTACACATTTAGATACTTGGGGATCTTTGAATTCGGGAATTCGTTTCCTGGTTTTTTGCCACTAACTTGGCCAGCAATACAAGCGGCGATTCGTTTCCTGTGTTCTCTAAGCATCCAAACTAACTTGCCCATTTTGACATTTGGGGATCTTCGAATTCATCGATTCGGTTCCCTTTTTCTCTAAGCATCTGCACTAACTTGCCAATTGAGACATTTGAGAATCTTCGAATTCGGGGATACGTTGCTTAAGTTCCCTGAGCATCCTCACTAACTTGCCAATTGAGACATTTGGGGATCTTCGAATTCATCGATTCGGTTCCCTTTTTCTCTAACCATCTGTACTAACTTGCCAATTGAGGAAACGTTGCCTAAGTTGCCTAAGCATCTTCACTAACTTGCCAATTGAGACATTTGGGGATCTTCGAATTTGGCAATGCGTAACTAGGTATCCTACCACTAACGTCCCCAACACTACAAGGGCATCCGCACTAACTTGCCAATTGAGACATTTCGGGATCTACACTACAGGCAGCTAATTTGACACTGGGTGCTGTCCAGCCTCCAATGACACGCACCGTACGGGCAGCAAGCACAAGAGGCAGCACGCCCGCGCTTTTTGCTCGCCAAGATTGTCATCACTAACGCAAAGTGGGAGCTTTCTTCAATCTGTGTGTGTGAGTGTGTGTGTGTGTAGCGTGTTCAAGATTTGTTTGGTTTTTTATTATTGTTTTTTTTTTTTGGTCTGACTTGGATACAGGATGCATTGGGTTATATGGCTTGGGGTTTGGGGGCTACATTGCCTAATGCAATAACAAATATTTATACTTTTTGCGATAAATGTTTGCGTTGGTTAATAAAGCGATTTGTTATTCACATTCGTGCTCATAATTTATATGCTTAAATTGGATTAAGTCCTCGATGTTTGCCTGCGCTTGGGTCACGCATGGCTCCAATGTGGAGGCGTTTTGCATGTGGCTGGCTGATGCGGTAGCGCCGCGGGCTGCTGCAGCAATTCATGCAACAAGCATGTTCCGGAGGCGTGAGTGTGAAGGTGTGAAAAGTTTATGAGACGACTGATCAGTTTTTTTGTTTTTGGACACTTTGTAGCTTGTAAAGTGGCTGGCATGGCGGAAAAGCTAATGGTTAGTTTTTGAGTACGACATGGCAAATTACTTAGCCGGTCCAGCGTAATGACAACACCTACAAAAGAGAGTAGCTCAGGCAGAGTGGCAAGATCGGGCACAATTGCTGCAACAGGACGGAACCAAGTGATCATTTACAGGCAACGATCATTTATTTAAAAATTATTGCAACATCGATCACTCCACACACACAGAGACACCGAGACACTGAGACACTGAGACACACGATCCCAGCCAGCCCAGACATTGGCACTGCCCGTGTGCCATTTCATTATTATAGGGCACGCAGTCGGCGTCAAGCGTTGAGCGTCGATCGCTGCCTGCGGACCCTAGTGAGAATTCTCTGCTTTTTTTTGTTTTTTGTTTTTTTTGCGCACATTTGATGAACCAGAGTCGTTTGTGGCTGTGGCTGGACCGGATATGCAGCCGCATCGACAAAATGCTCTACATTTATTTATGGATCCGCCTCCTCTTCAGCTGTAGCTGTGGCACTCGCTCGCCCGCTCGCTCTTTCACTCTGTCTCTCACTTGCTGAAAATCAATTGTAACTTTTGATTTTGATGAATTGATTTTAGATTGCGTAGATTTTGATAATCCCGAAGTCAGGCGGCACTCCATGTAAGCTGTCATTAGAACTGCAGTAATCTGTGTTGATGGCACCGCAATTAGGCAGCATTTTTCATCCCACTATATGGTGTGGCACACACACACACTCACACTTTGGGGCGATAAGCATAGACATTATAGGCAATTTGTTGTAATTGAAAATTAAAGTGTCAGCCTGTGGCATTCATTAAAAACAAACCGTGGGCCGCTGTCCAAGAGCTGCTCCAAGACTTGCTCCCATAGAGCGGGCCAGTTTTGTCGTCGACATGATCGGCGATAAGGCGCGCTTTACAAACTGCAGATCCTGAGCTTACATTAAGCTGATATGCAAATTATGCGCTGTGCATATTTTAGCCAGCATTGCGCTCCATTGCGGCATATTCCAGCGAATCGTCGCCAGCGTCGCCATCGCCATCATCGTGGTCGGTATCGTTGTTTAAATTAGCGTTAGCAAAAGTATGCCAGGGTCAGTGCAGGACCAGGGCGGCACCGGGATCAGCTTAAAGTACTACTACGACTAAGCGTTTGCCCTGACAACGCATCGCAATACGATTCGCGATTCAGGCGAAAACTTTTCAAAGTACATAGCTTACTTACTATATACGGCGAAACTTCGGCGTTCAGTAAACGTAAGCACGTTCACGCAAATTCAAGTTAAGGTCCGTCAACACTTCGTTTAATGTGACGTCGCAAAGCATGTATTTAATTACCCCCCTCGCCCATCGTCATAGTTCAATGATTCCCACCTTCCTAACGTCATTTATAAAGAGCCTCTAAGCACAATTTAAAGCTAAATTTGTTGCTCCTCGCACATGCCGTGATGGTAACACATTTAAGAGCTTGGCATGATGCACAGCAAAGCATAAACGCATGGCAACTTTATTGCAATTATTGTTTGTTTCTTTCCGTACATGCCGGCAGGACACCTATAGGTTTGACGTAAAGCTAGCATTAATGAGTGCTAGGTGGCGCTGGCATATACATATGCAAAATTCATTGAAATTATTGCTTGTTTCTTTCGGTACATGCCGTGACAGCAGTACACCAATGAGATTGACTTAGCGCTATCATAAACAAATGCTAGATTTCGCTTGCATAACGGCATATAAAAGATTGGTTTACATAAATGAATGCTAGCTGGCGCTGGCATATACATATGTACATATGAAAAATTCAGTGAAATTATTGCTTGTTTCTTTCGGTACATGCCGTGACTGTAGTACACCTACATGGCGCTAGCATAAACGAAAGCTAGCTTTCGCTTGCATAACGCCATGCTAAATTTGTTGAGATTATTGTTTGTTTCTTTCCGTACATGCCGTGATGGTAGTAAAACAATGAGTTTGACAAGGCGCTAGCATAAACGAATGCTTGATTAATGGCAGTAGAAATTGCTTTGATGAAAAACAGGCAATCAAGTGCGCAACAAATATGTGTAATTAGTGCACAAAAAATTATTCCTGAAAGTATCCCTTGATCCACGTCAGTTTGATTGAGATGATGTCCGATCTTTTGTTGATTTTTATAAAACTTTGTCTTTCGCAAGTTTCTGCTATTAGTTGGCAGATCTCAGATTAGTTCAAAGCACGAAATTTAAGATTACAATTTGCGCTCAAATCTGGCTTAAAGCATGTGGCGATCAGGCGCTTTTTTTCTCAACAAATTTCAAAATCCTAACTCAACAACGTCATACCATCGACCTTTCTAAGTCGAAAGAACAGTCATTTAACGAATTGCCAACTAAAACCTACACCCAAATCATGCCTGCTTCCAACTGTGCGATCACCAACACTGCCACGCTGTCGCCAATGCTAGTACGCAGTTAATAGACTCTTTTCAGCCAATTGATGTCGTATATATATAAGGAAAGAAAAAAAACCGTCTCAGCCATGCCACGACATTATCGTCGACGTCATCGTCGTCAACGATGATCGAGGCTGCGATCGCGCTCTGTGTATTTGTATTTAAAATTTACAACTTTTTTGCAACGTTTTAATAATGTTTTGATGAATTTTATATGCGTTGCTTGTCGTCAGGGCGAGCTGCTGCTGAGCGCTTTGGCTGAGCCATGAGCTGTGAGCTGCGCTGATCATGGCTTTGATCATGGCTTTCGGCACTTGGGCGCTTGGGCGCTTGGGCGCTTGGGAGTTGGTTGCGCTGCTTCGCTGGATTTCGCTTGGAGCTGACTGCTTTTTGCATTTTGCGAGTGTCAGTTTATGAGTTTCATTATATTTTAGTCTTTTTAATAGTCAGCCGCAAGATTGTCGATCGTCGCAACGATCGATGAGTCGATCGTTCGTTCGTGATTATGTTGTTCCAATTTTTTATGTTCGCCAACTTGCTGTTGTTGCTGTTGTTTTAGTTACCTTTGGCCATTTGACAATATCAATGAGTGCACACTAATTTACGAAACACCGAGCGATCGTACGAGCGTAGAGACAATTTAATCGATTAAACAACATCTTTTGTCTTTTGTGCTTTTGTCGCTAATAAAGAACGTGATATATTACACGCGTCGTGGCGTATCTTCGCATCTCTCGGCCTGCTACTCCCGCCAGTTGTAAGCGTGTACATTTGTTTGGTGGCAACAAAAACATGGCCGCTTAAGGATCGCCCAGGCCGCCACCGAAATGTAGCAACTTAATTTCAATCGTTCAGCTTATTGTTATAGCCCATAGTATAGTTGTAGTGAAACAATGGGGGCAGCAGCCGGAACACGTTGTCCAGTTCCCAGTCTCAGTCGCAGTTGCAGTTGTAGTTGCCGACTGTGTGGCACACCAACGAAGCTGCCACAGTGAAAATAATAAAATTTAAGGATCTGCCCGCTGATCCACTCGATCGGTCGCTTTTTCGGGCCAATTATTGTGTGCGTTGTTGCAATAAATTCGTTTATCGCCGCTGTTGTTGCCGCTGCAGCAGCCAAAATCATTTAAAAGCGATCATTTTTGGTAGATTAAGTGATTGCCAAAGTTTTATGGCCGCCACCGAGTGGTCAAAGATCGCTAAGATCGCCCCAACTGTACATTTTTATCCTTCTGTTTCTGTTGTGCGCTCATCGATTTAGACTTACAAATTGATTGAGTTATGTAATTGTTCCATCTTGTTTTTTGCTCCTTGTTTTTTTTTTTTTTTTTTTTGCCCTTTTACATGACTGCGCTTTACATTTTAATTAAAATAGCAACAACAATAAGCTGGAATTGAGTTGTTGTTGTTGCACTTGTCAAAACAACAGTTAAGCGTGGTTCTTACAGGCATTTATGATCGTGATATGTTCAATTTCAGTGTGAAACTCACATTTTGGTATAAGGAAAATATTGCGAAAGCTCAGATTACTAATCGATGAAAGTAGCAAGTGATCTCGCATGCGAAATTCGTGAAGATCTGACTCGTTTAAGAGGTCGATGTGAACTGCTGCCACCACACACGTAGCCAATCAGCAAGCAAACCAATTCGACATCGAAAACACAAATAACGATTTTCTAAATGATAATACGAACTCATAAGGAAGTTTGGCAACAAAAAATTTTCCAACCCAAATGGATAACACAACTACAGAGGCCGAATCAGGCCACCCGAGTCAGGCAAACCTGATTCCCACCCGATGACTTGCTTCACATTTATAGTGGTTTCTCTTTTTTACGTGTCAGAAAAGGATATCATCAAACAAATCAGGCCACCTGAATCAGGCCACCCGATGACTTGCTGCACATATAAAGTGGTTTTACTTTTTTATGTGTCAGAAAAGGATATAATCAGGAATGTTGGCTAGCAAGATTGGAAAAGAAAGCCATATAATCTTTCAAGGAGAACATGGATAAATAATATCGCAAAGATTACGTTGCATGAGTCACACAATTTCTGCGACTATCAGCCGGGAAGCATCTGGATATATCGTCTCAATTAGATACCCAACGTGCCAAAGAGAAGGAAGAAACCAGGGCTGCTCTCAGACCGATCATTGCAGAACTACCACTGAGAGAAGATCATGAGAGCAGCGCTTCTACTTTAACACGTATTGAAAAGAAAGATGAGAAGCTTCAGTGTATCTTGCGATTCAGAATCAAATCTGTCGAAAGAGCATACAAATGCAAGACGAGATAAAACAAACATGGCGTGATATGCTTTAGTCTTCTTGGCAATGAAACCAATGATGTATCAGGAACTGAGCAGCTCTCAGCATTATCCGAAGCAAGTGCTTCAAGTCCTGTACAGAGCGAGAATTTTGTTGGCTTTAGATTTTTGGACTGGACACAATTACAATAACTTATCATATCATATTTGCTTCCAATTCTCTTCCAAACTTCAATCGGCTACGCCGTATCCTTGTCGCGGACACCTATTCATGTTCAGTTTAAGCTTTTCAGCTTTTGAGGTGAAACAATGCTTGCCGCGTCTTGGGTGTAATGGTGTGAATCGGATGGCCTGATCGGGCTCTGTTGTGCGTCTACTTTTATGTTTTACATCTTTAATGCATCGTTTTGTTAATCAAAAACTCCATGAAACATCTGCCAGACGTTTTCCAACACTATTTGACAAAATGCAAAAGCAATCGTTTTTTCATATTGAAAGCAACTTGAGGTATTTGTAATTTCGATATTACTTATCATGAATTTTACTTTTGTCCATAAAAACAAGGCAGTTGGAATAGCCGGACGGACTCCCGGACTGACTGACTAACTGACTGTCTGTAAACTTGAGCGCATCAAGCGAGCTATCAATGCCATTTCACTTGAGAAAGCAACGGCGACAGAGATCACGTCAACGCTCGCGAAGCTGAAGCACATCATAAATCACACACCGCAGCAGTCGCAGTCGGAACTGAGTTGCAGCTGAGTTGCTGCTGCTGCGGCTACGGTTGCAGTGGCATGCAATCGTTGCAGCAACTTGGGCTGGGATGCGAGGCGACTCCTTAGCATTTTGTGTGCACTTGTTGTAAATTTCGTCAGAAAACATTCAGCGACAAGTGTTTGTTGCCACTGCCACCGTTGGTAGCCTGCCATGACGTGAGCACAATGCGTGCGCATAATTCAGACGCGCCAGTTGCATGCAACCAACAGCCAGCGGACACCACCGCCCCATGCCAAGTTGCCAAGTAGATATAGAGTGAGAGGGAGATCGAGCGAGATCGAGCGAGATCCTGATGAAGCTGCAACCGAAGCTCATTCATTCATGCAATGCTGTCGTCACCCATTGATTCATGTCTGTGGCACGGCACACATTCCTTTTGCTTGCCACTTGTCAACACTTCATTTTGTCGCTGTTGTTGTTGTTGCTCAGACAGCAAAGATGCTGAACTACTCCTTTGATAAGTCAATCATGCCAAGTTCGAGTATTGCCGACAGCTTTACTTCCAGTTGTTGTTGTTGTTGTTGTTGCTGTTGCTGTTCATAAAGTTCCACTTGTTGGCATTGTGTTGTTGTTGTTGTTGCTGCTTGTTGCTTTTGGGCACTTTTTGTTGTTGTTGTTGTTGTCTTATTACAGCCACAAACAAACAAACAAACACAAAAACAACCAACAACTTTGTATTCAAGTGCAACTCGAACTTCTTGTCCTTTGTTGCATCTCATTGTTTTGGTCAAGTGTTTTGGCTGGACTTTTGAATCTGCATCGAAACAACAGCTACAACAACAACAACAAGCCAAAATATAAGAATACATTTCTTTCAATTATATATCAATCAAATGCACTTGATTAGTGGCACTTAATCATTCGCACTTGTTGTAAATTGTAGTTTCTGTTGTTGTTGTTTATCAGTATTTTAAGATTTCCAGGGCCGTAGTGTGCAAATCTGGAGTCAGGATGTCAATTTTACAGTCCCTTTGGGATATTTCATCGCGAGTATCATTGTTACTATCACTGTTAAAGTCTTCATTGCGGACTCCCTTGCGAATACAAAGTGCCCGATTTCTCTTCCTCTGGATAGGTTTGTGGATTGGTTCATGATATGGGACATGGATCTTTGGAAAACTCAGCATTGCTTATGGCAACAAATATTAAACTTCTTGCTCGTTATTGCATAGTTCGTATTTTTGAAGATCTTCGTTTTTTCTCCTTTCTAGTGTACCACGTACCAAAATTAAGCTCCTTCACTAAAAGTTTGTAGGGCGGTGAAATGTGTAAAGTTACATCGTCGTGCTCGTCCTTAGTCAATCATCGTCATGCTTTACTTTCTTGTCTATTCTTCGTCATTCCTTCGTGTATCTACGGTCTTATCATTTCTCTTTCTTTTACGACTTCGGTAATATTCCTCTGCCCTTACCTCCTCATCCTTCTCCACTTTGTCATCATGCTCGGCGTAGCGATCAGTTAGCGTAGCTCCATATCATCCTCCTTAGTGCAGCGAGCTGGGTGTTGAGCTCCTCATCTTCATCTGTCCACTTCCTACGTATTCGGTCATATGCCTCATCCCTTTCGTCGTCCTTCTTGTTTTATATGCTGATCCGACATTCTAGATAATAGGAATCCATGTCCGTATCGGTTGTGCTGCTTATAGATCAGCGTAAAAGCAAAGTGGCAGAGCGGGTTGCATCGTGCCATCAATGTCAGCCAATGGCAAAATGCTGCAAAAAGCAGACCCAACATAGACCTATGAATGGTCATGCCTGCTTTAAAGCATGCCTTCACCGATTTAAGCACGAGGGGTTCGAGGCTCCTTCTATGATCCCTATGGAAGGGCGGCCGCAGAAGATGCGGAGCACACGTGTGCCCGCTTATTGGAAGAGCAAGAGAGCGAGATCCATTGTCCATATTCCAAATCCAAATCACAGATCTATATTGTGCTTGATAGAGTGTGAATCTGTGTGTTTCAGGCAAAAGGTCAGCAACAAATATAACACAGCTGCTTCGGCGGGATAGAAGACGACGTGAATCAGTCAATTCTTGCGGGAGCCGCCCAGCTTCATACTCTTTTGGCTTCTTTATAATAAATGTTATTGTATTTTTACTGCTAACTAGCGGGCTTCGCCCTCTGCTCGCTTCGCTCACTAAACCCTTTGCTCCTAAGGGGTAGACAGATACTTCTCTTACGTCTCTTTCAATAGACAAATTTTCTATATGTATTATTTTCAACGTAGTGTCTTGTCTTTCTCTGTGAGATCTTGCTCTGTCTTTTTGGAGAAAGCAATGGTTTCGTATATCAAGCTGATTCGATAAAACTAGGCAGCTTTCTAGGTCTCTGAGACCTAGATGGTGCTACGAACACCCGCTTAACTTACCTGCTTCCAGTGGCTCGACTTAGCGACAGTTCTCAATCCTGGCTTGAGCTGTGCTGCGTTCCAACAAAACGTCAAGGATGCCCGTAATTTGCAACAAAAAAAAAACACCGCAAAATAACTGTTTCATTAACAAAACATGCCAAAATAGCCGGCACAAGGGTTAATCAGCTAAGGTTATCGGCTGTGACTTGCCTTGCTCCAAATATTTTCACAGCTCATTAAATTGTAATTTGAAGAGCAAAATGTTACGAGCAAAAATTGTACGTACGTGGTAGTAATAAACCGTTGCATTGATATTATCACCTAAAAGTAACACCTGAATAACACTGAGCGGCGAACCCAAATCCAAGCCCAAAACCCACTTAGTGGCGGCAGCAAGACTCAAGATGCATTCAACAATTTAATTAAAATGAAATTTTCGAATCACATTCGCACTTACGCGTTCAACTGGGAGCAGCAGATAGAGTAGGGCACTGGCGGAGGGAGTACCTTTAACTGATCTCAGACACACACACACACAACAAGTTGATCGTGATTACGGCAAGTTGCAACGCCGCCGACAAAGCTGTCTCGATAGTCAGCAATGCCGCAGCCGCTGCTGCAGTCGGCGTCCCCAATGCCTCATTGCTGACGATGATCAATGATCTTTAGCCAGCAATGGGACGCACACACTGGAGGCGCAAGTGATCTTGATTATGTGCCCAGTAGACCAACTGAGAGGGGTGAGTGTGTGTGTGTGTGTGTGAGTGCGACATAAGCGGCGTGTAATGCGCCATGCATTACGTGTATCTGGCGTTGTCATCGTGTCAGTTAGCTATACACTCGCATATTATTAATTGGATAACGTTGCACTTGGAACTGGGCACTGGGTGCTCCCCACTCTCAAATAATTGCTATAGAATTTATGTATGTGTTAATTTGTCTCTCCAAGTTGTGATTTATTTGGCTCGCTCTTGGTAATTATCAAGAGCAGGAGCAGCAGCAAGTGTTATCAGCCCCATGTCGCTGCTCCAACTGCAACTGCAACTGCTGGATTGACAGAACACAAGTGGTGCTGGTGGTGGCACGCTGGAGGCTCTTATCGTTTAGCTGGAGCTGCAATTTGTTGTAATGTTGGGCAGCGACATAATCATTTCTTTTGTGCGCCGCAATTTGTATTGTTCGCATAATTAAATTGACGCTTAGCATTCCACTGGGCCCAGTTAGTCAGCGAACCAGTCCCGAGCCATAGCCAAAGTCATGACTAGAACCAGAACCCAAGCAGCCCGTTGACATTGACACGCGCAGACGACAGCCGTAATCGGGCTGGAGCTGCTACTCCACCCGGCGACCGCTTCGTCGGTATAATTAGGAACGATTAAACACTTGTCAATGTGCACAGTGCACCCAGTAGCTGCTGCTGCTGTTGTTGTTGTTGCTGTTGTTGCTGGGATCCCACCGTGCGGCTTACAACAAAAGCATTTTCCACTTGGGCTTGCAACTATTTTGCTATTTGCAACAATTGCAATTGGACTGTGACCGTGGACAGTCTGCGGAATTTGTCAAGCGCAAGGACACAGATACGTTGGACACAGGTTGACTGCAATTATGCAGTCCATACCCAGAGCTCAAGCTCAAGCTCAAGCCCAAGCCCACATACTACTTACTAACTAGTGCAGCCATTTATTTATCAATGCTTTAAGGCCTCAGGGTTGTCTCGCCCGCTCGCCCTAGCCCTCTGCTCACTGCCCATCACCCGCTCTCGCTCACACTGTCAATGGCAATTGTTGTCAAGCTTGTTTGATTAGCGTGTTACCTGGCGGCCGTAGCAGAGCAACGTCATCAACAGCATCGCAAGCACATCGACATCAACGTTCAACTATAAATACTCAATTATAAATTTATTGATTTTAATGAACGTTATCAATTTTCAATATTAAAACAGCCAGCGAGCGAACTTTTCAATAAAATATTAATCAACTGCCATGGCAACAAGGTCGTTGCAGTTGCAGTTGTTGCAAAACCAACTATATGCACCAAGGAAGCAGCGCATTCCGTGGCACAGAGCGCGCATAAAAGGTTTCAGTTTTCATAGCTGATTATGTGGGACAGACGACACTAAAAATTCCTCATAAGGCATTTAAGTTCAGATCCTGCTTCTTCTTCTTCTTCTTCTTGACTGGATGTAGGCTACTGCTACAGGCGCCGCTTCGCGCACCACTTCGCCACCCGGTAATGCCAAAGGTAGTTGGTGCGGCGAGCTACCACCTAACTTCAACAGCTGCTTCAAAGACCCTTTTCCCAGGAGCATCTTCTTCAAACAATATGAACAAGCCAGCGGATTCACTTGACAACATCAAGACGTCGTTCTATCGTATGTAGTAATAGTAAATCTTAAGAGCCTGTCTGATCTAGATCAACCCAAACTTTAGCATCACAAACCAAGACGCTCGGAAGGAGCTTCTTATAGAGGGTTAGTTTCATCTAGCGCACGCCTACTGAAACCAAAGTAACATCTATTGGCGAGAGTGAGGCTACGCTTGATCTCCATGCTGACATCGTTTTTCATTGTGACGGTGGTGCCAAGGTAGACGAAATCCATGACTCCTGAGAGTCCAAACGTTGCGTCTCTTTACGCACAACTTTCGGGTTCCAAACTCAGCTCTCAAAGAAGACTTCGTAGCGCAAATAGCCTTTCACCGTTTGGTGATAACATCAGCGGACACCATGTGAAGTATGTTCGACAGCTTGATTTAGGTAGAGACAGCATCACCCTGTCCTATACCAAGTGAATGATAATCAGAAGCTTTACCTTGTTCTACCGGAGCCTAGACTCAACCGGCAGACTCTGTCGAAAATGTCTAGTCAGCAAATTTGAACTCATTTCTATACCCTCTTCCAAAACATACGTTTTCCGGTAAATTTGGCAGCGCTGATCTCAAATCAGTTTTCGAATTATCGCTATTTCAAAACATTTGATAAATGAGCTCAATTTTGTTGCCTCGTGTAAGCTTCCTCGTGTAAGTTTCTGGCTAGCAGAATAACATTGCGACGTTTTCGAGTTAGTGCCAAGTACTATTACTTGTTAGTATCTTCTTCTTCTTTGTAACTAGCCATACGGCATGATGTAGAACACTTCTCCAGGCGTCTCTGTTTTCCACGCGCATATACTTGACGCCGCTGACTTGAACTTCTTCTTCTTAACTGGCCATAACAACCCGTTAATGGCTTACGGGCTGATGTATTTGTTTCTTTGGAATTGTGGTTTTACGGGGTGGTCTCGAAAGAACCAGTTGTCATTATAAGTCGCCTCATACGACATGCTTTGACCTGTTGAGGTGGTATTCTCTAACATGCTCACCACACTGGGAGAACTACTCCAGTCATATGACAGCGAATACAAATTAAACGCCAATCAAATCAATATTCAAATTCAATTGCAATCAAGTTACTCGGTTTACAACCCAAAAACGAAAAAAAAAAAACAAATGTCAATTTGAAAGCTGTGCAAATAGCGCCGTCTTGCACTTGGCGATGGACTTGGAGAGACGCGGGCAAGGATATGCAAACAAATGAATCCATATTTATAAGGAAGCGCAAGAAGAACAAGACAGGACACACACAAATATACAAACATAGACACACACGCGACCATAAAATAGACAAGCTGCAAAAGTGTAGGGTATAGGGTATAAGGCAGGGCAAGGCAGGAAGGTAAAGGAAATGTGCAAACGCGTGCGCCTACTCAAGTGATAAGAGCACACACAGACACAGAGTGAGTTCACATTTGCTTCCTGGGCAGGAGCAGGGGCAGGGGCAGGGGCAGGGCTGGGCAATATCAGCTGCCAGGGGCCTAGCCCTAGGGCTAGGCATAAAAGGGCTAGCAATCAAAGTGCATCTGCACACCGACGATTGTTGTTGTTGTCGTTGTAGACACAGGATCAGACATTGAAGCACGCACGCACGCGCATTGCAACACCTTGAGCTGATCGGTCGATCGGTCGGTCGGTCGGTCGGTCCTTCCAAGCAAATATGAGAAAGGCTTACTTACCCCAGGCGCCGAAATCACAGCCAAAACGGGGCAACGCAGCGTTGACAAGAAAGCAGTTGTTATTCTTGCTGCTGTTGTTGCAACGCCCACGACATGTGCATCGGTAAAGGGCGCAATGTTGCACCTTTGCACGCTTCCTGCAACGTGGCAACGTTTTAGCAATTTGAATGCAGCTACTTCTAGCAGTTGCTATCAAAGTCAGCGGCATAATCATTTGTCTGCGCTTTTTATAACCGACAACAATGTTGTCTGCGCCACAACTTGGACTCGTTATAAGCGCATAAAAAGCTATAAGATATGTTGCATGAAAATTAAGTCAGCCACAAAATGCTGACAGGGTTTATGGCTTTATGTCAAACAGTAGGTGGCTGCCGCTTGAGCTGCAGCAGCTAGTTGCTCTTGTCATAATTGAATCCGCGCATATTTTATGTGCCACACGGCAGGTGCGGGTGGTCGACGGCGGCGGTAACGGCGGCGGCACAAATGGGATCTATGCAAATGATGCAAATTTGCGATAAGATGCGAGCGTTTAGATTAGTTTTTGCATTGATGGATTTGTGAAGCGTAATGCCACTCGGGCTTAGCAGCAACTAAATGCGGCTTAAGGACGCGCTGAGCCGATGAACTTAGGCGTGAGATTTGCCTGCGGTTTGCCTTACGGCATTGGCGGCAAAATTTCAAAAACGCTTCCACAGAATTCTCTATGCCCTAATGCCTAGTGTCTGAAACAATGGCTGGCAGGACTCAGCCGGCTGCAGGATATGTGAGTGTGCTATATTTGTTTACATGCAAACAACAACAAGCCGTAATCGTGTGTAACTTTTGGTAACCTGAGACCAGCCGCAAAGACTGCTGTTTGTCCAACTGATGTTTATCGTGCAGCAAACAGCAAAAAGTCAGAAAAAATCGACCAAAAATGGAATAAGATTAACCCGCGGCAGATTTGGGCCCAAAGCGCAAAGACTACGAGTAGCACGTAAACTTGGCCAGTGGGCTGCCAAAATAATTAAGTCGTTTGCGGCAACAATTAAATAATTCACAGTGGCAGACAGCTTGTATGCAGCGTGCCACAGCCTTGAAGTTGCCTCTCTCAGATGCTGCCTCATCCAGGACAGATTGCAATTTGTTTAATTGCATTTTGGCTGGAAGCGACAGTTTAACAGACGATCGTGAGAAAACGGCAAAGCTACTAGGCCAAAACTTCTGCTGCAATGCATCAAAGGAAGTCAGTCAGCCAGTGAGCCAGTCTGTCACTCAGTCAGTCGCTGCTTTCACTGACGCTACTGTGCTGGGTGCGCTGTCACGCCCACTTTTGCGTTTTTGGCCATTCAAAAGACACAAAAGGCTGCATAATTACATTTTTATGTTTTGCGAATTCCAGGAGCTGCACAGCTGTGCCGCACACGGCCGGCCCTGGGCGTGAGTGTTCAGTGGTCATCGGTCGGTCAGTGCGTGCCTGGCTCTCATTGTCCTGGCGCATTGTCCTTGTCATTGTCACATGGCTTTTGTTGTCCAGACACTTAAGTCTTAAGGCCGCCGTTGTCAGTAGGCGTTGTTTATGGGGCGGCTCGTCCAAATCGTCTTAGTTTGTGCCGTGCCCGACTTTCTGGCTCTGACAACTCTGAGTTTAGAGTTTTGTCAATAGCTAATTAAGTTTGCATATGTGGCAGCGTGTTTTCTTTGTTTTTTTGTTTTTTTTTTTGTAGGTGTGAGGCGTGCACCCAAATCGGTTTACGGCTCTTGCAATTGCCATAATTTAGTAAGCCGTTGGGTTTGACTTTGACAGGTTGCACAGTGTTCACTGTACTTGCCGTGCTAATCAAAAGCGGCTTTAAGACACACACACACACACACTAGCTTAGCCGCTTATGCTTGCCACAACAGAGCGCGACACAGCGTGCAGCCCATGTAAAACAAGTTCGTGTCTTAAATCTTTTGTTTTAAAACGCGTTTTCTTTGGCTTTTGTTCTTCTTGTTGTTGTTGTTGTTGTTGTCTGCCTCAAATCAATCAAACTGTTGCTCTTTGATGCACAGACATATCATAACTGGCCATATAACGAAGGTCCAAAAGCACATTTAACTAACAAAGTTGACGCTGGAGTCCCCTTTGGCAGCCACTAACTGTTTAACATAAAGTCAATCATAATCCGCACACACAGCGCGTTGACAAAAACTTGTCAATTAAGTGCATCAAGTTGCAGTCGGACAGTCGGACAGACGTAACGTCAGTCAGTCAGTCAGTCGCTGCAGATTCAACCAGTTAGCCGAACTGCCTGCATGGTAATGAAACTCACTTGTAATCCCTTATAGTCAAATAGTCAGGTCTAGTTGACTACCTTGTTGTTTTTGTTGTGGCAGCTACCACCCAGGCGCTGCTTTATTATTGTTGCAATTTGGGCAAAAGCTCTTACTCTAGCTGCTGTTGTTGTTGTTGCTTTTGTAGGCTTCGTTTAGTTTATTATGCCATTTCCCGCCGAACTTACTTACACGTCAGATGAGAGCGTATAAAGGGTGTCTTTTTTTTTTAGTTCTACAAACTTGCAATATTTCATATAAAAAGCGTTTCAAGTAACGAGACTCTAAGCCAAATTGTCCGTCACGTAACAACTAGTATATTGCATACATGCCGTGATGAACGAATATCATTGAGTTTGAGATGCCTTTCAGGCATGAAATTGCTACTGGGCACCGTTTCAAGCGGAGCTTCAGCAACACTATAAGTAATAAATAAGCCTGGACAACCCTACAGGCGATGCATATTATGGAAAGGCATCCCATAATTTGATAAACGGATAGGTCTTTGACTTGCGGTTGCAGCCTGCAGACTCATCGATCTGAATCCATGGGCATAGATAACAGAAATTCCATAAACAGGAACTACCAGAATAGGAAAATAGCGTTCCTATCAGTTAGCCAGGAACTAGAATAAACTCCAAGATGCTACGGAAAAAACTAATCAAGATGGACTTTCTAGGACGGAAATGATTCCCTGCTCACACCAACATTCCCGGGCATGAACTTGCGGATAAGCTAACAAGAAACGGTGCTGCGAACGCCTTGAGAGGGCCAAAACCTTTTTGAGACATTGAAGGACACAACGTTAACACACTTTTAAGAGAAGACGAAAGATTGAGATGAACAATGTACTGAATAAATGCTGCAGGCCTCAGATAGGCACAACAAATCTTTGGCTCCTATAACATAAATAGGAGCAAAGAGCTACTCCAACTGGGAAAGAATATTGTTAGAACTCTGGCCCGTCTGCTTAACGAACACAGTAGGCTGAAGGGAACCTTGATTTAGTTATAGGGGTTCTGTAGTGCCATTAACGCTGAGCTAAAGGCCCTGTGAAAAAACCATACTTGATCTTAATTTTATGTCATATTAGAGTTTGTCTATATTCGTCGATGGATATCAAGGTGTTTATGCTAATGATATGGCGGACAGCTATTCAAGCCAATAGGGCCCCAACGTTAGAAATCATCTGTAGGAAAACGTAATTCCTACGTTTTTCAGGTATCAACTTCGGTAGATAAGGAACAAACAGCGGGCACTTTTTGGGTTAATCATGGGTCAAAAGTCATATGGATTGGAGTCTTATTGACTAATCCACACACAAAGCACACGAACGCGCATTTTGGGAAGAGTTGTGAAGTGACTTCAACTTCACGACATTCCGAGGCCTTCGAGAAGGTTTGGTATCGTTTGTAAGTTTGAAAACCAAGTTGTTCGAATATGCACACAAGTTCTTGTGATATCTGGCCATCGGAAGACTGTAGATATAGTATCCATTTATCATGCTAACACTATCTTCTTAACAGTCCTTTTGCTCTACCCATGTCTTATGTCGACTGTGACAAAGCTTAATGAGTACTAGAGTTAGTTCAACTCACTCATGAGCCTTCTCACCCCGACACAAATCTGTCTTTGGTTTTTCGGTCTTCTTCTTTCTGACAGACCCTGACAACTAATATACTTTGTGATAACAAAATTGTACTTTGCGCCTTCCACATATGTGTTGCCTTTTGGGCGAAGTCCCAATCCTACGTCAGCCTTGAAAACGCTTCTCCCTCTGGAGCTGCTTGGTCAATATCGTCGTATAAGTTCTGAAAAATGCATAAAGAGACACCCTCTAAAAAGCATTAATAGGCCACGATGTGGCTCCAACAGCTGCGCTTAACTATTGCCATTGCCCCTCAAATTGGTTGCTGCACTTGCTCTGGCTCTTGTTGCTCTTCTTCTGGTTTTTTGTTTTTGTTGTTGTCGTTGTTGTTGCTGTTGTTGCTGTTGTTGTTAATAACGATGTTAAGTTGTTGTTCTTTTTTGTTTTTCTGAAATACACTGTGAGAAAGCTATAAGGACCCCCCTGCGCCACATCGTTTAATGTCTTCATTACGCAGCGATCCAATCCAACTTTGTGGCACAGTAACAATCTGTGTCTCAACCGCTGCGTCCGTGCAACGTTGTTTTGCTCTTTGTCGTCTGTTGTTGTTGTTGCCATATATTGTTTATTTATGAATGTCATTCAATTTATTATATCATTGTATATTTGACTTGAGAGGGAAATGAACGCATTTTGTCTGCTGGCTAACAATCGCGCTCAAAGCAACCCTGCAGCAGCACAAGAAGAAGAAGAAGAAGAAGAAGAGGCTGAGTGTGCTGACCAGTGTTCCAGAGGCGATCGATTCAGAGACGCAACGCACTAACGGGCTTTTGTAGGAGTCGCCATCAGCAACGTCAGATTCAATGTTATTCTTGTCGTTTGTTCGTTGTCTGCGGCATTTGCATCATTGCAATGCCAAGTTGGCTTCAAAATGATGACAACAACAACAAACACTCGTTGTCTCGTTGCTGCAACAAAACATTCCGATTATTGTATATCATACATGCGCCTAACAAGCCGCTTATGAGTGTTGCAACTGTGTGTGTGTGTGTGTGTGTTGCATAAGATAATTGTTGATCGGATTTATGCATCCGCCATGATTGCCACAAAAACTTGTCGCTGCCATTGTGTCAAAAAGCTAGACAGATCTAATCTCAGAACCCATTAGTCGCATTTAGTCCCGGCCGCGGGGGTTACCCAATTTCTTCAATTTCTCTGCCCAAAACAATAATTAAATCATAAATTAAACAAAATTTATTGCTCTATCGAAAGTCGTAGGCGCAATCAATTGCTTATAAAAATAAGCAAACGCCCACCAAAAGCAGTTTTGAGATTTTTTGGCAGCGATATACTCAATATTAGCCTTTACCTGACCGACGTTGGGTAAACATTTTACGCCGACGCCACAAACTGTGCCGCCCGCTGTGCCGCTACAGCACTTTCTCTCCCAGTAAAAACGAAAGGGTGCAGCGAAGGTTCCTTTTCTGTTTTTTGGCTGTTGCTGCTGCTGTTCCTGGAAGCCCAACGCGGCTTGTTAATGGCATTTATGAGCGCCATAATCAGCGCAATTATATTGCATTTTCCAAATTCCCGGAGCTGCTACGTAGCGCTATGCCAACAAGTGTAGTAACCTTTGTGGCATGCCGCCTGCTGCTGCTGCTGCTGCTGTCATGTTTGTTATCCTTGTTGCGCCTAACCGCAGACGTGCTAACGAATGCCGTCGCTGCAGCGCGCTCTTCAAACACGGCTCAATTAACGCGAAAATGTGGCAAGTTCAGGCCGAGTTCAAGAGTTCCCAGAGGCGTGCATTGCGCAAGGTTTTAAACATTCTCGCACCTAGGCGCTGAGTCGACAAAAATTTGCGATATTATTTCTATGAACTGCGTACAAGGCGCTGACTCAATACTCAAAAAAAGGAAAACAAAAAAAAAACCCAATTTGCGTTAAAAAATCAACTAGTGACGTCAGCGGCTGTTCATAAATGACGTCCCTTATGTGTAGGGTGGTCAGCAAATTGTGATGTTCTGTGACAATGGGTGGAAACTATTGCAAAGTCAAAAACTGCATTTATATGCACAATTTAGCTACAACGCTTTCTGACGTCACATTTTCGATAGGCGGATTGACTATTTATGACAAGAGGAAGAGAGTGGTTTCTCAAAATCTTTCAAAACTTGTTGATGTCGTGCCTACAATATATAATATTGGTATCCTAGTGTTGTTGAACTCAGAAATTATAAAAATAGTTTACAAAACATTTTTGTCCAAACGATATTGCTTGATTCCTTGAATCAAGCTCACCAACCCTCGTGCTCTTCCCGAGGTAGAGCATATTTTTTTCCCGTTTCCGATTCCCTTCCTCATTTTCTTCTTCTTCTGCTTTTTCCTCCTCTTCCTTTTCCTATTCCTCTTCCACTTCCTTTTTCCCTTCCTCTTTCTCTTCTTCTTCATCGTACTCTTCCCCTTTCCCTTCCTCTTCTCTTTTTCCTTTTCTCTTTCTCTTTCGAAAATAGGGGGCACAAACAAATGTATGCATACAAAGGTATTTGCTCCGTAGAATCCGAATCCGCAGTCAGAATTGGCCTATCATGTCAGGATTTTGAGATATTTGAGGTTATGTGACACAGGCCGCTTTTCGAGTTAATAAACTGAAATATCTAAAAAGCCTGACGTGATAATCCAATTCTGACTCCAGATTCGGATTCTACGCAGCAAATTATATCGGAAATGACTCTTAGCTTTCCTACAGCTGACGTGAGCCCGATCTTTGTAGACTTGTGTAACTGCTCGGTTAGTATAACTGACGATATCGATATCATTTGCGTGTGCAAGTAATTGGACACCCTTATGGTATACAGTCCCGTTCTGATATACTTCGGCCTTTTTCAACACGTTCTCCAGCTAAAGGTCGTAGGAGAGGGCATCGCGTCGCTTGGTAGCTTTGCTACCTTGACGGAGCTGCGTGTGTTGCTCAACGTCATTCTGCCTAGTCGCACCAACAGGGATACCAAACTCAGACAGCGATCCCTCAACGGTCTATCAAATGCTGCTTTATAATCGGAAAAGCGTTGATGGGTGTCGATTTGGTGTTCCTGGGTCTGGCGTAGTGTGAATATCTGGCCATGGGTGCATAATACATAAAAGCCCTTTCTTGCCTTCATCCGTCTTACGTGATAGCAGTAGTAGCAGTTTTGAATCTTCCAGAGTACGAAATATAACCGCATACAAAAGTACACTAACAAAATGCAGAGCAATCGTGAAAAGATCTTTCAGAGTTGCGAAATAAGACTGCAACAACAACACAACAGCGAAAATAAGCACATTTGAAAACCGCTAATCGATCAATTTACGATTGCTCTACATGCTGTTAGTTCAGGAGTACTCATTTTCGAGTCTTCTTTCAATCACTTTTTAATCATTAAGAAAACTCGTATAAGACTCAGCAAGATGATTTAAGTAAAAACGATACTCCTCCAAGTGCTAGCTGGAAAGTGTCAAAAAGCAGACCCGTAGCTGAAGTTCAGCTCAGTTCCGCTGTTTGTGTGCACAGTGCTTAGCTTTGCTTTAGCTGCTACATTTGATGCATAAAGTTTGGCATGCTCAAACGTAGAGCTGAGGAATTGCAGTCCGAGCTGAGTATCTGCACTTTGATGTTGCTGTGAATTACAGTTTTAAGCCATAAATAGTATATGACACCAGCTGGTGGGTCTCACTGCTAGTTGGCTTATATGCACATTGAGCGACATTAAGCTGCCACAGAGCCGATTATGGCCAGAAAACACAGTGCAGCAGTGGAAAAAAAAACCAACTTGTACGGATGTTGTGTGCACGGGGATTACGAGCTGTTGAAAGCTTGATGATAGGTAGTGGGGACGAGGCAGCCTGTTATGATGGGCTGACACTTACAAGCTGTTTGGCGAGTTGCCACCGCTGCGCACCTTTTTTGGTAACACATTCTAATAGAGTCATTTTTTGGGGAACTCAAATCATTTTCAAAGCAGTTTTGCCTTTGTGCCGCATGCATAACTGCTGTGTTTTCTTTTTGTTAACAATGATAATTTTCTTGGCCACTTCTATTATGTTTTTATGGCTATAAATCGCTTTCTAAACGGCGTAGCCCTGCAGCCTGTCATTGTGCTGTGCAACGTGCAACACTGATCTCATTAGTACGCCCCATTTAACACCTTTTTGTGGCAACAACGCCGACACAGCGCATTACAGCTGCATTGCGCAGAGGCGGCTCCTTTGATGCTTGATCCTGCGCGTTGACTGCACTTGTTCACCGCAAAGCCGTGCACTTCAATGTCCTTGTTAGATCATAAGTTAAGGTCTGCCATTGTCTGGCACTGCTACTAATGATCTTGTAGTGTTTCGAATTTCTGCTTTATATTCCCACGCGAGCTCCAAAAGCGTTCTGGTTACGCTGCTATCAAGCGGCCATTAACAATGGTTTTAATTGTTCACATATTGATTTAACTGCACAGTTCGGTTATTTCCAAAGTCTGGCCAAATATTAGCATAATCCTTTGCGGAAACGGAAATCGAACCGCTAAGCGAAAAACGCAAAAATTCCCACACACACAGTGCAGCGGTTTTCACAGCTAAACAAATACGCAGACAGTTTTGGACCCACATCAACACAAGAAAACCCGCAAATCAATAAGAGCAACAGATTTTCGATCGATACGATCCAAATGCATTGACTAGCTGACTAGCTGACTGACGGCATTGATTCTAAAGCCCAACCCGCTTAAAACGCCGCTCATAAGCATAACAATCAATCTGATGAGCGTTACCTGATCGATCCCAGAACCCTTTTGGCACTTCCTTAGGTGTTCGTGTGTTTTTGGTTGCTTTCGAACGCGTCAATCAGCTGAAAATATTCATTTCAACCTTTTGGTGATTATATTTTCACACTTTGGCAAGCAGGCAGGACCCACAGGTGCCTCGCATACGCATACGCTATTAAGCAGGACTATTTCGTGGAAACGCTGAAATCAATTCGTTCGAACCGTTCGATTTGCTTAATTGAATTTCTTTTTTCTTTGTGGCAGTAGATCCGGCTTTCTGCACTTAATCAAATTCACACGCACGAGGGCGTGAGTAGCGCTCAGAGTTTATAGCTGCAGCATTTTGACAGAAAACGTTATCGACTTGCTTTATTAGCCTTCATCGATCATCAGCTGCAGTCCAAACCAACCAAAGCGATTTTAAAGCTAACCCTAGTCAAGCTGCCTAGTCACGATCTCGGCTTGAAGCAAAACTAAAAAAAAACAGCAGGTCAAAGCTTGTCGTATGAGGCGACTTATAAAGACACTGGATTCTTTCAAGAGCATTAAGGTTTGAAACACACCATGTAAAACCCCAAATCCTTTACAAGAAATACATCAGGTCATAACCCGATAACGGGTTGTTATGGCCAGTTAAGAAGAAGAAGATATTTGGCTGACCTTGACAACATCTTTCAAGGCTAAACAAGGAAGTATCTCTGCCAAATGTGTGGCTCGGTCCCAAGTACAACGTGGCTAGTTCCCAACGAAAAAGCTGGAGCCTTCCGGCACACATACTTTTTTATATGGACGTTTGGGAAGTGCCACCCTTTACATGAATGAGATGTTTACTTTCCCTTTGCGCGGCCTTCACCAACTCTTATGGAAGTCGGGAAGATTGTGTTGAAGTGGCACAGCCATATAGGTCAACTGTACTTTCATATACTCTTTCTCCTTTCCACTGTACTCTTCCTCTACCCTTCACAAATCGAATATAATCTTAGGAAGTAGCTTTGTCTTTATAATATCATAACGAGGAGATTTGATGCTCAATAATACAGTGTTGGTGCTACGACTCCTAGTTGAACATGAGTTCATGTTTAAAGGCGTGTCCATGCTGTCATCAACCATTCAATATACGGCAGATGTACTCGGGACTTTCTTTTTGACCACGTTCTGTACGACTCGTTTAAAATGAACATTAACCTGAAACTAGTATCTTCAAGGCCAAGCTGAACGTGTTCCTTACCCGTGAACTGACCGTGTTACCCCGTGTGGTTAGAGAATACCACTTATAATGACACTGGGTTCTTTCTAGACCAGTAGAGCCAACCCAGGTCTTAAAAGGATTGTGCCCAATTCCAGTGAAAGAATTACATCATGCCATAACCCGGTAACGGGTTGTTATGGCCAGTTAAGAAGCAGAACTGGCCGAGAATGGCTACTTTGGCGTCGAGGTGCGCGTCACTCCCTCTGGCACGGAGAGCAATATAAGGGTCAAAGAATGCTTAGCCTCTGCGTTACAAGTTGGCTGTCGTCGCCCTTGCTACTGTGTGCTGCGCTTCATCATGGAATTTAACGTCAAGGGTCGCGATGTTGTTGCTGCGCGGTCAACTTGCCAAATCGATGAAGTTCGTCGATGGATGCATAATTCACTTTGGTGATTCATGCAACGTTTAAGTCGGGACTGCCGCACGCCATGTGTTGCTGTGCCAGGGTGTGCTGGGCATCAAGGTCAAGATCATGTTGACTAACGATGCCAAGAACAAGATTGGTCCCAAGCAGCCAGTGCCGGACAATGTGTTAGTGGTCGAAGCTAAAGATGAGAAAATCTATGAGATTCCAGAAACCGAATATATAGTTCCAACAAGCTGCAAGAGCCTTAGCTGCCATCCGAGTCTAAAGTAACATCAATTGGCAAGAGTATTGCTCTACTTTATCTTTATGCTATCTAGGAATGAGCCGGTTGCTGGGCAGTAAAAATAACGGCAGTTAAGGAGCTACACAAAGGATTAGTGACACTTTTAGGCGGTGCTGAAGTGTGTTCCAGAACATACACCAGACTCCAAAGTGTGGCAACCAAACCAACTTGTAATAGATTGAAGAGCATTGAGCGGTTTTGTGCCCACGCCAAGCCACATTTTCACCGTACTTTCGCCAGCCAAATGAGTTTTGTATGAGCTTCAACGAAACGTGCTCTCCCACCGGGCTTCTGGCTAAGAATTGCGTTAAAGTTGAAAGGAATATGGCTCCTGCCGTGTGTCCTGTGCCACATGCCAGGCAATTAGAAATACATTTTGGGCGCAACCTCTGAAGAGGCTTACAAACGCCTTACAATTAGCTACTGCCATACAAATGTGTAACAGAAACTGCACTGATCCTTATGCAATTTACGCCGACTACTTTTCATTATCATTGTGCTGCCGTACAATTGTTCCCATTGTCAGCTTTGTCAGAGCCACGTGTGGCGTGCGTCCCTCAAAGAAACACTCACAGACAAAAGCCAGTCCAGTGCAGTCCAGTCCAAATCCAGTCCAGCCAGTTCGGTTCCATTTTGCTGACAAAAAAACCAAAAAAAAAAAAAAAGGATAAAGCCTGTATTTGTTTTGTTTTGGCGAATCGGTTTCTCGCCTGTTTCGGACTTCGGACTCACGCTGCGCTCTGCCTCATGTTTACCGTTTGCATTTGTTTTGCAATTGTCAAATGTCACGCTGCAAAATTACATGCATGTAAATGTCAAATGGAGAGCGATCTCGAGAGAGAGAGAAGAAAACGGCAAATCACAGCTGTGCGCATCCGTTAGTCGGCAACGTTTTTGGATGGCACTTCAGGGGAAGCCCAGTGTTAGCCGCAGTTCAAAGCCTTGTTGCCGCGCTGTGTCGTGTGACCTTGACAATTGCGTCAACGAGCCGAAACCCGACTAACAACCCGACTGTCACCGATGCGATCATAACATTTCATTGCCATAATTTCTTATGCAAATATCCTGTGGCAGCGTTGCGAATTTATTAATTACTCATCTTGGCCCAGCGTCTCTAGCAAAGTGCGCACTGTTCCACAATCCGGCTCTAGTGGCCTGTGCCCTGGAAACCTGTCGCCCAATGGCAGCCGCAGCCAGCAGCTAACGCACAGTGGCCACTAATGCCAATGTGTAGTTCAAAAAGTGCTGTTATTTTGGGATGCCAGACCAACTCTTCGATAATAATACTTTTTTCGAAAACAAGTTTTGTAAGTTCCGTTTTACCAAAGCGCTCATGGTATGGAAATATGCTTGGCACTCAAAGACAACTTGAGCTTCTGCTGTTGGGGTAAAGTTTTGTTGAAAGCTACTGTTCAATGGACTCTGCCAACTTTTTCCTTTTTTAGTGCATAAAGGACGTCAGCAAAATTATGAAGATTATGAACGCCCCCTTGTCACAAATAGTCACATTTAGGCAATGTGACGTCACAAACCGTGCAACCAAAAAACAACTGCGAGCATTGCTAGAAACTTAGCATAGAATATCAACTGAATCATTGCAGATTGGATGCACAGAGTATGCGCTGTTGTTATAAAAGCGAAAGATAGATATGGATGAATATGTTTGACTTAAAAAAAAAAGTTAACTTTGCATGAAAATATAAAGATTTTTTTAGATATCATTACTCTTTGATTTTGACGTCGAGTTTTCGGAACAAACACCACCAATCCTCCCCCATTGTCACAAAAAGTCTCAATTTGGTTAACTTCTCCCCCCACCCCTCATCGATGGTGACATCATTTATGAGCAGTGTTGATAACATTCAAAATCATCACACAAATTTAAGCGTCACAGTCCTCAAGAAGTGAGTTCTTTCTTATCATTTTCTATTTAAGCAAAATTCTGCTCGCAATTTAAACACTGATTTGTGATGTGCAACGTCTCATGTTGCGTCTAGGGCTAAAAGTCACAAGCCGCATACATGCCGTGATGTTGGCTTGAGATGAATCTTGCACAGACACATGGCGACATTTAGTTATGTGCGCCATTACATGCCGTTAGCGCGATTTCCATTTACATGCGATTTCTGTCCGTGTTTTGTCAAATTTAGACCATTGTGTACCGGTTCGTTGGTGGCAGGCCGTATCTTAAAAATAAAATCTCGCACAACTGAAATGCAATTTTGAGGCGCGCGCGTTCCTCTTTTTTCGGGTGTGTAATTAAAATGTTAAAAAAAGCGACAGTGTTCATTTTTTCATCATAAATTTCATAAAAATGGGCATTTTGGTGGAGAGCGCGCGTCGCTCTGTATTTGAAGTACACCGCATGGAAATGACACTGAGTTGGAAGCCCAGACTGGGAGCAGGACTTGGACTTGGCTGCCGCCGCGTAGACTAAATTAAATTGGCAGCGGACCAGTTTCAGTTGTCTTCAGTTTGTTCGTGTGTGTGTGTGTGTGTGTGGAGTAATTTTCAAATCAAACCAAGGTCTCTTGGCGTCCGCCAGGCGCAGAGGCTACTCAGTTTCAGGCTTTTAATATGCGCGTGTGCAGCGGCAATTTGATGAAATGCATATGAAATCAAAAGTGAATTACGAGATTGCAGACCTGACAGCAGTAGTCGCGAACACATGCTCCTAATTGTCCAAGTCACGCACCAGCTTGCTGCTCCACATCAAAGCGATGGCGTATCCTAGCCACAGAGCCGGGCTTTGAGCCGAGTCTAGGCCACATTTTTGACTCTAGGCCAAAAACTTGTATGCCAATTACATTCATTTCATCAACTGAAATGCAGCTCAGTAAGTAGCTTTTTATAGTTTCACCAACCTCCTGGCATCAAAAGTTTTTCTGCTTTTTTTCTCATCTGTTTTATTTTATGTTTTTTTCCCATTGTTCCCTCTGACAGTGTGAAAGTTGCCGTTAAGTGCAGCCGTTTGCTTTATTTGCACGGCAATTAAACAACTTTGGGTTAATCTATAATTATTTGGTCGGCTCGCGAGCTTGATGAATTGCCGAGCCACACTGCACTGCGCCGTGTGTGTCTCACTCGCGGAGTAATTAAATTAAATAGTTTCCAACTGCGTTCACTGGATCGAGTGAAAGCCTGCGGGCTTATTAAGACATTAAGTCGAGAGCATTAAGCAACATTTAATTGGTCTGAGTGACAGTGCAAGTGCCGGCAGCAGAAGAAGCACAACTGTACAACAAAAAATACGTACAGTAGAACCCTAAATAAATCGCTAGCTGTCATTCCACTGAGGATGAGCGTCTTATGCAGTGTTAGTATCGTCTGGCAAGAGTGGTCTCTGCAAATCATTTGCCTACTGAGACTGAAGTAACATCTTGATCTCTTTGCTGACAACGTTCTTTATTGTGATGATGGTATCAAGATAGACGAAATCCTTGACTGCATCAAGAGTATAGTTTTCAACATCATTCTAAGCGTTCATCTCTACAGGACGAAAGCATGTATTAAGTCCTTGAGCTTGACTTTTTGGAAAAACCTCGTAACGTCATTGTTGTTCCTGCATAACTCGATTTTTGCTCGTTCGCGCTTTTCCTGCTCAGGTTTATTACGTCTGAAAAGGCGCCTCTTCACCTTCCTCGCATAGCAGCCGCATAGCAGCCTTCCTCGCATAGCAGCCTTTTTCTATAGGCGGGGTTCTTTGCTGCAGTTTCTTCGCGATACTCCTGATCCTTTGGTTTCTCGGCAGTAAACTCGTTGGAAAACAAGGACGTTCTACGCGTTAGTACTCGTCCAAACTCCCTCGGAAAGGTTGAGTGCGCAACTCACAGAGTTGAGCAGAGAAGGCTTCGCCCGATTGTTGAAATTGCAGCTTTGCGATGGCAAGTACTTCGTTTTGCTTAGCCGTGTATGAATCTTGGGTGCAGCAATATAATGATCTAAATTGATGTTGACCCCTTTGAACCCTCGAACCGTCGAGCCCAAAAATTCAAAGGTCCAACCCAATGTGTGCCTCCAGCGGCTATACGATAGCAACAAGCAGTATATTGGGCTTTATGGATTATGGCTTTATGCGATTCAAAGAGTTTAATAACACCTACATAATCAAATTTCTTTACACTGATCTCGGTCGCCCTGTTCTAGAGTATTGCTCCTGTGTTTGGAGAGCCAATTTTCATAACATTCGAGTCAGTTTAAAAGCAATTGCTCCTTTTTGCCTTCCTATCCTGGACTTCTTTTTCAAAAGTTGCCAACTCTAAATATTGTAGCTGTTTCTTGATATTGTTGATTCTTCTCATCTTCTTAGACGGGTTTGATTTTCTTTTCCTTGTAGAACCACTCGCCATTACGCTTGCACGTTAGTAGGTCGATAAAGCTCTGATAATTATAATCACTTATTATACATAAATTTGTTTCTTTTTGCATCTTGATTCAGCTCATCATCGATACATCCAAGATATGAGTCGGTGCACATGCTTACCAACTATACCCAACGGTATTGTATTTTATTTTATCTGGAGTCTCTAATTACTCCTCGACCATGAAATGTTTGCAAAGAATCAGCTTGACAAAAATTGGTCTAAAAATAACTGAAAAACAGATGTAGTTCCCTTCTATAATAAGTGCCACAACTGACCGCATCGCAAACAGAGATATTCGCACGGATATGACGCAGTTCAAGCACCTTCTACTTGCCACAAGCGGAACACTTGCAACGAACCCAATTCTGAGTTCCACAAAACAAGCTGACAATTACGCAATGTCGGCGCTGTGCACCTCTCAAAGCGGCGTAGGCGTGCACCTGCAACGTGGGCGTGACCAGTGACAAGTGCACACGCGAATGCCACAATGACAATGATGCATCCAATAACAGTTCCGACAGTTCCACTTCACTCCACTTTTACGATCGCGTGCACAATTAGTTTCTTGCGAATTATTTCGACAAGTGCAAAGTGCAGGTTGGAGTTGATGGTTCTCGCTCTTTCTCTCTCCGACAATAGGTAATCCCTGGCAGCTATTGTGTCGCTTGACCTGCTCGTAAATTAAGCGCTTAGCGTTTGTTCGAATTGTTTCTCATGTTATATCAATTTTTGGTTCTTTGGGTACGCTCTCTATATTGAAAGGCAATTACAAACGCCCCCTAGTTACGAGCAGCGAGGATCCGATGAAAAAAGGGACAATTGCGTGCTACTAAGTGTGTGTGTGTGCGAGTGTGTGTGTGGGGATAGTTTTCTAGCGCGATATTCACTTTTCATTAGATAAGCAGATTATAAAAATTTGTACTTTTCATTTGAGTGTCGTACCAACTTAACTACTTTTGGAGTATTTTGGGTCCGATACACTGTACTTAAATGATATAATAGCCAATTGATTCAACTGCTTTTGTGGCATTTGCTACGCTAATCGATAGGGCATTACTTATAAGAACAAAGTAGAAAAATGTGACAGCAATAGTGAAAGAAAGACAGACTGTTCTGGTTGCAGAACTCTCGGTTATTGCCTTTAATTTGGTAAGCTTCAGGACATTCTTTGTGTTACGAGTTCTCGCGTTAACTTCTCAACGACTTATAGTTAGCTAGTAATCAATAGGATTCGGCGACCAGTGGTAGCGCAGGGTCTTTCTGGACTTGTGAGCGGCTACGGAGTCTTGCTGGAATACGTATTCTCATGCAGGACATCAATGTAACTTTCAGCGTTAATCCTATGGCCTTGCCAATCCCATCACTGCTTATGACACCAAGCAAGACGACTGATCGCTTTCTGTGACTCTTTCCTTAAACTCTGTATTGCAAAATTTCTTGGTTTTTACGTAAACTTTCATTGTTTTTGTAGCCAAAGCATTTCATTATTATAATACGACGATTTGATTATCGCTGCTCTGCGTTCCTGCTCACGATCTTCACATAAACTACAGTTTCTAACTAGATTGTGACGCCGTTGCAGCATATAGAGATATTCCTCATTTACCTAGATTTTAACAAGATTTAGTTCTTGTACACTGAGAAAATAAGACTTGTTGCCCATGGAACTTATGGTGTGCCACGCCTCCTTCTGCCTGTTATATACATTGCACAAATCTATAATACCCTTGTACACTATGTGCACAGGGTACAACAAAGACGTTCCAAAAGCTATCGTTCTTCAAAACGTTCTTACATATCGTATCATATCACTTGCATGATCATGTTATGCGTATGGATGAAGTAGCTCCAGAGAAAGGTTGAACGAAGGCGACGAAGTGGCAGACCTTGTCTCCATTGGAAGGACCATGTAGAGATCATACTCTAATGGAGAAGGCTTGCGCAAAACTGTGGCGCCTAGAGAGCGTTGTATATCAGGTCGCAAACCGAGATCTTTCCGCAATATGTTCCACATAGTGGTTGTCCTTGGACTGTTTGAGCGGAAGTTAATCCGTAAGATCTTTGGCGCTTTGCGCCTTTGGGACGACAGCAGCATTCAATAGAACGACGAGCTCTGTGAGCTGACCCGATCATATTGTGCGTTTGGATGAAGAAGCTACTGCGGGTACGGTCTTCAATGCGGCTGTTGAGAGAAGTCTACGAAGGCGCAGGCCTTGTCTTATCTTCGTTGATTGGATTAGGTAGAGAGCGTACTCTATGGCATCACCGATTGAAGAAGGCTCGCGCAATGCAGAAGCCCCTAGAGGAGTGCTGTACAGCGTAAGTTTATAGGCCCGTAAAACGAGATCTTTCCGCAATATGTTCCACATAGTGGTTGTACTTTGAGTGTTTGAGCGGAAAGTACTCCGGTAGATCTTTGGTCCTTTGCGCCTTGGCAACGACAACCGCATTCAATAGAACGACGATCTCAGTGAGAGTGTATAAACTTCGTCATGCCACAGTTTGCGCGATCATAACTTTTTTTGGTTCTTGTATGTTTGTTGAGTAAAAATTTTGTCATAAGATATATTACATTATTCTTTGTCGCATTTGTAAGTCAAAAATCCGGTAGCTGAAACAAATAATTCACTTGTTTGTTGTGTTGCTGTTGTCGTTTTGGTGTTCTTGTTGTTGTTGTTGTTTATGCGACTGTTATTTACGAGACACGTTCGCATCAGTCAGGGCTGGCGTGGCGTGTTGTAATCAGAGCATCCTTAATAAATCATACATTTATTCCTGCCCCAAAGGGGAGCAGCAGCAGGAGGAGCAGCAACAGCAGCAACAAAAACAACGCTGAGAAGCTGACTTGCAACATTGCATGTAAAACGTTATGCTGCATTTGTTTGTTTGCTGCATGCCCCACTGCTCTCTGGACTGATACATATTTCTGCATATATTGGGGCGCCCCAGCATCAGTGTATCCAGAGTAGCTATGGCTATGGCTATAGCCCCATGCCCCCGACCTCAAGCTCAAGCTCAAGCTCAAGCTGAACCTCAACCTGGTCGCGTTCGTCATGTCAAACGTATTATTAACTTCACACAAAAAGCGTTCGATTTTGCACCGTTTGCTGTCCGACGTTGTCGTTGTATGTCGCAGCAATGGACCGCACATTGGACACTGATGATGACGTTGCAACCTGCTGCTGCCTGCCCCAAAAGATCAGCGAAACGCAAAAGCAAAATATAAAAATCTTTTGCACATTGTACTTACATATATATATATATATCGATTTTTTTTTTTTGTGTTTTTGGGCGCACTCTCGTGCTGATTTGCTGGGTTGACGGTGCATACATTAAGCTGCCGTTGCACACGCAGGGATCAGCACCATGGCCTTTGCTGTGCCTCCAAAGGTTGCCACTACTGCCGCTTGGTCTCGGTCATGCAAAGCCGGAAATAATAATTCGATAAATACGCCATGAAGACGCGCTCGCAGAGAACCGTTCGATTTGCTACGTTGCGAATCGATTCAAGTGCCCCAGCAACAACAACAGCAATTTAAAATTGGCATAAAAACAACTCGGGGGCTGCATCTTGACCATTTACTCTTGAAGTGACGGAAATGCGTATCCAATTCATTTATCTATTAATGAGGTTTCACTGTACGCTACAAGTGCAACTGGGGGAGTTACAACTAGCTGACTGTCTTCCACTAGCCAAGCGGAAGTCCGCGTGGGAGTATTTAGCCAGCGGATGCGCCTTAGTCACATGCACTCGACTGTACTTCATCTCAGCTGCTGCGCTGCTGCCTTTACTCTGCCGCGGCTGGGATTTAACTGCTTTGTCAGCACTGCATTCTGTCGCTTATCGTTTTCAGTGATCCGTCGTGGCTTCCGTTAGGGGCACACTGTAAATTGCCGCCGCAGCTTTGTCGCCTTTTATTTTGCATACAATCCGCGCATATTTCAAAATTAGTTCAGAAGTAAAAGAATTGCTTGTATTACGTTTATCGATTGGTTTCTGGTTCGTTTCGCTTGTTGCAGCTCGATTGCTGGAATTGTCGGTATTCAATGTGAACTGCGATTGATTAATTTGCTCTCCGGCCAGAAATGCAACAACTAAATTATCTTGCTTCTTGTAAGTCACAAATTGTTGGCGTATTTTTGCCGTTATCGGCAGAGATGTCACAGCTGTGCGTGTAACGGTACGCACAGGCTTTGAGCTGCTGCTCGAATTCGCTTCATAAGTCGAAGTTGCTAGTTTTTGGCACTAATCGAAGCGGAAACTTGGAGTTATCTTAACTATCTCATAGTGTAGTATAAGACGAAGAAACCGATACTCACTCAGAGCGTTTGTAGCAAGTTTGAATAGCCGAAAAGTGTGGAACTTGCGTTGTTGCTCAACTTCTTAAACTTGCAGCTATTCTTCGTGTCCGTCCGCTAAGTATTACTGCTCGAGCAGGAGAATGCCTAAAGGCCACAGCTAGATTCTCAACTCAGCACTTAAAGCAGGCATCGGCAACGACAGCTTAACAATTCCTATGCTCAACACATTGACAACTCTTCTCTGCAGACACACAAATACTATTGCGGCGACTTCACCTCAGTCGTCCTTGCTGCCGATCCCTGTTTTAAGTAACGCAGCTAACATGTAACGCCTATAACAAGCCAGTTGTAAACTAACTGGAGTGTTCTGTCTGTGATTTTCGATGATATCCTAATTCCTAGAGGCTTGGTACGTTCTGAGGTTACTATGCTCCTAGCACAGTGTGCGCAAAATGGCAGCTTTTCATGCTCAAACCTATACAAAACTTAAACTAGCCATGTTCTGTCAGTAGTTCGTTTTTGTCCGTGCTTCCTACTCACCAACGGATGAATGTTCGAAATCAAGCCTCTTGTTCAGGCGCCGTTGTAGTAAGTTTGCCACCTCTACTGATATCTCGTCACCACGGCACTCGCTTGGCAGCAGGTAATATGGTGTCATAACTGCGAGGATAAGAGCTGCATCTTCGAAATGCTCTTGGGCACAGAAACGCTTTTCAGAGCTCGCTGCAGCTCCTCTCAAAAATGCTTCTCTCATTACACTAGGCAACAAAAATATGCCCTTAACTATAACAAACCTTTTTTGTGTCATATTAACTCAAATTTGTTTTCAAAATTCGAAAACTCTTCTTTTGTAGTCTCAACTAACTAAATCCAAAATTGAACCAGTTTTTACCACTGTTTTGGGACCAGTGTTTAAGCAACTAAAATCAGGTTTTCGAAATTCTTTATGGTAGACACCGAAGTTGCAAGCTTCGATAAGTTTTTGTGTTCATAAGTGCATTTTTCTAATCGATGATAACTCAAAACGGTTTCCAGATTTGAAATCAACAACCCCAAATTTACCAGAAAAAGTATGTTTTACTACATGGCGTTAATATTCTTTTTTGTTTGAACGGCAATTAAAGAAAATTGTCGATATTTTCGATATTTCCTAAAAAGTTCTCCATTTCGCTACCGATTTTGCTCAAATTAGTTTTGAAATATTTTCAAGGAATCAATTTATCGAACTCAAAAATATGTTTGGTTTTTGATTTAATTCATTTGAAGTAGAAGAAAGAATGTTTTTTAAATTTAAGAAAAAAAAAAAATTGTAGTTCATTACCCTGTAACTTGCAATCGAATCAAATTAGACAAAAGCAGTTTGAGAGATTGTGATTTTTTACAGTAAATAATGTTCAATTTGGGTCACAATTCATCTCGAACGTTAGTAAGGCTCCCGAGATATATAAGATTTAAAATTTACCTGAAAAGGCATGTGTTACTTACAAATTTGTTGCTTAGTGTAATTTTAAACGCCATCCTGAGTTTCTTAAATTGAACATCGAATGGAAAAAGATATATATAAAAGTTTAGCAGATATCAAAGTTGTGATAATGTGAAATTTCACAAACAGTGATATCGTTGAGTAAAAACATATCATCTTTATACCCAAATGGTTACGTTACGGTTTGAATTTCAAAAATCTTGCACCGAACTCGTTACGTGACGCCAAATGATGAGTCTTATCTCGCTTTTAACTGTAAATACTTGCTTTTGTGCAAAAATGCAAGCCAGAAATCTGAGCTTTTCTGAAAAGCCGTTCAAGTTATATTTCAAAACCCAATCGAAAAGAATACAACATTTGCATAAGTACGTTTTAAAGTTATCAGTTTAATGTCCTCCATTTGTTTGCATAAAAAAAAATAGTTATAGCTAATTGTCTTCCATTATAGAGTAACTTAAGCTAAGACTTAGGAACTAAAAACAGGCACAGTTGCTTTAAGACTAATTTGTACAAATCTTGCCAAAAAAAAGAAGATATATCATAATAAATACTCTTAGCTGAGGTAATACTTTGCCAATCAATGGTCGAGTGTGTTGCAGTTGCAGTTGCATTTGGGATTGGGGGCAGGGCTTGCTGACTAGTTGCTGGGTTTACACCATGAGCGCTGTAGTGGCTCACAGATCGTCCTGCCAATGCGAGATATAGTCGAGTATGTCTTCATCCTCGGCGCCCGAGCTGCACGAGTTGTTCCGATAGTCCTCATAGCTAGGCGACTCCAGTTTAAGGCCATGGAAAGCGGCACCCATGCCCGTACTATGCGATGTTTGTTGTGCGTAAAACATGTGCGCATCATTGCTGCTGCTGGAGCAGCTGCTGGTCAGGCTGGAGCTGGTGGAGCAGCCGCTGGGTGAGCTTAGCTGTAGCTGCTGCTGCAAGGCATAGAGCTGCTGCTGCTGCTGTTGTTGTTGTTGCTGGTAAAGCAACTGTTGCTGCTGCTGCTGTGCGCTGCTGCAGCTCGGACCATCGTTTTCATCAATGAGCTGCTGCAGCCGGCGTATATACTCCACGGCCATGCGCAAAGTGTTGACTTTGCTGAGCTTCTTGTTGGCACCGGGTCCAATGCCGCGTCTGCCATTGCTCAGATCGGCTATGACGGCGACGGGTATGTGCTGGCGCAGATTGGTGAAGCCATTGTTGACCTGCTTGACGCGACTGCGCTCACGCGCATTGCGACGCACCACCGAGGTGCCACCATTGGCCAAAGTCTGCGGCTGATAAACTGTGCCGGGCTTGCTATACGGCAAGGGTGCAATATGGCGTGGTCGTGGCTGATAGAGATTCTGTTGCTCGCTGCCAAGTGCCATGTTTGTGTTATTTTGAGGATGCGCTCTGACTGGATTTATTACGACGACTGACGTGTTGCTGCAACCAAGACGGCTGGCGCTGTTCTGATGCCCTTCCCTGCGCGTACGCGCTATTTATAGCTCGTCCGGCAGCACCATCAAGCAGCAGCGCAGCGGGGCTCACCTGCCTCTTTGTCGGTCGTTCGGTTTTACCTGCGCGTGCAGCACACAAAAGGTGCAAATCAGCAGCGGCAGCGTCGCAGCAGCAGCAGCATCAATGGCACTCGCTCAAGGATCGATCTTGCAGCGTCGCTCTCGCTCACTGCCGCTCTTTGAGTGTTTTTTGTAGGGCTCTGCTGCTCCAGGTGCATTTTGAGTGGATTTTGTTGTTGTTGCTTTCTTGTCTGGGAAGAGTTACAGCTGCACGAAAACTATGTTTTTTGTGCCCCATTGTGGCTGCTGCAGCAGCAGCGTCGTGGCCGAGCGTCGTGTTGGCGCTCGATCGGGTGTCGCGTGCCGGCTGCAATCCGGTTTACTGTGCGTCGTGCGTCGTGTGGCCGCTGCAGCTCCAAGCTAGCAATTTGTGCTTTTGCTCAGAACGCACTGTTCACATAAGTCGGATACATATACACACATATGCATCTTGGTATATAATGTGCGGAGCGCATTGGGCCCTATGACGTCTATAAATCAAGCAGCAATTGTGTTCTGAACAATTATGCAGCGACTCAATAGCAGTAACACTTTAGGCGCTCAAGGCCCGACCCCCGGCTGGAGTTGCTACATCTACAGAGTTTGCCACCTGAAGTCAACACCTCGGTTGGCAGCAATTTTCTATTAACACTTCGCTCAGCACCCGTTGCGTCCCGAACCTTGACCCATCATGTATGCCATGATGCCGCCACCACTTGTGCACCATAGTTTATTCGAAAGCATTTAACTAGCATTTTGCCAAAGGTCAACTGCTAAACTGCCAAACTGCTTAACTGCTCATCTGGTCATTTTGTCATTCAAAAAAAGTCGCGGCCCAAACTGGGCTACACGCTGTTTTACAACACTTCCCAACATGGTTTCCCGTATCCCGTGACATTGGCAGTGGTTGCACGCTAGGTAACCGTGCCGAAGCGATTGAGTGCAACCAGTGCCTGCTGTGCGCTATTTAGCACTTCTTTTTCTGACTTAGCATATAGGGCTCTTGGCAGGATTACGAAATCGTCGAGTTGCATCTGTTGGCAAGGGCACACAGCCGGAACATCCGTTGGCTTGTCACATGGCAAATGGCGGTACTTTGATTTTGATATGAAAATTAAGCGGAAAACCAGCACATAGAGCGCTTGTTTGGGGTTTTGTGCATAGAAATTTTATTAGCGTAAAACCGTAGTAGCTCGAAATATTACATAAGTAGCATAATCGATAAAGAAGTGAGAAGCACAGTTTTGCACGTGGTGTACTTTGCCAGGTATACGTTTAGCCCTACCCACTAGGTTCTATTATAACGAGTTTAACGAGAAACTATCATCCAGAAGCTGTCTGCCACAGGACTGCAAGAAACAAGATCAGCTTGATAAAAAAACTTTTCCGTGGAGCAATGCTCTGACTTACATATATACAAGGAGTATTGATTATTGCAAGTTACAAGCAACAAGAAAAGCTTCCAAATGGTAGATGTTATATTGAAAGTTTATGTTGAGAAAACTATGAGTGCTTGGAGCTCAGTAACCATGCTAAATAACTGAATTTACTGAGCAGATATGGCGTTAAGGATAGCTATATCAGTGGTCAGCACATACGATTTCAAATTTCTTGGCAAGCGGGTTTGAGGATTCCTTAAAAAGTAAAGCATCTTCCGGATAACGTCTAGACAGCTTTCTCACCACGAGCTTATTATAAAAAAGCGTTTATGTTAGATTTGGCATTGAAGCATCTGCGTACATTAGTTGCAGAATGCATTGGAACTTCATTTAGGAGGCACCTTGGTTTCAAGGTAGCCTTTGAGAATCTTAGCAGAACCCACTGAAACTTTACTTACAAAGTGCCTGCCAAGATGGTTTCTAGAAAGCTCTTTAAAGATGCGCAGCGGAATACGTAACTAAATTGGCCCTTAAAAGTCTCCTCTAATTATAGCAAAAATTCAGTTTCAAACTCTAAAAAGTTGTTTGAAGATGAGCTTTCAGTACAGCACGTTACGTAATTGGCATTGTAGTGTAACGTACAGGCCGGCGTCAAAGCGCACAAAAAATAAATTATACTATATCAATCTTATCCAAGCGGTGATACCCAAGGTAGTGCGCCTTCTACACCTTCGCCACCTTTCTTAAATAACCCTATAGAACCCTTTTAAACCCCCTGTGTGACAGCCTGTAGCTACTTCTTCTATACGCACAACATGACCGCGCTAGCCCAGCCGTTGGATGTTAACCCGCTTAACTATGTTAATACCGTTGTACAGCTCGTAGTGGTCGTCGTTTCATCGAATGCGAGACCAAATAACAATACGTATTCGGTTCATTTGATTCCCAACCCTATCGTTCCAAAAAGTCTCAACAGAGTAGAAAAGGACTGTCGCACGATAAGCTCGAAGCTTTGACTTGAGGAGAGTATTGAACAACCGGGTTCCATGAAGAGCTGAAGGTCCTATGTCATGCTAGGGATCCAAGGATAACCAAACGTGAAGAACGGTTTGCCGCACCAAACAGGATGCGAACGGCTGTCTTCGTGTAATGATATGCTTCTTAGAAACTAGAATATGCCGGCAGCGTGAACTATGTACGTACATCTTAAAATGAGGGTTTTAAGTGGCGGATCAGCCTATGCGTTGAGCGGCCTTACTTTGAAGAGTTGCATCGCTCCTATTAATTCGTCGCTTAACATAAGTTTCAGAATGATCGGGCTGTCGAAGCATCGAGTTGGGGACAGCGCACAGTAGTAGTATAAAACCAAGTTCGATGAAAAGGTGTATTCTTATGTCGTACTGGGGATTCTAGAACCCAATGATTCGCTTATTGGAACATGAATTCGCCTGCCGACATGCGGTCCCGAAAGAGAGAGACTTAAGTTGTGGATCAGCCTATGCCATTCCATAACTACTGACATTCGTCGTTTTACATCAGTTTCGGAAAGATGGATTTGAGAGCTGTTTGCGATTTGTGAGCTTAATTGCTGTCTTCAATTGTTAGGGATCAGCATATGCCCTTCCGCGTATAGTTGCATTGCTGCTGAAATTCGTCGTTTTACATCAGTTTCGGCAAGATCGAATTGTGAGCTTAATTACTGTCTTCAATTTACATGATGAGCCTGGGTGCTAATAGGACAGGATTAAGCTCTCTGATGGCTGTCTCTGTCTTAACCAAGTTTACGCACAGTTTCCACGTAATGCCCGCTGCTTAGCTGCTCTAATCACCAGCCGGTGTTAGCGAAGTCTTCCCAGAGCTTTAGCAGGTTGTTATGGCTAGTCAGGAGGCAGATGAAAAGTCGTTGGTACCAACTCCGAAAGTTGTTGCAATAGAAAGAGTGAAAGGATTTGCAGCAGTTGTTGTTGTTGTTGTGCTTGCATTCCACTTGCACTTTTTGAACCAACTAAATGGCATGGCAGCAACAACAACAACAACAACGAACCCGCCGATTACTCCGACGATGACTCCGACGACGACGATTACAAAGACAACGTCAGCCAGGCATGCGACCAGCCAATGCTCCATTATTATAAATTGTAAATTATTTAACGTTATACGTTTTAATTTCGCTCCGAATAAGCAACTTGCCGACGTTGAACACGTATAACGCGGACCCGCCAAACCACCTGAACTCAGTCCGAACACCTCTCCGTTTTAGTCCTAGCGTTGTCCCAGCAGCAGCAGCTCCAGCAGCTCCAGCGATTAAACCTTTGTAAAGTGAGACGCCGACTGCGGCAGCTTCATGCAGATATTGTCTTGGTCGCCCTCGCTCGCTCGCACACTCTCTCCCTCTCGCTCGCTCTCTGGACGCGGCAGGCGCTATCATTATCTGACACAAAAATTTAATATAAATTATGTTGACATGTTGGCTTAAATATGTACGCATATCGGAGCTTTTGGAGTCTGCATTTTAGCTGCCGAGCGTTGGAATCGTGTGTTTTGCTTTTTTTTCGGACTGACCTCAAAGCGACCGACGGACTTGGTCTGGCACTGTTGACTGTCATAATTGCTGCTGCCGCTGCCGGTCACCATTCGCGCATTGGGATGTTTTTTTTTTTTTTTTTTTGGAACTAACTAGTTCAATAATTGCTAGTAAGACACACACAATTTACGGGAGTGAACCAGAATGAAGTCGTCATTAATATCGACTTGGCCTGTCAATGACTTGACATCGCATCATTTTTTCCACACTTCTGCTGGGCCATTGCGTTGCATATTTTCAACTTTCGGACACTTTGCGGTACGATTGTTGACGCGCCCCAAGCCAAGGTCGCTGTGGTTGTTGTTATTATTATTACTGTAGCATTTTGCATAAACTAAAATTAATCATTTTTTTTCCCCTTGTCATTTTGAATTTAATGCGCGAAAAGAATTGTCCCATGTATTTTCTGAGCTCTTAAGTTGTAAGCTGTATGCTAAGCAAGTGATACTTGAGTAGATTTCGAAAACACCTCGTGCGTTGTTGTTGCAAGTCGATTAACAGTTGAGTCGAAAAGGATTCCTAGCCGATCTTAACCGAGCGCCAAGGGACCTTCTAATGGCTACGGTTCCAAGCAAAACATTGGCCTGTCTTATATTAGATTTCTAGTGGGTGCGATAGCTCATCAGCCTTGCCCGTTGTGCCATGCCCGACAGAGGAAGCTAAACGAGAGAAAGGACAGTTGAAATAGCAGTAAGAGTGCGAAAACAGACGGAAACAGGCTTGCAATAGAGGCTCCCTATTGACACAATCTTCCCGATTCCCGTAGCATGTTTTGAAAACTACGTAAATGGAGAGTATACAACTTGCTCATGTTGAGTGTGTCACTTTCCAAAAGGCGCATCTGTGTACTTACAAAAACCGAACAGTAACACAGAAAGTTCTTCTACAAGCCTGGTCGTCAACGCGGCTCATAATGTTCAAGTGTTGATTTTGTCCATTAAAATTTAAGTTTCTTTTTGCTGTATCTCTTCTAGTTTCCGAGCTATGTCTATTTACTGGTAGTAAGTTATGCTGTAAGCTACAAAACTTCACATATAGATATTGTGAGAGATCTAAAGGCCCACGAACCATTTGCCTTCTAGCTACTGCAGGTATTTCCTTTGAGGTTCAAGCACGCTTAAGCCCCGAAATGCTTTTCATTTGTTTCTCCGACGAAATTCCTATTGAGAAGTTTTCCCATTGGAATGTTGATTATAATGTGTTGAAAAGTTACTTTTATGCCCATAACTTCAGTAATCTTTTTTTTGAAAAAAGGGCGAAAAGACAAGACGTCAAAGGACAAAAGGTGAACACACTTTGGGCTTATAAGGGGGAAACGGATCCATGTCCAACTAAAATACCATCTAACATTTTGTTAATTTTTTGTAAATTAGCCTAAGATTAAAAAATAAAATAAACAAATCCAAAAAAAAAGAAGGGGAAACGGATCCAGATATCTACACGAACCTTTAAACTTCACTTTTGCCGTGATTATGCGCCTCTTTGTGTGAAATTTTGTGTTCTCTCCCAGATCCAGCGACTAAAATAGACCGACATTCGAACATTCACTGCTAAGAACTTTTGCCTGTAAAACTTCTGGACTGCCACGCCTGCTTCTGCTGTTACACACATTGCGCAAATCTATAATACCATTTAATACTATATGTACAGCGTATAAAAATGGGAAATATGCAAGTGGCAAGGGCGAACCATACAAGCCACCTGACCACCTGACATTATGTTCTCAGGTTCTATTGTAACTAAACTCTTCAATATTCTCTAATATAGAACAAAGTTTTTCGCCGCACATCATATATTTTAGTGCTCTACTGTACGATTCTCATACGCAGTACGTAAGTAGAAGAGAAACCTCGAAAACGGTACGGGAGTGAAGCTTTTTTGGGAAAAACATCAAAAGAGCAACCATTTCTACTATTTTTGGTTGAAATCCATTTTCAAAGATTCCTTGCATTATATATAATGCTTTCTTATCCTTTTTTGAAGGATGATTCACATATGTGCTGATTGGGATTTAAGTTCGTTAACTAGTGATCGTCTTTCAGCTGTTTACAGTAAGAGCTGTTAATAGTAATATGCCATTCTTGAACTTTGTTTTGGGTCGTCATTTTCCTAGAACATGTACATCTTTGCATGTTAGTGAAACATTTGGAACTGAAAACTAAGCACTACTTTAAGCAAGCTCGTCCAAGTTACCAACTAATTTTTAATAAAGACGAAGGTCAAGATGCAGTCAAACCCTGAATTATTGCCGAGGTTCTATGATGGACCATATTAAATGCAATTGCCTTTTCTTTTGGCCTCGTCAATACATACATAAATATATTGCTGTTTGGACATTGACACCTTAGTTTGAGCCATAAGACAGTGGGCCGAAATGCTTATTAATGCAGTCAAAATTTAACGCACTTTGCTTAACATTGTAATATAACATGAGTCATTCATTCAGGTAGGAACGTCGTGAAAAAATCAGGGCCCGAAGGGATCCTACGGGAGCCACCGCCCCTTCAACTTTTAAATTTTTCGGATTTCAGAATTACTTTGATTCCGGAGCAAACAATTATTCTACTTTATTTTAGAGAATTCGTTTAAAAACACTTTTAATAGAGTGCCAGAATTATCTTTCAATCCACTCTAAAAATATGGCAGAAATATTTTTAAGAGCGTTGGATGTGTTTCAAACAAGATTTTGACAGGCGAAAAAAAACGTCTAGAGACTTCGAGCACTCGCGACAATATTACAAACTTATCTTAAACACATAATATTTTAAAATGATTGACGAACTATTTACCGTGAGCTTTTTGGAATTTATAGTTTCAAATAATGTATCTTATGATTCTTATGGATATTATTCTTATATAAACCAATTAATTAAATAATGCTACAATACCAATCTTAGTTTAAAGATTCATTAGATAAAACTTCGTTTCTTTAAACCAATACATTATTTCATCGAATATATTCTCAAGAATGAATTTGAAATCGCTGAAATCGTAATATTCCTTAAGAAGCAAACATGTGTCAAATGGCACATGGAAGCTCGGCTACATCAAAGATCATGAAAATCAATTTTTCGGCAAGTAACTTTTTCCTGTGCTCTAAAGAAATTTCAAAGAAATATAAGAGCCTAAAATTACTTCCAAATTCGCAGATAGCTAGTGTATTTTCTGTGCTTTGTATCTTGATAAGGGAAACTGGTGTTTTATATAACTTTTGACAAGTCTAAATATTTATGTATTCTTAGGCGCATAATTCCACAAAAGAGAAGTTCTATACTTCAATAATTTAACAACATTTATTCATTTTTGTTATGCTACTGCAAAAGAAATGAATATTTAAAAAGTTCTTTTAAAAATATGCGCTTCTGATGTTTGTTTTTTTGAATCCCAGAACTAGTAAAGCTGTATGTTTATGATTCATAATTTATTTACTCTGCTCACTTTCATCTTTCCCTAACGCTGAAACCAATATTGAGCAGTGTTTTGCCAACTTGTTCCACTGTTCATTGCTACTTGTAGCTTTTAGACGAGTTTTGTCTTATCATGTGGTTTATACGCTCTTGCTAAATTTTGCAATCGCTGAAAATTGAATTGTGTTTTTCCAGTTTGTTCCACTGTCCATGGGTTCTTTTCGCCTGCCGATTAGCTTTGTCTTCTCATCTTTCTTAGTCGATCTTCACTATCGCTGAAAATCGAATTTGAGTAGTGTTATTCCAATTTGTTCCACTGTCCATGGATTCTTTTGGCTTGTCAAGCCTAACAGTAAGAGGCTCAGAGGCTGTCAAAGCTTCATGGGCATCAAACCGCCGCTGACAGATGAAAGCGCGAAAGCCGCTACTCCGCCTGTTTCCCAGCTGTATGACACCCACTCCTGATTTATGTGGCAATGACAGCGCTGCGCGTTGCCCGTGTGTCTGTTGACGCTTGTCTGCTGTCGCTTGTCGTTCAACTTGCCACAACTTGGTTGCAAGCGGTTTTGACGCCGCCGATTCTATTGGCCATATTTGTGCGATATTTATGGCATTGTGCGCGAATGCGCGCAGATTTTTGATTAATTGTAATGCGAGAGCTTTGATTAATTGCGAGTTGGCTGAAGCCAGAAGGCAGAAGCCAGAAGTCAAGGCGGCTGCAGCATGACAATTTGTTTTGGCCGTGAGATTGTATGGCCAACACCTCGCACATTAGACATTTGGACAAAGCTACTCAGCTGCAGCGACGATTCGACAATTTGGCGATTTATAATATCGTATATATCGTTTATATTGTGTATGGTATCGGTTATATATTTATGAGTTGTGTTTGCGATTTATGAATGGCTGCGACGGCGACGGCGTTGGCCAGCGACCTTCGTGTCCAAAGCTGGCGGCTTGTTGGCTTCTGTGTCTGCTGCTGGGCACATTTAATGAGCGGCATCAGCAATTGTGGAGCAGCGACTGCAATTATGCAAAAAGTTGTCAAATCCTGCGGAAATCGGGCAGCGGGGCGTGTCAGCGTGACTATCAACAACAAATCAACGTAGCACAGGCATGACGAAAATTGCCAAAATGATGAAATGTGCACAATTGAACGAGTTTTTACACTGAGCGAAAATGTCAAAAGAAATTCAACGTAGCAGCCCGAAGCGACAATTTACATGTCGCACAGCAGCGAACCCTTTGACCGATGATGGCCATCAGAGACCGCCGCGATCCGCCAACTTGATTCCAAAAGCAGGCAAAAGCAATCAACGCGGCTGTAACACGCTGTTGGATCTGGCTTTTGGGCCGCTTCTCAGCTGCTGAAGTTGTTGTTGTTTTATCGGTAGCCGCGCGCTGAAATCAGCTTCTGCTTCTGGCACTCACGCGCTGTGACGTCAAGTCGTGCTCGTTCGTCCTGTCACAATTACAACAACCAGTGCACGGAGCGCGCACACACTAATGACAACAACAACAACAACAACTGCCAGTTGACATGGAAACTTGATATTGCACGCGCTCCGCCGTTACGTGCAGCGGGGTCGGGCGGGGTCGACTCAAGTTCGGCTGGTCGTCGTGCGCGTGCAGTGCAATTAACTTTGTAAAGTTGTTACAACAACAAGAACAAAAACGACCGTCACGGCAACAACTACAAAGCAGCGAATTAAGGAATAAGCAGAGAGAGAGGCGGCAACACTTGACATTGAGCGGCACACGCGGCGCAGAGAGAAAGACAGACTGAGAGAGAGAGAGAGAGAGAGAGCCAAAGTTGACGGTGACAATTTCACCTGTTCCATGCTCGCTGCTGACATAGTAACTTACATATATGTATGTATGTAATGGTATTTGCATGCCAAAGAACTCTTGCAGCCTAGAGATGAGCGTAGGCGTTGTTGCCGCGCGTGATACGATGTATTTATGACTTTGTACGCACGTTAGCAACACGGGGCAACAAAATTGACTTGTAACAAAACAAAATATGTATAGACTTTGCGGCATATTTAGGAACGCTGAATCTGATTCGAATTATCGATTTTTAAACAAATATTGTCTGGAAAAGGTCGACATTGCGCCTGCAATTTATGAATCATCTTGTCATGAGTGTCTGTATACAACTGAAATCATTTTGAAAGGCGAATTTTTCATTTAAATTTCCCGGTATCGGTGTGCAAAATTTCACTTTAAAATATTCATTACGTTTTTTTAATTATTAAAGTGAACTCTGCAATTTTTACTATGTCTGAATTTTTTGAACAAAGAAGTTGCAGAAAAGTTGAGGATGCTGCAAAAAGCCTTTGGGCATCAGACTCTGACTTCAAAGAATGTTTACAAGTGGTAAAAAAAGTTAATGTCTGCCCTCGAGAGTTTTGAGAATAATGTGCCGTAAAATCGGACAAGTACATCGACTGATGAAAGTCACGTCACGCAAGTCAAAGAAATACTGCTTGAAAATCGTCGTTCATAGTTTGGGCCTATCATTTTCATTAGTGCAAGCGATTTTGAAGAACAAGTCGGCCTTTCTTCTTCTTGATCTTCTTAGCTCGCCTTAACAACCCGTTTTCGGTTTACGGCCTGATGTAAATACATTCTTTCATTGGAATTATGGTTTTACGTGGTGGGTCACAAACCCAAATCACAACCCTTTTAAGGCCTGAATGAACCCAGTGTCATTATTAGTCGCCTCATATGACAAGCTTTGACATGCTGAGGTGGTATGGTCTAAGCCGCTCACCACACGTGGGCCTTTAGTAGAGTCAAAACTCGAGTTGTACCAAAAACACGCTTTCTGACTATCAGAACATAATGAAACGCATCATAACTAGAGATGAGACTTGTATTTATGCGAATATTGTGCCAAAGCCGAAAAAATCACGTCAAAGCCGATCAAAAATCAAGGTCAAGTTGACAGTTTTCTACGATTTTTGAATTCCTTCCGCCGGGCCAAACTGTTAACAAGGAATATTATTTAAGTGTTATGCGTCATTTGCGTGAAGCTATTCGCCAAATAGGCTGGATTTATGGGAAATCAACTCTTGGTTTTTGCCATTTCATAATGCACCATCTCACTCGGTAGTGGTTTTACGCGATCATTTTACCAAAAATGAGTAGATAAAAAGCGAATCACAGAAGGCTCTGAAGGCCTTTCCGAAGGAGCACTTTGCCAAGTGTTATGATGACTGGCATAAATAAAGGGTATGATATAATTAGAAGAATAAATAAAGATTTCTTAAATATAACAAAATTTACCTTTCAATTTGACAGAATTAAACGCGTGCAGGTTCTTCGCAAACCGAAAAGAGCGGTTTTTACGATATAGCCATAAAAATCTGTTGAAATCTGTGAACTATGTAGAAAAAAGTCAAAATATTAAAGTCAAACTTTTGCATTGCTAGTTCTCTTTAAAAAAAACTACCGAAAAGTATCAAATAATCGACAAAAATAGCAAGAAGAGATCAAACTGATAAATGCATCATTTGACTTCGAGTTGCTAGTCGTGACTAGTGAAATTTTGAAATTTGACATTTCTTGCCCGTGCTCTGTGCCATCTCTAATTGGGAGCATAGTCTATAGCAGTTACCTACAACTGGTTTGGAGACACACACAGCCAAGAGCCTAGATTCGAGCATTCCATAGCCGCTAATTAAAGGCAGCTAGCCACAATTCAGGAACCACGCGTCGTCCTGCCACACCCGAGGGTCAGGGTCAATTGTCGTACATCATTTTAGCTCGTTAACAAGCAAATGAATGGCAACAAGTGCAAAAATGCGGCCACACGCTGTGTGCCAAATCGTGACTGAACCGTAGACCTGTAGACCTGAACCCAAACGCAACTGAGACGAACCCGAATTGAACCTGGCTAAGCACCAAAGAAGACTAGGGCGTTTTTTAAGCGGGCAATTACATTTGGATTTGGATCAAGCCAAGTGCAATTATGGCTAATAGAGGCATGCAAGTGGTAACTGGAACTGCAACTGGACCTGGGCGTGAGTGCAGCGTGTATGGCCAGCAACTTCAACACATCATTAGATGCAATGTGCTCCTTGTCAATGGGCGGATTGCGTGAGCAGTTAGAGCCAAAGGAATAGCGACTGGTAGAGCATCAAGCTGTTGAATGATGTTTATTGATTAATTGCCATCATTAGCATATGAGTGCCACAAAAGCAGGTGCGGGGGGATAGGGGGGGCAGAGGGCATGATTAATATGCTGCATTTTGAGTTGCAGCTATTTGCGACTTGACGTGAGCTGGTAGCCTGATTGGCTGGACCACCAACGTAGCGTAGCGGCTGGAATGCGGCCTTATTAATGTGCGCGCGTCCTTAAAAGGTAGCAACAACTTTTGGCATAGACTGTAAACAGTAAACTGTAAGGCAACCACAACAACAGCACGCAAATTGCATGCCACTTGACCGGGCAGCCGTGCAACCAACCGAGCAACCAGTGACCAGTGATTCAGTTGGTTAGGGTAACAACCAGTGCGCTAATTGTTAACAAATTGTGTCTGGCCAACTTCAAGTGCTGGCCATAAAACCCAACACGCAGTTCCAGTTCCACTGCAGATACAGATTCAGATTCAGATGGAGATACAGTTTCAGCCCATGGGCATGAGAGCATGGATGCGCCTGGACCGTAGCCTGTCCACATTACCTACTGCATTGGGAGCACACGCAAACCTACCGGTAAATGAAAATCCATTACGCCGCAAAAACTGAGACACGATATGCTGGCGGGTCACGACATCACAATGCACAATGAAATCGCCTGGGAATTGAAATGGCTTTATCTCTGCGCAATGCCACAACTGTCGTCGGCATGCTGCGTTTATTAGATGCATGCAGTTTGTTGGTTCTCTCATTATAAGGTACAAAGTCGATCAAGTGCAACGGTACATAAAAATGCAGTTGCCGTTGGCTGATCAATGCACTAAATGCTGTCATAACTTTCCTTTATATCGGTTTCAGTTTCAATACACATAAATACAGTGAAGCTTACAAAAAAAGTGCTGTTTTTCACTCTCGATTTGAGTCACATCCTGGTCTTTAACGAAGCGGTGTATTCTACGCTAAACCCAATGCACAGACTCTGTCCCGAAAGTAGCTGGAGAAATAATACATACCCTCCTGCATCCAGACACCGCTACCAGCGGGATTTTCATGCGGCCAGAATGTAACGGTTCCACCGAGACGCAATGATATTCCTATAAGTTTGGTTTTGAAGTGTGTAAGGTGGCTACCCCGCCAGGGGTTAGCGATGGCTGGGTGGACGCGAACGCTGCGTTTTCTCAGCCGTTCAAGAAACTATACTTAAAAAACTGTTTTTCCATGTGACACAAATTCCTTGTGGTAAGTACGTTTGAGTGTGCCATTTTGCGCTTCAACTTTCGGTCTCCGGATCAGACTCAATCACATTGTGCAAAAAGTCTGTATATTCACGCACTTCAGCGTGCAGTTCCTGGCGGATTCGCTTTCGAACTTCCTTTTGCTCTACTGTGACGAGTTCATTTGTACTGGTCATCTACACTTCACTACGGTTCGAAGCCAACTGCGACTGTCCAACTAAACTAAAGAGCTACATAATGGTAGCAGCCCTAATTTTAGTCAATTTCAATCTACACTGCGCCTTGGTTGTAAAACCGACTCGTGTGCCGCGTACATGCCGTGATGCTGGCACGTCAATGAGCTTAATATGACACAGGCTTAGAAGCCTACTAGATGGCGCGTGTGCCTGAAATCTCTAGACGATTTTGCGTTCCGTCGAACTTGTTAGATTTTACATTCTCTAAAAGATAGTATTGTCACATTGACGAATTGCTTTTTTATTGAAATTCGATATAAAAAGGTTTAAAAATCGATTGAAAGTACATATACGTAAAGCTTGACTGTACTTTAGCCTGAAGAACAACAAAGTTGGTTTTATAAATACGGCTTAAATGCCATACAGTGGCAGTATCGGCGTTGCTGCCCGGGTAAAAGTAACTAACTACCAGTTTCGATATGGGCGCTCGGGGCAATGGGAGCCAATTTCGTTTTCACTCTGGGGGCAGCCGCAGGGCCTGGGCAGGACTTCAATTGCAGCGTTTGCATGGGGGCCAAGAGCAAGATGACGACGACGACGACGACGACCGCAGGCAAAAGTGTGCCCCAGTTTAATTGAAAGCGGTTTTTGAGCTCGAGCCTGGCAACGGCCTTGGCGGTCGGTCGCTCGGTCGGTCGTTCGGTCAGCTTGGTGAACCTGGTCAAAAGCTGGTCTGGCATGCGACGAGGTGTCGCTGTATCACTGTACATGCTGCTTTTTTTGCTTTGTTATTGATTGAATTGACGAAATGGAAATTTGTCAATTCTCACCTGGCCACAGGTGGCACCTGTACTGCCGCTGCCGCTGTTGTTGCAGCAATTGATATTTTGCTTGGGCAGCTTTGTGGTTGTTGCTGTAAAATGAAAACAAGCCGTTTGTTGCTGTTGTTATTGTTTTCTTGTGGTTGTTGCATCAAACTTTCAGTTTTTGTTTTAACGCCTGCCCCGTGGCAAGGTCACACAGAGACGCCTCACACGCACACTAGAACACACTAATGCACTTATACAGCCACAAAAGTCTTTAAGATAAATTGTCGGACAACTCAATCAAATTGCATCCATATCCATATCGCATTGTACCCGGCCGCATACAAGAATAACCTTTTAATTAAACCATGCCAAGTAGCGATAAACCGTTTGACAGTTTTTCTCAACTGAAAATGTGTTGTTTTTTTCTTGTCACATCCTTGTTGTCGGTCTGGGCTCGGGGTTCTGGGTTCTGGGTTCTCTGGGTTGCGCTTATCGGCCGGAGCTGCGGTCAAAGTAGATAGTCGCACGCAGCGCTCTCTCTCACATTTTATTTATCAATGAAAGCCAGGCAACTCTGGCCCAGGACTGTTTCTGCCTGACTTGCAACCACATTGAGGACGACGCTCTGACATTTGGCAATGACGATTAGATTGTTTTTATTAAGCGCAGCATTTTTCTAAGTGCATTAGTAACGTGCAACACACACCAGTCAACCAGCTGCGGCAACTCCATCTAACCAGTTTTTCGGTCTTTCTCTATCTGTGTGTGCTACACTTGTTTTATCAGTTTTTATGACCGTGCCACCAACGACTGCCACAGGCAACCCTACACTTGCTACACTCTATCTAAAGCGAACACTGCAAATAGCTTTGGCGTTGCTGCAATTGAACAGCTGATTGCCTCAGCTGACTGACTGACTGACTCGATGACATTTCATTAAAAGGACATAAAATGTCAATCAAGATAATTTCGCTCGTTCCTCGTTATGGCATTTAAATTGAGCGCGTTGCAGTTGCTGCACAGTGGTTCCGGTGGCAAGCCAAAAACCCAAAAAAAGTATAAATTAAGCAGCTTAAGGGTTTATATATGTACACTTGAGCTCGAAAAAGGAAAGCGCTGGCATAAGCTGGTCAATCAGATAACTTGCAGCTCCCGAACTATATGACGGCGAAGCACCCTTTCGACGCCAACCTTGGGCATCGAAAGAAGTCTGTTACTTCCAAAAAGCCAAAAGGTACCTCGAACCGTAAACAAATAAACAATGGTCCCGATCCATAGCCCAAATCTAACTGTTAAGATGCTCACTGAGCCCAGTAGCGTCTAATATTCCAACCCGGATGCGTTGTGGTCGGCTGCGAAGAGAGTCTAGTGCGCAGTCCCCGAACTTAGCACTCGCTTTCCAGGCTGCATATTTATCAAGACCTTTAGAACTGATCCTGTCATTAAGCCATCTTCTAAGAAAAAGCAATGTTAGCTGAATATTAAGTAACTTCAAAGTGTCTTTAGATCTCTCGACCCAAACACGACAATACACACTGCCTCTCTAGCCATATCTTTATGCTTTTCTGAAAATACTCAAGCAAGCTTTCAGATGTCCGACTACAAACAATATTCTTCATAGCAAAGGCAGGAAAGGCACTTCGTATTAATTACAAAGTCTTCACATCCCCCAGTTTATCGTTCTGCTTTGGAACAGCTTTTCCGGCATTCACCTTTATCGGAAATCCACTCTAATGTTATTGGGGACTAAGCCACCACCATCTATAATATATATTGTGCCCCCTACTAAGCTTACAACTCCCCGGCCAGTCCTATCTCTTATACAAATTTAAATATAAGGTATGGCTCCAAACGGGTCATATCGGTCATCGAGATCCTGTGTCCACACAAGAGCGTAAACCTTCGTCTCAAGTTCGCAGCATCTGAAAGTACCGGAGCTGATGATGCCCAGCTTTAGAGTTTATTAGATCTGTTTTTTTGGAGATTCACGTAAACAGCTTTTCCGTTGTTAGTCACTATGATAGAGAAGACTATTTACTTTAAAGAACAAACATGCACGGCAACAAGGTCTTCCCACGGGAATCTTGCACCCACATCAAGTATGTTAGTAGATAGTCTAGAGCTGAAAGTGCCTTGGTGTTGCCCACGTCCCATTGAACCCGCAGCTACAGCTGTCAGTTGCCACGTTATTCCAAAGAGCCCACCACTCGAGCCAGTTACCACCACCGAAATGGATGGTACCCTGGAGGCGACTAACAAGTCATCAGGATAATACTAGACGGGTTTCCATGCCCTTATGTGTGAACTAAGCACGATTGTGAAGACATAAAGCTCTCCACGATTACCTGATACGCACGATCGCTAGATAGAGATAGAGTCTTATGACCGTGCCACTGAAGACATCTACTTCGTTATGAACGGCTCGGAAGCTAGGTTGACCACTGAACTCTGTTCCAAGTGACACATTCCACCAATAAATAATCATTGAGTATATAGTATATACAGTTATTGTAAAGCTGATCCATAACCCTTTAGTAAAATGTTCCCAAATTCAGCTCAACAAGCTGCGCGGCAGAGCATTAAATACTGGAGCAACTCTTCTGCTCATATCCGGCAAACACCTTAGTGATCACTTTTTCGACAGCAGCTAAGAATTTCGGTTTCATCTGTGCATCTGGATGGACTTCCCTCTGACCATGAGTAAGCTCCTAAAGTAGAACAATGGTCTGCAATGCAACCTTATAACCCAAACGGCGTCGTAACTTAATCTCAACTGTACATAAAAGATTATTGAAGAACAAATCGTCATCTTAACTTTTGGCATATTGCAAAATCTAATTGTAGGCGGAATATTCAAAATATGCCAATGATATGACAAATGTCCATCAAATTGTGACGATTTGTGACTATGGGGGAGGGACGCTTCAAATTACAAAAATTATGGTGACGTCATTTATAAAAAGCCCCTCATTAACATGAATCTTTTTCTGTTGATGAATGTATCAAAAATTTTATACGAGGATTGCCTTATATGTTTCGAAAACAGAGCAAAAGGAGACATATTTTCCAAAACATGTTTCTTCAGGTGTTCAAAAATGTTGAGTGTGCAACTTTTTCTTGATGTGCGGGAACAAACGGAAGTCATTGGCTGACCCGGATAACCCATTAATTGTTTTGGCTGCTCAGAAAGCGTTTTGTGTAAGAGCTCGCATTGTCGTTTGGAAGGATGATACGCTTTTGGCGTCTAGTTTTCCTTCTTTCGCCAAAAACTTCTGATTTGGTTCTATACCATTGCAAATTGAACGCCCTATGTCTTTCAATGGAATGATAGCTAGGCCATTGGCTTTGAAGTGTTTCATTTTGTTGGATTTGGCTATTCTTCGAAGACTCATAAAGTTGATTCCTGTCTAGTTTAGAGATTATGCGCTGAGATCTTATAAACGATCTTATAAACGTCTTTTGAAGCAGTCGGCTGTATGCCTGCTTTTGGTCGATTCTCTAACTGTTGGAACTAAAGCGCAGCAATGCCTCAATCTCACGGCATGCCACATGACAACAGTCTTTGGACAACCTTCAGCTTTCAATGGTGCAAGTGCAACATGTATAAGAGGAGCCACTGTGCGCTGCTGGCTACTTTACGTAGTGCTGCGAGCTGGACAACTTTTTCCAACTCAATTTTCGTTTCAAATATTTGTAAGCTGCACATTGGGTGCCTCGAATTGAGCGATTATAGCGCTATGTGGCTACTTTCTTTCATTGGTACGAACGCTGCTCGGGCGCTCGTCAAGGGCAATTAAAAGACATTGCCAGCGACAACATTAAGCATGCCGCGGAAGTTTAAGTTAAGAGCAGCTTGTAGGGGAAACTGTGGAACTGTACTGGGTGGGGGATAGGGAAGTTGCTGCCTGATTAGCCCTGCTGTGCTTAAAGCAGATTTCATTGCTTGGTGTTGACGTTGAGTGCCTATTTCACGCATCTCAAGCGTAGTAGCCCCTCTGTAGCTACCAGGAGCCGGAAGAGCAGACCAGTTGCTGCTCTTGCTGCATTTCACCGCATGTGAATTGTGCTGAAATCAATTAAGGATTTGATTAATTTACGTAAAACTTGGCTTAAAGCGTGCCGCGTTTGCGTTTTGTGAGCTGCTTCTTCTGCCATATTAGTGTTGCTTTTAATTGAAATTTTGTTCGGCATGCAATTAAGTTTATATGCTTTAAGCATGTACCGTAAATGTACGCATGTAAAACGAAAGACTTAAGCAACGAACTTGCCCCTTGCTGCACAGTGGGGCAACGGCTACAGCTACTGCCAATTAAAAGCGCTTCGAGCGTTTTACAAGTTTAGCAAATATTAACTTGAATTTGGCTTTTTTTTTTTTTTTTTTTTTTTAATGAAGTAGCCGGTTGCATGCCCCCACCAACGCGCAGATGTCCTCCCGCGCCGCAGCGTGTAATTAAGCTGCACACACGCTGCTTTCTTAATGGCACTTAAGCTACACAATGCGCAGCCGTTTGACGCGCTTACATGTCCGGGCAGCAGGGAATATGAGTTGCGCCACAGGGTGCCACATGTGCTAGCTGCGGCAGCTAACTTCATTCATCAATTCAAAGACATGATTTTGGGCCCAAAACGCATGCGAAACGGAAGCCATAAATGGCAGCATGAAATTAACGCTTCTAACCTAAAATTAGCAGCTTTTTAGAACCGGCTAAGTAAACAAAGCCAGCTCCAAATGGATTTATTGCATTTGAAAAACCAAATTAAGGCTGCTCCTAATGACAGGCAGCCTTGCTGGCTGACTGAGTTTAAGCTCGTTTTGCACTTGGCCAATATTTGCACAGCTACGCAAATTTCTATAATTTGCATGTGTGGTTTTTCGGGCCCTATGTAAATCATTGTGGCCGCTTTTGCGTCTGGATCCGCTGAAAACCGCAAATTAGCCACACGTATAGCATGATCTTTGTGTGTGTGTGCTACCTTGCCACCGCCGCTACTCGTTAAGGTCGCGCCGTTGCCGTAGTCCAACGTGCAGCAACGGCCTTAATGTTTTTCAATAAATTTTGTAGCGCTACGGCTGGGACTGGGACTTGGACTGTGGCTGTGGCTGGAGCTGCGACTGCGACTGCTGTCCGGCGTTAATAGAGCAAGTGTTGTTTTGCTCACTTCTGGCGTTAAGTGTTTCGCACAGCGTGCAGCCCTCATCAGTGGCAGGCAGCATCTTGTTGCACGTTGAATAATCAAAATCAAAAAAAAAAAAAAAAAACTTTAAATAAATAAATACTACAAGCTGCTGCTTTCGCCTTTGTTTGTTTTTCGAAAGTCGCTCTGCTGCCACGCCCACAACACGCCCGCTTGTCCAGCCGCATAAATCATACGCCAACTGTGGGGTTGCTTGTCGATCGATTGCTTCTTGCCTGGTCTCTGGTCCTCGCCCCGGCTGGCGTCTTGTAATTATGTGTGAATTTTGGCACAGCCATTTCATATGCACAGTCCAAATAAGTCTGTCCCAGACGTCGCTCCACAGCAGCGGGCGTACATGCAAATGATACAAAAACAAGTTTCGTTTGGATACAGCAAGCAGCTCCCAAAAGTATGCTACATGAAATGTCAACACTTTATAGGGGCGCCATCTAGCGCTTGCTGGCGGCAACTAAAGTGCGTTTGAACTGCTTGCATTGTGCATGTGCAAATGCTAACAAGCTGGTAGTCAGCGTCCCGCCTAGCACCAGTTCTGCACCACTTCGAACGCAACTAGAGACTGCGAGCTAGACAATTTTGATGGTTACGCTCCTAACAAGGAGAACATTAAGCTCCATATGTAATTCAAAGTTTTGTGAGTCATAGCTTGATATCTTTGCAATATCTCAATTTGCGAGGTACTCGCCGTTTCCCAAAGTTTGCAATGCAAACGTCCACACAGGCTTAAGCCAAACCTTGTTTTCTAAACTAAGTTGGCACCTTGACCTCAGGAGTCAGTACATTTAGCTGTTTTTTCGCCTTTACATCAGCTTGTGCACCCACCACTCATCAGAGAAGGTTGAATCATACCTATCACTCAGACAGACATGCCCATTGTACCATGTTCGGCAGAGGAAGTTAAAAATAGAAGCGACAGGTGAAATAGGAGACAGAGTGCGAAAACAGAGTAGACTTGCGGTAAAGCTTCCTATTAATACAAACTTCCCGACTCCCTTAGGAAGTCGTGCATACTATGTAAGGGGAGAGCATACACCTCGCTCATGTTCAGGGTATCACATCCGTGTCTTTGCAAAGGTTGCACAGTAACACAGAAAGAGCTCCGTGGAGTCGGCTTCTACAAGCCTGGGTCGTCAACGAGGCCCATAATTGCCAGCTGTTGGCCAAATGTAGTTGTACCCGTGATTAATCCACACAGGGCTCGCAGATCTTTCCGCTTCCGACGAAGAAGATATCTAGGCTTTTGGATTGGGCTCTTTCACAAAGTGTTTTATTACCCGGCTTGCCATGTGTTACCGAAGGCAGCGTATTTGAGCCCGTGCTATAGATAATTTTCACAGCGAACAACATTGTAATATCTACTCAGATGATGCCGCGATCATCACAAGAAACAAGAAACGCTGCAACCAGAAATCAGTCAAATAACCTTTAAATTGAGACGTGGAAAATGTGCTCCAGTATATCTGATTGGTTTATCCATACTTGAAGAAGCGTTAAATATCTTGGTTAGGTACATTACCTGGACCGTAAGCTCATCTGGAAATATAAAGTCCAAACAAAATGTACCCTAAGCAAAGCCAGGAAAATGTATTGGTGTCTCGGCCGGCGATCTCAACTCAGCTTAGAGAAAACACCGCGACTGTACAAAGCAATGTTAGATGGACATATGCGCTGCAAACTTGGGGTGCAGCAACCACGTCGTATATTGATAGAGAGAAGGAAGGAAGATTTAAGAGAATGTGAAGGGGAGTTGAGGAGAGGGGGAGAGAAGGAAAGAAAAGGAAAATAAGATGAGGAGAGAAGGAGAAAAGGAAAGAAAAAAGAAGGAGAGGAGTAGAGAAGGACAGAAGGAATGACGAATACTCCCTATCTTCTAGAAGGTGAGATAAGAAGGAGGGAAGGAAAGAATGGTAGAGTAAGAAATTAATGGAATGAGACGAGGAGAAGTGGAGGGGAGGAAAGAAGGACAAAAAAAAAAGAAGAATATATCCCAATCTTCTGGATGGAGAGAAGTGAAAAGGAGAGAAGGGGGGAAGAAGATATGGAGAGAATAAGGGGATCAAAGGAAAATGGAGAGACGAAGCGGAGGGGAAAGAAAAATTATGGAGAGAAGGAGAGGTGGAGTGAAGAAGATAAGGAAAGATATCAGTCACTTACGCTTAGAAACATTGTAAGTGCTCTTTGGTAAGTGACTATTTTTGAAATTCATTAGGATCTCCATAAAGATACTATTCGTTAAAGATGAAATACAATTTGCCATGACTTACAATGGGCAGGACTGTCTGAGTCTAGGACAGATTCAAAATTCTTTGCTGAGCCATCGTATCCACCACAAATCTAACATTATCTTAAGAAATAATGGAAAAAACTAAAAGCTTTATAAATAATCTATTGAACTATCGTGAAAAGGTATGATAGTAAGGAAAGTACGATTATACATAGTAGAGGCATTAGACGTTTAAAAAGATACCGTGTTCTTCAGCTTCCCCAACGATTTTAGATTAAAATAAAGTAAAGACTTAATTATATGTTCACTTTGCTCCTTGCAGCGTCAGCAATACTGTTAATCTGAAGGAATATAAAATTTGTAAATTTTAAACGGAGTGCCAAAGTTCAGCCGGATATATATAGAGCATAGTAGTAGCCATTGCAGACTATATGATTCTTTTCCAGAAACGATCAGTTTATCTCGCTGTCCAGCGGTATTGCTGCCTTTTACCCAAGCTATAGTTCGACTTTTTGAAGCTACTGTTTCTAATAGACCAAAATAGCTAGGGAGCTTGAAACCGGATAGGAAGTTGCGTCTTATACAGCTTTCTGCAGCTACATGAACTCTTTTGATAACAATACCTCTAATCCAATAAGAAAACTTCAAGTTATTTTCGTAGTTTACATACTAATTTCCATTAAAAAAAAAGCTCTTTACAGTTCCAAACACAAATTGTACATTCATATAAAATATTTAGCATATCTTACACATAAAAAAAATACATACATAAGATTACCAATGTCAGTGAGGTGTTCAAGTGTGTATGTGTATAGGGGAATGTGAGTGTATGTGAGTACGTTGATGCGCGATTGTGTGTATGGGTGAGTAAATGTCCGTCCTCGCATGGTCCTTGCCAAATTATTGAAACTACTCAACAATTGTTTATTTTAGAGCGTAAGCCAAGCTAGCGGCTTAGCCGTGATGATGATGATGCCACCAGCCCGACTGACGTGCATTCACATAGCTCTTGAGTCCGTCAGCTTGTCCATGCTGCGGAAACAGATGCGGCCCGCTGGTCTCATAGGTCAAGCCATTGTGCTGATTAAATACATAGGCCTTGGGCACTTCCACACCCGTGGAGCCCACAGTGTTGGTAGAGACGCTCACGCTGGACACGCCCTGTCCGCTGGTAGCGCCAGCAGCACCAGCTGGCAAATATGTGTGACTAGGTGGCACCCAAGCAGTGCCTGGTAGCAGCTGTGGCTTCTGTGGCTGCGGCAAAGCTGGACGATAGGGCTTTGTATAGAGCGGTGGCGCGGGCGCCAAAGCTGTAGGCTTGGGTATGGACACAGCATTGGGCGGGCCATAGGCATTGTTGCGCAAATCACAGACCGTGTTGTCTATGAGCGTGGCCAGCGGCGCCGTATAGATGCGGAAGTTGGTATCCGTGTAGTCCAGATCGGAAAGTAAAAACACAGGCATGCGATCGGACAGCACCCAGACATCCTTGTTCTCATCAATCTTAACATCGGCAGGGAAGACCAGACCCACATCATCGCGATCCACAATGCCATGAAATTGCGGCGAGTAGGGCATAGACGAATGCCAGCAGCCAACCGCATTTTGATCCACCAAGGCGAACAGCTCAATGCCATCATCGCTCATGACGCGCGCCGTGGTATGCGCATTTGGACCACGCTCATCGAGCGCCACAAAGTCATGATAGCTATCCTCGGTGCGTGTCTCATCGCGCAAAATGCGCGTCGAGACGGCAAACTGACGATGACTGGCCAGGGGACTAAAGTAGAGTGTGCGATAGCCATCGGAGCGTATGGGCGATAAAGCAATGCCGAAAATGCCCTCTTCACCCCACTGGAAGTTCAAACCGGCAATGTTGTAATCACCGCGCAGCGGATCTGGAAAGAAATAGGAGTGCGCCGAGAAGCGCCAAGACTTGTTTTGTTCCCACGAATAGGCAATAAGGCCATAGCCTAGCTCATCCGAGAAATAGGCATAAGCATCATCGCAGCTCTTGCCAATGTCCACGGCAATGTTGGCCACAAAAGTGTTTGGATTCGTGTCCTCCGGACGCAGCTCATAGCGACGTATGCGCGTATTGGTGGTCAGATCAAAGACATTCACGGCATAGGGGCAGGGATTGGTGGTGGTGTTGCCAATGCCCACGGTGCCCGTGTCCAAGACCCAAAGACGACCGCATTCATCTACCTTAATGCGATAGGCGGTCGTAATGCTGTTGGCACAATCGCCAGCCGTATTGCTGCGCCAATCTGGATAGGGTATTAGCTCGGGTGAGCCCGTCACACTGTGATCCATATTGATGTAGGTCAGCGTGGCGGGTATGCCTGCAATGAAATGTTAGTTAGTGTTAAGTATTAAGCTAGACAATAAAACAGTTGCAAGTGGCATGTGGCAAGTTGCGTGCAATTTCCGCTAGCTGCGTCATTACCAATGTGATTAGCAACATTTGTGGCGACGCGTCGTCAGCGTCGATTTCCGCTCCAATTAACGAGCTCTGTCAACTAACTAGCTGTTGTTGTTGCCGCTGCTGTGGCATAGCGGGCGGCATTGTTGACAACCAACTGACTTCCCAGTGACTAGCCAAACTCTTTTCCAGCGCGTCAACGCCTTTCAATTTCAATGCGAGTTACAATCTCAATTTCGCTTGCTTTGATAGCTGCTCATTAAATTTAGCGCGTTGCATGCAGCATGAAGAGGCTGCTAGGCGACCCCCCAGTGGCGTCTCCAACGGTTGCACGTTCACACTGTGTGAGTGTCTACAGTATCTCTATGTCTATGTGCATTATACACGCCTCTTTAACGCCGCCTGTCATATCACTTACTAAAACGCGTGTCCAAATGCTGCGCGCTAATGGATTTCCCCGGTTTCATGGCTTGGCTTCGCTCCGCTTCATGGGGCACACATACATATATTACGGCTTAATATGCAATTTGAATTGCTAACAACTGCAATAAATTTGTATGCACATATATTGTCCATGCAGAGCAGCCAGTTTTTCCGTACTATCACAGCCTATTTGCATTGGCCGAATACTTAGGCAGTATAATATATACGGCTTATAAATAGTGTCATAAACTCATATTTCAGCTTATAGCTTGCAGCTGACAATTAGTTATGAGATGCTGGCCGCCATTTGCTAACAAAACGCTGCAAATAACTTGTTCAATTAGAGCCGTAATGCAATGGCCACAACTTAAAATCGCATATGTATATTTTTGCATTTGTAATTGCTTTGGGCACACTGTCCGTCTGTCTAGCTGTCTGTCTAGCTGTCTGTCTGTCTGTCTGTCTGTCTGTCTGCCTGTCTATCTGACTTGCCAATTGCGCACTCGAATTCATTCAAATTAAGCCAACATTTTGAATCGTTGCAACAAGTCAAGTCGCCTGTGGCCCAAACTGCGGTTCACCCGGCTGTGGCCTTTTAATTATGTGAGAACCCCTGGCAGGCTGTCCAATCAAAATGCGTATACGCACCGTTGTTGCGCCAAATATTCGTTGCAAAACCCAAAGAAATATGCAACAACAAGAGCGTGGGCAACAACATGAACGTGGCAACTTCGTGGGCAACCATAGCGACAGACAACATTCAAAAGTAATTACTAATTCAGTTTGGGTTCGCTTATTATTGTTGGTGTTGTCTGTTGTTTGTTTGTTTCTTGTTTTGATTTCATTATTGTGGTCACAAATAGTTGGCTTATTACAAGTTTGCTATAATATGTTGCTTACATTAGTGCTCTGCGAGCATATATGCTTATTAATGCCTTAAGTGTGTTACCACAAACTGAACGCCTAAAGCGAAGTGGACGCGCCCTTAAATAGGCAAGCTTTGGTAAAGCATCACGGCATGTACCAAAATAAAACACCTTGTATTAGTATCCTGAGCTACATGACGCTTCGGCTCACACTTCGGCCGTTCAAGCTGCTACACCTGCAGCATCTGTATGGCAGCAATAGGCACGCTAGGCCAAGAGCGTTGCTTGGCCACATAATTTGGCTTGTGATACTAAGCCAAGCATCTCAAATCCTGAAAAACTTAACGGCTGTTTGAGGTATGAACTTGTCTTGCACCATTAGAGTAGCTCTAGGCTTAAGAGGGTAACAGCAGTGTTCAACTATAGTCGCAACTTTTGGCAAAACTTCGCCGCTGACTGACTAAAGAAGCATCACGGCATGTACGAAAAGAAAGCACCATGTATTAGTATATTAAGCTACATGACGCTTCGGGTTGGCTTGTGAAACTACGACTAGCGTCTCAAATCCAGAAAAACTTAACGGCTGACCGTCTAAAGAGATATCTGCCGTACAAAGCCAAGGTATGAACTTGTCTTGTACCATTGAGTAGCTAGGCTTAAGAGGGTAACAGCAGTGTTCATCTATCATCTCAACTCCTGGCTAACTTTACCGCTATGTCAGTGTAGTGGACTTGTTTTGGACCATTAAAGCTTCCCTAGGTTAACGACAAGTTACACCGACCAACATTGGACGGAGCGGACTTGTCTAGAAGTTATACAGCGACAAAGTCAACTTGTGGGCGCCACTCGCATCCTTCATTGTCTCAAAGACGCGTTGGATCCACGCAAGCATACGCGCATAACGAACCATCCATCACCCATCACTATGAGAGGCAGCCGCCAAAACGATCAACCAACTGCTGCTATGCGCTACCGAGAGAGAGGATACGATACAAACCATGCTAGAGGTCTTTAAATGTGGTGCTCAACACCCGTCCAAGCCGAATTGGCAGCTGCAGCTCAAACGATGGCGAAACTGTAACAAGTCTTCAGGATCAAGCTAAGGCTGGTCTCGAAACTAACTGCTCACGCTCCAAATAAGAACAAAGTGGACAAGAGCGTTAGCAAACCTCAAGGAGGGCGCTGTAAGACAACGTGCCAACGAAGCAGTGACTACTGGTAAACGGCACCGAGAAAGTTGCAGGAGCGGATGGCAAAATTCGAGTTGCCGTGATGCGAACACAATCTGTCACATAAAAGCAATTGATATGTCGATTAGAAATATTATCGAACAATTTAGCATTAAGTCAGGATGTAGTTTCAGCCTGGTTAAGGTTTTCAATGCTCAAGCGAGTAGTAACTATTAGGGTTGCAGCAGTTTTGGGCCAAGGTACACAGACAAAATTATCGATTGCGTAACATCAACCCGGAATTGCATCAGTGCACATAGTAAGAAGCCGCTTGAGAGAGTGCTGGATGAAAAACTGCTTTGTAGCACGAAGCTAGCTTAGAAGAGCGCGCATAGTGTACACTTGCGACAAATCGCTGCACAAGTTCCACAGGTTAGTTCTCGTAAAGATCTGAAGGTAGCGCTAGATTATTAGTAGCATTGAACTAAGCCAACATCTATACTTGAAACGCGGTGCCCTACAGTAGAAAACTGAACCATTGTTTTGTAATTTTAAGGCTTGGCAAAACAGTTGCTTGAAACTGCTGCAGGGTTTGGGGTAATCGCAGAAGTTTCAGTAGTTTTTAAAAGTTGCGCGAAATAGGCTTTCTCTTAACATTGCTCTGCAGATGGAAAAGGCAAAAGTAGAAGAAATTATGCAACTAACAAAACTACTTATTATACAAATTGAACTTTGAACTTGAAACAAACAAAGTTCTTGGGCTCGTTATTGTGCAGAGCTTTAATCGCTTTAGAGAATAAGTTTCAGGTATTTCACTTTTCTTCACTCACAACGATCTCTAGAAATTTGTGTTATGAATCCGAATTATGACAAGCTTTTATTTTGCCCTACTGAAACTTTATGAAATCCACATCCAATCTGGATTAAAGAGTCTCAGCTTAGTATTAGATGTTTCAAACTTATTGCCACTGACTTTTTCTTAGTTTTGCTTAAGGTTTTATCATTCGAACATTTGAGTGATGTTTGCGCATTAAAAAGCTTGTAGTGGCGCTATCGTAGATGTTTTAAACTTATTAAAACTGACTTTTTCTTTATTTTGCCTAAAGTTTTTGTCAATCGAGTGCAATGAACTCGTTAGCCAGCTACATGCCGTGATGGTTGCGCATTAAAAACTTTGTAATGGCGCTAGCACAGATGTTTTAAACTTATTGAAACTGACTTTATCTTAAGGTTTTTGTTATTCGAACAGTCGAGTGTAACCAAGTCGTTAGCCACCTGCATGCCATGATGGTTGCACATTAAAAAGCTTGTAAAGTCGCTAGCATAGGCGCATTGTAGATGGCGCCAGCTTATGTGCACACTTACTAGCGTCACATTATGCCATATCGTGATTTAACCTTAATTTTAGTTAAAAAGCTTAAACGGATTTAGTACTATTTTTTTTTTTAATTTCGATTGTTTTCAAAGATCTGACAACCTAGACTGCGCCTTGGGCGTAAATCCAACTCGTCAGCTGTGTACATGCCGTGATGTTTGCACATCAATAAGCTTGAAATGGCGTCACATTATGACTAGACTATGAAGCTCAAGTTGAACGTTAAAGTGTATTCGCACTTCGTAGCGCCAAAGCCAGCTGAACATATCTTTATTATAGCTGCCACTTGTTAAGTGGTACAACTTTATTTCCTACTGCCCGCGATTTGTTGCCATTATTATTATTACTATTATTATAAGTTTTTTGTGCAAGATTTTGATTGATTGGACTTCACTTACAAGACTATTGAGTGTCAAATCGTAAATAAAGTTAACCACTTAGAAAATGAAGTGTACAATTTTTGGCCATTGACAGCTAGTTGTGGTTATTGTCATTGCTGTTGTTGTTTTCATTGCAGGGCGCTTTGTCATGCTAAATATGGGCAAGTTGGAATGTCATGTTGTTGGTAACACTCGAAGGGCATTTCCATTTGGACTTGATGTCATATCAAATTTCGCTGATAAGATACAGCTGAAAATGCGTCGCTGCAGCTGCAGCTGCAGAGTTAACTAATTTAAGCTGTTTTTGTGTAACAACTATTTCACGCTCTTTAGAAGCGTAAGGGCTTTTGACCGTCACTTTTGGCGACGACCTTGCGAGTCGTCACAGAGGGCCTGACTTTTAAAAGTGAGCGCCAAACCGCAAAAGTTTTTCCTGAACATTCTAAATTAGCTTGTAATTAGCTGAACTTCGTAAGTGTTCTTAAGTGCTCGCTATGCTACGCATAACGTATCGAAATCAGCTATGAGCAAACACTTTTAGCCCGATTTCTTTGTGCCTTGAGCTTTATAATATTTTATTGCAAATTGTTGGCCAATATGCTATAGTTTTCCATAGTTATATTAAAAAGCGTTTTATTTAGCGCCTCCATTAGCATAATCCAATTGTCATTCCGAGCAGAACAATGCACAGACTGGGGCACACAAATATGCACAATAAAACTCAGCCAAAGCTGTGTGTGCAACTCTCACCACTTTGCCAAACACATTTGTTAATGCTACTATTATGGTTATTATATCAATTTCCGGCAGTGTGGTTGCTTTTGTTGTTACTGCTGTTATTGTGGCGCGCAGTCAAGGCCACGAAGAAGCCTTCACTATTTGGCTATTGGCTGGTAGTGAAGGTCCCTTGCATAGCGGTTAATAGTGCGTCCTTAATTGCTTAGTGGCTACCTACCATCACGCCAGCGCGGCACAGTGACAAACAGCCGATTGCCAAAGTGCTCCATGCCCACGGGCAAAGCATTCTGTGGCATATAGTCGCCACTGGCCAGCGCCTGCTCCTTTAGACGCTGACTGGGAAAGGCAAAGTCCAGCTGTGTCCAGCTGTAGCGCTCCTGCAGCTTGTAGGCAGCCTGTGCCACGGCCGGCAAAACTATGAGCAGCACTGCGCAGGGCAGGATACGCCTCATAGCCCGTAGTGCGTACATGGCGTATGCGCAATTTAGTTCTTATTTGCTCTTTTTTTTTTTTTTGTTGTTGTGTCAACCGTTTTCGCACTCGACAGGATCAAACACGACACACGCGCACTGTGCACAAAAAAAAAAAAAGTAGAATTTAACTGTTATTTCAGTGGCGGCCTCTTCTGCCTTTGACTGTGAACCGTAGCAGCTCAAATGGTCAGCGCGTTTGCGACTGTTGCCCATAATTTGTCGTACGCGTTTTATATAAACTTTTTTTTTTCGGCCGCTGCCGCTGCCGCCGCCGCTGCTGCAGTGGTGGCAGCGCCTAAGACGACAACAACAAAAGGCTGGCGAATGGGCGCGCGCGCGCTCATATCCGCTACTTCGGCTAGCAGCAGACTTCGGCAGGCATCGGCAGCCATCGTGTCGCCGCTCGTGCCTGCCAAAGACTGCGCCGCCGACGAGTGCTGCCGCCGCACAGTGGATCCAACTGATTTCTTTTTCGGCGAAAATCATGACTTTTGAGGGAGTAAATGCTTAGAACAGATAGATAGACTCGTTAAGCTTCTGCGATACACTGCAATAAATAAGCTCCATAAAAACGGTAGTAAAGTTCGATATTATATGCTGCCAATGTCTTGTCCTTGCATGTCATGGAAAAATTCCATCTTCTAAATTGTTGTCCTCGTTGAAAGTTGCGAACGTGTGTACACTAAGATCAAAATAGACTGCAAATTTTATAAGTGCAAGTATAAGACTTTTGGTATACATATTATCAAACTTTACTACCGTTTTTTGAAGCTGCCTCTCTTCACAGCATATTTATCGCAGTGTATCGCCGAAGCTTAAGGAATTCTCTGTTACATGCATTTACAATTTTGAAAATATCGATTTTTGCCGAAAAAGAAGTCAGCTGGATCCACTGTGCGCCGCGGACGAGCAGGCACTTGCTTACAAGCGGTAACTATTTTCCATGATTGATTTTCACGCATTTCAGTCGCACTCGCATTTGGTTCGGCTTTAGTTCCGTTTAATGAATTTGCTTTTCGAATCATTTTAAAGTGGCTGCTAAACGTTTTGCCATTTTGTCGGTTCAACTTGCTCCAAGCTGCTCCGTTCCAAGTGCGGCTAAGCCGGGTCGTATAGCTCATTAACGGCTTGCCTTTCGCTGGCTTTGGCTTGACTTGGCTTTGCTTTGCATTGCTTTTAATTGGCTCGCGATTTGGGCTTGAATTGGGAATTTGCCGCATTTTGATGATTCATTGCCAAAAACGCCTCGCCTTGCCGAGGGTCATGCTGGGCCTAAGTTCGAGCCCGGCGCACTCTGTTGCCAACCTGATCTAATAATCAAATTATTATTGCTACATTGTTGTTGTTGTTAGCAATAGCTTAAAATAGGTTGGGATCAACGGAATCGGAAACTTGTTTCACAGTAATTCAAACAAATGCCAATGCTGACGTTTCTGTTCGTAATTAGTTTTTCTTGATTACATTGCTATTAACCATAAATTAACATTTGTAATGTAATCTATAAGTAGTACCATATTCACAGTAGAGTATAGCGCACGCCAGTGGCGTAGATATAACTTCTGCGCAGTGTAATATGTGAAAAATATGTAAATTGTTTGTGGCGTCTGTGCTACCATCACAGCATGTAGGCGGCATTCGTGTCGGTCTAATCCCAGTCGCATCCAGTTAGTGTGATAACCTTTTCACCTCTGTTACCTCTTTTTCGCGCAAAAACGTTGTCTTTTCTTCTATAATCATGGCATTTAGGTAGCATTCGAATTGGTTTTATCCCAGTCACTTCCAGTCTGCGTAATTATCATTACCTTTATTTCGCGCAAAACTGTTGTTTTCCGTGCTACCATCACGGCATGTAGGCGTGTATTCGAGTCATTTTAACCACAGACAATGTGATAATCTGCACCTCTTTTTCTGCCTTTACAAGTGCACTGTAATAGGCTGTTCATAATTGGAAGCTTTAATATTATGAGGGCATAAAATAAATCTATGCCTACAATATTTCTAATTTGAAACCAATTTTGTTGAGTTTTGAAACTTAGTTCGAATAAATAATAATCGATATGTGCTTACGTTGTTTGGCTTGTGTGTAACCAAGCCATATTGCTAGCAGGAGAAGTGGGTGTTGCCTCGACAAAAGATCACCATAGTTTTGACAATTAGGCTCACAAGCGCCTATACATCAAATTCCGTGACTTTAGCTCATCTTTATCTTTCCCATTTTCGAACAGACTACTGCAAATTTAAGAAGAAGATGCATTACGGCGATCATGAAACATAACGAAGCATGTCTGAGCATGTTGGTGACTGTTAGTTTGCGGCGTGCTGGGAAAAAAGGCTGCCAACACCTCATGGTTTGATCTGCCTGTTAAGCAGTGAGGAATAGCCGGAGGAACAACGAAGTTGTGCGAGTTCGGATCTGGTTTGCCTTGGTTAAGGACTCGAACGGATCAATGGACGACTACCAAAACTATAACAGAGTTTAAGAAAAGATGGATTTTCGGTTTCGTTATGAAGTTCAGATAACATTTTCATACCAAAGGTGCGACTGTACTTTTTTGGGTAAAACGTTAATTTTTTTAGGTTTTTCTTTACTTTTTTTTAATTTGCTGTTGCATAACACAAAAGTTGGACTACATTAACCTAAAAAAAAATGTTTTCAATACTATAATATTGTTTCTTGTAAACTACGTCATAAAAACGGGTTTATCCATGCAAATTTATAAAAACAGTCATATATTCATTTATGGCCAGAAGAAAATGACACATAAACAAAGCTAGTAAAATGTAGTGTAAAAATCGAGGAAACTTAAAATAATAAAAACAAAATTGTCTGAGGCAGTGAAAGAGCACTTAAGCAGCCGACTGCAGTTAGCCCCCAAGAAATGGGGCATTCGGCTTTGGTAAACGACCAACTCATAGAGAGTATTGTAGACAGAAGTGGGGCAGGCTTCGCTCTTCTCTAGTAGCGGATAACACTATGCAACGAATTTGGCCTCATATGAATTTTGGGTCGCTGATTTCGAATCAGCAGACAATTTTGGATTTTCTAGCACCGTTTTCGAATTATGGCTTTTTCAGAAGATTGAAGATTTCGAGAGTTCAGCGAAGGCAGCAAATCTCATATTACTCGGGAACCTTACTACAGATCGAGATGAACTGTAACTCGAATTGTGGATAATTTAATATCAAATCAATGTCTTTTAGACAGGGCAATGATACAAATACAAAACCCGGGTATAAAACATAAATTTGCCGGTCAATTTGGGATCGCGGATTTCAAATCCGGAAACCGTTTTGAATTATTAAAATTCGTTATTTCAAAGTGGCATTGTCAGCTAATCTCATATTAATCGGCAGTCTTACTGTTTTGAAATAAAGCTACTTACGGGTCGCTTCATTGATACTCTGACAGTTTTGGTCTATCTTAACTCGTTGGTGGCACTGAACTCAAAACAACAAAAATCGAAATTATACTTTCTTTTATTCTTGCTCTTCTCCTTTCATATTACAAGTTTAGAACAAAAACAATGCTGCATAACATAGAGCTCATAGAGTTCGTCGTTCCAACACGTGAAGGGCCAAAGATCTTACGTAGTACTCTCCGCTCAAACACTCGCAAAACATCTGCATCAGACGGCGTCGTAACCCATGCGGGAAGAAAGAGCGTCTTGTAGGGTGTTTATTTGGCTACTGAGATTATTTACTTACTTAACTGGCCATAACAAACCGTTACCGGGTTACGGCCTGACGTAACGCTCTCCTCCAGGCGTCTCTGCTTGCGCCCTTGTCCAATTGGTGATACCAAGGTAGCTACCTGGTCCTTCCAACGGAGACATGATCTGAATTTTTGTCGCTAGGGTATTTTCATTAGTCTGCCACATCACCCATGCTTCAGCGCCATAAAGCAAAACAGGAGGGATGCACGTCTTAACGGGTGTTAGTTGCATCTGGCGGGAGTGCTGTCTACGCCTCATTTGCCTACTGAGACCAAAGTAACATCTATTGGCAAAAGTGATTCTCCGCTTGATCTCTTTGCTGACATCGTTCTATATCGTGACAGTGGTGCCAAGTTGGACAAAATCCTTGACAACATCAAAAGTATAGCTTTCAACATCAATCTGAGAGTTTAACCGTTTTGCATCTCTACTCGAAGATAGCATATACTTCATTTACCACCAGACTCACCCTGGCAGACTCTTTTTCAATTTTGTCATTCTGCATAGTCGTAACAACTTTGCAGGGATTCCAAACTCAGACAGTGCGCCACATACGCGATCCCTCAACGGGCTATCAAATGCTGCCTTATAATCGACAAAGATATGGTGGGTGTCAATTGTGTGAACATCTGATCACTGGTGGACATACCAGGCCTAAAGCCAAACTGAAAAGCTCCAATCGTTGCTTTCGCGAATGCTTTAGTCACTCACACAACACGTTCGATAGGCTTTATATGCGACAGAAAGATGACGGATACTTCGGTAGTTGGTTCATATCGTGATTTCACCCTTCTTGACCCTCATCGAGCATGCTCTCATCTAGTTACATATATTCTGCAAAAGAGCTGGAACACCAACTCGTTGCCGGCAATCTTTGTTCATCTTTGTTGTTCTTGTAAGCTTAACTTCGTCATGGCTAGGTGCCAGTATACACTACACTATACCGTCAGCTATGATTGGTGGCGTCGGGAAGTTAACCCCGGAAGCGGCATTATTCCCGTCATCGCTCGATAATAGGCCATAGAAATGTTCCATCCACAACCACAAAGCACGCTGTCCACTAGGAGATTTGCCTCTGGTTCCAAATCCTTCAGCCTGACGCTTGACGTTTTGGCAGATCTGCTGCATTATCTTTGGTATTGTGTTGTTTTATATATCGTATTTAACGTGAAATTATACGGTCTGTACGATACGGGCTTGATTATCTGACGCGTAGCGTTATTCCTTTGAAAGTGAAGGTCCCATACGTACATATACTCCATTTACTTTCGTATCATGGCTCTGTAGCGCACTCCATTGACTTTAACGACTCTTCCGTCGTCATTTTAGAAAAATTATGGCACAAAGCACATAAAAGAGTTACTCGTTGAAATGACTACTTTTTTCCGCAAAACTCGGCGTCTATAAAATGCAACTTTTTATGTGTTTTCGTTCAATGTGTAGCATTCCATGGTAAATTTCCCGAGTTTATAGATGACAACAGACGACAAACTCAAAATAGCTGTCGAAGATTAGGCCGCTCCCAAGCTACAACGCTTGTTGGGAACAGTTCAAACTCGCAGGAGTTTTGTTTTGAACATTTTCGTTATTAATTTTATGCATAGGCATCATTAATTTTAATGAAATTTTTATGCCAAAATAATGAAGATTTTGATTAAAACGGGCACAACAAAGTAATCTAACCAACAATTAACTCAAAAGTGCCGTTATGTGTGCAATAATGCAATTAAATTAAAATATTCAGTTTAAAACTCGATTTTTATACCATTAATAGAAAATGCGGAGCCATTAACTGGATTATGCCATTAAACCGAATTATAGTGTGCAACTAGTGCAAAACTTAAGTTGTTCCATTAAGAAGCAACTCTAGAAGGCGTTGTTTTTTTGGGCCAAAAACAAAAACCGTTAAGCAGCTGCACTGACACTGAAAACGAAAGTACACGCCACAACTGTCAGCCGCTCGACAGCAGCAGCTACATTAACCACTTGTTGTTGCCGTGTTGGTAACTTGGCCAAAATGTTGTCAGTCGATTTCACGCACTTTGATCACTTTCGGCTATTGAGCCTCGGCCCAGTTCGAATGACACTTTATGGTAACTCTGTTTATGAGGTGCTAAATTTGCATGCGGCAGCTGCACACGAAAATAAATTGCAGCTCATTAGATGGCGTCACATATGTTGCAAAATATCGATACTAATATTTGTGGCCGTGCCAACATCTCACTAACCTGCTCGTACTTATGCTTAAAACGTTGTATCAATCAGGCCAAGTTGTTGCCATAGTTGTTATTGCGCCGATTCGAAGCGAAATCAATGCGAAAGGGCGTCCCAGAGGGGGCTCACTTTGCAGTCACTTGGAGGCGGACATTTTCGCAACCCCTTCGGAAGTTGCACACAACTTGTGTTCGCCAACCCTGTACGTAGTGTCTGTACATTAGCATTTAAAGACCGCGTACTTAAAATATGTTTATGTCGTATAACTGCATTCATAAGTTAAACCATGTTGTGCACAAAAAGAGGTATGATTAGATAGCGACATTGGGATACCCTGTATCCACTTCCTTCGAAATATGTGGGCATCTGTGCCAAGTTTATTTTTGATATGAAACATGTATGGGTGTAAGACTGACTTGTACTCGACAAACTGTTATTCGTCTCAGATGGTGCTACGCTCGATTGGTGTTACGCTAAGGTGGTGCTAAGCTAAGATGGTGTTCTGCTTTGGTGGTGTTACGCTATGGTGCTCTTACGCTAAGTTGGTGCTACGCTATGGTGGTGTTACGCTAAGATGGTGTTACGCTAAGATAGTGTTACGCTAAGGTGGTGTAACACTAAGGTGGTGCTAAGGTAAGGTGATGGTTGGTGCTGTGATCCGATGTTGTAACGCTGGGGTGGTAAGCAGCGTTCACAGAACTGCGAGTAAATTGCTCGCTTGTTTTTTTATTCTCTTCTAACAGTGAATGTGAAAAAAGAGCATGCATGCTTATGTTAGGTTTTTGTGGTTGTTTTCGCGATAGCAAATGCTCATGAAAGATATCACCACATTTTGCGAAATTGAAGAGAACTTCAGACTTCTTGAAATCGTAAGTTTTGGGGATTCTGGAGAAGGTAATAATTGATTTGCTTAACTTTGGTACAGCTACTTGAGGTTTTGGTATTAAAATGCTGAAATACTATCGGCCATTACTTAGTATATTTATAATTTTTGGTTATAAGAGACAATATAAGCTAATTATGCTTACATTTCAAGCGGTGTTAGCTTCTTTTTCTTTGAGCTTAGTTGTGCACTTCCAGAATTCAACGATTTTTAATTTTGTTTTATGAAAACTAATATTGGAACTAGGTGCTACAACTCTGAGTACAAGGTACACTGACTTCGCTACTAAAGTATGACTCAATGTCGAAATAGTCGAAATGGTTTGTTATTTTGGAAAATTATTTGTTTCAGTACCCTAAAAAAAGTATTTAGAAAATGTACCTTCTGTAATTCCTTAAACAAGCAAAAGGATTCAGTTTGAAATGAAAACGAACTGTAAGTAATCTTCGAAAAGTTAAAAATGCCTTTCTATCGATAAGTACCGCCTATTGTAACAAAACAATATATCGAATTCGCTATTCGGAAACGATTCAAACTCAATCAGAAAACATCACGACACGGTATGGCTGTATGAAACTCTTTGTCATTGTCAAATGCAACCGACTCAACTTATTGTGCAGAGTATAAAAGATACTTAGGAACTATTGCACATACTTTTTATTAATTAAATTTCATATATTTCATAACTTCATTAGACTTAAAAAAAAACCCACTTACAATAAATTATGAATATCTAAAGCGACAGTTGGCGTGACAAAAACAACAGCTGCGGAACAGCAGCAAATACAACGTGAGCGAAACAGCGAGCTTCAAGCTGACGAATTCAATATACTCTTTTGACAACGTTGATGATGTTGGTGGCTGCGCTGAGAAAAACTAAAATTAACTAAATTCTCTTTCATTCTTGATTTTCGATGAGAAGTTCTAAGATAAAGGGTGGAAATTTTTATATACTTTTAGATAACTAAAGGGCTGCACCCCCTGCTCGCTATGGTTGGCAACTCTTGTGCTCCTTAGAGATGGACAAAAGGAGACTCCATTTTGTTTTTCTGTATTGTGACTGCCACAAGTACTGATACTGAGAAACACACCTTGTCACACTTGAACCTGTATCTATCTACAGGGAAATGGCTACAGCGTATACCGCTGTCGACTGTCCGATTTTCATATATTTTTATAAATTTTTAATCAATCAATTTCGCTTAAGTATGTCTTGAGCCGACAATAATAATCATATAAGAAATTAATTATAATATCGCACATTCTTTACGAGCATTTTAAGCCTGATTTCGAAAATGCCATTCCTGTTGCAAAGATCAAATATGTCATACACTGAATACAGTCGCAAAGCGGAATTGGTTGACACACCTTAAGTACGGCATACTTCTTACTGAGCTAGCGATTTGAAATTCCAGATACCTTCCAAGCTTTAGAACTTTTCCGAATAACGTAAGACCAGCATAACTATAAGGATGTGTTGGACTACACACTTGGATGTGTCCGGACCCATATACATTAAACCGATAATCTTTTTGAAAAGGTTCACCTCTGCAGGCACTGGCCATAGCAACCCGTTACCGCCTGATATAGATATATAGATGATATATATGTAAATATGTATTAATGCACCAAAAAGTGTCCGATATCCAAAATTGCAATAGCTCCTTACAAATTCACCGTAATGTATTTGGATCTGGCTAGATCCAAGAGAATTGAATGTCACAATCAACATGTATCTCCAATGGTTAACAGTTAGGACTATTCTTCGTACATTTTGGAAGTTAGGACTTGGGTAAAGCTTCACTTGTGAATCATAGATGCCTGTCTCTTCCGTAAAACAGCCCCTTGGTTGGCAGCTCTAATCCCCATTCGGTATTAGTGTAGTGCGCCAATCTATAAAACCATCTCTGAGCTTAAACAGGGAAAAGGGTGACAGGATTCCTCACATTGTAAGTTGTAGGGAACTTCTAGGATGTTGGTGAAACCAATCTGTGTCCCACAATCGCCAGTTCATCCCAAACTGTTTAAAACAGACATACCCGCTATCCGGGAGATGCAGCAAGGCGCGGAGCTCATTTTCATCGGTGAAACTTCGAGAGCTGAAGTTAGAGACGTCGATCACGCTGTTAAGAGACATACTCGCTCCCAACCATATTCGCCGGGCTTATGGTGCTAAGAAATTCTGGTGGCAGAAGGTGTGCATTGTCCTGCCAGCAGGTCTATCTCTGTTGTCATGCAGGTACTGACTGGAGCTCTACCGTTCTCTACCGTTCCCGGTTATAAGCAGAAAATTATGCTGCTGGATGAAGGGCATGCTCTGTGCATGACAGCACAGATGGGTTGACGGTGCCGATCACGGACATGATGAGAGGACACACCTCTTTACATTACACGCAACTTTTGCCTTCAGTTGGGGAAAACAAACACTTTGTGTTTAGTCTCCGCGCTGGATTTCTGCTGACAGGTCATGGATCAGTGTACGCTTTCCTGTATTCAAGCCAATTGAGTAATTTAGCTTTAGGATTCACGTTCACTTTGTATTCAGATATGCGATTTCTTGAAGGGACTTGGAGTGCAGCTACAGAATTGGCGAATGGGAGGTTTCTGGAGCGATGACAAACTCAGAGAGGTTAAGTCATCTTTCGCCGCAGACGATGATAGACGATAGCATTACAAGAGTTTCATGTGTAACCAGTCCCGAGCATTTTGCCAAAACTGGAGTGGTGCCCCAAATTTGAGCCCACCTAAAGGGAGGTCAAACCAAGCCCTAAGTATCGGTACCACGGGTTGAACAGTTTCTTCGAGGTTGCGGTAGTGTATTGGAACATCGTGATGTCTCTCTTAAATCGCGTAAAGAACAATCGTGTTCGGTATGGAGTTGCGTGTCTGCCCTTATATAGCGCAGAACACAGGCTCCAGCGACAGCTGGACATCGTAGCTGCTTTCAGAGCAGCTCACTAAACGCCGCTCCGTAGCCGGTAGCGCTATTAGACTTTGGACGCATACCTTACGGTTGGTTTTCAACGCTCGCTACCGCAGGACCAAAGGTACGATCAGCAGTAGCGTGAGGCCACTGCAATGAAGAACTCCGCCTGTAGAAGGACCCTCTTATGGCTGTTCGCGATCCGTGAGATGAGCAATTTGGTGAGGTGACTTCTTGAACGTTAGCAGAAAAAGATCGAGCGAGAGACGAACGAGATGTGAAGCAAGAATAATGATGCTAGAGGTTTTTTTAAATAAGTCAGGCATCTAAAACAAGAACTTAGTGCCAGGACGTCTTCCTGTAGAAATACAAACAAAATGAATGAACAAATAAATCAAAGTATTGTCTATAGCTGGCTACTAATTTGTCACCATCTCGGAGAAACTACTCGTCTTTTGGAGCGATCCAAGGTGGCGATTTTCGATTTCTCCGATTAAAGTGAAACGGTGACCTGCATTCGAAATCACCTTTAACAAGCAGCAGCGATGACCGTAGAATTCGATAGCACATTTGAGCGCAAGACTCTCAACAGCTTTCAGTTTCTATGCAAAAAACACTCAATTCCCTAGATTTAAATCGTTTCCCTGATTCGCGATCGTAGGGAAATTACCATTTAAGTCGCTTCCACAGGCTTCTTTGACTGTGTTCTTCATTCGGTAATGTTTGCGTTGTTTTGCTATTAGAATTTGGAGTGTCCCATTTCGAGTTTCGAATTGCTTTCAATGTTACGAATATCAGAACGAAATGAATATGCACTTGAATGCGTGCGTCCCATGCCACATGCCACATGGGGCAACACTTGTTATTGGCAATAATAATAACAACAACTTTGTTGCAAAGCCGTTGAACTTAATAACACGCTTGTGCGTTGGGGATGGGGGGGGGGGGAGGGAGTACATGGAGCTCAGACTTAGACGATGGTTCAATGCGATAAAATCCAGCATCAATGACTTATGATGCCGACTCTGTCTTTGACTTGCCTTGCCACTTGCTTAGTTTTTGGCCATTTAAGTTTCATGTATGATTTACTGCAGCACAGCCGTCATGTATTGGCAAGACCATAAACAACACTCCCCCCCCCCCCCCCCCCCCCCATAAAGCAACGACAATACAACATTTGAGCGCATTACATTACAACTATTGGCAATTGGCAGCGAATTGAAACAAACATTTTTCCCAATAATTGAAACAAGTTTGCGGCAGTTGCAACAAAACAAAACCACATCATTAAGTAGCCAAGTGGTGGCAAGGGCGAGACATAGATGCTAACCATGCTAACAACTTGGCATAATTGCAACGCCGCGACTTATGCAACAAAACATGGCCAAGATGCGCTGCGTCAATGAAACTGCGGAACACAAGCCAACGGCTAACGGCAACTGTGCGTATGTGTGATTACCATTATGGCCAGACAAGTGCATTTGGTGGCAATGCATTTTCCAATCTCTGTCGCGGTTCACATTTCAAGTTCAAAGTCATTGGCCGTGTCTGCGCCTCTCTCATTGGCTTTTGTTTATGTTTGCAACATTGTGGCAGCTGCTGTTTTTCTTTAGCCGTTGTCAACAGTTTTCCGGCTTCGACAGTCATGTCGTCATCACTGATAAATGGCACACGCGCCACTTACTATACAAGCTCTTTGCCACAACGTGGTGTTGCCTCCGCCACTGTAATGCAAATAAATTCATTACCTCCATTGCCGGTGGCATAACTACGATGGCCAAAACAAGACAATTTACTTGCCAGATTAAAACCAACTCTATAACATATTAGCTGAAAAATAATTTATTACACTCAATGTTGCCGGAGATCAGATTAGCCTCTTGGCAGATTTTGGCCAGAAGCTCGCTACTCAGAACCACCATGGCGGCGGTGCACGCGTATAGTCCTTCACATCCGGATAGTCATTGGGCGGACTGCCATCATCGTAATCCGGCTGCGGCTGATAGTAGTAATCCGGTGTGGCCAGCAGCCACCTTGGCGCCAACAACAGCAACCACAACCATAAGCCAATGTGAGAACGGCTAAGCAACATCTTGACTTTCGATTTCGTTGTCAACGTGAAACACTTGGTAGCTACTATGAAGTCATGACTTTCGCTTTCTTTACAGCTGGCTTTATATACCAGCTGTGGAATCGACGAATCCGAACTTCTGATTAACAATATACTAATTGGAAATTGCTGTGTTATGATGTGATAACTGCAAATCACTTTTCTTTTTCTCACTTTAAATACGTCGTACACTTGTCAAAATAGCCCAGTTCCATCAGACTGTTTGCATAAATCGACTGGACGTCGGAACAGCGCCCGACAGTGGAAACGCGCTACAGCCCAATCCTCCAGAAACAGTGTCGTTCCAAATGAGTTACCCTTTTTCTAATTTCAACTGGTCTCTTACTCTTCGAACTTACGCTTTTTGGTCGATGAGCATTATTCTTATGTAATCTAACATAAGTAAATAAGCGCGAACCGAACTTGTGTTACCAATATCTACTTCCAGATGTCTCAGTTTTTTACAGTGTACCCATTGAAAGTGACAAAAAGAAATGTGAAATGCATTCGGCTCATGGACAATCAACAGACACAGGGTAGTAGCCCTGCCAACTTGTCCCTGGATGGTAAATGTCGGAAAAAGTACAGTAGCGTTAAAAACAATACAACAGAAATTAAAAGAAAAGAAAAACAAAATAAAAAATTGTTTATACATAAAGTAACTCTAAGGCTGATTATTTGATTTATTATGAATTAAATATAATCTGTCACATTCATAAGCTACCAAAATACCAAAAAAAAAAAAACAAAATGTGAATTTTCAAATGCCAAACCGCTTCACATGTGAATGTAGAAGACAAAACGCCGAAATCTTTGAAGCGCTTGTTACACACAGTTTCCAAGTGATAAAGTGAAAAAATCTTTCAGAAGAATCTCACTCAATATTAGAATGCATTCTAATATGAAGCAAGTCGCAAGTTGCAGGCGACACAATTTATGGACGATATTAACAATGCGAATTAAAAATCGCGCGGCCTCTCTTGAAAATCTTGCTTCGTATAACAAGTGCTTAAGAAAAACTGTCATATGTAATATTTTTGGCACAAATACAGTTAATTCAATGTTCAAAACACAAAAAAAAAAAACTATCTATGAGGTAAAGAAAATAAAAAATGTAGAACAAATTTAAATAAACTTGAGAATTGTTAGTATTTCTTTTTGCAAAACTAAAAGAATTGCATTGATTTCTTCGATTTCGTCGATTTTCTTGATATTGCAGCTCAAATAATGCGACTTATTTTTTTTTTAACTTAATGGTAAACTAATTTTGTTATATATTTTTTCACATTTAACAGTTTTGTTGCTTAGTTTTTTGTAACAACGAATAATATACAAAGTTACATATGAGGGAACCCATTTTCGAATTATGAATCGTTAAAAATAGAAATCCATATGATAATTTACGTTTTTGAAACGTTTTTATGTAATTAGACGGTTTCGGTATACTAATGGCTTTTCGAAAAATTAAACCATTTTGATCGGTCAAAGAAATGAAAAAAAGTAATTTAAATCTATGTTTCATATTTTTACCCTTAAAAATACGAGTGATAAAGTAAAATAATAAAAATTTATAAAAATTCTGTTTTGAAAACTCGAGTAATTTAGGTTTTTTTTAAATTTTAATATATTGTCGTATTTTAAAATATTTTTAGTAATATAATTATTATATTTGGTTGTTGGTATTTTTTTTAAAATATATTTTTAGTTTTTTTGAATATTTTATTAATTTTAATATTTTTGATTTTTGTTTGTGGCAAATAAAAAGAATAGTTAGAAAATAAGAGAGTTTTTAAAATTACATTTTAAGTATTTTATTAGTTTTTGATTATTTTTAGTATTTTCAGTATATTTGGTAGGCGACTAACAATGACACTGGGTTCTTTCGAGACAAGTAGAGCCAGCCCAGGCCTTAAAAGGGTTCTGCGTAGGGTTTGGGACCCACCACGTAAAACCACAATTTTGAAACCATATGAAAAAAAGTATTCACATCATGCCGTAACCCGATAACGGGTTGTTATGGCCAGTTAAGCAGAAGAAGAATTATCTTGAAGATATTTCTGATACATTGCCAGATTGTTCAGCGGGAGCTCATTTAGATTTGCAGCGTTTTGAGTGCCTGAACTAGTGGGCTGTGGTTTTTTTAGCTAAGTTAAATAGGTTTTTCTTGCAGTGTATTATGCTTAATTGCACGAAATTGTAACTCACCTGAACCAGTGTGGGCTGGAATACATTTTCGAATCTGTATGTCAAGCGTACCATTGGTGTAGGTCGTGTCTGGGTCGGTGAGCAGAGTTGTTGTTGTTTTTGTGGTCAGTGTTGTTACCTGTCAAATTACTAAGCAAATGCCGTGTTATCGAATTCCGACAAGGCGATCCTTGTTCATGGCCAATACATTAGCATAAAAGGAAAGTATGTAAAATTTGGTGGATTGCCGCAGGCAGTGGGAGTGGGAAGACCCGGAGAGAAGTTTACAGTTACAACAAGTTTATCGGCAAGTGATAAATGCATTTCAAATTCGTGTACAGTTGTGCACAATGTACAGTTGAGTGCCAACGCAACGGTAAATTTAGACATTTGATTTTGGTTTGGCTTTTGTTTATATTATTGTTTGGTTTCCTGGTGAAAAGTTGCCATCCAACTGACTTTAACTAGCTGTAAACTGTTTGTCCAAGTTTTTTGTTTTGTTTGTTTTTGTTGTTTTTGTCAGCCAATTAACTTGGCTAAATAGTTGCGCCAAGACTTGGCTCGAAACGTACGAATACGAGCGGCTGGTGCGGGGCAGCTGTCGTCTAGTTTTGGCAAAACTTTGTGCGCAATTAGTTTTCAATTATAAACTATTTAAATCGCCACTGTTAACACGCATCAATATGTAAGCTCCTGTCGTTGGCCAATTAACCAACACAACAACGACAACAACTGGAACAACTCGGACATTTGCAGCAACTACAACAATGTGTAGCTTATTCAATTTCCTTCACGCCATTAAGAAATTCTTGGAATTTTCATAAGATTTCAAGGAAATGCAATCAATGCGATGATGTCATATGCCATATGTTACAGGAAATGAAACTCCAAACTCATAAATATGTTTGGACTATGCATGTCGAGTTTCACCTTTTTGGCGCTACATCAAAGGCAGAATCTTATGCGCAACCGCCAACATTTATCGGTTGGGGGTCGACGATCCGATTCGCCTGGTATTCAAATTTACTTGTAATAATGCTGTTGAAATCGTTTTAATTACTTGGCATTTTTTTTCTCATACATGTATCATACATCAACTATTTCTATTTGTTTATTGCTGTTGGCAATGTGAAGGACAGCCGCAAACAAGTACAAACAAAATGCCGTTTCAAACGCCTAATTATGCATAAAACTGTGCATATACTCTTAAAAAGGGTATTTTGAGCTTGTGGGTTAAAAGCACATACGATGTGCAAAAAACTCGTTGGGGCATTCTTTCTCCATGTCTTAATGCAATGCTCTTAGAGCTAAACTCCGTAAAGTTCTTTGGTGTGATATTCGCTACATGGTTTCTAAGCGAAAATTCAGTGTGGTACCGATTACTTAGCAATAACGCGACCTATTCAAGTGAAACCTATACCATTTGAAAGATAAAATGCTTGCGGCTTGCAGAATATTAGTTTTACCTAGATATATTGAGTTTTAGTCAGGTAAAAACTGATTTGAAGTAAAAAACAAACAACAATAACATACAAGTATGGCTAAACCTCTCATTTCTATAGCAACGAACTAAGGCCGCCCGTTTGAAAATACCTTGACCCCATGCCATTACCAGCGAAAAGAGTTTTCACGGCTGAATCCATTAGAAGCTACGCAACTAAGAATGTGCAACTATCGAGGTAGAGCATATTCCTCTTCCTGCTTCGCTTCCTCTTTTTCTTCCTCATATACATCTTCATCTTAATCTTCATCTTATTCTTCATCATCATCATCATCATCATCATCATCACCATCATCTGTATCTACATCCTCTTCCTCTTTTACATGGCCATCATCTTCCTATTTCTTATCCTCATTCCAAAAGCTATAAGATGACAACCCAATTTTCGTTTCACTCCGCCATCTTCTCGCTTCGCTCACAAGGCAGATCATATTCGTCTTCTTATTTCATTTTCTATTCCTCTTCAACTCCTATATATCATTCCCTTCGGGTTAAGTTACAAACAACCCTGAGAGGCTTTAAAAAAAGTGACTACCCAGATAAGAAGAAGAAGAGCTCTGCTGCTCTCCTCTACTTCTTCCCCGCAGGCGTAAAGCCTAGCTGTATGGAACCCAAATAACCAGTATCCCAGCAACTCTTCCGTTAAGGAGTACAGAGCTCCTTTGTGTCTTTCCGGTTTGCTACGCTTTACTATTTTTGTTGGTTAACTCTGTGGATGGTAAATTCCTTGATCTAGACCTTATAATTATACATATCTCTCTCAAAGAGAATGGGACACTACGTTTTGTCTGTCCCGGCATCCATATCAGGCTAATATCGATCGGGATCTTAGGACACTGGCCCTCATCGGGCTAATAACGATTTGGGTTCCAGTTCACCGAATCTACAGAAGCATTCAGTATAATTAGATTGCACGCGAAATTGAAAGACAGTAACCTAACAAATCTTCCCGGCACGATGAACAAACTCGGCATTATTTTGAGCTTTAGTTGAGTTCCTATGTACCTCTCAAGCTCTATAGATGTCACTTTCTTCACATACCTGAACACTCTAAGTCCCCTGTCTTGCAAGCTACCCATTCAATAACGGATATATATAGTGCTGTTGTAGATCTTTGGGCTAAAGGCGTTGACGATAAAGTGGTTAAGACCTTTCGTAGCACGGAAGTTGTCTTGTTGGTTACGCTTTCACCTCTTTCAGTGACAGTTTGTTGTTATAAAAATGGTGCCGAAGCCTGATAAGCCGGAAAATAACGTAACGCTGTATCAACTTTCTTTACAATATTTAAGAGAAAAAAGCTCTACAGATTTGTCGCGTTCTTGGACAAGCGATTTTAAGATAAAATCCTTACTTCCAGCTGCGCGGTTGAGCCTGTTTAAGTCCTATATCCAGAGGTGTTGTTTAATGGTTGATGTGCAGCTGCAACAGCAGCTTCCGGAATAGAAAAAGAAAAGGAGCATGTGCCGCAAGACACTCAGTACACTGCGGTTTGCAGCAAACTCGACGATTGCCACATATGCTGATGACGCTGCTTTTGTGGCCCAAGCTGTTGATGCACCGGCGGTGACCGGAGGATGACCCTGGAATATTGTAGTTAATGGCTTCCAGAGTCAGCGCTGTCGTTTGAGCCAACTCAAAGCATTTGTCATGATGATAGTCTTTGACACCTCAGGTGTCTTGTGTCCAAAACTTGGGTATACACATGGAAAGGCGTCTTACCTGGAGTAGAAGCCACTTGAGTCTTAGCCATAAGCTGCTTGTTAGTCAATAATTGTGCCTACATGGATTTTTGAGTTTCCTATGCGGCGAGCTGTGGTTGCTGTGGTCCTACCCGGCTCTTGGGTGCATCACTGGGTCACCATGATATGTGCGTAACTCCACGTTTCATGAGTTTAATCGTCATCAATGCGGCTGTTAATAAAAGATGGTGAAGGGCGAGACTGGTACTACGTCGAAAGGATTTGATAGAAGGCGTATTGAGAAGCTAAGCTGAGGTGCCAGTATGGACGTCATGCTTCTGTTCGTAAGCAGTTAACGGGCTTTGGCCTGTACTACACTTCTAAGTGCACGCATGAAAGGGTATCTAAACGTTGGTGCAACAGAACTTACTAAGGCTGGCTTATATTACTGTAACCAATATGAATTAAAAAATAGCTTTAGTTTTTAATTAACAAGTGCTTACAATGTGTCCAACATGCAAACACAATGCTTTGCCAATGTGCCCCCATTATTGTTCAAACATTAGAAGCGCATTGGTAAAAACAAATAAAACCGTTAAATGAAGTTCTGACAGCTAACTCGACCTTGCCACGGTTACGCTCTGCTTCCTAAAAGTGCACTAAACCTAAAAAAAAAAAAAACCAAAACAGCTAACGAAATGACAGCAAGAAAATCAAATATTATTAGATGCAATAAATACCTGTCTATGTGGTAAGTACATACTAACAACAACAACAAACAAGATACAAAATAATTGTGTCTGTTGGCCACTTCCAAGAGAACAGCTTCGATTGGCTTTAAGCCGCTTAGCTCAGCGCTCAGCCTTTTTGCCCTTGCAACAATTTCTAGCAAACAAATCAAAATCAAACAAAACTTCATTTAAGTTCCGCACTTTTTTCGATTACGTATACGCCCCGCATGCGTCAAGGTTGCCAGCGAGCGGCTGCTGCTGCTGCCGCTTGAATGAATAAGCCAAAAAAAAAAAAAACCACTACAGTTGCTACACTTGTACAAGCTCATTTCATATTGTTAATGAATTTTTGACCATTATTTCGCTGGGCCACTTTCAATTGTACAATTATTTATGTGCGAAATGGCAAAGAAAAGTCAAATGCAAATTGACCGCAAAAAAATTATTGTATGTACATGAAGCTGTACATACAAAAAGATATAAAGTCAAAAATAAAAAATCGATCTACAAATTGCACGCCAACAAATCACACAAAGTGCTGGGCCTGCCCCAAGGCTGTACTTTGTGTTGTTGTTGTTGTTGTGTTACCAATGCCCACCCATCAGGTGGTCGATCAGTCCAAGCCTCCGATCAATTAATCAAAATTTACAGTTCACTTTGTTTGTTGGCGGCAGCAACTACCAACAACAACAACAACAACAGCAGCACGAGCAGTCATTTATCGCATTGTTAATAAATTCAAATAAACTGGTCAAACGGCAGCTGCGGCTTCAAACAACAGACAAAAGCTGCTTGCTACGCTTATGTGTGTGCGGTTTGTGTCTTGGCTACATTGCGTTGGCTTGTAGCTAACAGGATGCGCAAGCAAGCAGCAGAATGAACGTTACGCAAAGTTTATTTTGTAAATATCGTATGGATAATGGATAAGGAGCGGTTTGTGTATTGGCTAAGTTGTGCTGACCTAAAGCTAACAGGAGTTGAGTGAACGTTAAGCAAAGTTTATTTTGGAAATATCGTTTAGATAAGGGATAAAAGGCGGTTTGTGTATTGGCTAAGTTGTGTTGACAGGATGCGCAAGCAAGCAGTAGAGTAAACGTTACGTAAAGCTTATTTTGAAAATGGCATATATTACGTCATCACTGATTGTGGGTAGGGAAACACCTACTTTGTTTAGAAGCTGGGAGACGGGTTTAAATTTAATAATGACGTCATCATTTTATCACCATTTTTGTTGTTGAGATATTCAAGAAAAAGATGAAGATAAAGGCGAAGACGATATTCAAATGATTTGGAATAATAAGGTTTGGCTGAAAGCACCATTCGGAGAAATTAGAGAATTTCCGGAAACAAAATGAAATTAAAATGCATCTTGTACTCTTTTATCAGAAAAATAAAGTTGCTATGTAATCGTGATGACAAAACGATAGTGTATCTATGTAATTACGAACAATTTAGGTATCTTCATATGCATTTAGGGATTTTTTATGATAACCTCATCAGAGAAAGGACGAGGAGAGTTAGTGGTGGTATTTCTTGGTATTTCCATTTTCAAAACGTGATGACGTTATATATAAATGACTGCTTATAAAGTACTGGAAAATGGGAAACGACTTTGTCTTTTTTCCCGTTCCTGTTCATACTAAACATAAAGCTCAGTCACATTTTTCGAGCTAGTGACGCACAGAAATAGCCAAAAGTTGCCCCTGGAGTTGCATTACTTCATAGACAGTGTCAAAGAGCATGCAATTTAATAGAGTGGAATTCTGGACCTTTAAAAAATCCAAAAATTTTCTAAAAACCGACCATCTCAAAGACAGTGTATGTTCGTGAGAGGCTGCTTGTGTTGCTGTCTCTATCAGGCCAACTCACTCGTAGGCAAAATTGAGAAAGAGAAAAGCGATAAAAAAGCACATGTATACACTCTCTTTGAAATGGTCGAATTTCAGCAAGTGCTCTTTGAGACAGTGTCTTGTTGGCCAGCGCAAGCTTTCATAGCATAAGACTGTAGAAAATGAATACATTTCTCCCATATTTTTGTTTTTTGTTTTTTATTTTCAGCTAAAAGATACTCTTAAGAAGGAAAAACTGAAGCCGAGCATGCAAGCAGAACCTGATGATATGCATCCAGCAATGCCACCAAATATATATCTTACAGGAAAGAAGAACTCCTGTGACAAGTCCCCAAGTCCAGCGACAAAGTTGGAATTTTGTGGGGCAGTCAACAATCACAAAGAAAAGTCTAACCGCTCAATGACTGTCAGTGGCAAGAGTACCAAAGATATGAGTAACTTGAAGAACTATTCCAACGATTACCTTAAAAGAGTGGTGCTGGGCACCGACAAAGAGGACTCTCTCATAGCACTAGATCTAACGAAAAAAATCACAACTCACAAAGGCAATGCAAATCATACCCGACCATTAGAGAAGAACGAAGAAGCTGGTGGAGATGATCCGTGTTTGGATATGTGAGCGCTATCAGTGTTCATTGGAAAGATAAATTTCAGTAACTTGAAGAACTATTTCACTGATTACCCTAATAGTTGCCAAAGCAAAGTGGTGCAGGAATCCGACAAAGATGACTCCCTGATAGCACTAGATCTAACTATAAAAATCACAGCTCACAATGGCAAAGCAAATGTGTTTTAGCTCATTGGGTGTACCTTTCAAGGCTGGCGAAGACTTGCGTGAAATGGTGAAAAACAAACATCCAAAATACTAACTGTGCACGCGCTTGACAAGTATCATTTCTCAGTTGTTAAATCATGTATAAAAATTTCATGTATCTTTTTCAAGTCTCAATATCTTAGAGAATATGAAGCTATTTTAACCAAGAACTTTTTGGCTTTTTGGGTTTGGGTATTATTTTCAGGTCCCGACTTCGCACAGCAACATATGTGACATTGTGTCTTTTCTTGGTGATATACCGGAATTTGTACATCTCTTTCATGAAATGTCGAATTTCGTTGAATGCTCTCACGGGTCATAGAAGATTCGTGATTCGCCAGTGTTGACGATGAGCCGTGAGCTAATATGCTTCTGCGCCAACTCATCGGTTCGTTTAGTGATTCTCTGCTAATGCTGAAAAATTAAGAAGACGCTGATTCAGTTAAGGATAAACCTTTTCTCATTGCCATGATAAGCTCTTTGCAAGAGCTGTATGTACTGAAATATCGATCACAGTTATCGGCCATCAGCTTTAGCAAAACGTGTCGAAGCCCGTTTATCGATTGGCGATTAATGCAATCGATATAAAAAGCATAGAATGGCTAGAAAATGTAGTTATCTCGTAAAATGGCATGATTTTTGGTAACTTTTTTCCGATCGATTTAACGTCTACATCTTTGCTCCAACATATGATATAAGCGACAATTGTAAATCCTTGAGAAAACAGCTTTTTAACGAGATAAGAAGAAGCGAGCACCCATGGTTGCGCACAAACCAAATCTAGAGCCAAAACTGGTGCACCTTCATTTTCATGAATGAAGAGAAGAGAAGAGGAACAAGAAGAAGAAGAAAAAAGAGGAATAGGAAAAGGAAGAAGAAGAGTAAGAGAAAGAGGAAAAGAAAAAGGAAGAGGAAGAATTAGAATAAGAGCAAGAGGAAGCGTAAGAGAAGGAGAAAGAGGACGAAGAAGAAGAAGTGTAGAAGGAAGTGAATCGGGAACGAGAAAAAGCATATGCTCTATAGATAGGGGTAGAGCCCCTAGTTGAACTATAAGAGCGTGATCATTGGTGGTACTAAGCGTGCAGTTACCGAAACCTTTTATGGCGCGTAATAAAGGTTGATGACAAACTCTGATGCAGTGACCCTTGGAGTGTACGCCGTACAATCTTTGGCCCTTTACGCGTTGGCAAGGACTACCGCATTCGAAGGAACGACGAATTCTATGGGCTCCAGGATGACATTGACATAGTCGAGCGAATTAACAAACAGCGGCTCCACTGGCTTGGTCCTGCTGTGCGTAAGGATGAAGATGCTACTGCGAGCAAGTTCTACAATGCAGCTGTTGAAGGAAGGCGACGCAGCATCAGGCCAATGCCCCGTTGGAAGTACCAGGTAGCACACTAATTACTTTAGTATCACCGATAGGGGAAGGTGCGTGCGAAGCAGCGGCGCCTAGAAAAGTGTTCTACAGGTTCTTATGGCCAGTAAAGTAAGTAAATAAGTAACAATTGGAATGCTGAAAACTTTTTGAGTATTCTTGTGAGTATCCTACGAGCTGAGCGAATGAAAGGAAAACAGCGAAAAAGTTCAATCTCTTCCCGCGAACAAAACCCAGTTACATGTATTAAACGCTAAAACAAACACAATCTTATATATAGTAATTCTTAGAGAATCTTACAACACTTAAGTGCTAAACAACTTTGGCACTTTACTAACTGACTGAGCGGCAATAAGTTGCAAGTTGCGACAAATACACAGATTTGCTGTTGTTTTCAACTGCTGCAACTCGAAAACAAGAAATCCGTGCTCCGTGAACTCACTTTGCTTTATACTCGCTCTCATCATAATTCCATCTAAGACGCTTGCTATTCGTTCGTTGTGCTTGCTTGTTCTTGGTGGCGCCTCCAACCCCAGCTCCTTGGATACGCTTGTGCTCCACTTCATTAATCGCCTGTATTGCATCTGTCAAATTGCGTTTTACATGAACATTTCCTAATGTTCTCGCTGTCCTGCTGCTGCTCAGAGCGACTGAGGCGCAGAGCAAGAGGAGCCACATAATTGTCCAGTGGCAGTGCAGCTCGCTCCAGTGCATCTTCATAGTTGTAGTGTGTGGCAAGTAGAGCTGCCACCCGGCTGTAAACAAACAATGAGCGAGTGGGCCAGTCAATCCGTTGGCTCTTAAGAGCAGTTGTCGTCCTCGTCGACGGCGGGTCTTCAAGTCGCTGGCAAATGGTGTCTGGCTGGCGTTGGGTGTTGCTGCTTTTATAGCCGAGCTGCGAGCAAACAAATATTGTAATGTCAGAGCACTTTTTTTTTTAAAAATTCTATTATCTTTTTTAATGCTCTTTTAGATTTTGTGTTTCAATGTTAAGCAAGTCTTGACATCGTTTTGTTCTATTTAATGAGCGTCGAGTTGTCAAGTCGCACAAGGCGCTTGTCTGTCTATTATGATGATTATATTGCATTTGTTTTGTAGTGCCCCTCGCTCACTCCCACTCGCTCCCTCGCTCCCTCTCTCTCGGCTTAGTTGTTGTTACAGTTATGTAACATAGTTAATAGTAATCATTAAAACTCTTGGTTAACTCTAAGATAACGACCAACTAACTACACTGTTTACTGTGCTGCTTAGCAGCTGTGCACTTGACCCACTGTGCCACAAAATACTGGGATCTGCGGTGACTCACACTCACACGCATAGTCAACACGTGCTACACATTTTAACGGTACATTTGCTCAACGAAACGTTGCAAACAAGCCGAAAACAATGCGCACAATCGCTCATTGGCCAAAAACTTGACTAACACTCAAAATCGAGTGAGTTTTTGAGTAACTCAAGCTTTGAGTGAGTTTTTGGCGAGCGTAAAATTCGGCTAATAGTGGGAAATTTATGTGAGCCAGAGAATAGCGACATTGCATTTGAATTATTATTTAATATATGAATTGGTGTATCCTACAAAGCGCTTTAATATGAATTCCGATGTGTCCAGCGTTTGCTTATTGCCAGATTTGCGAATAAGTTTAGGCAAAAAAACAACGGTTTTTGACCCATAGTGCATGACATTTTAGAGCTGCCATGATATAAACGTGCAACAGGTTGCACAGTGGTTGCGAAAGAGCCTCAATGTATATCGCCAAATGAGAGTCACAAACTTTTTTTGAATCATAACTTAAGAGCGATGATGTTTGAAAATGCATCCATTTTTCGCACTTAGAATTAGAAGGTTTAAGATTGTTTACTTTAGGCTCAATAGTCTGGAGGAAATTTAATATCGTTCTTAAACTCCACTAAACTAGCTTGATAAGTTTTGACAAGAATCTAAAACATATACTCATTTAGGGTTTCGAGGGTTCCGAAAGTTATTTCGCATACAGTACGTAACTTATTAAGGTACTACCGTACTCCTGATACGGTAAACGGTTTAATTTTTTCAATAATATCGATTTCGATACGATTTACCGATATTTGTTTCGGTTTACCGTTCATGCCGATTCCTATATAAATACCAAAGAGCATGAAAGTAATAGATCGGAATCCTGGACCGTAAAAAAATTCAAAACTTTTGCTGAAAAGCGACAGATCGATACGTATTATTTTCGTTTGTTACCACGGCATTTTGTAGAGTCCATTGTTTTTGATTTGAAGATATACTGCCTTATTGCCATAGTATCGTGTCAATATGACCTTTCCATTTTCATTGTAGCATGCACCTGATGATCCTCGACCCTTTTTTTCCAATGCTTTTTAGTCCGATAAAAGTTGTTCCGTATCTACTTATTCTCACAATTCCTACTGCTAAATACTTATCGGAAATCAATCTATGTCCACTTTCACCGGGAATACGCCTCGCTAGTTCGAAAACTATTGTTGACCCGTTTCCAAGAGTCTTAAAATCTGTTGTTGAAGCCGGATATATTATAAAATCATAAGTCATGACACAATACTTTTATACGCCAGTTCATCAATGCACAAGTTTGCCTCTAAGGGCAAAGTAAGAATCTTGCGCTTTACGCAGACTGCTATCGGTTATCAAAAATTTTATGTTGGCATAATTTGGTCGTAGAACTATTGGTCTGTATTAGATAGCTTTAGTTTCACTTATTTCATATTATATAACGAAGTTTCTTCTATAATAAAATCCAAAATTTCTAAATATAAAACATCGGAAAACCGATGATATTTGTGTTTTCTCAAGATATGCAATGGCACGAAAATCGATTTTCATTTTGTGCCTGCAAAAGTATTGTAGTGTGTAAAATGCTCTAGAAATTTCGTCTACAACAATATTTTCGACAATCAACCGTTTTCGAGATAAACTTCGGAGCGTGGAATTTTCTGTGCCTCAATGAACCTGTAATTCCTGCAACATTCTTAAGGCTCGGTGCAAAATGTACTCCGTTTGTCCAACCGATTGCTGTGCTTATGTAGAGCATTAGTACTATTCGTTTCGCCATTTTTGGAGTTCTATCTCAAGAAAGTTTGATTGTTAAAGACGCAGATACTAGGCTTATACTTATGGGCAGGCATGCGCACCCATAGCTGAACTTTCTTCGGCTGTTCACACAAACAGAGCCGAAGTGTTAGCCGAAGGCTGAAGCATATTCATGTCGCTTACTTCGTAATCACTTTTGTGTGTTCTTTTTGCGAACAAGCTTATTGTAGGGTATCTATTGATTACTTCACTCAATTTGTTAATCGCATAGTTCAGTTCGTGTTCGCTAGCGATCTTTAGCGATCTTCTCTCAACGAAAACAAAAATACTTTTTAATTTTTAATATATTTACTTCTTTTTGTTTTGTTTTAATTATAATAAAAGTCGCTTGTTTTATATATAAAAAAAAATTATAATAATAAAAGATACAGTATCTTCTATTACGTAGTACATAGAGTATCTGTAAAGTCAAACGATTGGCAAGCACTTGATATCGGTTTGTGGCTTGCCCCAAAAATTGTCTTGATTTTGAGTGTTTGAGTTTTTCTTTTTGTTTTTTTAAGTATTTTCAGTTTCAGTTTCAGTTTCATCAGCTTATCTGTCTACAAGTTGCTTCAATCTTTCATTCATTTTGGTGACTTCTGAACGCTTAAATATTATTTTAATATTTTAATTTTTTAATTATTGTAGGTAGAAAGCTAATTACGCTTAAAAACAGGAGAAATCATAATGAGTAGTAATCAAAACTTAAGATCGAAACATATTACAGTAGAAGTTGGAGAGAGAAAAACACACACACGCGCATAATTGCAGCTGGACGCCATTTTGTTTTTGATTTAATTCTTTTGTGGTTTAGTTTTTGTTTTGTTCGTTTTTGTTGTTGCACACAGCTAGCTAGCAGCAGTTGAAAGAGACAGAGCCAGCGGTTGAGGGAGAGGCACTGTGAGTCGTATTTCCGCTTGGTGTTCATTTCCGCCACAACTTCATCAACTGCTAGGCATATGCAGGTTTCCGCCTTGAAAGTTCTGCTTCAGAACTAGGCCAAGACTTGGACTTGTCTTAACTGGGTTTATGGCAGGTTGGTGTGGCTGTGGTGGTGCTGCTGGTGGTGCGCTGCTGCTGCTGCCGGTGGTGCTAGTGGCAATGGCGTTGCATGCTGCATTTTGCTGTTTACAGTATGGTGCCCGGCTTTCTCAGCGGCAGGCGTCTGCGCTGTCCCAGCAGTCCTAGACCGCGCGCTTGCTTGGTCGTAGTCTCTGGTATCTCCGTTGTGTCCTGTTCCTTATCAGCGGCTTCGCCGGAGCCTGCGGAGGCAGCGGCAGCCTCATCCTTGGCTGGCTGTTCTCCGGAAGCGGCTGCAGCAGAGCCCTCCTCATCAGCATTAGACTCTGCAAAAAGCCAAGTGGCTTACTGAGCGTACAGCCATACAACTTTGAATTAAGAAATCTTACCTGTGGTGGAGGTAGACGCCGCTGCGGCAGCGCCGAATGGCTGGCGGCGCTTGGCCAGCAGCGGATTGATCTTGCGCGGCGTCGCAACTGCCGCTGGCGTAGACGCTGGCGCGGCAGCAGCGCGGGATTTGGCCGCATCAGTCTTGTGCAGTGCGTTCAGGCGTGGACGTGTCTTGAGGCGATTAAAACCGGAAACCGGTCCGGCATGGTTTGCAGCGCTGCCGGCAGCGGCATCGCCTTCAGTCTTCTCAGCGGCCTCGCCGCCGTTCTCGCCAGCCTCACCTTTAACGTCATTATGATGGCTGCTATCAGCCGCCGAATCCTCAGCATCCTTGGGCGCTTCAGTGCTGACGCCAGCGCGTCCTAGCTTGCCGCGTGGCAACAGCCTATTGCCGCCCGGGCGATGCAGGTTAAAGCGTGAGGGACGCACTGCATCGCTGTGTGGTGCAGGCGCCTGTTGTGGCTTGCTTTCCTCCGAGTTTGCAGACTCATCGTTACCCTCAGCGGCAGGCGCCTTGGTTGTGGTAGTGCGACTGCGTCCACGAAGATTCAAACCTGGACGACCACGTAAGCTGCGTGCAGTGGTGCTGGAAACGGTTTCCTCTTGAGCAGCGCCATCGGCCGATTCTTCAGCAGGCTTTTCAGTGGTGGTTGTGGAGCCGCGCAGATTAAAGCGGTTGCGTGCTGTGAAATAAACGAACGTTAAGCTGGTGCATGCATTTGCTTGCTGCATCTGCTACTTACGTCGGCCGCGTGCAAAGCCAGAACTAACGGGCTTCACCTCCTTTGCGGCTACTGCCTCCTCCTCGACTGGTGCTGCTGACGGCTCGGGGCTAGCGGTGGTGCGTGCGCCAGGACGTGAGCGACCGCCGATAGAGGGACGCGAGAAGCGATCTAAGGATTAGAGCAAACGCAGTTTATACTATCAGCTGTTTAGCAAGCTTGGTGCGTACTACTACTTACTTCTGGCCGTCTTGGTGGGCTCTGAGGGCGCCTCTGTTGTAGTCGTGGTGCTGCTGGCATGTGCTCCATCGCGCAACTTAAAGCGATTGCGTCCAGCTAGACCATTTAGCCCAGAACGTCGGCCACCGAAGAGCGAAGGCGTCGCTGTTGTGGTGGTAGTTGTTGTCGTGGGTGCCTCTGTGGTGGTGGTTGTCGTTGTAGTTGTTGTTGTCGACGTCAGCTCCTCCAGCTGCAGCGTGGTCAGGCCATCATCATCAATATCTGTGCTGGCTGTCAACGGCGTCAGTGTGGTGGCTTCATCTCCCTCATCGGGCACCGAGGTGGTCTGCTCATTGTTGAGGTTCTCATTGGTCAGTATGGCATACAAGTCGAGAGCGGCCTTTTCCATAGATGGCGTAGTCTGCTCCGCATCATCATCGATGTCAGCCGTAATATCCTTGTCCTCCACACTGGGCACTGCTGATGTCTTGGCAGCAGCAGCTGCGGCTGCGGCGGCTGCTTGCTCTTGCTCAATGGCAATGGCGGGTTTCAGATCATTATCACCACTGCGCGTACCCTTGGCCTGTTTCTCATCGGTATTGAAGGTCTGGCTGTCTACCAGCTCCAGGCTGGGTCGCTTGACGCTTATTTTCTTGCGCTCGGCGGCGTTCTCTAGCGAGTCCAGCGCAGGCGTGGGTTGTACCTCTATGTTCTTGCCGCGGCTCGGGAAACGCGTGTTGGTAGGCAGACGCTCGGCCTCAATATCTTCGCCGGCATCGCTGACGCTGGAGGCGCGTCCCTTGGCTTTGCCGCTCTGCAGGCTGTTCTCGCTGGGCGTGGCTGGCGTGCTGCGATCTATGTTGGTGTAGCGAGTCTTGCCACGTGTATCTGGTTCACCGGGCGACTCCACCGCAGTGGGTGAAGCTATGGCGGCCTTGGCCTTGCTGTCGCCATCATCTTCGTCCTCGTAGTAGTAGACGTACTCGTATTCATAGTCCTGGCCATTGGGTCCCTTTTTGATTTCAATGCGCGATTTCTTGTTGTTCTCTGAGCCAGCTTCCTCCAGATTGATGGTTTGGTCCACAAAACCCACATTGATGTCATCATCCAGATCAATCTTTTTGCTGGCCGTGGGCAGCGTAGTCAGCTGTGGAGCGGGCGCTTCAGTGGTGGCCTTTTGTTCCAGTTCGGCGGCATCAGCTGCCTCGATCTCACGACGCACGGCATCCAGCTCCTCTGCTTCAATAGCGCGCTTGGCTTCTATGCTTTTCATAACATCCTCATTGATGAGCGCGCTCAGTATGGGATTTAGCTCGGGACGCTCTTTGGTGGGCAACAAATTCATGGAGTAATCTGCAGCATCTGTGGCGCGCACGCTGATCTTGTGTGCTGTCTGAAAGCCGGACTCGCTAAATGCAGCCTCCGGATGTTTGTGCGAGGTCTCAAAGGGCACTTCGTCCACCAGAGGCGCAGTAGCAGTAGCAGCACCCGAACTGGCTTGAGGCAGCTCCTCGGCGGCAATCAGCATGGCCAAGCAGCCCAGTAGACAGCTGTAAATGGCATGAAAGAGGCAAGGGTTAATGAGGTCATAGTTGAGGGGCAAACTATAGCTATAATAGGCTTAGTTACAGATGATTGAGCCAAGACTTAACTCTAAACGCTACGAAAACCTTTCACAGCATAATTAAGCCAGGCCAAAACCACGTAAGCTGAGGCAAGGCGTGGCCTGACCATGGGCGTCTCGCGTCTGGCGATTGCTCATGCGCACGCCACATGCAAGCACAGAGATAGTTCATTGGGCTTTTGAGATACATTTTGAATGCAGCCAATAGATACATATTGCGAATCCGCATTGCAATGCAGCGCCAAGGCGAAAGCTTATGGCATGTAGAGGAAAGCGACTTGAAACGCGTACAACTCAAGGCAAACTGCACGCTCTAAATTTGTATGCCGAGCTGGGCCGGCTCGACGGGGCTCGGCGCGGCTCCACTTACGGCTTGCTACGGGAAATTGTATATTGAGCTGCAGGAATCATATTGATCAACCGGTTTCCAACAAAAGGTGTTAACCCATTTCGATTTCGAATGCGATTTCAAAACCAACGTGAAACCGGCCCGTCGTCACCGCCACCACCACCGCCATCGACGCCGTCTGCCCGCCACTCATTATTAAGCCACAGCTGAGTTTAGTTGTCGCTTGACGAGCCGGCTAGCCGCCAAACGCTCCGTGAAGTGGGACGGGACGGAGCAGCGGCACTGAGCGTACTATGTTGATTGCGCTCTTGACGATAACTTTTAACATTTTGAATTATGTGCAGTTATCGTTGTTGCAGTCGTCGACGTCGTCGTCGTCGTCGTCGAAACGTTCGCTTTTGAAGTTTTTCTTGAGTTTTTCTTTTGTATTTAGTTTTTGGTTGAAACCAACAACAAGTTTCGCCTACCATACAACAGCAACAACACAACTTGTTGTAAGCGTAGACAATTTCAACTTATTTTAATTGCAACAGTCGAGACAAGAAGAAGAAAAGTTATAATCGTGCAACATTGTACAGACCCTGGCCAACTCTTCGACTCTTTGTGATTTGATTTGTTATTGCTTTTCAAGGCATTCTCGGAGATGCGTTTTTCCATTGTCAGACAGACAGACAGACAGACAGCCAGCGTGCAAGTCAAATCATGTTCACACATTCACATTTCGCGTATTTGCACACAACGGTACAGGCACACACACACACACACACACAGATACGAACGTTATTGTACAATCTCTTTGCACATGACAGTAGAAACACTGCAGCACAGTGGGCCACAAATCATTCGAATGCCACACAAATTTTGTGAAATTTTAAGCTTTAGTTAGTTGTCGAAGTGCTCGGAATTCATACCCTTAACTAGGTAAACTACTGGGTATCGACTTTGAATCGGTTTTACAGTTCAAGACTTCATAACGCAAACTTGGCGCCAATCATTCTTCAACTAAAATCATTTTTAGCTTAAAAAAAATATTTGCCGTCACTGCATGTGAAGCATCAAAACTGTAAGCAAGTATATTTGTTAGGCAAAAATAGCACAAATTGTCAGTGATCGTGTTTATTTTTGTGTTTGGAAAACCACATTCTAGCACAACAAAAATAAATGATGCCGTCACGGCATGTGAAGCATCAAAATTTAAAGCAAGTATATTTACAAAAATAACACAAATTGTCAAAGATCGTTACTAAACGTTACTAATGGATTAGCTGTTGTAAACATCTATTCCCATCTAGCATGGCTCTCTAAGACCGTCATCTCAAGTTAATTGAGGTAATTTGCCGTCATGGCAGACTATTGCAACAAACACAAACGTTACTGTTGTAAACATCAAATTCCAAAAGCGCCATCTAGCATGCATCTAGCATCTTTAGGAGCGTCATCTCAATCTCATTTTTGTCATTTGCCGTCACGGCATACAAGTCTGCCTTACCCGAAAAGCGTGCAAAAAGATGTTTCACATTAAAAATGTTAAAAGGAAAAATATAAAAAAAAGGAGAATATACCCAGTATTGGGCTTTACAATAATGCAATATCAACCTTTTTGCTTGTTTTTAAGCCACTTTATTATGGTTATAGGTACGATTTGGTGTCCGACAATTTACAAACAAACCCTAAAATGATTCACAAACGAGTATTCAAGAATATGACATCTTATACTAACAATTCTGTGTCATTAACTCAAAAATCACGTATGGCAGTCTTCTCGTAAATGAGCAATATGTATTCTTAAGTATTATGACGCCATCAGAATTCGCCTAAGGACTTTGCTTCGACCCTAACCTCGAAAATTTCACTAAATCACAGGAATATGTGAGAGAATTGTGATAAACCCAAAAAAGTTTCTTGATCTGGGAGCAAGACATATGTAGTTTTATTTTGCCGAGCTGAATTCGAATTCGCTACCACAATTCGACCAAAGAGGCAACAACCTCAAATAAAAATCCATCGACTATACAATAATATGTGAGAAAATTGTGATATACACAAGCAAGTGCTTTGGCTCTGATAAAGTCTGCCGGCGTCTTTCCTGTCGTTGCCGATCCTTGCTTTACAGACAGCTTTTTAGGTAACATAGCTTTTGGTACCTAGTTAAACCGATGATGTCGATCTCTGCTTTACAGCACAGCACCGGCATATGCTCAATACACTGACAAAGTTTTCAACAACATTTGCTCTGCAGACACACAAGTCACTGCTTTACAGACAGCTTAAGAGTTGTTATAGCTTTTGCCTATGTTTTTTTTTTTGCTGAATTTTTAATAAATTTCTTAAAGCAGCATTGCCCCACTGTGCAATGTGAGTGTGAGTGAGTGAATGATTGACTAACTGACTGAGTTGTTGTGGTTAAGTGAGCGAATGTGCGACTCTGACTGGATGAGTGACGTAGTACGCCGGCTTGTGTTTTGCATTGGTTGTTGGAAAGGCCAGACTTGGCCAGATTGGGCCACTTTTGTGTGTGTGTGTGTGTGTGTGTGTGTACTTAGTTGCAGCAGCTAACTGCACTTTATGCAATATAAAGGGAGTGTTGAGCTAACTGTATATGCAACAACATAGCCAACATTTCGCAGCCGTTAAGACGCGAGGAGCGTGTAACGGGGGCGTTGGGTTTGTGTCATGCAATTTGTATTATAAATTGGCAATTAATTTGCCAAAAATGGCGGCGCATGCTTTTAGCCACTGCCATTAGATTCGGCATCATTCAATTTTACTGTTATTATGCGATGCATGCAGCAGCGATCTAAGTGTGTGTGTGTGTGTGTGTGTGTGTGTGTGTGTGTGTGTGTGTGTGTGTGTGTGTGTGTGTGGCAGCGGCCATTGACGCCACAACGCAGTGAAGCAGCAAAAAGACAACGGCAAACAAAACGCAAAGTAGCAACAACAATGAAACTGTTAAGTACATAATATTATTCAAGTGTTTGCAAAAAAAAAATTATATTTTAGCGTTATTTTTTAAAGTTTTTTTTTTATATTCATCATATTCAGAAAAACCATAAGGCATGACCTTTTGAATAGCAGCATAAGTAGATGCAGCACCTACCATATATGCGCATACATTGCCCAACACTTGAGTTCAGTGCTGCTTAATTGGCAGCAACTTTACAACAACCCGTTATCGGGTTACGGCCTGATGTAAATACATTCTTTCATTGGAATTGTGGTTTTACGTGGTGGCTGCCAAACCCTACGCACAACCCTTTTAAGGCCTGGAGTAGCTCTACTGGTCTCGAAAGAACCCATTGTCATTGTTAGTCGCTGCTGAGGTGGTATTCTCTATTTAGCTGCTTTTGCATATTAAGCAACACTAGCAGTAACTGTTGATGCGCTAAAACACAACTAACTTTGCATAGAGCTTTTTTTGCGACAATTTTGCACACTTACGCTCGCTGTTGATTGACTAACTAAGTGAGTGTAGTGAATTTGGCTGTAAATAAGTCTAAATGTATGAGCTTTTTGTTTCTTAGCCAAGTGAACTGCGTTTTTAACAGCACTTGTAGTCAGTGTTGGTAAACAGTTTTTGTTTGTTACATACTCAAACACTTGGCCAGCAGCTCTCTGCTTGCCTGCACGTTACGCACAATGTTTTAGATGACTTTCTTGCTGCAAACGTTAACCAACACTTTAACTTAGTACTGTTACGCTTATTAGCTTTCAACATTTTGCAACACTTAAATTCAGTGTTGATCAACAGCTTGCAGACAGCTGTACAAAACGCCTGCTGACCTCTAACATTTGCTTTGACCTTTAGCCAAGCGCAACTTAGACGCCGCCCACATTGCGACATATGCATATTGAGCAAATAACTGTCTGACTGACTGACTGATTGACTGATTGACTGCATAAATGGCCAACTGATTGACGGCTTAAAGTGGCGTCAGTTATTATAACTTAAAGATCAAGAGTCAACAGCATTATCTTGATGTGAATACCATTAAAGCCAAAACTGAACAAGGCCAAAATCCGGCCACACACACATGCCAACACATGTCCATTTTGAAACAAATTATGATTAAGGTTAGCTAACAAAAAATTCAAATTTGCGAGCAAAGCAATTAATGCAACAACTTTGGCTGCAACTTTGCAACTTGCTGTTCTTGTGCCTGTTTGTTGTTGCTGTTGTCTCTCATTTATGCTACATTTTAGTAGCTGAGCTTAAACACATTGTAAACAAACATGACAGCAAATAGTTGTTTTTGTTGCATTTGTTGATTTTGTTGCTTTTTGCTCATCTGCTTTGGCTTTGGCCATTACACCTGGCAAAGACAGGAAAAGAAAAAAACTTTTAAAAAAAACAGGAAGAAAAAAGGAAATGGAACTCCGTGCAGTTGATTTAAAGCCTCAGTTTGCTGTTGCCTGACATTTATGGTTATTCCCTAACACTAGGGTTATAAAAAAGAAGCATTAGCAGCTTAAATTTGCCTATGAAAAGGGTTATTTGCTATTTGCTGGCTAAAGCTGGTTATGCGCATAATCTCTTAGACTAACTGTACTCTAAAACCACTCAAATGAAGGTTATTTACACGAAAAATTGTCATTCGCGCCATCGAGCGCATACAGGACGAAAGGTTATTTGCTTGAAAAACGGCTATTTCCATAAAAAGCCGATTATGCGCATAATCTGTTAGACTAGATATACGCTAAAACCACTCAAATGAAGGTTATTTTTACGAAAAAAAAACGAAAGGTTATTTGCACAAAAAACGCCTATTTGCATACCAAGCCGGAAATATATTTGTTCGACTAACTTTTATGTGCATGCCCCATAACATCATTATAAATAAGTTCACTTGCATGAAAAAATGCTCAAGATATCATACAGGAAATAGAAAAAATGATTGAAACTAAAAAATAAAGGTTATTTGCTTCATTAAGAGCATCCAGAACGAAAGCCTATTTGCATAAAGAGCCGCTAACATATTTAATGGACTAACTTATAAAAATTTGCAAGAAAAAGGGCTATCAATATAGCACAACGGAGGCAATGTTTTTTTGTTTAAATAGCGGTTATGCGCTAAATTTGTGTCATGATAAAGAAAACACGTTTATACGCCTACACTAAAATAAAAAATAAAGGTTATTTGCATGTAAATTGGCTATTTGCATCTAGAGCATACAGAACGGAAGATCTGTTCAAGAAAACCTTCAAATTCAAAGAACATGCTTTGATCAGACTTGAAGTCTTATTTAGAATTATTTATTATTTATTTATTTACTCAATACCGTCTTTTGGCCGGTTTCACTGGAATACAGAATAACCATTCGAATGTCCGGCTAGACCAATTTACGACACTCTCCTCTAAACTGTAACTGTCTGGAGCTATCTGTAGACTTTTCTGAGTCTTGTTAATAAAATGTTGCCCTTTGGCTTCCCACAAAACATTTAACTGCAAACTGGGTCTCTTCCGGTGTTCGCTTCCGATTCCAACTGGTCGAAATGACTGTACAAACTGTACTTTGAAATCGAAATTGGGATAGTGCATTCCATCTTCGACAAAGCCCGGTGTAACTTTATTTTAAGTGATCTTATAGAGATGTTTTTTTTTGTGTTTGTATTGTTCAATAACTAAACATATTTTTAGAATAAAATTTTAAAATTAATTTGTATCTTCTTTTGTACTTTTTGCATTAAAACTAATTTTTCAATTGTAATAAAATTTAAAAAAAATGTTTAATAGTATTTTTTTTGTTAAGATTACTTTTAAATTAAAATCAAATGATTGTTAGCTCCACAAAAAAACCAAATTATTTTTTATGGTGATTTAACTTTAAAGAACTTAATTTTTTTTAATAATAATTAAAAATAAATATGTTAAAATAAATTAAAAATTTTTAATTATAAACTAACTAAAAAAATTAATAAAATTTTTTTTCATGATGTTAATTTTGAAGAAATAAAATTTGGCTTATTTTTAAATTTTAAATTATAGATATTAAAAAAAAATTAAAATTTTTTTTTTAATTTTACTTAGTTAATACACATTATTGTTAGGTACAAAAAATGAATTAAAAAATTATTTTTTATGTTGATTTAAATTTGAAGAACTTTATTTTTTTGTATTAAATTTTTGTAATAAAATTTAAAAATAGTCATTTTAATTATTGTTATTGTTAATTTAATTTTTCAACTTTTCAATTATAAACTTTGTTAACTACAAGAATTAATAAAAAATTAGTTTCATGATTTATTTTATTTTTATTGATTTTATTTTTTTTTCTTAAAATCAAATTGTAAACTTTGTTAAATACAAAATTTAATAAAAAATTAGTTTTCTTGATGTTAATTTTTAAAAATTGATTTCATTTTTATAATAATTTTCAAAATTAACATTTTTTTAATCATTGAGCAGAAATTTTCTGAAATATACGCCAATTTCTGTATATCTTTGGGTTTTGTATAAATATAATAAGTTATATAAAATAAATTAATGGTAATTTTTTATATTGTGTTGGTCTTTAAACCAAACATTTCTAGCACAAAGGTCAATCTCAACAGAATCCGCTACTGTTGAAATTTATAGAGGTACAATTCACTTTTTTCCACCCAGATTTAAAGAATAGACTTTTTTTCTCTCTCCGCCTCAAAACGGAGCGCAACAAAAAGAAAAGCTGAGATTAGATTAGATTTGAAAAAGTTTAACCATCCTTACCACGCAGGCCGTCCTGACATGCCATAGAGAAAGAAAGGCGTGTGAGAGTACAGTTAGAAGGAGAAAAAAGTTAAGAAAGTGGAGTAGACTGATGGGGCAGTCCCTAGCAGAAAGTTGTGGACACCAATGGGTGAGTATACACCTCCCTCATGTGGAGTGTATCACATTCCGAATTAAAAATTCGTGCATAAATGATAAAAATAACACAATAACTGCCATCTGTCGGCTGGTGGACACAACCTTGCTTATTGACGTTTGCAAACAATCGAAAAATAATGCACCAAAGGAGAGCGAGCACCGTATGTGTCTTACCTTGTAATTATTATACTATGGTTCATGCTCTTGCCGGAGAGGCAATTAGCCTCAAGCAAGTCCGCACAAGTTGCATCGCCAATGAGTGCCATATGGGCCAGTTGCTGAGCAGGTCTAATATGACCAGTGATCAAAGCAAGGAGGGCTTGCAGATCTTTTCTAATTTTCAGTTTGGTTGTTCACAATGTGTTAAGTGACGTGACATCTAGTGAAAGATTTCAAGCCTTTCCAGCAGATTTTGACTGTATGGAACAGATTTGTATCGCGAACCGTTTTTGGGCACGGAATTATCGAAAGTCAGATGTCTCTCCTAGATCATGTTGTGCGTATGGCTGCAGCAGCTACTGCGAGAAAGGTCTTCAATGCGGTCGCCGAAGGCAGGTCTACGTTGGAAGGAGCAGGTAGTGAGCACACTAGCTACCTTTGGTATAACCAAGTGGCATAAAGCAGAGATTTATTCACTTTCTCACTTCATAATCTCGCTTCGTGTGACAAGCACCTAAGCAATTGTGCCACGCAGACAGATATGGGCGCGCACCCTTTAGCTTTAGAACCTCACATGCTCTTGTATGGGTCAAGAAACATATAGCTTGTACTTTTCAATCATCAAACGGCTTTGACGCTCGGTAGAACTATTTTGATAACAGGGCCGTAAAGAGATAAGCCCAGACCATAGTGATAGTAGTGGTTCTCCAATTAAATGCTTATTATAGATTGAGTTTGTGGTGTATAACACTCAGGCAGACTTGCCCAGTGTCTACAGAGAGCTCCTGATGCCTAGCGCCAACGCTTATTTTCAATGCAAGCCTGAAGGCACATTCTAGTAAACTGTTTACAACAAAGTGTATACACACGTCTGCTGGTCTATGCTCACATAAACCTTTTGGTTTTTTTGGTTTATTTGCAACCTTTTCAGAGCAAACAGCTAATATCACTGACTCAGTGACTCAGTCTTAAATGGAGCAAGCATGCACACACACACACACACACCTGCATGCCTCGGTGTGCTAGTGTGTGTCTCAGAGCCTGGCTAGAAGGCAAGCCGGAACCAATTTGAGTGCATGCTCATTCATAGAACCGTTTCAGTGCCGTGCTCTAGGCCCATGCGGCGTATACGCAATAATGCCAAGGTGCAAACAGTGCCCTAACTGTGCGTGTGTGTATTTTCAAGTTGGCATAAATTAAAAACTTAATGGCTCTTAGATGGCGCTGGCCTAAACCAGCTATATCTTTGTTTTTATCTCTCAGATACCTAAATATATGTACATATATGTGTGTAAACAAGTTTTTTTTTTTTTAGTCAATTTACTTACATTTTGAACAGCATTTTTGCTGTGCCTTCGAAGCCGTTTGTTGTTGTAGTTGTAGCTGTTGTTGTAATGGCTCCTACGCGCTGTTGCTCTTAACGGCTTTTGCCCTTTAAAATTTATGCACTCCACAAATTTGATTTCAAATTGCACGTTTTTTTTTTGTTTTTAAGTCAAAAGCTTGTACACAAACTGTACAAAAAAAAAAAAAAATAAAAAATTGAAAAAAAATTGAAAAAAGAAAATGTAGTTACAATTTAATAAATGGCATTGAATTTAAATGCAATTAATTTGCAGTTACATTTGATTTTACGGTTATTATATGGCTATTTTTATAGCTTGATAATTTTTTATAGTTGTTTTTTTTTTGTAAATTTTCGCTTGCACTTTCACTTTTCACTTTTTGACACTTTGGCGCACAAATCAATTACAACTCATTATGCGGTTCAGCTGCGTATGTGTGTGTGTGTGCATGTGTGTAAACTTTAGGAAAAAAAACCAAAATTATATGAAAATTGTTAAAAAAAAAAAAAGAAAAAAGTTTTGGGCTGGCTTGCACTTTAACGCCGTGTGTTTAGGCTCGACTGCAGCGCCCAGGCTTTTATGGTACGTTATTATATACTAACAGCACACACACACACACACACACACACACACACACACACACACACACACACACAAATAACTGCACATCACTTGGTCACTGGTCACTTGCAGCAAGGCAACTCTTTGTTTTTTTTGGTATTTGTTGGTATTTTTTAGTATTTTTACAAAAAAAAAAAAATTGTGCTTCGCTATACCCAAAACTGCGTCTGCGTCTTGGTCGTCGTCTGGGTCTGGGTCTTGGTCTTGATTTTGGTCGTGCGCAGAGCTCAGAGCAGTCACTTTCGATTTCGCTGCCAGCTGAACGTGAAATGGCAAAATGATGAACGCTCGAGCCATCGAAAACCGTTGCCGTTCCTATTTTGCCGACTGACATCGACAGCTGGCGTCGCTGCCGGCGCTGGCCGCGACGCAGACGCAGACGTCGCGCGCTGTTGTCGGCCGATGGCATTAACCAGAGCAACAGCCACGACGATCACAGCGCGACAGACAGCTGCTGCGCAGTCGCAGTCGCAGTCGCAGTCGGTTACTGTTCGTTTGCTTATGTTAGACAAGGACGGCACGGGCAGCTGAAGGGAGCTGGCAGGAGTTGTGCGCAGCAGCCGCTGACGTCGCAGCGTCGACCATGTTGGCTGCCATGCTTAACGCTACTTTTATCGATCATTAGCTTTGGATGGCCGTGTTAACACTAAACCATTCACACCTGTTTTGCAAGCGCATAACTGTATGTGTGTGTGTGTGTGTGTGTGTGTGTGTGTGTGTGTGTGTGTGCGTGTGTGTGTGTGTGTGCGTATAACCATTAGCTTTACATGCTTTACTTTCCTAATTTATTGCCGCCGCTTTTCGCAAACCATTTTCAATGGCAAAACCAACAGCAAAAACTAACAGAAACTTGTTGCCGATAAACAACAGTAACAACAACACCACACATTATGAGGAAGTTCAACTTCGGATCAGCTGCACTATTTTTAGTGTTTTTGTTGCTGCTGCTGCCGCTGCGGGGTAAAACCCAAACAAAGTCCAATTGCATTTGGGCTTATTAGCTAATGGCAAAACTCTTTCCAAGCAATAACAGCAAAACAAAGTTTTCAGAATCTATCGATCGATCTATCGTTATTCGTTTCTGACATAATCACTGCGATAGGTAACAGATTTTTTATTTCATTTAGAATTTCCAACGTCTGTCGCGACACTGTTTATGGGCATTTCCCTGGTGTCGAACGTGACATTTTTCTGTTAAAGTATTTACATTTCTTACTTCAAAGCTGTTTTCATCGTCAATCTCCTAGCTTATTTGTCGCACTGTATGTGCATATTTCGCTGGTGTCGAACGTGACACTTGTGTTTTTGAATATTCACATTTCTTATTTCAAAGCTGTTTCCAACGTCAATCTACCAGCTTAGTTATCGCATGTATGTTTGTGGATATGTATGTATTTCGCTGGTGTCGAACGTGACATTTGTTTTTGCAAATATTCAGATTTCTTATTGCAATGATGTTCTCCAACGTCTATCCCGAAGCTTACTTGTCGCACTGTATGTGCATATTTCGCTGGTGTCGAACGTGACACTTATGTTTTTGAATATTCACATTTCTTATTTCAAAGCTGTTTTGCACCGTCAATCTCCTAGCATAGTTGTCGCACATATGTATGTATGTGGATATGTACATATGTATATCGCTGGTGTCGAACGTGACATTTGTTTTTGCAAATATTCAGATTTCTTATTGCAATAATGTGCTCCCCCGCCTATCCCGAAGCTTATTTTTCGCACAGTATATGGGTTTCTCCATGGTGTCGAACCGGATATTTTTCCCCAATACTTTAATTCATAGCAATCTGGTAGTAAAACCTCTAAACACGATTTGAAATGGCATTCATCAGTATCAATTTTTGCCTTGCAAAGAACGACGTGCGCGGTGCCCCCTAATTTAAAAATATTTAAGAAAACTATTTCTGGGCTTAGAGTGTTTTCCATTGAAAAATCTTGTTAATTTTTTGATATATGATTGTATGACTCGATACATGAAATTTTTTTGTATTTGTTGATTCGGTTACAAAACCGCCTAGCATTTTCAGGGCTATACTTTTGTTATGATTGTCACGATGTTCGTTAAGTGGCACATAAAACATTCCATTCTACAACAAGAAACTTTTTCGTGGTTAACTGCTATAGATATCTGATACACACGGACTTATTCAGTGGTACAACTGAAATCTCAAAACGGTTTTTGCCAAAATTTCAGTTATTCATTTCTAACTTTCTGTTGAGTATTTGCGATTGAAAAAGATTGCTGCCCTAACTCTAGATTTGTCAAATTTATGCAGCTGCTATAATGGTCAAGAAGTTCGTCAGGAGTCACATAAAATATGTTGTTGTACAAAGAGTAGCTTTTTTATGGAAATTTCCGATGATGTGCTTCAAAAACTGGTGTAGATATCTTATAAAGCCAGCGACACAAGAGAGAGATCTGGATTCTCAAACATTGAAATACCAATGCAGTTGGGAAGGGAAGAACTCAGCTTTCAGTTGTGCATGTAACTATAAAAACTTCTTTTATTCTAACTTTTGGAAAGATTTTGCACTGATTACGTATACGACGTCAGATCTTAGAAATTCCAAATGGTGGATAGCGTAAGCCAAAACGTGAATCTCGTGAATATTGATGAGAATTTGGCTGTAAGAACTTTTAAAAACTCATTGCTAACTCTTGGCTATGCCGAGAAGGAGTCAGATTTTCAAAATCTAATGGATATTTTCAAAGGATTTCGAATTACATCAGTAAAAATTTCAAAAACTTTGGAGTAAGCTACAAAATGTAAATCTACGAGAATGTTGGTGAACATTTTGTAGATAGAACTCTTCACGATTTCATCGATAGTTTTGCAATATACCAAGAAAATGTAAATTTACAAAATCTCTTGAATATTTTTGAAGAATTACTTCTACAGTCAGCAATATTGAGATAACCATTTTGAAAAAATTAATGAATACAATATTCTCGAAACTTATTTATACGTAATCAGTGACTCCGAAAACCCACATGTTTTCACAATAAGCGAAATTCAGTCAAAGTTCGCGAATTCATATTCGATAAACAAAAGAGAGCAACGGAAGCGTCCAAAGATTGTCAAAAATATTGTAGACTGCAATACAAACTAAGAGATATCACGATTTGCGTGGATAGCAAGTTGTCTCACTTTTCGAGCAACTACCAAAAAGCACTAAAAATGTCCCCGTCCTATAAATAGAGCGTAAGTTACGATTTTCGGGCTTTGGTTTGATTGGTCGAAATTCTGCCGCTTGGCTTGCACCGAACAGATACAACATTCGGATATCATTTCAAAGGTACAAACTTGTTTCTCACTGCAGTGAGACGCTGCAGCTGCCGCTGGTGTCGGCCCAAGGCCGTTGCTGCTGTGAGCGCGCCGTCTCCGTCGCCGTCGCCGTCGATGTCGCAGTCGCTGATCAGGCATTACGCATGCGCCGTGTTGGCTGCAATTAGCAGGGCGCACGCACACACTCCAGGGAAGTTGTGTGTGGCAGATCGAAGCGGTATGAAATTAATGCGGATCTACTGATCGCTATATCGCTCTATAGCTTAAGCGGCTTTACCGCTTTGCGGTTTCTGCCACTGCCCAAAAGAGACGACGACATCGACGTCGACGGCGATGTCAACGTCAACGTCCACGTCGACGTTGACGTCGAATGGTTGGTCTTTTGGTCGCTGGATCACTCGCGCAATCTCTTTACCACTTTTTGTTTCTATTTTTGTTTTTTTTCATTCATTTGCTTATGCTGTAAATATTATTATTCAATCTTTTAGTTTATTGATTAACTGTTGTTTATTTGCTTATTTACGCAATTTCATCTCAAACACACACAACAATCTGTTGGCCATGTTGGTTATGTGCAGGCATTTGCAACATTCCCTAAATAAATACATATATCTATATATATATATATCTATATATGTCTATATGGCGTTCCAACCGCTTGAGCTGCAGCTGTTGAGCACGCTCTCAAGACCCGCCAAAAAGTATCTGCACCTGCTTCCAATTTGCACAACAAATTTGGCTTAGTTTCTTTAGTTTTGTTTTTGTTTTCTTAAGCTGCCTAAATTTGCAATTTAACTGATTGCCCTTACAAAGGGTGCATTGACTATCTATTGATATTTGGCGATAGGGTATTACCCAAGGTTGGCAGACATCTCTAAGCAACTGCATAATGCCATCAGAAGATATCCTATGCAACTAGCCCAGTCTACTAATAGTAAGCTGTCGCGCTGCACGTACTTGCCGAGCTACCAATGATATAATCAGAATCCGCATGTAAAGAACGCCGCCCATAGAAGAATACTGCAGAAGGCTGCTACGCAATCTGTGCGGGATCACTATCGAGGGATGAGATTCGCAACAGCAGGCATGAAGTTAAAAGTTTCTTCCAAAATATCAAATCTGATTGTGTATGGTTTGGGACCCAACGCGTAAAACCGCACTCCCAATGAAAGATGGTATGAGCTGTCTGGAGAAGTGCTCTACATTAGGCCAGCCAAGAAGAAGTAGTATGCACAGCATACACTAAGGTTGTGAAGGGAACACTTCTCCGGCTTATTGTCGAGTGATGACGTGCATAATGGCGCATACTCAGCTAACTTCTCTGGACTCCTAATCACAGACGAGGGGTGGATATACCAATGCCTAGCTATGACCAAGTTAGGACGTCATCAAGTGGCTCATGTACAAGAAACCCTCTGGCGCAGACGCCCTGCCTGCAGAGTGGTTCAAAACTCTTTCGCAGAATATGGCTAGATAAGAGAATGCACGATGATTGGAACATTGGTGTCGCATATAAGGCCCTAACGAGCGTGTTGCGTGAGAGACCAAAGCCATTCTCGAAATAACTGATTGGAATCTATATAGATAGAGTCTAAAGGGCTTGAAAAGTCCACCATTGACAACATACTACATCAAATCCTTGAAAAGACCCACAAAAACCAAGTCAACACTCACCAAGTCTTTGTTTATAAAGCAGCATTTGGTAGCCCACGTAGCATTATATGAGTTTGGTATATCTGCAAAGTTGGTCCTACTCTTTACAGGATTACGTTGACCAACAAACGCAGCTTCGTCAAGATAGTAAAGTAACTCTCTAATTCTTTTGAATCCGAGTGAGGCTTCAGATAAGGCACTGCACTCTACTGCGACCTCTTCTACTTTGAATATTGAACCATAAGTGACATAGTCAAGCGAATTAAGATCCAGCGGCTCCGCTGGCTGGGTCATGTTGTGCGTATGCATGAAGAAGCTCCTGCGAGAAGGCTCTTTAATGTGGTTGTCGAAGAGAATACACTGACTACCTTTGGTATCACCAATTGGAGAAGGATCGCGCAAAGCAAAGGCGCCTTGAGGAGAGCTTTACATCAGGACGTAACCCGTTAATGTGTTGTTAAGTAAGAAGTAAGTAGAAGACCACACTCGCCAGACGAAACTAACACTCTAAAAGACGGTTAACCCCTCCGTTTTGCGCTGTAGGGATGAAGCAAGTGTTATATAACAGTTTGATGCAGATTCGTTTAGAGTATTTGAGCGGAAAGTGGGAAACGACTAACGCATTCGCTGGTATTACGAGCTCTATGAGCTCTAACATCCAGCGAATCTACTGGCTTGGTCATGTGGGACACATGGTCGAAGAAACTGCCTCGAGAAAGAACGAAGGCGATGCAGCGAAAGGCCGTGTATCCGTTTGAAGGACCTGGTAGAGAGCACACTAACTACTTTTGATAGCATATCAGGCCGTAGCCTGATGACCCGGTAAGTACGCTTAAAGACATGCTAGCTTTAGTTGGCCTTCGGCTTACTATCTTTTACTTAAATTTTGTGCGATTTTTTAGTCAATTGATTAATTAGCATTTAGCGACAAAGTGGAGCACACAAATTTTCGCTTGTTTTCGCAAATTAAGCTCGTAAGGCCTTGAGCTCTCTGCTTGAATTGTAGTGCAGACGTTGAAGAAGCTGCTACTCGATAGGGCATGCAACCGGGAAGTGGACGGCTATAAGTGGCTCCTGCAAGCACTTGGGAATGCCAAGGTGGCCAAGCGTCTGGATCTGGAACTGGCAGCCCTCCAACTGGTTGCTTGTAATTTTCCCCCCATTATCATCATATTATGGTTTTGCTGTTGTTTTGTTTTTTAAGGTTTTACACTGTTTATGCATGTCGAGTGGCCTTGGAGCTGGCGACACTAACTGGCTGATTAAGTTTCAACTGATCGCCAGTTATGCCGAGGTCAGCTTGCTCAGGTTACACTCACTTGCCATGTAGCAATAAAAACCTGGCCAGGATGTAAACCTGCTGTGGCAAGATCGAATTGCCAGGTAAGGCTCCGTATACCACACACACGCTTTGTAAGACTGGACTTGGAAAATCCATAAGCAAATGTGAACTGAGCACATTTGGTATTCAAGCCTGTTGGCCACATTTATGAGCCAAATAAAACAGAAACCACTTCAATAGCTGAGAAAAATAAAGGCATAAAGTTGTAAGAAAAAGTAAGGTAAAAAGCCAAAATATCAAAAAAAAAAAAAAAAAAAAAAAAAAAAATCGAAAAAAAACCAGCAACAACTGTTATTCAACTTTTAATGTGTGTGAGTGTAAACAAAATAACAGGAGTGGCCAACTTGGAATGTTAATGCGCTGCAATCGTTGGCGGCGTTGGATGTATCGCTGGAGCTGGAGCTGGCGGCGGGGGAGTTGTAGGTGCCGCCACTCCAAGAGACAACGTAGGCAGCGAGCCAAAGCCAGCTGCGGCGTTGGCTGCGCCGACGACGACGACGACGACGACGACGCCCCACTAACAGAGCGCAGAGAAAAAGTTACGTGAACTTTGCGGCGCACGCAAAATGGGCAAGGGACAGAGTAAGCGTATTCGTTTGTGTGTCTGTGTGGGCTTGAGGGCGGACTTGAAGGGGTACAGTGGCAGAGTGAAGTGCGTTAAGTGGACGCAGCCAAACGGCGTCCGCTCGAGAGTGGCCAAAAATATGTCGAAATGGTCAAAAGCCAAAAGAATTATCCGACGCTGAGACGAGCCGGTCCGTCGTTACATTGCAGGCTACACAAGCGCACACACTCACTCACACTCACTCACACTCATACTCACTCACACTCACTCGCTCACAGGTAGCAAGCTAAAATTTATAACTGTCAATTATTATGCAAGAGTTGTGAGCAGCGTTAAAAACATTTGGCGGCAGCGTCGGCGAGGAGCAAGGCAATCAGGAAATACCCGACCACGGCAACGACTGCGACGACTTCGACGAACCTATAAACACTCAGATACTCAGCTACTCAGACACACGCACTCTACAGTCTTTTTTATATTTATATTTTTACCAAAAAGCAGCATTACGGGGCAGCTGTGGCACAAAAAAGCAGAAGAAACGGCCACAATCCACTCGCATAATCGGAACACGTAGTCAGCCAGTCAAAGCCAGGCCTAATCTTGGTCTGGTCTGCTCCGGTCTAAGCTTAGCTCTATACACAGCTGTCAGCACTTTTTGCCCTTACAAAGGGTATATTTGCATTTTGCTGCTCATTTTGAGGAATTCTCTTACATTTGTTACATATTCATTCAAAGTCGCAGCCATGTTTTGGCTCATTCTGCCTTTTTTTTTGTTGCAGAATTCAGAATATTTTGCGAGTTATCGATAAATTAAGATTTAAAAGTTGTCAGATTCATTTGTTTCTCCTGAACGAATAGAGATAAATCATACAAATCTGATTTCTTAAAATCTTTTTGTTTTTGTTATACAGAACTCCGATTATTTTGCGAGTTAGCGATTGATTAATCTTTGCCTAAAATTGTTATATTTATTTTCTCCTGAACGAATACAGATAAATCATGCAACTCTGATTTCTTAAAATCTTTCATTTTTTGCAGAGTTTCGACTATTTTGCGAGTTGTCGATAAATTAATGTCTGCGTACATATATAAATAGACGAACACCTGCGTTTTAATTGGAAAGTTCAACTATTTCGGCACTTACATTTCTGAAATTCTCAACTCACTATAACACGTTCTAAAACTTCAATTGATTTGCGATTTGTGACGTCACATCATAGGTTTGATACATGTGACAAAATCATGGTGACGTCATTCACGAACAGCCGCCATACAAATTATAGCGATTTTTTTGCGAGTCGATCGATAAATGAATGTATATAATTGACCAATCGTTTTTTCTCGCTTACAGGGATTGAAGCCGAGCTGAAAGTCGGTTGAAAGCGTTTTCTGGAACGTCATTGAATAACTTAAGACTTGGCATGAATGTAAGTTTCAAAACAGCTCGTGAAGCCGTTTGTGAATGATTAAAGATCAAAGGTAACGAAAATAAAGGTTTTTGTTAGTAAAATGTTTTCTATGTCGGTGAATAACTCAGAGTGTTCCAAATAGGCGACAAATTCGGTATGCGATAACTTGATCTACTGCAAAATGATATTGAAATGGAGCGCAGAGAATGTCGCTTTGCCGATTGGAATGAAGCACTGAATTGCATTGACTTCAACCAATCAAAAATAAATGTTCATATACACACATACATACATAATTCGCAAAATTATCGGATTTTAGCTAGAATCTCTTTCGAATAAGCAAAAATCTTGAAAAATCCGAGCGATCTAATTTAAAAATGAGCTATTTTACGCATTTGGAGTATTTTGCAAGTATCTCTATTTCAATTGTATCATCGATATTTAATGTACATATGTATATTGGATCAAGCGCACTTAGGACATTATAAGAAGAATTCAGTTTTCTCTTTTCCTCTCTCTCTTTTCCAAAGGTCCAGAAAGAGCAGTATTTTTTGCGAAGATTTGCTTACTGTTTGCACTTGGGGGGTAGATCTATTAAGTCAAATATACCCAAATCGTCTAGACAGATATCCCAGCAGAATTGAGACAATCAGCCACACAGTTTCTTGAGTCCGAAATGTTTAGACTTTTCTTATCTTTAGAAGTTTTCAAACGATCGTAACGTTTACCGAAGTACAGCATATGCAAGCGAGGAGCTCTACAAGAAGTAGTTCTCTCCCCCGTTCTCTTCAACTAACATAACTACAATATGACTTAACCCCCGTCACAGAGTATGAAACTAGTTTCTTATGCCGATAAATGCCACTCATCGTGACATATCCATAATTGTAGAGCGCATCAACGATTTCCAATGAAACCTCGCCATTGGCGGCTGTACTTAACCCACAAGGAGAAATACTTCGACCACTTCCTTTAGCTTTGAACGCTTGGTGGAGAAAGCCATAGCCGGTAGTACTCAGAAGATCAAAACCACGACCCTTGAAGCAATTACTTTGGTCTCCTGTAGTTAGCGACACGCAGTGTAACCAACTCCAACCGGTAGATGGGGACCATCTCCAGCATGAGGTCAGCATGCATGCCGTAAGGTAGCACTAGCTCCCAAGCCACATGAAGTTCGCCTTAGCACAGTTACGTTCAGGGTACTCTAAGAGCCTAAACAATTACACGCCCAGGTTGATTAAAGGATGTTTGCCAACGCTGTGGTCGAAGTGCCCATAACACGGCACTACACCTTTTCGAGTGCCCTGTGAACCAGTGACACAAGCCTCTCAGTCACAAACCTATCAGTCCAATGATCCAATCGAGACAGACCGGCGAATGTGATGTGTGTCGATGTGTCTTCTTCCACATACATGGTATTCCTTATCGCTCCGGCTAGAACAACTATTCCGGGTTTCCGGCAAAAGGGAATCGGTTATCACCGAGATACATCAAAACTGCATATGTTTTTAGATATCATAGATTCATATATCGCTATATCGAATCAAAGAAATATGCGTACTGCCACGACTACGTGGGGCAACTATAATGGACGTATTGTTCTTATAGCTGACCTTAAGCACTAAGCAAGGGTATTTCCACTTTACGTAAGCTCCGAAACTTGGCACATTGGTTCTTCAATGGCCCCCGATGAAGATATTTGTAAGTATTTGCTTGGCTGAGTCGCTGCTGTCAATTGCTTGTTGACGCGCTGCCTTTTCTGGAAGTTGAAGGCTTAAGGGGGGGGGCATGCCCCCGCTGGTGGCAGCACGGACAACGGAACAGGTTCAATGTACTTTGTCAATTGTTGGCTCAAGAACACCTTTTTGACTGTGCCCATGGTCACATGCGTGTGCGTGAGTGTGAGTGTGAGTGTGAGTGTGTATGCAGCAACTCTGCATTGACACAATGAGAATCATGTGCTTAATTTTGTTGTCTTTGTGAATGCTAATGATAATTATGATTAAGACAATGATGATGAATTTCATGTGGGCTGTAATTAAATGATTCACTTTATGGCAACCTTCTGCATTAATGTGCAGCGAGCGACGGACGGAGTTTACTTACTTTAAATGCACGTTGGTATCTTGGGCTTAGCTCACTTCCGTATGATGCTATCTTGATGCGTATACTTAATAAGCCAAAGCCTAATCAGCGGATTGTTCAAGGCATTTGACAAACGACAGACAATTTTGACAAAACCAAAAAACAAAAGTTTTGACTTTTTAACATTGAAAATATTAAGATGAAAATTATTATTATTATCAAATTATTAAATGCTAAACAAGAAAAACAAAAAAAATAAAAATAAAAATAAAAAATACCAAATCGCGTTGTGTGTGTAGTTTTGACCCACTTTGAAATGCGTTTTTTTTTTTTTATATCTCTCTGTCGCTCGCTCTGCTTCTTCTTCAACATCATTTGGCTGGCTTTTTTATTACAAAATTTGTTAAGTTTACTGTTTAACTTGAAATTGAGTCATGGCGCGGCTTGAAGCCGGCTGCGCGCCGACGCAACGTTGACGCTGACGCCGGCAGCGCAGCTTCAAAGTTACATAAAATAGCAATAAAGCGATTCAAAAATTGAACCACTGAGCGCCAAAAGAAGTGGAGATCAGAGCAGCAGCTGCGCCGTTGGCAGTGAAGCGGGCAGCGGGGGGAGTGGCAGTGCAGCAGCAGCAGCAGCAGCAGCGCCAAGCAAAAACCTGAAGCAAGACAACCATTTGGCATTTGCATACACATACAAGCAACATGTGTGTGTGTGTGTGTGTGTGTGTGTGTGTGTGTGTGTGTGTCGCGATCAGGTGAACAAGTTGCTGTGGACGCTGCGGTGCGTTGCAGTGACGGGCAGCACGCGGGACAGCAAACAAACTGTAAAAGGTGAACAACATTTTGTTGTTGTTGTTGTTGTTGTTGTTACTTCGGCTTACTACTCTTTACTTTTCTTATTTCTTTGTTATGGCATTTAACACTTTGACATTATTGCCACAATCATTGATCAATGTTTGCCGGTTGCCGATCACTGATCACCGATCACTAATAAAGATTGCCTGCATAACTCTGAGAGGTGGCTTTGGGGGGCCACTTCCGTCTTGCATATGTTTATTTTGCATGGCCCATTTTTATGGCCAGAAGAAGGTTACACACACACACACACACACACACACACACACACACACACACACACACACACACGCACCAACAGATTGACGCAGATTGACGAACTGGCAAAAGTTTTAGCACTCAAGGCCATCGCTTCGTATGCTAACTAACTAGTTGAACTAGATTTTGTGGCTCGACTGTCTGGTCATTTTTTGTTCGATGTTTTTTTTATATATTAGTGGTTTTTGGGTTTTCGTTTATTGGATTTCGCCGAAACGCGTTTAGAATGCCATCAATGATAATGTTCATGTTGTTCATGATGATGAGTAAGTTCAAGCTGATCGTGATCTACTTGTCAACACCTACACGCTTTTTCGGTTTCATTTTTATTTCGGTTTTTATTTCTCTTTTTAATGGCTCCAGTCGCTGGTTCCGGTTTGGAGTCTACGCCGTGATCCAACACGATAAGACCCAGTTATAGCCGAAAGTAAAGTTAAGTGGTCGTTTAAGTGGTCAAAACGTTATGCATTTGGCATGCGATACGTTTATGAGCACCCCTTTGTGGTAACTAATTAAGAGTGCCACAACCAACGGTTGTTTGCAGCTCTTTCGCTGACGTAAGCCGTAAAGCGTACACTCTAAACCATCCAAATGCCGTTCGTCGCTCATCATCATTAGTGAGCGTGTGTTCAAACTGTTCCAGAAGTAAACACATCACAAAGCCAGTTCGAAAACTTGAAAATAACGCCAAGTTCGTTGGTCCGAGTTTGAAAATTGCATTTCTTTTATTGAAAGTATCATGTACAATACGCTAAACTTTAAGCAAATGTTTGCGCTTTTTCTTTTTGAAGAGCCCGCGGCACAGCTTCATTAAACTTGCAATTTCTGAGCAACAATTTGTGACTTATTCGTAAATTCAATAGAAATTTAATAAAATAAATTGTGCGGTTTCTTAGCTTTAAAAGACAATAATTAGTGCCTTAGAACCAGTTATGTGCTACCGGATTGGCACCATTTATCATTGTTTAACAGAATTCAGATGACGCATATGACAGCAGTCTGTCGTTGGAATAAATGTCATCTATCAGGAATCTGTGCAGTAATTGTAGCTGCTGTTGCCACGTCAAATATGCAGGCGGCATTCTCATGCATGCTAACCAAATAAGGTGGATTCAAAGCCGGAATACGACAGCTCTTGGTGAGCGCAGTTGCCTCAGTACTGTGGCATTAGCCGGGAGAAGCGATCACCCAAGCAAGCTAGCGACGCCTTAACGCTTAAGCGTACTTTGGTTTATATTCGGATTGTCAACCTGAACATCTGGCCAGAATGACAATGGAGCTCAACGAATCGCGAGTGGCAAATCAAGACGCTGCACCAAACAGTCGCTATCCGAAGTTCGAAAAGGGCAGCAGCAATGGCAACATGACAGGCCAGTTGAAAGAAAGCAAACCAATGAATTACCAGCTATATCGCAGTTCATGTCCAATCATTAGCGCTGTATGGGATACCCACTTAGAAGCAGACATGAGGGAAACCCATTCTGTACGAGTTGACCCGACAAAAGTAAGAGCTCTAAGCACGTTTTGCTGACAATGAGTGCTGGTATCGGGTAGATACTCAAAAGGTATCGGCAATCGACAAAGTCTAACGGTAAATCCGAGTAAGATCACCTTGGTTCTTTTTGCGGGGAATCACAGTATGGATGGGTTTTCATTCTACCCGCTTTTCGCAATGCCTGCTGATAGTGTTGTACCAAATGTGAAGTTTGGCCACAGAGAGTATTGGAGTGAGCCAGGACTCGCTCTAAGGGGAAACTTCTACACAGTCAGTTCCAAAACGAAAGATGGGATGCGTATTTCGGGAAGTGATGCACTCAACATGAGCGAGGTGTATACTCTCCCCTTGCGCAGTCTTCACGACTTTTACGCGAGTCGCGAAGATTGTGTCAATGTCTCTATCTCTATGCAACCTACTCTGTTCTCGTACTCTATCTCTCATTTCAACTTTCCTGTCTCTCTCTTAACTTCCTCTAACAAGGCAAGGCTACTTGAGTGCTAGGTATGGATGAACCTTCTCCGATGAGCCAACCACAAATCGAATCTATTCTGCTAACTAACTTACGCGACCTGTGGGATAGTTGGACGCAGAGGCGTGGTTTAAATTTAGCCATCAGAGATTACCTTACCACCATCAGAAACAGTTATAATTTCTTCCATGGACGGTTTAGGAAAGCAGCATCAAAGACTCTGATGAAATGTTGAGAACCACATCTTTGAGTGTAAATCGCGATGGGTATCAAAACATGTTTGTTAACGCTACTTTGGAGGAGATGAAAACATCGGGAAAATACGTTTGTGGTTAGTCTACAAGTCATTCAGTGGCGCTCCAGAAATCAACCGAATATCAATTCAGGCTCAATCCCTTGATTTCAAGCCCAAAGAAATGCATCGATATGTCGGAAATATGCTCAACAGCATTGAAAATCAATCATAAAAGGCTTTGACTGGCGATTTTTTTCAAGAAATTGTAATTGCAAACGAAGAGATTTCTGGCACACTCCTGAATAATCGTTGCCTTTGAGTCGCGCAAAGTTAAGTTTAGATTTGTTGCAATCAATCGATCGCGTCAAAGATTTACGCGAAGAGCTCAAGACAATTCGAGCAGAAGTAGATACGTGTTCCGGAGTTAACGATGCTTTGAAAAAGCAAATCGTTGAAAGTTTGGCGGACTCCTTCCGTGTGGCGTGTGTTCAATGCATTTCTGCACTTCTAAAAAAGATTACGAATCACAAAACTAGGCTTGAACGATCTGCTTTGCTCTTTAAGAACTCCATTCACTTCGAATTGACAAAGTATCTGTTAAATTTGCGAAGACTGTCGAATTTTATCAAGAATATCTGTCTCCGAGCAACTGCCGCCGGCTGTTCTTGTCGAGTTGAAAATATGGAAACGATATTTGTGAGTTGTGCTCAAGAAAAGGGGTTTCCCTAATGTCTGCATCTAAACCTCTGCTGCTCATCTAGTTTATTGCCAAGTTAATCCCAATTTAGTGCCTAAGGAAGGATGAAGAAGTGAAATCAGTGCCATGTTTTAAGTAGTAGTAGCTAGCCAAACGGCAATTCTTATAGATAGAAACGAATAAAGTTGCCATAGAAGAACTAACTGGTAACTAACTTTGTTGGAGTATTGAGCATTGCTTTGAAACGCTTTGTATCTTGTATTTGGTAACTAACTCGGAACAGCTACAAATGGCCCAGACCTGATCAAAAGCGGTTTCAGCGCTAGCGTTTTCACACAAAAACAACAACAACAGCAACAAAGACGACATTATGAACAATTTTGTTTTGAGTTGCACACAACTTTGGAGAAGACAATTTCAAGGCTAATTGTTGGAGAGGCCTTGGTGGCCATTTGAATTGGCCTGGCTTGGTCATGTTGTAGACAACTTGTTGCTGTTGTTGTTGCGATTAGAAACTTGATGGCTGCAACCAACAACAAACAACAACAATATCAGATGACTTTCATTGAAGCGATCGTATCGTATCGTATCAATTGTTAGCAAACGTTTTCAAAAAAATTTCAAAGAAATGGAATTGGAATTGGCATTGTTCAATTGGTAGCGATAAATTGGCATTTACCGGCAGCAGCAGCGGCAGTTGTCAGTGCGGAATGCCGCAATGGCAAAGACCGCGAAACCATTTGACGCGCATGGCACGAAATGTGGCTATATCCCCCGGAAGACCCCTCCTCTGGCCCCCATAACCAACAAAAACGAAGACTCCCCACGGTTTCCCAGTTATGCCTGTCACGCCTGCTGCCTGCAGACATGAAATGGAAATTGTACAGAAATAACTTAATTTGATAGATCAAAAAACTAAAGAAACCGAAAAACATCGACAAAAAAATAAGAGCTTACATCCGATATACATATAACTTACACCCTTTGGCACAGACACACACACACATATATACACAGAGAGAAAAATTACATTGCCGCGTACTCAGTATGCGAACAAGCATTTCTGAGTACACATTTTCGGAAAATACGCCAATTGAGTAAATTTCGTACTCAAATAAAAACCAAGAACATAATATACTTAAATTAAGTACAAAAAACTCAAAATGAGTAACATTTTGAAATTATAAAAAAGAACTGCGTAATAAATTGCCATCTCTTCTTCTTCTTAGCCCAACTCAAATGTGTGTATCTATTTGGAAGTGCATTGTGGTGTTGAATTAGTTACTGTATCGAAGTTGGCTAGCGTGGCTCAATGGTTAAGCCCAAACACTCGAGGTCGTGAGTTCGATATTCCCACTATGACCGGAAATGTTTCTTTCACTAGTTTTGAAAATTGTCCCCGATCCTATTTATAGAAATATATACTAAATAAAATATACAGATAAAAAAATGTCCATATGTAAAAAAAAAATTCTAAAATAATTACAACAACCAAATACAAATTTTTAAAAAAAAATTCAACTGCTACGACTGGGAATCGAACCAAGGACCTCCTGTGTGTTGGGCAAGCTGCTTAAGCTCTGATCCACGCAAGAGTACAAAAACTTCTCAATCTTAATTGGAGTAATTGCAAACTCTTGAATTTGTACTCAAAATTAGAATTTCAACTGCTACGACTGGGAATCGAACCAAGGACCTCCTGTGTGTTGGGCAAGCTCCTTAAGCTCTGATCCACGCAAGAGTACAAAAACTTCTCAATCTTAATTTGAGTAATTGCAAACTCTTGAATTTGTACTCAAAATTAGAATTTTTTACTTAAAATGAGATTTTATGTGCTCACTTTGAGTACAATGTACTTGATTATTTTTCTCTGTGTAGACTTGCATATTTTCACTTTTTTTGGCACTGTAAAAAAAAAGCAAAACAAAAAACAAGTACAAATAGTTCAAAAACAAAAACAAAAACGAAAATAAACAACAATTGATTGGTAGCGCAGCTTTTGTTGTTGTTGTTGCTTTTGCTGGCAGAGATTTGACACTTTTTGACCGTTAGTTTGCTTTTGCTGGGCGCGCGAAAGGCAAACACACACACACAGATACACACACACTTACACACACACACACACACACACACACACACGAGCCAGCAGAGCAAAACTTCAAGATAAACACTTGGGCACTCGAAACGGCTTTTGGGCTTAGCCAGCGCACGGCACGCGTCCAATTACCTCAACGGACTTTCCGTTAATGTTTCGTATTTCGAAAAGCTGGCTACAGAAAGCCAAAAAAAAAAAATGAAAAAATGAAAAACGCATTTCAAATACAGTTTGTTGCACAAAAACTCACACACATACGCACGGCACGTATCGCATATGAAAAAGCGAACAAAATTAAAAGAAAAGCGTCGAGTAACCAGCAAACGGACATTGCATCCCATCGAACATGTTGGTGGCCAATACTTTTACAAATTTGTATCTTTCAGAGCTTTGAAAACTTATATGTTATCTCCTGTCAAACTTTATAAAAACGAAACTTTTGCCGTCACGGCACGTATGACGGATGTGAAACAGCTCTAAAAACTGTACCTTTCGGATGCACTTAGCAGAGCTTTGAAAACTTATATGTTATCTCCTGTCAAACTTCATGCAAACGAAACTTTTGCCGTCACGGCACGTATGACGGATGTGAAACAGCTCTAAAAATTGTATCTTTCGGATGCACTTAGCAGAGCTTTTAAAACTTATATGTTATCTCCTGTCAAACTTCATGCAAACGAAACTTTTGCCGTCACGGCACGTATGACGGATGTGAAACAGCTCTAAAAATTGTATCTTTCGGATGCACTTAGCAGAGCTTTCCAAACTTATATGTTATCTCCTGTCAAACTTTATACAAACGAAACTTTAGCCGTCACGGCACGTATGACGGATGTGAAACAGCTCTAAAAATGTTATCTTTCGGATGCACTTAGCAGAGCTTTCAAAACTTATATGTTTTCTCCTGTCAAACTTCATGCAAACAAAACTTTTGACGGACGTGAAACAGCTCTAAAAATTGTACCTTTCGAATGCACTTAGCGGGGCTTCGAAGTTTGCTGAGTACGCATTTAAGCCAAATATGCTTTTTGCATATACACATACATTTCTATGCAAAGAAAACGTTTTCCGTCACGACATGTCTGGCAGTTGTCCAACATTTCTGAAAATTGTATCTTTCGGATGCACCTTGAATACGCAAATGTATATTTGTCTGTAAAACTAAATGGAAAGAAAACGTTTGGAGTCATGGCGTAGCTGGCATTTGTCAAACAACACTTAAAAGTGTAACTTTCGGGTGCACCTGCAGCATAATGAGTACACATTTCAGCTAAATATATATTTAGCTCTAAAACTAAATACAAGAAAAACGTTGCCGTCATGGCATGTCTGGCATTTGTAAAACATCTCTTAAAAATGTAATTTTCGAATGCACTTAGCAGTGCGTAGCATTAATTTAAGCCAAATAAATTGTACACAAAAAATATGTTCAGTGAAATATCTCTTACACGTGTATCTTTTGAGAACGGTTTTTAGCCAAATATATGTAAAACTAAGTCACGGCATGTTTGGCAGACTCTTCAAAATTTATCGTTCAAAACAGGCTGCTTAAAGCTTAGTACGCATTTAAGCCGAACATGTATTTTCCCCTCCGACTATGTTTAAAAAGTTTGCCATCACGGCATTTTTAGCAGATGTGGTATATCTCTTGTCTTTCGAAACCAGCTGCTTAAAGCTAAGTACGCATTTAAGACAAATATGTATTTTCCCGTCAAACTCTGTTTAAAAAAAGTTTGCCATCACGGCATGCTCAGCAGATGTGGTGCATCTCTTGAAAGGGTGTCTTTCAAAACCTGTTGCTTAAAGCTTAGTACGCATCTAAGCCAAATATGTATCCGCTTGTCAAACTCCATACAAAGAAAGCGTTAGGCTGCTTCACTGCCAATCTGGATTTGGTTGTGACAACAAAGATCCAGCGCGGTGTTGTATCCTTGAATTTTAACTTTAGTAGGGAAAAGCAAGGTGCCAAAATGCAACACAAACCTGCGCACATCGATAAGACGAGATTACTTTTAATTAGGGATGGGTATAATATGTTCATCAGTGTCGTGAGACGTCATCGGAAAACAACTTTTGAATATTTTAATGTTGTTCAGAGAATGATTTGATTCGTGTAACTCGCCAATGAGTAAACTCTTCAAAGGCTCTGGAGACAATGTGAAAAGGCGTTAATTTTATGCCATGCTACTTTCAATATTCTAGTATCGAGAAATGCCGGATCTGTGCAAGCGATTCAGGAATCGTATTGAAAAGCAGAGCAATGCAACATAATAGTGCTTCTGCTGTGCCAAAGTGAACACGTATACGGTCATTCGATTCGATTCGATTCGATCCGATATTGGATCTGATGCCAATGCGAACATGTATTACGCCTCTCTCTATCACATCGTTGAAGAGGTTACAGCAGCGGACGTCTACAGACGCCTATAGCACCAAAAGGTTTGAAAATCTCGTCATCCTAGATAGTTTTTCCAAAAATACTAGAATTCTCGCCTTTTGCAACTGTTTCACATCAACGCGGTGTTGGTTTGCTGGGATATATCGTATAGCTCTTTGTTGTTGTATTGGTAGTCGTATTTTGGACTCTTGGCAGTGGACGCAGACTTTGGGTGCAGTTGCAGTAAGTAGCTGATAGAAAAAAAAAACTTTTGACTGGGGGACTGTGTGGGAGAGGAACGCAGCGTAGCATGGAATCAGACATATATATATATATATATATATATATGTACCGTCTATGCAGGGCATGTCTTGGCTGTGGTGTTGCTTGGTTGAGTGCCTCCAAGCTCGATTGTTGCTTGTTTGTTGCTGTTGTTGTTGTTGTTGTTACTATCGCCGGCCAACTGTTGCACGTTGGAGGCATGCGACCAGAATTGTTGATTTTGTAATTGCTGTTAAGTTTGTAACTTGGCGCTACGCTTTTGTTTTATTTGTTGCACACACACACACTGTTTATGCTACATGTGGCTACCACAGAAATACAGTTACAACTTTGGTTATTTCAAAAATCTGTGGTTTGCATTTCATTTTGTTGCCGCTTTGAGCAAGGAAATCCAAGGCATACGACATTCGGTTGCGTCGCTTGATCATTTTCATAGTATCTACAGAAGTACTCTATTAAGTATGACTCATTGACAGTCAGTTCAGTCTCTTGTTTCCTATGTGTATATGGTTGTACCTAGGACGGCACGTATGCGCTATCTGAGATTGCAATCGAAGAGGTACATCATGTCAATGGCCTTTTCGTTAATGGCAGTAGAGAACAACGGTTCGAGCAACTTAAAGTTTTCTTAGAAATAATAGTAATGTCATCATTTCGATGTATTAAGATGTTGAATTTTTGGTCTCGGAATGCTTTGTAAGCAAATTGTTGTACGGCTATTTAGTTCTCGGTGAAGCACAAGTCTGTATAAAACCGACTCATGTGCCGTGACGGTAATATATCAATGAGCTTGAGATCATGCAACATTACCCCAATGTTATAAACAACTTACAAGGTTTCTTCGAAGTAAGCATGACTTTTGCAAATAGCCACCTCTGATGGTGCCATCCTTTGATGAAAAACTGTGGAAATTTCATAACATTTGGATATATGCATGTAACAGTAATGATTCTGCCATCGGTTCAAAAATGAACACCAATAATAATAATGCTACTAACCAGTTACCGGGTTACGGCCTGATGTAAATACATTCTTTGCAGTCCCAAACCCTACGCACAACACTTTTAAGGCCTCGGATGGCTCTACTGGTCTCCTCTTATGACAAGCTTTGACCTGCTGAGGTGGTATACTCTAATCCGCTCACAACACGGGGGAGCTATGCTTTATGCATAGCTACCATAAAATATTTTTTCAAGAAGCCCTTACCCTTAAAACTGCACTGAAGCATCAGAAGTATAGTTAAATTGACTCTTGGTTCTCCGCTTAGCTCCTCAAGAGCACGCTTAAGAGATGCGTTACATTCAGGCTGCAAATGGCCTTTGGTGTTGTGGTTCGAGGTTGTACAAACGCCTTGGTCTTAGATTTGCAACCTCGCTTCACTCCATTTTATATAATAGATCTACTGCTGAAGATGAAATAAAAGCAGGGCTTTTATCAGTACGCCAAGTAAGCGGATCGCTACGTGACACTACGCAATGCAGACGTCAAGTGCTCCCGCAACGGATTTCCATATCCTACACCCAAACCGGTTGATAAAATAATCGTGACGGGTAACTCCCACCTGTTGTTATTCTGACTTACCCTCAGAAACTTTGTTTAGTATTTTCTTATTCTGTATGCATTTATTTTAGTTTTAAACTTGCGATAGCTCGTTTTTCTACCCATTGCAGGAATCGCAGTATTTGTGTGTCCGCAATCAGCATAAGCTGCCAAAGAATGCTGCAAAATTACTATTTTGCAACATTTTGAGCAAAACTTACCTTAACAGTATAGATCTGGTTCCTACTAATCATGGGAATTACTAGAGCTGCAACTTTGTAGCTAGTACTTGTTGCAAGGTATGCTGTTTCAGCAGTGAAACTGCCCTTCCCTTCAATATCTATTCGCAATATTACGAATATTTGCACTTTTTTGATTCTATAAAACTATTTTGATTTGAAATGTATTTGTTATTAGCCCTCTCGGGCTTCCAAAAATTGCCGTAGTGGACGGTATTTCACGTCCCCATGGCGGGGTATTGGTTAAAGTTTTCAACTAGCAATAATCGCACCTCAGTAGAACTTCATTGGTTACGATAATGCCTCTGCGCAAAGATAACCTACCCTGATCTCAGGCGCACTACCAGAGCTCGCTGTCGTTTGAACCAGTTGCGAATTGTAAGCCCAAAAGTGTTAAAAATAGTGCAAAAAGTGCAGCATGCTTTCGGGATGACATTGCTCTAAGGCAGGTATAAGGACAGCGAAACACACCCTTAGGGCAACTCCTTGCGTTGCCGATCATAAAAACAACTCATATTCTAGAAACTATTCATGTTTTAGCAACATAAGACTGCAAAACGAGAAACTGGACAACATTTAGGGCAACTCTATGAAGTTCCTTGAGATGGCAAATAGCAAGAAACTAAATATAAGAGTGTTCAGACGCAAGGATAGGCCGACGTGGAGCTGATCTTTTTGTTATACTCGTACTCGTTTTCCGCTAGTTAAGTTGAATAGCTTCTCCAAGCCTCAGCGTTACCGGTTCTTCCCAGTTGCTTAACATTTTCCTAGCGAACTTCAAACCAAAACTACTCTGTAGTTAAGGTTCAACAGGCCTTCGCACTTGAGCGAGTTACATTGTGAAACCAGTAGTTTTTGCACGCAGAAGGAGGCATGATTCGATTGTACTATGTCCATTCGTCCGTTTGTCTGTATGCGTCGCTAAATGTTCGAGATCATAAGAGCTAGGGACACAAAATCTTACCCAAAGTTGCGTGTAATTACGATGAAGATGGCGTTTGTTGAATTGCGTTGATATCTGCAATCCCCAAGATTTCACCGTCCTTTCGAGTATTAACTGCTCCAAATATAGCTTCCACTACATGTACATATGGTTATTTGTGAGCTAGAGTTACAAAATTTTGCTGTGAAGACAAATGTGAGCCTAATCATCAAAAGTGTGTTAACTTTTTGTACATAGAAGTAACGCTTCCTGCGCAATCGATTTAGATAAACTTGCCGATAGGAAAATGTACACAGTCACGACAGCTTTTTGAAAAGAGGCATAAAAGAAGCTAGCTTTATTCTCATTTTACCGTATGCTGTACTTACCGTTTTTGAGCAGTAAAGAGTTCAGGGTATCGCACTTTCAAGCGCTTTTTTTAATAGAAACACAAAAGTTCAAATGCCTTGTAATAAGCATAAGTTCCTTAATTCAATAAATACAAGTTTTTATTCTTAAAGTGACAGAGGATCTCATCTAATAACAGTATTATTGCCATATAAATCCAAGTTATCAGCAATTCATCAGATGTCTGTTTTACATTTTTGAGATCTCTCAGTTTGTTGTTTTTATTTATTTGCCACAATTAACTATCAAAATAAGTCCCTCATTTTTAGATTTCTTTAAAAAATTATGCAGTTTAATAAGTGTTAATAAATAAAAGCTAATTTGGTCGAGCAACAGGAATAAAATAAACACTACAAGTACTATATGTTCTAATACCAGATTCAACTAGCTCGAAAGTAAGTAGTTACTTACACGTACAAATATTAGAGGTTAATCGTGGGATAGAACGCGCTATGCGCCGCGCCAAGGTATACTTAACCAGGTACGCACATGTTACACGGTCGCCTCTGTTGAGTAGATCACTTTCACTTCAGTATTTTTCGGGTTTTCTCTCTTTCGGCCTTTTGCTTTTTCCTTAACCCTAATCTCCTCCTTGTGTGAATAATCACACAAATCGATTTATAACTTTAATTTTTTCAACTTATTTTTAAATCTATCTTTATGAAACTTCTTGACAATTTCTAAAACATAAATTAAACGCAAAAAAATGTTCTATTAGATACAACTTTATTTTTCGATATCAAGATATTCAACAAACTTACGTTGTCTTTTGCACGCATAGAAATCCCATATGTGTGAAAAGTCACATATGTTATTAGTCTATAAGGGTGAGAGAGAGAGGCAACCGAAAAAAAAACAAAAGTTCGCAACGAAACTGAAGATATTCTACTCAAGAGAAGCGAGAGTGTAACATGTGCGTACCTGTTTAAGTATACCTTCAGCCATGTGCCAGCTGTTGTTTGCTCAAAGTGAAGAATTCGGGGTAAATACAAGAACAAATACTATCAACAAAATGCTGCTGCACACATTATACGTCATTAGGTAACAACGTAAAGTTCAAAGGTGGTGCTGCCGGCAGAGATGCAGGGTTGTCTCTCTTGCTTTGCTGCTCTCACACTTTAAGCTTCAAAGCAGGATCTTTGATAGAACTTCATGATCCATCTAATAAGAGGTCACCATGTCTCTCAAAGCGCGCAAACAAATGACGATATTGATTCACTTTTTTTTGTAAGGTTAACTCGTTTTTTCGTATTTTTTGTATGGCAATTATATGATAGTGGACCGATTTTGATCATATTTGGCGCAAATCGGGACTGAAAAGCTGAGCTAACATCAATTTGGTTGTGTTACCTGTAAAAACTAAAAAGTTTTTCTTAATAAAACTGTTCTTATGAAAACTGGCTGCTGCCACATCAATCTATAAAAAATCGGTCCACGGTGCGTGCTCAGAGAGAAACACGGTTAACGTGTAACCACACGGTGAGTGGGAGACTGTCGTAGCTTTCTCCGCTCAACTCTTTGAGCGACTCACTCAACCTTCACTCCTTGCGTACTTCCGCGAAGAACGTGCTTGGTTTCCGGATCAGAAATGTCGCGAAGTCATTGCAGTGTAGAACGCCACTATCCGGCTATGAGCAAGTTGGAGAGACGCCTTTTCAAAGGTAAAAAAAGCGAGCAGGAAAAGCGCGAGCGTTAGAAGTTCAATATGTAAAGGAGCAAGAATGATGTTAGAATGTTCTGGCACGCTAAGACCTTCCACAAATCGATGAGCTCAAAATCTAGTAAGTTTTCCAAATAAAAATTAAAGTTGTTGCAATGTATGGGATATATGTTACTCATACTCATGGTTCCAACCGAAACTTCAATCTGCTTTTGCTAAGTATAGTTTGCCATTTCGGGAACACGCCACATATAGCTGGCCATGTGAAAAGCATGACATTTCAAATTCTCATTCTTCATTAATGGAACTGTTACTCACAGTCAGAAAGTTTTCAGCAATTTTCAAAATTTGAACAAATTTTTAATGCATACTAGAAATGTCATGAAAAAATGTAATTCATTTATATATAGAAAAATAACTTTTTAAAAGAATGCCTGAAGCTAGTACTTGCTGCTTGTAGTAAGCTGTAGCAATATTTCAAAACAAAATGCGTTAATTAAAATTGCAAAAATTTGAGCAATTCTTAATTACTTACAAGTTTAGTTAGTTATAAATCCCAAACTCAGACTTGTTGCAATTATTCTCTTTACATAAAATTTGCCTGTTAACTTACAGCGCTGCAAATAACAAGACAAAGGTTTGTGTATTGGCTAAACGTGCTGAGCACATGTTCGAAATAGAATCCAGCTGAAATTGTAGCCAGTACTAAATTATTTAGCTCAAATTTAGAACACAAAGCTGGTATCTTGGTACTAAATTTTTTGCTGTGCTGCTGCATTCGCTTCCCAATCCAAACCATAGATGGCGCTTAAGCTTGACAAGCAAAATTTTGTTGCATACTTTTGGGCGGCCAATTTATGTTAAGCAGTAGTAAATACTAAAAATAAATGTAAAACTATTGGATTATTGGCTCAGTTTTAGCAGGTTTTTTTAAAGTTCAATATTAGGTATTTAGAGTTATGCCAGAAATCTCTTTCTATCGAATTTCAACCAAATAACAATTCGGCGGCGTATTAGAAATCCTCTGCAACTGAGTTTTAGCCGAAAAGCATAAACAGCATCATCATTAAGAGTGTTGAAATTATCTCAAAACAGCTTCTAAGACTAGGAATTTCAAAAGATTGCATTTTAAGGCGAAACCGTCTGGAAATTCTTGGCACCTCGCTATTTATACTTTTTTGTTGTTGTTGTTTTTGTAGGCATTAGTTGTTATTTTTTACTTTTGTTAGGAAAAATCATAAAACAATTTTGAAGCTGGCAAACGAAAGCAATGCATTTTTAGAGTGAGCATCAGCAGAATTTCTGGAGAAGATTAGGAGGAGCACATGGAGGTGTAGGTACTAATGTGTTGAAATCAAACTAAAACCAGTACCATGTATAAGCTGAGACGGAGCACGCACACAGCTTTGAGCTGACCAAACCAGCAGCACACTCTGCATGCAACGCTGGAAAAGATTTGGAGGAGCACATGGCGCTAATGCGTTGGAACCAACCAAAACTAGTACCATGTGTAAGCTGAGACGGACCACACACATAGCTTTGAGCTGTCCAAACCAGCTGCACACTCCGCATGCAACGCTGGAAAAAATTAGAGGGTGCACATGGTGCTGATGCGTTGGAGCCAACCAAAACTATCACCATGTAGAGCACGCACATAGCTTTGAGCCGCACCCTCAGCATGTGACACTGGCGTAGATTAGAAGGAGGTTGGGGCCAAGTAACTATTTACAATCCTTAAATATCCTGTATGTATCTGGGCCATGGGATCCACCGATTACTCTTCACCACCTAACACTATGTTCAGCCTTCGTTCAGGAGTACAGCCTACATATGTAAGAAATCACGGCTGCCAAGAGTACTATTTCCAATGCATTGCTAAATCTTAACTCCCCGACACTGAAAGCAGCTAGCAGACTCAGTTATAACAGTATCTTTGTCTTCCATAGTTGGCGCTAGAACACTTGCATTCTGAGTCAAGGTCAGCTGAGATGCACTTCTTCATTACGGATGAGCATTGTAAGCGGCTAGCGTTCTACATCGGCAAAGCTACTAACACTTTTTGATGGGTTTATGCTGTGGTCTTGGTAGCAGCCAGGTTGGTCTGGAAAGTTGCTGTAGCATTGCAGCTAGTTGCCGTGATGCTTTGATTCGTGCGCGTACACAACAGGAGTGGCAAATCGAAAGAGAATAGATGTTAGGTTCGCTCTCAAAAGCTCTCAGTGATTCTACCAGCGTTCCAGGCACTCTTTTCTCTAGTTGGTTCACACTATTTTCATTTTTACTTAGAAATATTTTTTTTCCAAATTTCGGAGCGGATGCAGGAGCATTGGGGGACAGTGCCCGAGGACATGGGACTATCGCGCCGTGCTGCCGGCTGCTCTGTTTGCAGCATGCATCTTTTGGCCTTTGGCCAAATGAACATTCATTTTACCATTCTGTTTGGTTTTTGGTTCTGTATGATGCTGAATACCACTCCGCTTGGAAAAGCACGTAAATCCATGTTTAACCACTCAGGCTTACTAGGTGCTACATTAGAACATACTTGCGATTTCTCACGGCGTTGGCTCGTTGCTTTCTTTGCTCCCAGAAGGGTAAATTCGTGCACTTACATATCATAGCTATAAGGTTGTGGACTTGTTGAGGTCTCGTTCTAATGGAGCTTGGCTCTAATCGAGATTTGATATCCAAATCTGTAACTTTTTCATGAGTTAATCGAAGCGTAACCGAAAAATGTGATATGGCGCGCACTGCGATTAAAGCCGTCGTCTGTGCTGCATGTATGCCGTGACGCAGCAATGAGCTTGCGTTGTCGCTCGCATGATCGCATGCTAGATGGCAACACATGAATAAAGTGTTACTAACTGCTAATGCTTTCAATAACCATTAATTTCGGCTACAAAATTCAACAAATTCGAGTGAATTCATTTGGATTCACTTTGCTTTATCGATACATTTGAACATTTCCAAACTCTTATAAGTGCAACATAAATGTTTATTTGGTGTTTAAGAATTTCATTGGCTGGTAATGAACTCTAAACACGCAGATTTGTTGGCCAATTTGTGAGTGAATAGAAAGGCAACAACAAGGTAACAAATCCATTCGCACATTATGCTAACAAAAATGCTATTCACCCCAGCTATGGGGTGATTTTTTCGCAAACATTTTTTTGATTACTTACTTTCAGTTAACTTTTATTGCTCATGGGGCGCGTTCGTATCTTATCCGGAGATCAACATGACATCATTTGGAATGAAATCGATCGCATGAATGACCTAATAAACAAATAAATGGAAAGCATGAACAATGCCATGAATCAACGGCACTTACAATGGAAAATGCCAAATGAATGTTACAAAAACAACAATAATAAACGTACAAAGCCCCAAGCGTCCAAACTCAGCTCTCCGCCCATACATGCCGCAACTGGTGGCGTGTTGCCGACTGGGGAAATGCCTCCAGTCATTGAGATGACAACAATAACAACAACCATCAGCATCCCAACCAGCTTGCAATTTCATCACAAACAGACGCGGTGTCGCCAGCCAAACCAATGCAGCTACGGCTAACCCGGCTACCCGGCTACCATGGCACGGCGATATGGCTTTGGTTCCAGCCCAGCTTTACCCGCTACTATCACCAGCAACAACAATAAGCGCACTGCACTAATTAAGCGCTGCCCAAGCACCTCTCATGACGTCTCATTGTTGTTTCATCACGGCGTTAGTATACCCTGTACTTTAGAGTACATTGAGTCTGTGGGGCAAAAAATAGCACAACGCAGGATTTATCGGCTTCTAAACGAATAATCATATCGATTAAAAAAAATAAAAAACTTCTTATAGTAGTTGAATCATGTTATGCCATATAAGGCTACAGCCCAAAGCCAATAATACCAATACCACCAATAGCCTAGTGTGGCGCGCGCATATGCTAGTGTCACGGCATACGAGGCGTGGCTTTAGGTGTTTTACATTAAACTTTATTTTTTGATTACGGTTTCGATTAAAGTGTTTCATCGGTGAATCATTGGCCAATCACTAGTTCCATCATGTCCTAGCATCACGGCATACGTGTTGCTCTTATACTCAAGGCACGACTTGGCGAATTTCCAATGGAAAAAAAAATAATGTAGCTAAGCAATACGATCTGGGAGGTACCTCAAGAGCAGAATGATTATGACGCCTATCCCTGCCAGCTATTCACCTACTTATTCATCGGTTGCTCCACATGATGCAAACCATTGTCTCTATTCAACCTTTACTTCCTGACTCTTTACAGAAGAGTTGCGCCAATCCTTAAAACTGAGTATTAAAAGTGTAAATACATAAATATTCAACTGATCACTTTTCATTATTCTATCTTTGATCCAACCGAAAGGATCATGATGAGATCACATGTAATGATTAAGATCACATAAAATTGTGAATTTAAGAAACATTGATCACCGATGAAAGTGTCCAAAAACTCTCGTTGAAGCTGTACTGGCGCTGACGATGTTAAAACTGCGGATTGCTGCTAATGTTAGTCGCTGAGTAGCAGAAGAAGAAGCAAACCCACTTTCTTAAATGGTTTCCATTCAAAATTAACACTCTGTAATCTTAACAGTTTCACGCAAAAGTTTAAGGTTACTTTCAGGAATTAAACTTCTTTGCAATATACAAATTTTTCGAAAAGTTCCTATTCTGATGTTCTCTAAGATATACATACTCGTACGTTGGAAAGACAAACGGAACCGGAACAAACAGTTGTAGGATCCTCGCGGCAAGAAATCCGAAAGCTTGAACCGTAATGCTCTCAGAGGGATTTCAATAAAATAGAGTTTGCAGCGCTAACTTTAAAGCATCGTGGCAAAAGGCAAAACTGCTTGGCCCTTAGTGAGGGAAGCAAACAGGTGGCGAAGCTCCCAAAAATTCAGCACTTATATCGGAAAATATTAAGTTTTTCTTGAAAAACGCCACGAAAAACGTCTATATATCTATGAAAGAAGAATGATTTTTATGCTGATATAACATATTAACTCAATTTGCATAATAAACATCGGCTATTCGCCTGATTGAAACAAGTTATTTGCATAAAAAACGGCTAAAAACTGTTATTTGCATATTTAAAAGAAAAACTTATATGCATAAATTGGCAATATTCGAGATTTACGCTCTTTTTCTTTGTCAGAAGTTGTTATTTATAAGCGAGTATCTACATATTCGTAGCACTTATTTATCTAAACTGAAAGATTCAGAGAAACTGCGTATCAAAAACCTTAGTATGAAGTATAGGCTGCTATACGAAAAATTATATGGTATATTAACTAGAGGTTCAAGAAAACCAAAAACGCTACCAGCTTTCTTAAAAAACTAAAATTCCTTAATATTTATATTTATAGGTAAAAAACATCAAAATTGTTGCTTATTGCTGGAATACGTAGTTTGGAAAACTTGTCAGATCAGTTTTTCACGAGTCTGCACATTTATGCCAGATTCCACCGAAGTTGGGTCACGCAAATAGATTCAAATAGTTGCCATGCAATTTATAGGAAAATGAGAATTCTGACTGTATAATGTCAATGTCGAAAGAAGAAAAAATTACCTCTTGATCTCTTGTAGTTGGTCAACGCCGTAGCATGTGGCGCCATCTGGCAACCGTCTATGGCGTAGAGTCATCTGTCAAGCACCATAATGTACTAGCATCACGGCATGTATTGCTTGGTAGATATTCTGAATAAAGCCGAACAGAAATACAAAACGGCATCTGCGATTCGTCACTTTATATCAACTACGAAGTTCTGCTAGCCGAATAAGATACTCTGCTTTCAACATTCCAATAAGCTTTTATTTTTCTGCGTAGCCTATCACCAAGGTATAGTAAGAATCGAACGGGCGACAAAGCTGCTTATTACGTCACCACTGCAACTCTAAAATAACGGAAAGGATCTCTCCTTATTTTAACAGTAAAAAGGCCACCGAAAAACGACTTGAATAGAAGCAACATTATAAGAAACGCCAAGAATCAAGGACCCACAGCTCTTACACGAACATCTGATCCTTCCAGCGGAGGCACGGTCTGCCTTTCATCGCCTCCCTTCGACCCTCGCATTGAAGACCATTCTCGCAGGAGCTTCTTCATCCATAAGCACAACATGACCTAGCCAGCGGAGCCGCTGTATCTTAATTCGCCTGACTATGTCAATGACGTCGTAGAGCTCTAACTGACTGGAAATTAACACTTGTGTTGATCCTGCGGCGACATTATGAATATTGACCACATCTTAGAAAGATGCACCACAAAGCATGGTGCTGAACCTTTGAAAACACAACACCAGCAGTTCTCTTGTAAGAATCAAGCAATGAGGAAATTACTTTACTTTGTTTTATAGCTAACTTTGTAGCATAATAAGCTTTATATAAGCCATAAAATGTGACGTCACAAATAGTTAGGCAAAAAACAGAGATAATTTATATTCCAATTGATGTCACTTTTGCGGGACGCCCCCAATGCTGCTCTTGATGAATCGAAGTTTCCCACAGAACTACTTTAGAGGTTCATCAAATTGTTACTTTTTTTGATGTTAGGGTGTTAGTAGGGGTGTGTTCCGAAAACGTGACGTCACAATCAAACTGCTAATGAAATCTGAAAAAATCTGTTTATTTTCATGCAATGTTTACTTTTTTTCGAATTCAAACATATGCATCAAAGATCTTGTATCAAATTTTTAATTATAGACTTCAAAATATCCTTCTTTCGCTTTTATAACAGCAGCATATACTCTCTGCATCCTAGTTGCAATGATTTAATTGATATTCTGTTCCAAGTTTCTAGGAATGCTCACAGTTGTGTTTTGTTTGCACGGTCTGTGACGTCACATTAGGGCCAGCAGGGTTGCCTAAATGTGGCTATTCATGACAACGGGGTAGTTAGTAATCTTCAAAATTTTGATGACGTCGTATATGAACAGCCCCACAGTTGATATTCTATGCCAAGTTTCTAGTAATGTCTAAAAGTGATTTTATTTGTGTTTTTTATTGCAACACGTCTTATAAGGGGAGGGCGTTAGGTCACCCAAACGTAACTTTTTATGATAAAGGGAAGGGGGTGTGCTGGAAATCATCAAAATGTTGGTGAACGCATTAATTGCTTCCGAAATGTGTTTAAACAAACACGAGAGCCGTCACGGCACACACCTGGCAGAGGGAGAAACACTCATTCTTCAACTTGGCTCAACATGGCGCCATCTAGCGTAGCACATAAGCAGCAAGAAAAAACTGACAGATTTTCGTGACGTCACAGGCGTAAAGCAGAGAAAGCCATATTTATAGCTATATCAAAGCTCTAAATTAGATAGAAACTTGCCAAACAAACTGCTTATGAAATGCAAGCATGTCTGATAATGCAGTGTAACTGATAGTCGTGGTAACACCCTTGTTTTTTGTTGTTGTTATTGCTCAATTGTTTTTGTTTTTATTGTGGCAATGCTCATTGCTAATTGTTCGAAACGTTCTATTAGTACATTTGTGGCATTTAATCATTTTTAAATGGGCGCGTTTTGTGTGTGCGCATTTGGCCCGCCTTTTGGATCATAAATTTGAATGGCTGACACCCCCACCCAAACATTGGTGCAACCGTAAACGCAGTATCCATTGTTTAGACTTGATATCGCAGCGTATATTTGATCAATATTGAACGAGATATTACGCATATATAGTATGTACGGCATATCCGCCGCCGTACATTTGTTTTTTGTTTACCAGCAACAGCTCATCCCACTCCAAACACACATACAAACACTCATACACTTTCCTATAGAGTATGATGACTTGATAGACGATTATACATGCTGCGTCCATATGAACTCGTTAGATGATTGTTAATGAAAATTTACGCAAAAGTCAATAAATTGCGTATTTGGCGCATTTGTGTTTATCGTAAAGTTTAATAACTTTTTTAATGTTTACTCAATTGAAATGATATTTTGTAGCCTGTTACTCATACGCCCAGTGTTCACAGAAGAGCGCCAAACGGACATACATTAGATGTCAAACAAAATGTTGCTAACTTATTATGCAAATTCTAATCGAGTTGCTTTGCATGCCGTTACTTTTATGAGCCATAAACATTGCTGGAATGCCTAGCAAATTAATTGAAGTTAATTACAAAACAGAGTCGGGTCTATGAAGTGTGTGTGTATGGACCACACGTGCTAAGCTAAGCCAACCCGGAACATAAGTATCAACATGTTGCATACAAACCAATTCCAGAGCAACCAAGTTGCAACCAGCTGAGCGCATTCCCTTCATTAAGCAAAACTCTTGTGCAACAATAAATGCAGTTTCATTGAAGTTAATCAGCCGCAGCCGCTGCCGCCGCCGCTGCCGCCGCCGGCGCCGCACAGTGGATCCAACTGACTTATTTTTCGGCAAAAATCATAACTTTTGCAGGAGCATAGATATTTTCAAAATTTAAAATGCTGCACTAAACGATAGCAAAGTGTTATACTCGCATGTCATGGGAAAAATTTCATGTTCTATATTGTTCTTATTTTTCAACAAATCGACCTCGTCGAAAGTTTGTCTATCTGGCGAACATGTAAACACTAAGAGCAAAATAGACTGCAAACATCTTTCCAACAGATTTTCACAATTTTAACGATTTAATAAGCATTAAGCACATTTTATAGGTGCAAGGATAAGACTTTTGGTGTACATAATGTCGAACTACTACTGTTTTTTTTAAAACTCCCTCTCTTCAGAGCAGAAGCTTAAGGAATTCTCTGTTATATGCATTTAAAATTTTGAAAATATCTTTACTTCCTCAAAAGTTATGATTTTTGCCGAAAAAGAAGTCAGTTGGATCCACTGTGCGTCGCCGCTGCTGACCGAGCTGTCCACTCTTCGCGCTTTTCGCTCAAGACAAACGGAGCACAAAACAAATTATCACATTGAATGAACCGTAGACAAAGTCGTTGCTGCATCTCGCTCTCTCGGACTGCCAACTTCATTACTCACACTTGAAAATGTTTTTGAAAAACCGTTTCAGTTTGCGGTTTATTTTAATTTTATTGGAATTTATTGTTGTCGCATGCATATTTATGTTGTTTTTGCGATTGAGCAGCGCGATAATGGCAATGAGAGTATCCATCTTGTTGTTGTTGTTGTTTGAATTGAAATTGAAATGACTTTGTTGCAATGTCGTCGATTGACAATAAAATGCACATTTCGCTGGCGTCATAATTTCTGCTCTCAAGGCAAGGCCTAAAGTTGTGCTAATAGCAATAAAGCTGCAATAAGCGACTTGTTTAGCGACAATACTTTACAGTTTCTCACATAATATCAGTACGTCTTCCAGTGTTGCCAATGTTTCAACAGCAAAAAAAGCTAGATTGATAAAAAAAAGCCCCAAGATGCGAAAATTTCAGAAAAAAGCCAAAAAAAACGCGTATAAGAACAGTTGGAGATACGTTCCTTTTACAAAAACGATCAAGAACCAAGCCGAATTAGGCATGTCCATCTGCTCAAACTATATCCCTATAATGATAATAACTGAATAATATAGGTAATCGGTTCTGACGTCATTTATAGGCATCCCCAATGTCAAATTATACACAAAACATAAAAGAACATTTTTTTAAGGTAAAAACAATGTTGCTTCTGTGGCTTCCTACGAAGATTCATTGGATCTTATATTTTTTCTCAAAAATAGATCCATCCAGGCAAATGTGCCTTATAGCTAGAAATGGACCATTTTTACTCGATGCGCCATCTCACCCACCACAAATATAATCTAATTTAATTAGCCATTGAAGGTGACTAATTATTTTATAGATCTTTTCTTGAGGAAACCTACAGATATTTGTACAAAGTTATTAGAATTCGTGTTTTAATCTTATCCTTTGCTAACATTTAGTTCTTTCACACAAAATTTGGAGTTTATTCTCACAGTTTCAATTAATCTTTAAACCATTTCGCTTAAGAACATCCTTTATTTAAAGTTGTTTTCATTAAAGCAAAATCGGTCGACCAAGAGAACTTAAAAAAAACCCATTTTTTTTGTGGATACTACCATTTATTTGCCAACTTTTTTTCTTGATTTTACACCTAATTTATTAATATATGTTTACATCAAATAAAGCTGAAAAAAGCTAAACATACTTTAAAAAAAGCTGAAGTTCCCGCTGCCCGCTGTTTTCAATGTTTTCCCACCATCAGGCTTAAAAAAAACTAGATCTAGCGGGAAAAAATCTAAATTGGCAACACTGACGTCTTCCATGTGAAAAAATTTGGAAACAAATTTTTGCATCCATTTTTCCCATGCAAATTTTTTAGGGCTGCAAAATATCAACATTGTTTCGTTTATAAGCTTAACCTTTATCTCCTCCTCAAAACAAATTACGTTGTCTTCCCTCATGTGGGATTTCTACGCGTTTTGCACTAGAAATATAATTTTTTTTATCAAACTTATTATTTAAAGTTAATAATCAATTTATTTATGTGTTTATTATAAATTGTAACATTAAATAAAGGTATCTTCAATGCATTTTACACAAACATTTCCGTAAAGACTGCGGTGAAAAACGCCTTTTTGGCAGAAAAACGAAAATAATAATAAATAAAAGGGTATTATAGATTTGTGCAATGTATGTAACAGGCAAAAGAAAGCGTGACAGATTTTTTTCAACTGTTCTATCAGTTGGTTTCCCCAAATACGGTTGGTTTTTTCAAACAAAGCAAGTTCCAGAACATACCAATAGCCAAAATTTTAAACCATATCTCTTTGGCGTACTGCCTTCTAGTGTTGTCGAAACGAGCATCTTTCGAGCATCTTTTTCAAAATAATAGGGATGGGGGCAAATTTGTCGGTAGAGCTCTGCTGATGTCGGCTCATAATATTAAGAAATCGAATAACTTGGTTCATGTATTGGAAAGGTTTTTTGACATTATCGCTCTGAAAATAAGACGTCCATATATATACCATCAAACAAATCTAAAATTGTTTCAATTTTGAATCTTCACAAAATTGGATGTTAGATTTACAAACATGACCGTAGAAGCAAACAACACACCTGTACACTGCAGCCAAAATGAGGACAGGTAATAATTGCTTATCAACAAATTTGATTCAATTTCTATATATTTTTGCATTTGCATAAGCTTTAGAGCACTACAGAATCACATTCTCAATTGGTTGTGGATATCTACACTTGTTTTTTCATATCTAAATAAAATTTTCATTCCTCAATGTACCGGTTCTATCTTGCACTGGTTCCATACTATACCGTCTTTTGAAAAGATTGATGGGTCGACTATTCCTTCTACTGATTCAATTCTTATTGATGTGTCTTCTTCAATTAGTTCCGTTGCATCAAATTCAGAATCACTTTTGGTTCGAATCAATTCATCTGTTTCATAATTCATTCATAATTTCTCCTAGCCATTCGCCGGTAAGATAATTCGGTCTGGCCAAGTTGTGTTTTCAATTAGAATCAATATCTAAATCGTAAAAAACTCATTTTTTCTGTAAGTGAGAGTATTCAAAATACCAAAGTACAAGTATTTCTCATGCATATGTCAGTAACCTGCCCCAATCAAAGCACTGACTTAGTTTTTCATTTTTTCTGAAAATGAAGGTTTAGCTAAGTTTTTGGCAATAATTTTCTCACATGTCTATCTTACAAATACGACACATAACTAATGATTTTAACAATAAACTTAAAGACAATCTACACAAATAACATTATGAATGCTGTTAATTCGTCTGTATCAAATGTAAAAAACAAATGTTCTCAAATCAACCAAAACAATGAATACCATTAAATTTCTATACATCGGACACTATGTCTACATTGGACAAAAGTCTTCGAACCAAGTACACGTTTTTCACTGTAACCACAAAATTTGATGCAGACAGTCGGGACGGTGCCCGACAGTGGAATACCCTGTACCCTTTTTCTTTAGAAACACTAAATACGGTAAAATGGTAACGGAAGTATCCACTTTTATATCTATTTTCATAAGATCGATATGATATGCAATTTTATATTGGGAAGTTCCAATTGCAACTCTAAGCTATTTCCCCATCAGAACGCTGTATGGAAATACGCCTGAGAGGCGTCTAAATTTTTTGGATAGCACTTTATTTAGTATAATAACTATGAGCCAGACGGCCTGAAATCACTACCAAACAGCGAGTGATACGTGACGTGACAGAACATAGTTGTGGTTTATGTCCCCTTAGTTACCTAACTGTCTTCTGCTTTAATGTAGCTTACGTTGTTAAGCTTTGTTTGTTAAATCATACTTCTTTAGTTTTCTCCTACAGAATGATGTTAATTCCATCCAAAGGAGGTGTTCGCTTAACTCACCTATCATAGTAGTTTGCTTTGACTAATTTGTCTTCTTTGTTAAATGGTAGGAAACCTATTAAAACTGAGATTGATTTACCAAACTTCAGCTTAGGTTCGTTATTTCACGCCGAACTACTAGAAATTTCATCCCACTTTCCTTACTTAGATACACTAGTAACTTGGCCCTTTATGACGCTTTTAGTGTTCCATGCACGACCTTTACCACCGTATCTCTTTCTTTCTTTCTATTTTTAGAAATCAAATTTGGCTTGCCACTTGCCAACTGGCCCATAAAATTCTGGTTAGGGAACCTTTTGGGACACGGATGTATGCTATTAAATCCTAAAGCTGACCATCTTGCGAATTCCCTGGAGGGAGTAACCCTCAGATAAAACGCTGCAAAGGGCCTCAAATTCGATAGAAAGCAGACTAATGTTACGGTAGTTAGCGCATACCGTGTTGTCACGCTTCTTGATAACAGTTCGGAGCACATCAAGGTTCAAGTTTTTCAGCCATACTCTGCAAAAGAGCTGGAGCATACAACCTACCAAAACTGCGACCATTTTTGAACAACTTTGCAGGCAGGCCATCTGCGTCAGCTGTTTTGTTATTCTTGAAATGGTTCGTGATGACTTTGTGATTGGGAATGTCGGGAAATTACCATAGAGCAGCTTGTGCATCCAATTGCAAATTTCCATCTGCATCTCTACAGCAAGATCCCCCGGCACTAAATCTTTGATCCAGACAATTGACTTGAGTAAGCCTCCTAACGTCATTCCAGCTCCTGCACATCATGATCTACTCTAGCTCGCATTTTCCTGTTCACTTTTTTTTATGTCTACGCATCGCTCTATCTTGCTCTTCGATCGAAAGTGATCTTGTACAGATCGCTATGGGTCCTTCCATAAGCAGCTTTCTTTACTGCAGTGGCTTCGCGAGACAACTGATAGTGCCATATTGTAATGAGCGGTGGGTCAAGGACGTTCAACGTGCTTAATAAGCAGGTAACTATGCGTCCTAAGGCCCTAGTTGCTATCAGGTTCGTTCGGGAGGTTGAGCGGAGCGGATAAAGCTGATTGCAGCGTTGGAATGTCCAACTTTTGCTGTGCGCCGCACGTTCTTCGCTTTTCCTAGAGTCATAGGTGATGTTGACTCCTCTGAACGTACGAAAATCCAGCACACTGGACTCATGCCTTTTGTCGATCACAACGTGATCAATCTGTTCTGACGGCAATGTAGACTTGTGTATATCGGGGTACTGAAATCTGTTAGAAATTAATTAGCATTATGCCGTTGTTGGAGTAGGTCTCTGAGGAGGAAGGCTGAAATGTCAGACTGTAGGACCGAAGAAACGCCAACTTCCAATCTTGAAGCCATTGAAATCGCCTAAAACGATTAGTTTACCATATAATAAGTATTATGGGACTTTTGTGCATTCCAAAACTCTTGCCAGCTGTGTACTTAAAAGTAGTACACTTGGCAGATTCCAATTCGATTCGATTCGATTTGCTTCATAGCTATTTATAGCCAGTTTAGCATTTTATTGATACGATATTTGGCTAGAGAAAATGCTATAAATAAGCAGCGGCAGCAGCTGTCGATGAATGAAAATGCTGCAAATAGTTTTTCGTACGTGCTGACTTTGATTGTTTTCACTAATGTCAATTAGAAAACTGAAAATGTTGGCAATAACAATAACAACAACAACAACAACAATAGCGTAATTTATGCCTTAAAATGCCAATTTAAGATAGATAAGCGATTAAAAATTATTGCTTATTTGCGGCTATGCATCAATTTAGAGAACTTTTCGCGTTCAAAGAGCATCCCCAATAAATGTCAATTCAATTAAATAAATGGTCAATAAATAACACATAATATATTTAACTACTATTAGATTGAGAAATAATGAACATCGGTTGACCAAACTATCGATAAATTTCAACTCTGTTAGGTGCGCATGCAAATGAAAATGGGAAATTGCTGAAAAGTGCATATGACACTTAAATGAAAACAATAAATCTTCATCACTCGAATGTTAATTCAGACATTGCAATTGTCGCTTGTGTTTATTGCAAATTTCATTGAATTCCATGAGTCTGCGGAGCGTGGTGCAAGGGGTGCAGCGTGGTGCCTCATAAGTTAGAGAGTGTGAGAGCAAAGCAATTAATAACACTATGCGACAAATTTGAGCTCAATGAAAGACCTATGACTAAAACATATCTTTTCCGGTCAACTTTGGTACGCTGTTTTCGAATCCGGCAACGTTTTCGAACTATCGCTATTTCAAAAAATTTAAGTTTGCGAACTCAGCAAATCTCATATAACTCGAGAATCTTACTACCGATCGAGTTAAATTAAGACTCAAAAAAGAGGTAATTTAATATCAAATTAATGTCTCTCAGACGGTTTTGGTCTTACTTGATTAGATTGCAAGTTAATCCTAATTTATTTTTAAAAAATTGCAAATTTTTCTTTTAGTTTTTACTACAATTGAATGAATGCAAAACAAACTTTGCAAACATTTCAACGCCAAATTGTAAAGTTTTTAAGGAATATCGAAAAACACCAAAATCAATCATTTTTTTGAATTTCCGTAAAAAATAAACAAATTAAATCAAAAACGCTGGAATAAAACATATCTTTTCCGTTAAATTTAGAGTTGTTGATTTCAAATCCGGAAACTGCTTTGAATTATCTAGAGCGGTTTTCGAAATATCAAAAATTCAAATTATAATTGCATATTTCGAAAGTGGCGATGTCAGCAAATCTCATATTGCTCCGAAGGCTTACTGCCGATCGAGATAAACAGTAACTTGACTTAAAGGTATTTAAGTATCATATCGACAGTTTTGGTCTGTCTCAACTCGATTGTGGATTAAAAGGCACTGAAACCTTTAAAAATCCAAAATATTTTTTGAATTTATTAGCTTGTAACTTGCATTCGAATCCAGGTGCACCAAAACTAACTGAAACGAATTTAATCACTGGACAATACCCTTCAATTCAATTCAATTCAATTCACAGCTAATCTCAATCGGTAGTAAGTTTTCCGAGATATGTGAGATTAGCTGACTGCAACTTTCGCAAACTCGAATTTGTTTAATTTTTGTTCTAGTAACCTCAAAACGGGTTTTGGATTTGAAATCAGCGAACTAAAATTTACTGGAAAAGTTATGTTTACCCCAGGGTTTTTGTATTAACTTTATTTTACGGAAATACTATCTATATTCCTTTTGCCTGCAGATTTTGCTCAAATTAGTGTTATAACGCAATACATTTTTTTTGTGATATATTCATTTGGAGTAAAAAAAAAAGAATTTTCAATTTTCGAAAAAAAAAGTTTGAGTTCATCGAACTGTAGCTTGCAATCGAATCAGGGTAAACAAAAACCGTCTAAGAGACATTGATTTGATATTAAATTACCTTCAAATTGAATTTTTTTTCGTTCGGTATTAAGTTTACCGAGTTATATGAGATTAGCTGACTTCGCAACATTCGAAAACTGGTGCTAGAAAATCGAAAATGGTTTCCAGATTTGAATTCAGCGACCCAAAATTGACCGGGAAAGGTATATTTTAGACATAGGCTTTTTTTTTGTTGTTGCATAGTGTAATTTATTGAATAAAACTGCAGCGAGGGAATGAAGTGAGCGCAAAGTTGAAACGGAAGCGAGAGTTTTGTGTTATTAATTGAAAAGTGCCAACAGCTAAGTACAGAGTATATATACTCTATAAAACCCAAGCATGGCAACGAAAACGAAACCAAAATGACGAGAGATCTTTAAAATTGGCATAATTAACGCCAGTGGGTGTGTCCATTGGGCAGCATTTACGTCAGCAGCTCAACTTCGTCATCATCATCATGATCATCACCTGCATCATCATACGTCACGGCATGTACATGCTAGTCGGCCATTTTGTTTGCCTTGTGCGATTTTCAGCTATATTAGGGTGACATCTGCAGCACGTGACTCTCTAGCCAAAGCTTTTGCCAATTTGTGGGTGTGGTCATTGCCAACTTGCAAATGAGTTGTTGTTGTTGTTGTCTATAACCAGCTGCTGGCTGACCCCAACACAGCCGCCGATACTTAAGATTCTAGGCATAGCTATCGAGGGGCACCAAGCAGGCGTGGCAGAGGGGCCCAGAGCCCCGTACACACTTGACAATTGACAATTGACATTCACCGGCGCAATTAATCATCATCGCCATTGATTGACAAACAAATCACAAATAAATCAGTATCAATACAAAAGCAGCAGCTGCAACAACAACAACAGTCATTCAAATGCAAAATAACAGAAACAAAAAAAAATGATATACATTTACGTCGAACGAACAGTTTTTATGTACCAAATATGCAAAGCATTCACAAATAAAAGAAAACTCGGAATACTGAAGTTCGCATGCACTTAACTATAGAGATTACTTTTTGGGTTTTATATATGCAAACGTACGTTTGGCGGGGATAACATCAAGTCTGAACACAAATCAAAGCAGGTGCGAAAGTCCAGTGCACAGAAAAAACCGGACATCGCATAGCTGCAATCACAACGGACAGCCGTAGCCTGCTCCGCTCAACTGTCTGAGCAGCTTACGCAACGTTTCTCTGAACCCGATAACGACGAGGAACTATGGACGAATATCAAACATCCTTGGTTTCCAACGCACACTGCCGACGAACCATTGGTGAAGAAAGCCGCCCATATAAGGACCCTGCAGAAGAGAGATGAGGAACCTGTAAGGGCGCCATTTCAGATGTAAAACACATGAGCAAGAGGAGATCGAGTTGTGCAGTAAGGCCAATAGGAAGTTCCTCCAAAAAGGCAATCGTCTGGCTCAAGCGCTTGTATTCCTGTAGAGATGCAGATAGAAATGTGAATCAACAGGGGACACTTCTTTGGCATATTGTCGAGTGATGAAGAAAATGTTGACGCTTCCAGACGTCCCTAATGGCAGGTGACGACGGAACTTTACCGCCGCCTAGCCATGGTGAAGTTAGGATCGCTACCCAACGGCTCAAGTACTACAAGATGGACTGCCTGGGTAGTTGTTCAAGAGCTGGATGCACCAGCTCTTATGCAGAATCTGGCAAAATGAGAGCATTGCCGATTATTGGAACATTCGTGTTCCCTGCGCTGCATTTAAGAAGTGTGACCACACGGTGTGCGCCAACTAGCATGGTATCAGTATTCTTTCTGTAGCATACAAGGCCTTATAGAGCGTATTGTGCGAAAGACTAAAGAACGGATTGGATCTTATCGGTGTGGCTTGAGGCCTGGTAAGTTCACCATTGACCAAATATTCATACTACGCCCAATTCTGGAAACGACATACGAACACCAAGTCGACAACCAGCATATCTTTGTTCATTATGAATCAGTATTAGAGAGCCCGTTGAAGGATCGCGTCTTTCCGCGATATCCCGACACAGCTATTGCGATTTTGCAGAATGACGTTGAGCAACACACGCAGCTCCATCAAGCGCTAGCCTGTGACCTCTTAGACTTTGTGATTAAGAGTGTTTTAAGAAAGCACGTGGAACATCGGAAAATGACAATAATAGTGTCCAGTTCCTCGCCTACGTAGATGATAACGATATCATTGGTAGTTCCACGCAAGCTTACCCGTGCCCTTTGTATGTTTTCTTCGAGTAAAGAGACGTTGGACCTTTAGATTGATGTTGAAAACTTGACTTTTGATGTTGTCAAGGATTTCGTCACAACGAAGAACGATCGTACTCGTTACTTTACTCTAACCAGACGAGCTTTATGTACACTACGATGACATTCATTTATTCAAGCGCATTAACATCTAGCAGCTCCTCTTGCTTGGTCATGTTGTATGTAGGGGTGAAGAAGTTTCGGCGACAAAGGTCTACAAGGGAAAGACCTTACCTACGTTAAAACTATCTGGTAGAGAGCGCACTGATATCACCAATTGAAGTGCTCTACGACAGGCCGTAACCCAGAAACGGGTTATTATGGCCAGGAAAGATGACATAATTTTGGTGTACATTTGCACAAAAACGAAAATTTTCAAAAATATTTCGTTTGGCGATCGTTGTGCGCTATTATAACATGAAGCAGAAGGTATATTAAATAAGGTAGGATCACTTTGCTCTGTTGCTGGCTTAAAGTACGAAAAAAAGGCAACGCTCCTCATCAAAGCTCGTAACAAAACTGAAAAATAAGCCAACGAAAAGAGCGATAGCGCCAGATGGACCACACTTTGTGAAGCTTAACTTGTGCCGGTTATAAGAGGTCGGATTTTCATTTATAGTAAAGTAAAATGCTCTTCGCAAGCGCAAGTGAAGTTTTACATAGAGTTTTCAAACCCTAAGTAGCAAACTAACGGAAAACAAAGAGAGTGAGGCGGAGAATGCTTGGTAATCAAGGAGTCCCGCAGCAGATACATAGATCGTACCAAGGGATTCCCGGATTTTCTCTTTGCGGCCCTGCATCTGTTCCCAAGCAGTAAAAATGGCTACAAATTTGACGTTTCTTAAGTAAAAAACGAATTACTTAATCACTTTGTAGTTTTAAGGTGCGAGATACCATGAGATAGATGTTACGCTTTGCGATGACTGCCATCCGGGCAAAAAACTGGTAATGTATGTATGTGATACCATTGCGCTGCGACCAGCCTCCACACACATTCCTTGTCCGATTCTTGCATGGTATCTGCATCTAAAGCTTCGGTTCCCTCAATAACAGGATCGCCAAGAAGCGCGTGAGAGAGCATGTTGGCTTCAGTAGGGACTTATGCTTCCTACGAAATTCCAGTTGCCAACTAAGGGTTCGAAAGGGTTTTCCAAAAACTTCCGAAAGCCCAGCCGCCATAATGGCGGGGAGATATTTACGGACCTCCCAGGTTGAGAAGCTGCTCGGTTAATGGCACCGGCGTCTCCCCACGTTACTGCAAGGTTTATTGACCTTTGACATTAGTTGGCATACCAAGGTGTACAGATAGCCACACACAAGACTCTGCCCGCCGCTTGAATTAGCTATCAACGCGAAATGTGCTACCAGCGAAAATTGAGTTTTGATCAGTAAGTGGGCAAACTTTTTTTTAAATGGTTCCGAAACTACGGAATGGGCTAGGCTTTAGCTTGAAGCACAGGTACGAATGGTCAGTTTTCCAAGCAAATAGCCTGGCAGCTTCAAATGGCGCTCAAATCCCATAATTATAATCTAAGAGGACAAAAATAGATATGCACTCGGTGAGAGTATAAGACTTATGTAAATCAGACAAAGTGGGTGTGGGCTTTACTGGGTAGCGCCTAGCAGCATTGAACTCGTTTTACCCCTCTCTAAAAAAAAAAACACAAAAACCAAAAACAACAACAACAACAAAAAGGCGAACAACAATAGGAAACATTTTTCATAGAGACTCGGCAGCCGCGAACCCAAAACCAAAGCAAACCTCAAACTGAATGTAAACCTTTTTGCAGAAATGTCATACGGCATTGTTCTAGGCGCAGTTCCAGAGAAGCAGCGTCAGTAATCCGAGACACACTACACTGGCAACGTAGCAACCAGATGACGCACGTTGGGTTTTCCCCACTGCCACGGTAGAACGTGCAAAATTTCCCAAAAACTCGATGGCAAGACAATAACCTGATTGCCGCTATGATGATCTAGAAATGACGCGAAAGAGATGGCAAAATGGAGTTCGGAATTCTCACGCATTGCACGCAAATCCTGTCCCTGCTAAACAGGTAGCCGACGGAGCAATGACGCTCGAGCACGGTTCGCGCCCGTTGCAAGCGTTACAAGCGTTACGAGCGTTACGAGCGATACGCCCGCCAAGAAGCCAATTTAAATAAGCAGCATAAACAATAACGACACGGCGTTTTATGATACCTTGCAGCATGTCCTTGCCCCTGCGCCTGTTGCACTGCCGCACTGCGCCACATGTTGCACGTGAAATTTGGACTTTCCCACGCATTTATGATGCATCCGTTTTTCGCACTTTCTTTCGTCGTTTCGGTTTCGGTTTTGGTTTTGGTTTTTGGTTTTATTATATGATGGGAATATCCGTGTTGCCTGCCAACAAAACGGTTTGTTGTTTTCGCGGATTAGGTCAGTTTATAGCCCAACTTAAGCCTGAGTGCTGCTCAAGCCTAAGCTCAAACTTTGCTAGCTCCTACAGATATTGGCCACTTCAATGACTGCGTGCCACAGCTACTGACGGACTTGCCACGCCTTCACTAAGTGTACTTTCAATTCAAATGTTGCTAAGTGCTTTGCAACACTTTCCAGCATAATGAGTCATTCAATTTAAGCTGCTGGGGGTGGGGGCCCCTTCGGGTGCAGCCAGGCGACAAGCGCGTCGAAAACAAATTCGCTGTGCGTGTAAAGTGGTTGGCGCATGCCATTATCAATTGTTATACAAATTGGCGATAAAATGATTATTCATTTGCTTTTAAGTATTGCACAACGCTGGCTATAACTTTTTCCCGTCTCTAAGGGAATTTCACGAATTTCAGCCAATTTAGAAGCCACCAATAACTGAAGGAAGCAATGCCGGCAGCATACGTAGCATCGTACAAAACATGCAATTTGAGCATTTCCAAATACTTCTTTGTTACATGTCTAGCTGATGAAAGTTATTCTCATGTCTTTGTTAGTATTCCGGTCATTTTTGTCTCAAGCTATGCTATGCATTGCTAGCGGAATCGTCTAGACGGTTTTGTTCCAAATTTCATTTGAAATCGCTTGAAAAATAAGTCAGTTCAGTCAAAAACTTTCATTGTAGATTTGTAGAGCTCTCTAAGGTATTTAGCCAAAAATGATCAGTAGCAATATATTTTGCAAGCCGCAAGCATTTTATCTTTTGAATTGTATAGGTTTCAACTGCAAACGTTGCGTTATTACGCAGTAATCGGTACCACACTGAATTTTTGCTAAGAGTCGCCTTAATACACACTCTCTCTCATAACAGCTGATTACGAAGAGGCGCAAAGAAAACACGAAATGACAACGTACAATGTATTTTGTTGTTGTTGTTTTTTTACTTAAAATCAGTTTGTATCTGTCTTAAACGTAACGTTTCGAGTTGAAACTTATATTCTGCAAACCGCAAGTATTTTACCTTTCGAAAGGTGTAGGTTTCAACTAAAAACGTTGCGTTACAGCGCAGTAATCGGTACCACACTGAATTTTTGCTTTGTGCTTTTATATATAAGATGCCGTTAGTTAACTTTCTAAGCTTTCTCTCTAGCCACTACAAAAATTAGATAACTTTGTGAGACCTGTACGCATTTAGAACTATTCAGATGACAGATCTTATCGCTGCATTTGGATGGTCCTTCGTCTGATATTATATCTATTGGATGACGGGGAAAGAGTGAGCTCGAGATCCGCTAGGATAACACAACGGGCCGAAATGCGGTCCAAAAGTAAAGCTATGCCAACTATTTGACCCACATCTATATCTTTGCTCGTTGTCTGCTGGCTTCTTGCTCTGTATAGTAGATACCTTTTGTGGGCGTGTGTGTGTGGGTGTCTGTGTGTGTGTGTGTGCGCACTTGTTTGATTTTAAGCTACTGGCGCCAGAGCCGTCAAATTTGATGCCACTTTTGAGCGACATTTTGGTACAATTTTGTGAAAGCAAAACAACAACAACTACAAAACATACTTAAAAATAATAACAAACAAACAAAAAAAAATAATAATGTTGGCGCCAGACGCGCATTAAAAGCAACAAAAACAACAAGCGCCAAGCAAAGGCATTTGTTTATTGTTAAACATTTTTGTTTTTATTTTATTTTTTAAGTATTTTTTTTTTGGTTTTTTTTTTTTTGTTGGTCTTTCATACTTTTTATTTTAATGCCGTTTCTGTGTTGTGCTCGCTGCTAAAAAGCCATTTGAAATCTTTATGCCGTCGTTCAATTAATGCGAATTTCTTTGTTCTATCCAATTTCGAATTTGCTACAACTGCGAATATTAATTAATTGTATTTCATTTTCAATAAAAATCAACTCTGCGCTGCAGACACAAAGCAAAGCCATAAAGACAATGCGAATCCGAAAGACGCAGCTCTCGCTCCCTCACACTTATAAGCTGCTAACTCTTTGCAAATTTTCCAGCAATAATAGAACGTTCTTCGGAACGTAAAGAGCTTACTAATAGTCAAAAATTCATTTAATTTGTTTTTACGTTATTTATAAACGCTTTTGTTGTAGTTGTTGTTGTTGTTGTTGTTGGTGGCTGCTTTCAATGCTGTTTATACAGGGCCGGATTTACCATGTAGGCAAGTACCTAGGGCGGCATAAACTGGGGCGCGGCAAATTTGAGAGGATATTTTTGAAATTCGTTTCGTGCGAGAAAAATTGGCAGTTTTAACCCTAGATGATGCTTCTTTGTCCAATCGACGACGAAAAATTTTCAGTGGTTTTCATCATATTCTGTTGCTAAGCTGTTCAAGAATGCAGAAGCTGTACATTTTGGATAAGTATTCTTATTCTTAACTGGACATAACAACCCGTGTTATCGGATTACGGCCTGATGTAAATACATTCTTTCATTAGAATTGTGGTTTTACGTGGTGGGTCCCAAACCCTACGCACAACCCTTTTAAGGCCTGAGGTGACTCTACTGGTCTCGAAAAGACCCAGTGTCATTGTTAGTTGCTTCTTACGTCAAGCTTTGACCTGCTGAGGTGGTATTCTCTAACCCGCTCGCCACAACTTGATATAGCGTGCCGAATGCTCTTTTTGCACAGCCGCAACAAATTGTAGTGCTGAACGTTCATTTTCCGGAGAGTGAAAAACTATTTGAGATTAATTTTGGCTGCAGAACTATTGAAGGCACTTGCTTTGTTAGCTATACAGTCAGATTTACTCATGTCATCAATCAAGACGTATAATTTGTCAGTAGACAGAAAATTTTTGACAAAAAACAAGCGTGTTTATAATATTTATTGTTCAATGAATGAGAGAACTCAAATTTGGTGTTGGGTGGCGGCAGTTTTTCAAACTGTCGGGCGGCGCCAAATTTCTAAATGCGGGCCTGTGTTTATATACACTGTCTATATGCTCGACATTATTTTCCGTGCGTTTTTCTGTTGAATTTGAAAATTGATTGTATGTTGCGAGTCTTGTCTACGCTCTTTTTGGGCTCTTTGTGGTTTAGCTTTTGATTTCGCTAATCGCGTCTACGAAAAGCCAAGAGATGATCTAATTATTGACGCACGAATACGCCAAATAGACACACACACGCAACCGGAAAAAAAGAGCGCACAATGGAAATTGCTATTTAAAAAAGCGCAATATCGATAACTACAAGCCCCAAAAGCCATAAAACGACAAACTAAATAAGCGAAATTAAAGTCGAAATCGTATCGAAAATCATTAAGCAAATCATTTAAGCTATTTAGTGTTATATTTGGCTGTTTTTGTCGCTGCTTAATAGCTGTTGTTGTTGTTGCTTTAGGCCCATAAATCTGTTAATGCCTGTTAACGGTAACAGGTCTACAGTGCTACAACTCAGCACGGCTATAAAACCGAAATTATAGCATTTATTTATATACCATTTAGATATGTATGCTTATCAGCACATCTGCTAAAAGCCTTCTGCGAAATACTACGATATATACTAACTTTTTTCTTCATACTAAACACACACAACTATATCGTGGTTCTAGTATAACACTTTGGCTATCAGCACAACATTTGCGGCCCATGTGTTATTGTTGTACATACAAACACACATATCGTTCATAGAATACATATAATAACTGGGTCAGGGTCAACTTTGCTGGCGTTGTACGATAATTATTATGACAAGTTGAGATTTGGCTAAAAACAAATAACAACAAAAATAACACAAGCCACAAAACTCTTTGGCCAACAGATAATCGCCCAAGACATATCAAGTACAAGCACATATATCATCTTGAAGACATTCTTTATAGCAGCAGTCGCGTAGTGTATTATCGCGTCAATGATTCGTAACTCGTATCTCTTCTGAATAGTATGTACCTTTTTCAACCCAAAAGCAACACGTCGATTTATCGTTGTGCATTCAAAATTTAACATTAAAGCATCTGGCTGTAGACATTATAAAGAAACTCGGGGGCTTCGATCGCCAACCCCCGTGTTTCTCTCGAAGTAGAAAATATTCTGTTACCCCTTCCCCTTTGCCTTCCTCATTTTCTTCTTCTTCTGCTTCTTCTCTTTCTTCACCTTCCTCTTCCCCTTCCCCCTCCCCTTCCCTTTTCTCTTCTTCTTTTTCTTCGACCTCTTTACCTTCTTCTCCTTCGTCTTCTTTCCCTGCCTCTTCCACTTTCTCTTCCTCTTCTTCTTCTTCTTCTTCCTTTTACTCTTCCTTTTCTTCTTCTTATTATTATTCTTCTTCTTCCTGCTCCTTTTCTACTTTCTTTACCTCTTCTTCATCCTCTTCATGTTCCTTTTCCACTTTTTCTTCTTCTTCCTTCTCCACTTTCTGTTTGTCTTTACCTTCATCATATTCCTCTCGCTCTCTCTCTTATTCTTCATCCTCTTCCGGTTACCCTTCCCGTTTTTATTAATAGGCATTTCCTCACTCTGTGAACATTTTATAAAACAGCTAAGTTTTTATATCATTTATTGTATTTCTTATGCTTTCATACCCTGCTCTCATAAAGCTGCAAAACTATCGATAGTGGTGCCATTCGATAGTTTCCGCAAAAATATTCGATACTATCGATAGTCATATCGGTTTTTTCCTTCCTACCTTCCTAACTTTAGCCGATAGTGTGGTTCGGTTCCAAAAGATTCGATACTATAGAAAGTACCATCGGATTTTTTCCCTGCTACCTTCCTAAAATTAGCCGCTTAGCGTGTGCTTAAACTATCGATAGCGAAAATAAAACATCGATAGTGAGACACAAAGGAAAGAAGGCAATATATCGATAGTATTGTCAATAGTTTTGCAGCTCGATAGGCCCTTATATGCGATAGCACGAAGACTGATACTACATACACATGCCGTGGGGTCAGCGTTCTTGAAAACAACGCAGAGGACACCAAGGTTCCATCGCTTATGCTCTCATCTAAGCATATCGTTATCTGTGATTGGGAACGTCGGCGTGGGAGCATCGTTTGACAATATGCCGAAGAAGTGTTTCCCACACAACCGCCGAGTACCCTGTGCATTAACTGCACATCTGTAGGAAGACGCTGCCGTACTAAATCCTCAAGCCAGACTACAGCACAACTCGATATCATCTAGCTCGCGCTTTTTCTGCTCAAATTTTTTACGTCTGAAAAGGCGCCCTTCCACCTTTCTCATCTCTTGGTAGTGATCTCGCGCAGATCGCGTAGCAGCCCTGGGGTGGCTTTACTGGTCTCTAAAGAATCCAAAGTCATTATAAGTCGCCACATACGACAAGAATTGACCTGCTGAGGTGGTATTCTCTAACCCGCAATCCACACGGTTGTTTACCACTAGTATAAAGAAAAAACATTGAAATCTGATTGATAGGACAAAAGATATAGGGGGGTTTATATTCTACACCAAAGCAATGTAAAGCAGAGCTGCTTCTGCTGCGGTCAATGCCTCTGCCTAGTCTCTGCCCCGCCGCAATGTCTCATAATATCGTTATTCCAGTTGTTCCACAGGGCAGCCATCTTGATTTTTTACCTTCTCTCTTCTCATTAATGAACTTGCTAAAATAAGGACGATGTGAAGCATTGTTTCCGCTCATTTCCTTCTTTTCCGTTATTCACGATTTAGACAAATCCTCCTCAAATCCTGACCGCATCTCTACCGCTACCTGCTTGGGTGTTACTTCTATTCAAAGTTGTGCCTTAATCTGCATATCTTCTCAATGGTGAATAAAGCCAAACTAAGCTTATGATTTTAACGGCTCTTATATAACCAAACTGCGCTTTACGGCTCTTCTTAGTGCCCTCAACGTCAGTGTCAACACACCTATGCAAGAAGTACCGATCCGTCTAAGTTAAAAGTCTATTGAGCACAGGTGGTTATATAGGAGGAGTTATAGCTGCTGAAACGTAAGCACAGTTTTGGATGGTGTTCATGTGGCAGGCAGGAATTCAAGCCTAGAAGAGGCACTAAGAGCAAACAAACGAAACCTTTGAATGCGTCCAATTTAAACACAACGGCACAAAAAAAAAATGTATGCAGACAGTCGGGACGGTGCCCGACAGTGGATTACCCTGTACTCTTTTTCTTTATAAACACTTAATACGGTAAAATGGGAAGGGAAGTATCAACTTTTATATCTCCTTTCTTAAAACCGATATGCCTGTAAACATTTTCCTATTGGGAAGTTCCAATTGACAAGTTTTCCTATTGGGAAGTTGGCTATTATGGGGCAAAAGTCACTTTTATACCCAAAACTCCAGTATTCTTGAGCCAATGTCGTTGGATTTTATAACATAGATCAAAAATACAGATGTCTGTGGCAATTTTCAAATCAATATATTGGGTGTGTCAGTAATTAAGGTTAATCGATTGTTGGGGAAGGGGGGGTTTCCTTGACAAAAGGGGGATGCAGTTTTAACGAACACACCAAATCTTGTAACTCTAGCTCACACTGGGGGGTGAAATTAGCATATTTTTGACTATAACTATTGAGATATTTATCCGATTTTGATCAGTAGATGCACATAAGCACGACGCACAACTCTATCGAGTTTCGAGTTGATCGATTGAACGGAGCGGTTGTAAACCGCGCAAATCTGTCACGGGGGAAGGAGGCAAGATATCGACTTGATTCGACAAACTTTATTTTGGTAAAATTTTGTCTCTCTAGCTCAAGGTCTCGGAGATCTATACCCTCATATGGACAGACGGACGGATAAGAATTTTAGCCCATAGAACTTATGGTCTGCCACGCCTCCTTCTGCCTGTTACATATGTACATTGCACAAATCTATAATAACCTTTTACACTTTGTGTACTGGGTATAAAAATAGAGACTTTAGAATGAAATGCTCATAGTTATTATTAGAAAACGCTTGTTGCACTTGGCCGCTGAAGGTTGTTCCAAAAATGAGCCACAAACGCACGTGATCTAGATGAAGTTTTTGTGCTTATCAGTTAAAATGATTATGATGATGATGACGACTAAGGATGATAATGATGATGATGATGATGGCAAAAACAACCAAAAGGCAGCAACGGACGCTGGACTCTGTCCAGCAATAAGCAGTGCATAACTGATAACATCTATTATGCATGGTCTTGAATCCAAGGGATCTGCGTCTGCGGTCCGGACTCTGCGTGCGCATATCAAAATATATAACTACGAAAACATATGCGTAATAAAAGCGATCGTAATGATGCATCATAAATCGCGCCAAATGCCAGCGGCTCGTTTTTCTCTTTTTCCCTTTATTTTCCCTTTATTTTCAGTTGCTTTTTTACGGAATCTACAAAATTGCAATACGCATTTATGACGACGACGGCGACGGTGACGACGGTGACGACGGAGACGACGCCTAGGCGATGATACGAATGGATGACGCCGCTGGTAGCGGCATGGGACCTACCTGGGCCTGCCATTTTTTATAAATTTTGTCTGTAGATTATGCGCGCTGTCAATTCAGTGTAAATTTCAACTATTAAATGCCAATTTATGGCGCGTAGGTTATAATTTTTATTATCGTTTTTATAACACCTTTGCCACAGTGCCTCACTGCAGCAGAGCGACTTTGCAGTCGATTTTTGCAAAACCGAAAGCTATATAAAGCGGTGCAAGTGTTGCTGGGGCAGGGCGGGGGCAGGGCGGGGACAGTGCCTGGGTGCAAATGATCATCTGCTGGGGTCTGGGCCATTTAGCTGGGGCCCTGAGCACTGAGCCCTTTATGCGCGCGTGAGAAGAGATTGAAAGAAGGAATTTACAGATAAATCACACTAAATCATTTCTCTGTGTTGTGGCGCATTTTTGCAGCAGACAGACAGACCGACCGACAGACAGACAGACAGACACAACGGCAACAATAACTACAACAACAAAGACAACTGCAAAAAGTTTCGCTGCCGCAGAATTTGAACGCCGGCGCGTACTAATCACTCGCATTGTTACACGATCATGTGGCACGTGTACAGTGGCGTCGTCAGTGTCGACTGGGGGCCAAATTTAAGAAACATTCGAGATTTTGCCACAATATCTGCATAGTTTTGCTGTATATAGTTCTCCATCTATAGACATTCGATTCTTAGATAGAAATTTCACAATTATCACTACTGCAGAATGATAGAGAACTGCTAATTCGTTGTCATGTAAAGTCGTGAAGTGCAGCATGTGACGTCAGCAAATCAAATTGTGTTCACACGTTTTACATATTCTGTTCTTACTAAACACAAGGCGCAGAGAGAGTGGCATAGGCGTGGCATCCTCTGTAGTTTTACTACTTACTATATCCGATCCATGGAATAGAGCAAAAGTGTGACAGACTGGCACCCATTCAAAGTCCTTTATTCTTATCAGCTCAACATAATAATGTATTATAGAAATTGGCTAAGGAAACATTTGTGCCACCTTTTTCGCTAACTATATGAAAAGAAATATGAGTGAAACTTATATCGTTGTCTAGGGAATTATCATAAGAAATGCAGATTTGTCGATTCATGTCGATATTTCAGCCCATTGCCTCGTTAAGAAAATTCGCGTTTTACAACCACACCATAAAAACTATCGAAAATTATCATAAAAAAACTCCACCTCTACTTTTTTCTACTATTTTCCCAAAACTGTGCATAAAGTCTGACAACACCTACTAATAGAAAGGAGAAGGGAAAACGGAAGCGGAAGTGGAAGATGAAGCGGAAAGGAAAGAGGAATATGATCTACCTACAGAGTGGCTAGGAGCATGTGAGCGAAGCCGGCAGAGAGCGAAGTGAAACGTAAAACGGGTTGTTTCATCTTATAGCTTTTGAAGTGAGGATGAGGAACATTAAGCGGAAGAAGATGAGAGAAAGGAAAAGGAAGATGAAAAATAAATAAAAGTTAAAGGGGAACGGAAAGTGGAATATGCTCCACCTCGAGAGTGGCACAGGGGTTGGTGAGCCCCCTCTAATCATAATAGTATTATTATTATGGGAGTAGTGCACTGCGACCCTAAGGATCTAATGCGCCCCCTACCTAGCTTATACCTTCCGTAGTAGTTCTATCTCTGATATGTACTTCATTATCTGGGATGATTCTAATAGGGTTATATTTATCATCGAGACTGTATACCCAACTAGAAAGTTCAGTGTTTTTCTTGACAGTGCATCGCACACGACGACTCCTCCTTCTACTAATGCTACAGGTGTTAGAGCTAAAGATGCCCAGCCTACTTAAGTGACCCGTCAGTATGCAGTGTCCAGTAAGTAGGCCAATCAGTAATCTTTGGTTGTGCTTGCTCAGTTTAACAATTTTCTTAAATCTATTACAGTTGTAGGAGATAAGGAGCCGTCTAAGGATACTGCTATCTAGCCAGTGGTTCGCCTGCATCTTTCCTACTCTCTTAATAGTTTCTTAAACGTGTGTCTTCTAATGCCAAAGAGTGGTTCTGGTGCCATCAGGGGCTTTGCGGCACCATTTCTTGCTAGTTCGTCCGCAAGTTCATTCCCAGGAATGTTGTTGTGGCCAGGTGCGAAGTATTAGTTTGTTCCTCCTTCCTAAAAGATCCAGTTTGGCTCGGAAGCAGGAGACAGCTACAGCTCGTGGAGTCCAATATTAATGGCTATAATATTTCCTTGTGGGTGAACTTTTTAAACACACGAAGATGAGGGAATAGTACGCCTAAGTCATGGTGTGACTAATATTGGAAAATTTAACGACATTTTCTGTGACTTTATACGGAGATGACTAAGTATATTCTACAATAGATGCAGGAAAGTTGGTCGAGCAAAAACCGGTGTAGTGTTCAGCAGGAGCTACAAATGACACAGCTCGGAACCAAAAACTAAAAAAGATTTACTCCATATGTCTAGATACTTTACGCAGACCTTCTTTCCTAATCTTCGTACAAATCTGCGAATCATGTAGAGCCATAACCGTAAAAACAAAGTTAAGGGTTAAGGTAGAGAGGCGTAAGTGAGAGTTGGCCATTAAGCACCGATTTTGTTATCTGACTGGTCGAAAGAGTCAAGTAACTTGAGTCTTTCACAAGATGGTAAAACTTCCTTTGTTTGGTCGCTCGAGCGTTCCACGATATTTAGATTAAAGAAACACACATTTGTGGTATTTACTGCTTCCAATGCATCCTTAGAAGCCAGTGACTTGAGTGACATGAAGCCAAAAACAAAAATTGCTAGACTCAATTGACAAATTAGATGGTGAAGTCAGGCTTCACTCAAGACAAACTTATGTTATATATGTTAATCAGTGCTTTTCCACTGTGCGCAGTGCCTCCAACATCGTCCAATCGCAGTAACTGGCGCAAAAAGAACTTCAAGTTGAAGTAGAAGAGTTGACAGCACACTTGCTACATAAGTACTCAGCACCCGACAACTTGAAATTGCACTAATAGAGTACTTAAGCGTCTGCTAGCCAAGTGCCACAGTGCAAGTGCCACTCCCAGACGAAGTTGCAATTGCGCTCGCTGAATCCCTCAATCCCACTGGCAAAACATTTGGGCAAACAACGAGCTGCACTCAGTCTCGAATTGTAGAGATACTAATGCGAACCGCTAGCCGACAGACCAAACGACAGACTGACCGGCAGACAAACCTCGGATTCTTCAACTGTCAGCAGTGACACGCACAATGGCTGGCGGATTGCCTAGCTCTGAGGCCCACTCAGGTCCAGCAGCAGTCGAGTCGAGTCGAGTCGAGTTGAGTCCACAGACAACTTGGCAAAGTCTTTGGCTTTTGTAGTTCGCTCGATGTATATAAAAATTCCAACAATTAGGGAACATTTCACATACCTTTCTAATAGCCAACATTGTTGCCCCACGAAACAGCTATAGAGTGCAACAAGAGATGCAACAAGCTGATAGCTCAGGCTGAGGATGCAGTTGGAGCTGTGCGGCCAGCTTAGACAGTCAGCTTAGTCAGTTAGTCTGTTAGTAGCGGGCAGTTGGGGGCAGCCATGGGGAGGCCGTAGGCCTCCAGCAACCAAAGCAGCAGCTCTCGTCAAACTTCTTCTTCTGTTGTTGTTGTTCTTGTTGGGCAGTGCAATTTTGCGCATTAGCAGCTGCCTTAGGATGCTTCGCGAAACTATGCAACTTTTTAGAGTAAAGTTCTCACATGCAACAACTACAACAACAACAGCAGCAACAAGAATAGCATCGAGAACATCAAAAACCAGAATCAGCCAAGAAAATCTAACAATGGTTTTGAGCATTTTTGGAATACCCTATAAAATGGCTATAGAGCTTTTGCAAGCAGCAGATGATTCGAACATATGAAGCTATGAAGTTTTAAAGATAGGAAGATATGAAGATATGAAGATATAAAGATATTAAGATATTAAGATATTAAGATATTAAGATATTAAGATATTAAGATATTAAGATATTAAGATATTAAGATATTAAGATATTAAGATATTAAGATATTAAGATATTAAGATATTAAGATATTAAGATATTAAGATATTAAGATATTAAGATATTAAGATATTAAGATATTAAGATATTAAGATATTAAGATATTAAGATATTAAGATATTAAGATATTAAGATATTAAGATATTAAGATATTAAGATATTAAGATATTAAGATATTAAGATATTAAGATATTAAGATATTAAGATATTAAGATATTAAGATATTAAGATATTAAGATATTAAGATATTAAGATATTAAGATATTAAGATATTAAGATATTAAGATATTAAGATATTAAGATATTAAGATATTAAGATATTAAGATATTAAGATATTAAGATATTAAGATATTAAGATATTAAGATATTAAGATATTAAGATATTAAGATATTAAGATATTAAGATATTAAGATATTAAGATATTAAGATATTAAGATATTAAGATATTAAGATATTAAGATATTAAGATATTAAGATATTAAGATATTAAGATATTAAGATATTAAGATATTAAGATATTAAGATATTAAGATATTAAGATATTAAGATATTAAGATATTAAGATATTAAGATATGAAGATATGAAGATATGAAGATATGAAGATATGAAGATATGAAGATATGAAGTTATGAAGTTATGAAGATACTAAGATATGAGGTTATGAAGATATGAAAATATGACGATATGAATATGTGAAGATACTAAGATATGAATATATGCAGACATGAAGATATGAAGATATGAAGATATGAAGATATTAAGATATTAAGATATTAAGATATTAAGATATTAAGATATTAAGATATTAAGATATTAAGATATTAAGATATTAAGATATTAAGATATTAAGATATTAAGATATTAAGATATTAAGATATTAAGATATTAAGATATTAAGATATTAAGATATTAAGATATTAAGATATTAAGATATTAAGATATTAAGATATTAAGATATTAAGATATTAAGATATTAAGATATTAAGATATTAAGATATTAAGATATTAAGATATTAAGATATTAAGATATTAAGATATTAAGATATTAAGATATTAAGATATTAAGATATTAAGATATTAAGATATTAAGATATTAAGATATTAAGATATTAAGATATTAAGATATTAAGATATTAAGATATTAAGATATTAAGATATTAAGATATTAAGATATTAAGATATTAAGATATTAAGATATTAAGATATTAAGATATTAAGATATTAAGATATTAAGATATTAAGATATTAAGATATTAAGATATTAAGATATTAAGATATTAAGATATTAAGATATTAAGATATTAAGATATTAAGATATTAAGATATTAAGATATTAAGATATTAAGATATTAAGATATTAAGATATTAAGATATTAAGATATTAAGATATTAAGATATTAAGATATTAAGATATTAAGATATTAAGATATTAAGATATTAAGATATTAAGATATTAAGATATTAAGATATTAAGATATTAAGATATTAAGATATTAAGATATTAAGATATTAAGATATTAAGATATTAAGATATTAAGATATTAAGATATTAAGATATTAAGATATTAAGATATGAAGATATGAAGATATGAAGATATGAAGATATGAAGATATGAAGTTATGAAGTTATGAAGATACTAAGATATGAGGTTATGAAGATATGAAAATATGACGATATGAATATGTGAAGATACTAAGATATGAATATATGCAGACATGAAGATATGAAGATATGAAGATATGAAGATATGAAGATATGAAGATATGAAGTTATGAAGATACGAAGATATGCAGATATGAAGATATGAAGTAGATATGAATATATGAAGATATGAAGATGTGAAGATATGAAGATGTGAAGATACTAACATATGAAGATATGAAGATATAAAGATATGAAGATATGAAGATATGAAGATATGAAGATATGAAGATATGAAGATATGAAGATATGAAGATATGAAGATATGAAGATATGAAGATATGAAGATATGAAGATATGAAGATATGAAGATATGAAGATATGAAGATATGAAGATATGAAGATATGAAAATATGAAGATATGAAGATATGAAGATATGAAGATATGAAGATATGAAGATATGAAGATATGAAGATATGAAGATATGAAGATATGAAGATATGAAGATATGAAGATATGAAGATATGAAGATACTAAGATATGAAGATGTGAAGATATGAAGATATGAAGATATGAAGATATGAAGATATGAAGATATGAAGATATGAAGATATGAAGATATGAAGATATGAAGATATGAAGTTATGAAGTTATGAAGATACTAAGATATGAGGTTATGAAGATATGAAAATATGACGATATGAATATGTGAAGATACTAAGATATGAATATATGCAGACATGAAGATATGAAGATATGAAGATATGAAGATATGAAGATATGATGATATGAAGATATGAAGATATGAAGATATGAAGATATGAAGATATAAAGATATGAAGTTATGAAGCTATGAAGATACTAAGATATGAAAATATAGGAATGCATAATTCGAATGCATTCCTCCAACATGGTCCTGTGGCCTGAAAAGACAAATTAACGAAATTCACTAAAGTGTAGGGAGCAGCTGACTTCTCATCACGGGTGCCTTTCTACTTTCCTCGATGGCATGCTCAATATTCCTTCTCTAAATCTGGCTCGAAAGGCACTACCTCTTTTCTCAGTAATACGGCTGGAAGACACAAATAGCTGGATATTCTCCAAATTCGACAACTCATCTATTTTTGGGTGACACTCCGTTGCTCCACTCAAAACAGACTACTGTGTCTCAGTTGAGTATCCCAGCACTCTTTTCAATACCCGTATTCTGGCAAAAAAGGAAGCGTCTCTTGGCCATCGAGCAGCTACCGACGCCATTGCCTTCTTTATGAGCGGCTCAAAGCTGAACAATTGACTTGGATATAGGGTCCCTCCGCTGAATTTTGCGTGACTAAAGTTTGTAAAGCAATTCAATCTAAAGGTCTCCAGATATGTAGTTATGGGTTTCATCGATGATCCTTGATGTTGTTTGAGCCGCTGTGTGAGCACTGACATTGTGGCCGTTATGAAGGACAATCCGTCATCCACGATTGGTTTGCCGCAATTTTTTGACAAACTGCTGGCAAACAAATGGTTATCACCATTTAGAGTTCAACATTCTACGATTTAGTTGCTACAAAGCCAGTTTTTCCGAAGAAACGGGCGATCATTTGCTCTGAAGTGCTGCGTTCACGCATAACTTTTGTTGGATGTGACTCGCTAATATGCGGAGCATCTTCGATTCGTCAGCTGTTCGTGCTCGAAGTCTCCAAGTTCCTGAGCATGTAAAAACGCAACCAAAGCTTCTTGACGCCCAAATGATCATGCAATATGGAATGTATGCTGGTGCCAGTAATGCCTCAATCTCACTATATGCCACATGTTGATAATGCTGTATCAATTAATGCACAGCATCCATTATTATCAGGCACAAGGAGCGCTTTTGGAAGACCTTCATGGATTCCATGCTGCAGCGTACGACAATAGCGAGTGAAGTGAAAGTGACATTACGTTGATTGAAGCATTCCTGCCTTCCAAGTAAGTTTGTGCTAGAATTTAATAATTTTGGAAATGTGAGCTTGACTTGAAAAATGTATTAAAGGCAACACTCGTATACAGTCTATGAAAATGAATATACTCTACCAGTAAGGGCATGTGCAAATCGTTGTAAAAAGTGAAGCAACATGTTGGCATGTCAAGAATCTTGTTGCCGACTCGCCTTGGTGAGAGTTGTAGTTGTTATTGTTGTAGGCCTGGAAAGCAAAAGTGCACAGCCTCTCGCTATCGTTGTTTGAAATGTTGTTATTGTTGGAATCGAATATATATATATCTATATATATATATAGACACAGTTGCCGTTAATGACAGCCTGAGAATTGTAGCGCCTAAGCGCCCTGCCCCCTTTCAAGCTCACTCTTGTGTCTTAGGCAATAGTCTCGTCTACGTGGGTCTCAGCAGTGAATCATGAGATCAGCATTGTGACTTATGTAACAAAAACCGCTGCAATGATGTTCAGTCTTGCAACTATTGTAGATTTAAGCATAAACATTCGATACATCAATAATTTTCGCACTCATTCGCCATTGCTTGTCAACTGTCATCGCCCACACACACACACACACACACACACACACACACACACACAGTGTACGTGACAAATGCATACATCACGTAAATTGGCAGACACACACACATACATTCACCTTCACACACTCACATATGTACAGCAAATGAGGCTCCTTCTGATAGACGTGGCCGAAACTAAAACGATTTCAACTATTCTAAAGGTTCCAGAACTACGTCCCTCACACGTTTCATTCAGTGACAAACAAAATGTGAAACACCCATACCGCTCTCTTTTTCTCTATTTTACTCTCTTTATCGCTATGTGTGTGTGTCAGTGGCGTACCCCTTCAGTTCTACAAAGGCCTGTATCAGGCCTGAAACTTCATGACCAGGCCTTCCTTCTCCTTTCCAACTACGTGCGTTCAGGTCATGAGTTTTGCAAGGGCATTGCATAGGCATTCACAGCTGAACTGATTCAGGCCTGAAAATTCAGCCCTGCCTGCTAGAACTGAAGGGACATAACTTTTTGCGTTGGAGCAGATATAATTTCATCGAAAGTTCGTTTCTATTTCTCATCTTTGAAACTAATTTTAATGTGGTATTGGTTAGTTCTTTATCCGTTTTAAACTAGTGGAAGTTTGATGTGCACTAGAGATTGACAGCAGCAGAGTAGCTGAGGGATTCCGCAACTTATCGATAACACTAGGCAAGAAATTTGACTTCTGTTTAAGGCAGAAATATAGCTTTTCTAGTTAAATTGGACAGAATAACGTCACGATAGGAAAGAAACTCTTCGAACCTTTTGATATCAAGCGAGCCTTCTGATCAGGCTATGCCATCTCCTCCGGCCTTCTTAACTTGGCAACGCAGCGTATGTTGTGAAAGTCCGAAGTAATTCGAAACGGTACTATTTTCTATAAGAGTGTCCTCAGTGGCTCGACCGCGCAGATCATATGGATATCTTTGTTGAGAATCAGGGTGCTACTGGTTCTAAATGAGAGCTTGACAAAGTATTATTTTCTTCGAGTAGAAAGAGACGACGGCTGAGCGCTCAGATTGATGCTAAAAAAAAAATTGACGCAGCCAGTCGGGACGGTGCCCGACAGTGGGATACACTGTACCCATTTTTTCCATGAAAATCAATTTTCATGTAAATTTTTGTATCGATGCTTTGATGGGTATGGGCGTAATAACGGTAACTTTACTACGGGGGTAGGGGGATGGTGTTCAAAATGGTCAATGGTACCACATCTGGTTAACATAAATGTTAACCTAAACATTTCTGTAAAAAGTGAAATTTTGTTATAGTTCATAGGAGAGGGGGCCTAAAATTGGCACATTATTAGCTATATCTTCTAAAGTTCTTACCCGATATCAATCATTTTTACACTACACATGCACAGTAATAGAGTGCATAACTGTGCCAAGATTCAATTGGCTAACTTTTGTGGGTTAAATCCGCGAAAATCTGTCACGGGGGAAGGGTATGAGATATCGACAAAATTCGACAAACTTGCACTGAATAGGTATAATGCGCTCTTATAGTGTCCGAGAACGGTGCGACAATACGGACATGTCTATATCGACTCGACTATTGCTCCTGACCATTTTTGCCCATGGAACATATGGTCTGCCGCGTAGGGGCGGCTTGAACAGCTAAGAGCCCCCTGCTATCGACGCCAGTGGTTTGTATAATTAGCATGATTATTGCGTTTTAATTCTAGCTGTTGTAGCACAGACCCTGAACCATATTGTAAACCTGTCGTCGGCGGCACTTCTCAAGAGTCAGATTTAAGTGTGCCCTCCCTGAAATTGGCCGCTGACTTTTCCAATCGCGACTTGCATATTAATTTCGGGTTCTATGTTTCTTGTTGTTGTTCTTCAAATAGCTTTAAGTGGGCATTAAATAAAGCAAATGTAGAATTAACAATCTTGTTTACTTTAGAATTCTCAGGCTTACCTCATTCAATCGATTGACGAAATAGCAAATTTCTAACTCGGAAAGTTGATTTATTTAGCTTAATTCCCATTTAGAACTCTGTCTACTCCATCTTTTAAACACTTCCACAAGAAAGGTAACAGGTCTGACGTTTCAAACCATAAAAGTTAGATAAAATGCAGTGTCTTCTGAGCAGCAAGGTATACTTAAGCAGGTAGTCGATATTGGTAGACGCTTGCCTTTGTTGAGTAGACTGTTTTCAGTTTCGTTACGAATGTCAGTCTTTTGCTGCTTGCCCTTCTCTCGCTCAATCAGATTGAAAAATTCGAAAGTCAAAAAACCCGTACACCAACCCCCAACTCTTCTGCCTGGTCAATGTACCGCTGCAAGTAACGACTTAACTCCTCATGCATATATGACGAAGAATCGTAGAGTGGGCACCTAAGAGCCTATCACTTGGGACCTAACGCTATTATTAGGGCTCAGCTGGCATCCTGAACGAATTCGTCCCTACAGCCTTCAAAGCTTTGAATGGACACAAGCCATCTGAGAATAACCGTGTTCTGAAGGCTGACAGAAAGCAAAAGCCGTCCTGACTCATTAAGCCACTTACTGCAATATTCCCATTGACGAACTTTCTAATAAAGTCACCACAACCGAACCTTCGTTGGCACAAGCCAAACTGGTCAGAAAGATAGTGTCAACCGAATTTTTAGCAATCATGGAGTTGTCAAAGTGTATATTAGAGTTTCAAGTACACCGCCTTGGGGTACAACAGCTTTAATGTAACGGATTCTCGAGCATATATCCTGCACCTAAACAGACACCACTGCGCAGCTTGAAGAAACGCTTTCACCTTGAAAAACCTGCATGCCCAACGCGCTTAAATGCTTGCTAGATATTCAGGAGACGGCAAATCTCTAAAGCTTATTTTCAAGCCTCAGTGTGACACAACCTGATGAATCTGTTCAGTAGATGCTGCCTGAACCCAAATAGATGATCAGGAATGGTAACCTGTACACCCAAAGCTTCCGACACTCTACCAACTACCACTTATTCTCTAAAATATTTTGGAAAACGCGCGATACTACGCAACAAGGTTCCGCGACTTGCCAGGCATCGTCATCATCATCGGCACCATCTTAATAACAGCACGCTTCCACTAAGAGGGGAAGTGTTGCATTGTCAGCTTAAGCAGAGAACCTTCTTGCTAGGAAGACCAGCATATCCCCAGGCGCACTCCATCCAGCGTGTTGGACTGGATAGGCTGCAAGGCAGGCATTTCCTCATAAAACGCCCTGCAAAGAGCTTGAACCTGCCCTGCAATTCTTTAGCAAATGACGCAGCTACGTCAGCATGCAGCAGACATCTGTATGGGAATATGCCTGAGAGGCAGACATTTAACACATCTCATAGCCTTCCATGGATTGAACCCATAAAACTGACCATTAACCAAGATCATCTCTTAACTCTCACCAATCGCTTAATTGGAAAAAAAACCGCAACCCTAGAGATCCCCCTACTTAGCTTACAGCTCCCCTGCTAATTCTATTTCTGCGATAAATTTAATTATCTGGAGAATCTATATCCCCCCAGGAGGGACATTCTTCTGCTCACCGGTGCATTACATTCAGCTAGTACGTGCGACGAAGATTCCGCTTCAATTTCACAAAAACTGCAGTTACTAGAGCTGCTGATGCCCAGCTTGTGCAAGTGTCTCTTCATCTTACAGTGTCCAGTAAGCAGACCTGTCAGCATCCTAACAGAATGCTAACCTAATTGTAATATTTTCTAGAACATATGTAAGTGATAGGAGCCGAGCAGTAGCTTGCGCTGTCTAAGGCACGGGATGTCCTTCCAATTCGTGGTCTGTCTTGCTCTTTGCTCTTCTCTTAGTAGTTGCTTAGGGCTCTGGCCCTATCATGGCGTTTGCAGCGTCGTCTCTTGCTAGCTTGTCCGCAAGTTCATTTCCGGGAATGCCCGTGTGACTCGTGACCCATCTGAGTGAAAGTTTGTTTCTTCTGCCTAGAAGTTCCAATTTCACTCGGTTTCCCGAACTAGTATGAAGTTTATTCATGTTCTTGCAACCGCTCTTATGGCGGACTGACAATCCGATAGTATTGCTATTTCCCTATTCTGTTCCTGCCTAAATTTATATCTGCACATCGGGTTATGGCGCAAACTTCAGCTTGGAAGGCGATTCCGCAGTGCCGCAACTGCCAGTCCTCTGCCTTCATTCGTCAATGACCCAAAGTATGGTGTGCCTTTCCATAGGCTGGATCTGCTTCAGCGTTGTTCAGGCTCGTGCTCCTCTTGATGGAGGCTTACGCGATTAGCCGCGCAAACGCTCAAAGATTTTCGCTACACGAACGCCTTGTTTCTTAGGAACCTTGCAGACGTGTTTCTTTGTGACTTTATGATTTCCAAAGTTTTCAAAGACACATTTTGTGCCATCTTTAGTTGCAAGCTTGACCAGTACTACGTATACATAATTAGCGCCCATAAAAAGTAAGTTCAGATTAGTATAGTGCAGATTTGTAGTATATAGTATAGTACATAAATATTACCCCATAATATATATGTTGATATGAGTATGAGCGGTTTTGACAATTGGCAGCAATTTAGTTGTGCAGCAGCAGCGGCAGCGGCTACCTACGAGATACACATAAATAATTGCCCAACAATTTGTGCTGTCTGCAAAATGATTTGATCAATGATTTGCCACATACAGTTACAGAGACATAGACGACGACGTTGTCTGTCTGTCGCTGCCGAAACCCCTTGCTGCCGCTCCCGCATTGTACTAGTTGTTCGCAATGCGCTCTTATCTAAGCGATACAATTTGTATCTAACAGATACTCGACAGTCTTGCCCATTGCTATTGTCTTAATTATGCGCAAGTTTCATGCTTATGGCATGACTAGTTATCTCGACTGCGTCGACCCAAAATGCTAGACAACAACACGGTTCGGCGTACCGCTTACTCATCATCATCATGAGCATTAACATCATAATGAGTTAGTTACCTCCGCCGGCGACACTTGCTCATTCGCTCGCTCGCTCGCTCACTCACTCACTCACTCAGTCAGTGCTCCACTCATCCATACGCTGAGCCAAGCAGACAGCTGCTCCTCTTGCATGTACACTGCAAAATAAAGTGGGCTAAGTACATTTGCACTTAAACTTTTTATGCCCAAAACACTAGAGGTGAATCTGTAGTCCTTTTTTGGCAATGAGCGTTTTCGTCGCAAACAAATGTTTTTATTTACATTTTAAAAGCGATTCAGTTCAGCGAGTTGTGTGACGTCATCAAAAAGTAAAATCGTTTCTAAAAACAAACTAAAAGATTGCGGAAAGTCCGTTAGATATCATTTAAAATTGAAACAGGAGCATTTTTTACAATCGGAAATGTGCCAAAATACCATGTGATATCCAAATGCCCAAGACAGAGCTGGCGAGGATTAAGTGATGAAGCTGGGTTGCAAATTGTCCAAATTGTTGTTGTTAAAAGTAGCAGCTCCTTTCTATTGAAAGTTGTTAAAAAGTCCAGGAATTCACTCGATCAACTGGCGGAAAAGACCGATCATCAGTTGGTTGCTAATGACATGATGATGTACAGCAAAGTTAAGCCGGAATCAAGAGTCAATATTACCAGACAGCGTGTAGGATAAAAATAGACCGGCAGGACTTATCTACAATATCATTTGCAGTACAAAATTAAGCGTATTACAGTCAATGAGAAATGCAAATTTTAGCTCGTTGGAATGTATCCCGATGAATGGAAATATAGCGGTTTGAGTGGAATCTTCTCAAAAATGCCGTAATACGCCAATTTCTTAAGAATTTAAATAACACTATTAAACAAATTTGACCTCAATGAAACCTATGTCTAAAGTATGTTTAAAAAAATTAAAAATTAGTAAACTCTACCACAGCCTCAACCTCTATCTCTACCTACTACTAACCCTTTGAGTTCACTTTTGAAATATTATATTATTATATTTTTTGTTTTTCCATTTGATGTGAAAATGGGCAAATTTCGTGGATATCCCACTCTTGAGCAAGCTACGTACGTTTACGTAAGTATGTGAGAAGCATGGATTCTCCAAGTTCAATCCGGCGATACGAAGCGATTGTCCTTCAAGAATTGAAGTCGCTTGAAATCGAATCCTTTGAGATCATCGAAATTCGTGGAATCAGCACATCTTTCGGAAATCGGAAATTTAAGAGCTGAATGAGTTGTCCCGGTGCAAGCAGACATCATCCAATCACTACATCGACTGTAGTCCTTTTCGAGTTGTCGTCCCGATTGGCATTATTCACACTTTTCAACAGTTCTTCAATCAAAGAACTTTCAGTTAAATGTCAACAATTTTAAATGTCAAATATTTATTGGCTACTATGGTGATAAAAAATTGGAGCAAACACTTGCCAAATCTAATCTTCAATGGAAAGAAGTTACTGCTATGCTGTTATGCTAACTTGAATATTGACATACGCCATGTAAGTCTGAGTCAGTGCAGCAAAAACGCTCCTTAACAAAATAAGAGCGCTCCAAGCGTAGAACCTAAGAAAGGTGACAGGTGCTCCATGGTGTGTTCGGAACACAATCTTAGAACGAGATCTGCACATTCCTAGAATTTTGGACCAAATGAATCGCCATATCAGCAACACACTTTCGATGTTTCTATTAAATTTTTGAATAATTTAGGCCGCATTTCGGCAATTTGTGGGGACTTGTTTGACGTCTTATGAACTTTTCACAAAATTACTTTTTTTAAGTATTGTTTATTAGGGCTCTAAGGGTTTTCTCGGGCCCCCATTAGAGCTTAGCAGCAGGACTGTTAAAACCCCCATATTTTCTGAATCTATTGTCATAACAAAAAAAACGTCTTTGTAAACTTCAATAGCTTTACAAAGCTAACCCCAAAGGTTTGCCTCACACTTCATTGAGCACTTCAGTTTCAGCTTCTTTCATTTAAAACCTACTTCTTCTTGACTCACCCTATAGACTCGTTACTTGATGACAGCGTCATATAGAGCAGTCCTCGAAGCGCCTATTAACATCTTTCCAAACCTATTAACGTCTTGGTGAGACTTCCTGGCTGCCGATTAGAGCAGCTAATCAGCGAATACCACGGGGTACTCCTAAAACCTTATAATAATTTAACTAAATTCCTTACCCCGGATTCGGATTCTACGCAGCAAATAAGCCTTAGCTTTCCAGCAACTAAACCTTGTTAACAGGCAGAAGGAGGCGTGGCACACCATAAGTTCTATGGGCAAATAGTCTACTCATTGACTCGGGTAGCGATTGGACCATGTCCGTCTGGCAGTCTGTCCGTATGAGGGGACATATCTCCAAGACCATAAGAGCTAGAGACACAAAATTTTACCAAAAGATGCGCTTAATCTAATGTAAGATGATGTTTGTCAAATCAAATCGATATCTTGCCCCCTTCCCCCGTGACAGATTTGCGCGGCTTACAACCGCTCCATCAACTCGAAATTCCTCAGAGATGTGCGTTAATGTGTATCTATGTTCTAAAAATGATCGAGATCGCATAAATACATCAAAAGTTATAGTCAAAAATATGCTAATTTCACCCCCCTCGCCTATAAACTGCTTCAAAATTCCACTGCATGTACATATGGATACATGTGAACTAGAGTTTCCAAATTTGGTGTGGAGACTCGTTTGACCCTAAACGTTAAAACTGCATCCACCTTTTTTCAATGGAACCCATCATTCCCCCGCAATCGATTTACCTTAATTACTGCCACACCCCCAATATATTGATTTGAAAATTGCACAGACATTTATAAATGTATTTTTGATCTATGTTACAAAATTCAACGACATTGGCCCAAGAATACTGGAGTTTTGGGTATAAAAGTAATCTTTGCCAACATAATAGACAACCCAATAGGAAAACTTGTCAATTGGAACTTCCCAATAAGAAAATGTTTACAGGCATATCGATCTTATGAAAGGAGATATAAAAGTGGATTCTTCCGTTCCCATTTTACCGTATTTAGTGTTTATAAAGTATTCCACTGTCGGGCACCGTCCCGACTGTCTGCATCAAATAGTTTTATTTAGATGTTGGTGGAGCTGGAATGATCAGGAAGAGCGCGCCCAAAGCAGAGGCGCCTGGAGAAGTGCTCTACATTAGGCTGTAACCCAGTAACGGGTTGTTATGGCCAGTCAAGAAGAAGAGGCGTCTCATGACAGTTTTCATTGGGTCGGCCGTTTTTCGCAGTGGGTATCAAACACCGAGCACAACCCTGTTAAAGTTCAGGGTTTACTTCGCTGCAGATAGAGAACGTGAAGGTTGTGCCTCAACTGGGTTAAGCTAGAGACAGGGATCAGGTGAGGTACACCATGTGCTGTCAAGACCCAGGGCCACCCTAACAACGACGAATACATTTTTTCATTCGACCTTTATAGATCGGGAACACAAAAAAGTTTAAAGTTTTGTTGGTTGACATTGGCTTTGAATGTCAACAACGTCGTTTTCAGTGCTATAGTAATTTGAATGGATGGATACCTCGATGGTTCCTACACGCCAAGAGTCAAGTTTTTGTATGCAGGCTTTATTGTATGGCTTCGGATGAGCGACAATTTGAGTGGCTTCCTTTCGCTGCTATCGTTGTCCAACTTGGCATGGATCACAAAGCGTAAGCTGGGAAGAGGCAGAGACACTTTCCGGGTACTGTTGTGACCATTTGTTGCCGGCTCAATCTCAGCTGGGAGCCGGTGACCCAGCTCAATGTAGCTACTTTGGATTAATTGGACTAATTGGAGCTGCAGTTTCGCTGCCTTGCTTCGTTATGTTCCAGCGTTGCCACATCATACGTAAGTTCCGCTGCTGCTGCTATTCGATGGTCCAAAGATCCAAAGCTCGTGGCTATAAGCTATATATATGTATGTATGTATATAAGAAAAACATTAGTGGGCCTTGACTGATACGTCCGAACTAGTTAGTTTGTCTAGTTTAGGCAATAATAAAACTCCATTCAATATTAGTAGCTGGTGCTATAAACATCTAAATAAAAAAGGTAAGAGAAAAATAAAATAAATATTAAAAAAAATAAAAAGTTTTGAAAATTTCTATCAAAAAAGATGGACGACTCGGATGATGACTCATCTTCGGATGAAGCTGGAGTGATGCGCGATATAGAAACGTACTTAGCCCAACTTATTCGTTGTGGTATATGTCTGAAAATGCCTAGGGACAAGGTATTCCAGTGCACGTCGGGTCATATTTTATGTAATGGCTGCTACCTGGATGCTTTATTTGAAGCCGATACCGGAATCGTGGTAACTGGCACTTTTCCATGGTGCGATTGGCGTTTGCCGATACGCTTGGAGAATGCCATACGTAACGAGGTCTTTGAAAGGGCGGTTGCCGCAGTGTTAGGAACTCCTAGTTATTTATAAAATTTAGCACTCAAACAACAACCTAAACATGTTTTCCATATTAAAACTATAATCAAGTTATTCGCAAATATCAATATCTTTTTGTTTATGCAACTCACAGAAGCAGCTTTTCCGTAGAACAGCATAAGCATAATGAAGACGATCAATGACGATGATCAATAACACGAGCTGTGTTAAAGGTCAATGGCTGCCGTCGTGTGGACTCAACATATCTGATAAATTAGCTAAAATTACGATAATAGTCCGAATAAGGTTTTAAGAGAAGGATGGGGGAGAAGGCTTGTTTTCTGGTAGAACTGGTTGAAGCCTCCTTATTCTTGCCCCTAACACAACTAAGTTTTCGCACAAGCTCCTCGTGGTGCTCCCTGGTTAGCAGCTGCTCTAATCGCCAGCCTGTGTTGGGGCAGTGTGCAAGAAAGTCACACCAAGACGTGAATAGGATTGGAAAGATGTTATTAGGCGCTTCGAGGACAGCTCTATATGAGGCCGTCACCAAGTAACGGGTTGTGATGGCAAGTCAAGAAGAAGCTGAAACTGAAAGTGCCCCAAGTGCTAATCTTTGGCGAGACCGTCCGAGTGGATTGAGCTATAGAGCTTCCTAAAGCTATTAAAGTGTGGATTCAGGTTTATATAAAATTTTTTTGTTATGAAAGTGGGGCGCGAAAATACTCTTAGAGCTCTTAAAAAAAATTCATTTTGTTAAAGATTCGTAAGACTTAAATCAAGTCCACAAAAATTTCCAAAATGCGTCATTTTTCATTCAAAAATTAAATTTTGGTTCCAAATTCTAGAAATGGGCAGATCTCGTTCTAACATTGTGTTCCTAATAAAGCATAGAGCACCTGTCATCATTCTTAGGTTCTTCGCTTGTAGCACTCAGTTGCTGTGGACATTTGGCGACAGTTGCTTTGATGAGTGGTCTCCAAGTCAGTTGTCTAGCAGTGACTTCTTTCCATTGCAGACTAGATTTGGCAAGTGTTTGCTTCTTAGTTTGACGCATATGCTCTTATAGATGGTTATGTCTCAATTTCGGCCCAATTTTTTATCACCACAGTAACCAATCAAAATATGACATTTAAAATTGTTGACATTTGTAACGAAAGTTTGTCTTTGATTGAAGAACTGAAAAGTGTGAAAAATGCGAATTGGGAGGACAACTCGAAAGGGACAAAGCAGAGCGAATGAGACATCAGAAGAACTCGAAATTCATCTTGAGGCAGAACGTTCAAGAAGCCATCAATCGAGAGCTGAGGAATCAAATGCATTTGCAGCAAAAACGTGTCAGAAGATCTGAATAAGAACTTCCCTTTTAAGAGCTACCGTATCATCCGAACATCGTGTCAGAGCTGCCACTTCGCGAGCTGCGGAATCATTCAAAGAACGTGACACGATCGTTCGCGACAAACTCGAACAAGACAAGGAACCAATTTGAAAATGGAAGCTTCAAGTACGACAAAGATTTCGATTGCAGCGCGCAACCCGATGTAGTGATTGGGCAAATGGATTATGTCTGCTTGCACCCGGAGAAACTCGAAAAACATGCAGTCTTAATTTAGTGCTTGCTGAAATCAGAAGCCGAAATTTCATTGGACTCGGCGGTATTGCATCCACAGGCGATTATCATTAACGGCAAAAACCAAGGCGAAGATGTGCTGATTCCACGAATTCCGATGATCGCCCATTCGATTTCAAGCTACTTCAATTTCTGGTGCGATTGGCTTTTCAAGGACAATCGCTTCGGATTGCCAGATTGAACTTGGAGAATCCATGCTTTTCACATGGACAACGGTAAGTAGCTTGCTCAAGTGTAGGAAATCCACGAAATTTGTACATTTTCACACAAACAGGGTATAAAAATAGAATACAATGATATTACAATATTTTTCATTGTTCAACCAATAATAAAATCCTCCGCGATATATACATAGTATAATCTCTTACACTATGCATCAGATTTGACCTCAATGAAAGGCCTACGACTTAAACATAACGTTTCAGGTAAATTTGTGCGTCGCTCATCTCGATTAAATTAATTTTTTTAGTTTTTGATTTAATTCATTTGAAATAAAAAAATCAGAAGAAATTAAACTTTTCGAAAAAAAAATTGGGTTCATTGCCCTGGTAACGGCAATCGAAGCAAGTTAGACCAAAATCGCCTAAAAACATTGATTTGATATTAAATTACCTTCAAATCGAGTCACATTTCACCTCGATCGGTAGTAAGATCTCCAAGATATTTGAGCTTGATTGAGAAATCTTGAATAGCGATAATTCAAGAAACGCTGCTAGAAAATCCAAAATGCTTCCCGGATTCGAAATCTGCGACCAAAAATTTACCGGAAAAGGTATATTTTAGACATACGCTTCATTTTTTGTTCCATAGTGTTATTATATGTACACGAAAATAAACAGTAAAGTATAGAAGCTTGCACGTCTGTTTTTGTGCTGTGTCAACAGTGAGCGCGAAAAGAAGAGCATATACGGTTATGTTAGGCTGTTGCTGTTGTTTTCGCCCCAGCAAATACACACGCTAGATGGCGCCATAAAATGCCAATATTTCACATTTGCCGCGCGAGGCGATTAACAATGACACTGGGATCTTTCGAGACCAGTAGAGCCACCCCAGGCCTTAAAAGGGTGTCAGTCGGTTCGACCACCACGTAAAACACAATTCCAATGAAAAAATGTGTTTACATTAGGCCGTAACCCGACAACGGCATGTTATGGCCAGTTAAGAAGAAGATTTCTCTGAGTGTTTAAGCCATCCATTTTAATTATACAGTGCAGTCGCGATACTGTGAACTAATTAAAACCAAGGGTGTTCACAATGCCAAATTTGTTCACTCTATCGACTCGAACATTTTATGGTGTGTTTAAATAACATTATCCACAAATCTAGTCGGGATATCCTTTTAAAAAAAAAAACAATTAATTTCTAATTTTAACATAAAACAGCCTTCATGGGTCATATTTCATATGACATATATGAATATATATCATCGCATAAGTTAACTAATTTAGTACATAAAATTAATTTTGATTGAAAAGCATAACATAAAATTCTATAAATGAAAAAAAAAATGCATTGCGGTTAAAGTCTTTTAAAGAATGCTGAGATTTTGGTCCTTTTTCGGTTAAAAACTAGGTTTTAGACTCTTTAGAGTAGTCAATGTAAAAAATAATTTGTTCACTCTTACGAGTGTTCACATAACCTAGTGTTCATTCCACCGCGACTCCACTGTACTTGTGTCATTGCCTCGAATTAAGCGCTTAATTTTTTGCAGTGTAGCGGCCCGCCGTTGTCTGCTAGTTGTATTGTCTTAGGGTGCAAAATATTTCAACACTTTACAACAAAAGTTTTACGCTCGCCGCTTTTTGGCATCATCGCCATCAACGTCACAGTTGTTTGTCTCCTCTGCTGCCTCCGTCCGTTTGAATTTGAATTTGTTCTACACGCTGCCAGATCATCTTCATCGCTCGCTATCCCCAGTGCCGGGAGGCTGCGCACCTCTCCCGGAGTCCACAGATCACGCGCCCTCAGTGATAATAAGTTCTGCTGCTCTTTTATGCGCGTGCTGCGACGTAAACAAATTCAAATACAAAAAAAAACGACACAACAACTATTTATTAGCTAATTATGTCCATTCGCAGGCGGTGCCACGGCCCCCCGTCCCCCCCCCCCCCCCCCCTGTGACCATGCCCATGCACCCTGCCCGCCTAATTGTTTAGATTGTTGGTAATTAATGCCACTTGCAATAATTAATAGATTTTGCATCATGTGCTCGACCATTCCTATCGTATATTTAAAAAGAATTATTGACGCCTCGCACTCGGCGCCAATTTATTTCGCAGCAAAAGTGCCGCTCTATATAATCTACAGTATATACTCTATAGCGTCATTCTCGTATACTATTTAGCAATGAATGCGACTATATCAAACGCAGCTTTGGCGCTTCTTGGAGCGAAAGCGCTAATTGAAACATCATTGTCGTAAGTAGAAGTCAATGACAAATGCTAAACTATTAAGCAAACAGCTGATCTGAGATAACACTGGAACTTGACATCTTAAGCTAAGAATCTTAGCTAAAGATTATCTTTTAGCAATCGGCCTAACAGCAACTTTGTTGTTAGGAAAGCATCTCTTCAAAGGTTTCCGAAAAAGGTCTCTGAAATATGCCCTAATTCGGAGCTTGTAGTTACGCAGTTGCAGAAACGCAGCGTTAGCACCTTGGCTCTACAGTTAAATGTGAAACCCAGATGAGACTGATAGGCCGACTGTGCTGGGGGTGATTCCTCCTCAAGTTCACAGAATCTGCCAGCACCGGAGCTGGTGATGCCCAGCTTGCTCAGGTGGCCTCTAAGTCACAATGTCCCTTCAGAATTTTAATAGAATTCTTTGCTAACTGTGAGCAAACTGGATAAATGCTACAGGCCTTAGACAGGCCAAACAGTTCCTCGGCTCTTAAAACCTAAGCAGGTTCAAGAGTTTCTTGAACTGTTTGGCCTGTCTAAGGCCTGTAGCATTTATCCAGTTAGCTTCTAGTCTTAGTCTTTCTTCTACTCTTAGAAGTTGCTTGATGCTGTGTCTGCCAATCCCACACAAAAAGGCTTTGGTCCTATCAATCTCTCGCCAGTTTGTCCGCGAGTTCATTCCCAGGAATATTAGTATGTCCCATCTAAGTGAAAGTGAGTTACGTCGTCCCAAAAAGTCCAGCTTCAATCGGGCTTCTCCAACCAGCTTGGAGTTTATTCTGGTTCCTGCAACCGCGTTAAGGCGGCCTGACTGTCCCATAGTATCGCTATTATCCTATTCCTATAGTTTCTAGGTTGATATCTACACAACGGACTATGGCGCAGACCTTAGCCTGACATACGCTAGTATGGGTCCCGCTACTCCCAGTCGCGTGCCTTCATTTGTCAAGGACCAGTCCGTGCACCAAGCAATGGTGTGTTTTTCAATAGAATGCATCTCCTTTAGAGTTGTCCACTCCCGTTTGTTACTTATGTTAATGGTTAAATTTCGGTTGAAATGGTTTTCTGTATCCATTTCTTTTCTGGGTTGTGAGAACAACGAAATTGTCTTCCCTAGCTAGCGCTGATTAGGTGGCCCCTTCCAGTGCACTCCACCGACATCCGTAGTATTTTTGCTTTCATCTGGAGTTCAATAACTTTATGCAGCGGTGTTAAGACCATTAGAACTTCCAATGCGGCTGTGAGGTAGGTTCCCATTTCCCCTGTCATACATACACAGACCAGCGGATTGAGGGTGAGCTGGCTACTTGGCAATTGATGTTACATATTACCTTTAACATCTGAGTGTTACGATGTATTACCGTGTTACTAACATAGCACTGGGCATTGGGCATTCTTCTTAAGACTTGGTTTTCGAATACTTGTATGCCGTTGCTATTCGACTTGGACAATCTTGTATGTTATTGTAGAAACTTGTTTTAATTGCTCATTGGAAAGTTGTGCCTCATTAGCCAGTGAGCTTTATGCTCTTAACTTTTATGTGGGTGCCCAAGTAAGCCGCTGGAATAAGTCTGAGATCGAGATATTTAAAGTATGGGTTCATCGTTTAGGAGCAACATTGAACACTGCCCTTGCCTAAGGGACAAAGTCACATTGGCTGACTTCTTTGTACTGACGCCGAAATTCTATGTTTAGCTTCTTTTATAAGTTAAGAGTTAAGTTGATTTAGTGAATTGTGGTGGTGAAGCTCCCTGATCACTGTCTCTAGCTTTATCAAGTTGACGCACAGCCTGCACGTAGTGTGCCTTGTTTAGCTGCTCTAATCACCACCCAGTAAGCTAATGAGTGCATCTAAGTCTGCCCAGGACTTTAACAGGATTTTGTCTAAGGTTTGGTACCCAACGCGTGAAGAGAAAGAAAACAAAATAGACTTGCAATAGAGGCTTCTTATTGACACAATCTTCCCGACTGCCGTAAAAAGTCATGAAAACTACGTAAGAGGAGGCTATACATCTCGCTCATGTTGAATGTATCACTTTCCCAAATGCGCATCCGTGTCCTTGCAAAGGCCGGACAGTAACACAGAAAGTGCTTCGTGGACTCCGCCAGGTGTTGGCCCGATCCGACCAGGGCTCGCAGATCTTTCCTCTTCTACCGAAGAGGATATTTGGAGGCCTTTGGATTGGGCGGCATCCAGTGATGGATATCCAGCGTTCCTTACAGATTGTGTCTGTGTAGGCCGCCATCCATCCAACCAATTCAGCTGCGCTGACAGGAATGATTGACTCATTGACCTTATTGGCCGAGCCTTTGCTTGCCAGCTCATTCGCCATTTCATTGCCCTGGATACCCCGTTGTCCAGGATGTGGTTCAATGTTGTTGATTCTGCAGTTATTGTATCGATTGTGTTGACTTGCGAGTTTGGCTGTCTGTAAGAGTTGGTGTCTTTCTTTGAATTTGGTTCTAAAACTGGACTGCAGTTGCGATCGAAATTACTGTATTGATAACGTCCCGTAACTTGTTGTTGGTGTTGGTAGATCAGTCTTCTTCCGTGCTTTTGTGTGGTTGGCGCCGCAACCTCGCCAAAGTTGTACACTTCCTCCGATGTTGCAGCCGGGGCATATGTGTGATATTTTTATATCGAACTTTTTCTGCTATTGCTAGATTTCGTTTTCTGTGACTTCGCCAAGGATGTTGCCGTATATGACATCTTTGTTTTTTTTTGCTAATCTAGAGCAATTATTTGCACCAGTTTGATGGCCTACAATACTTTACATTACTCCACTTCTTCTACGTGTAAGTAGTCTAAAATTTTGTTCTTGATGAATAATTTGAGATTGTTATTTGCCATTATTTTAAGTAATTTGGATTTATGTCACAATTTAAAAAAGCAATGCGTTGCCCTTGTCGGGCAACTCCAGACTTTCGTATTACGCACTTTTGAGCTCTAATGTTGGTTCTAGCTTCTTGTATAAGTGTGTTGTTAGTTAATCGAAATATCCGCATACTCTGGGGACGTAAAATCTTACGCAGTGACTATGGGTAACTATTATTAAAAGAGAGAGATTACATTTACTCTTTTTTTCTAGCTCTATTGTTGGGTTGCTCATGAGTGAGTGAACCGAAAGCAGAGCAAATCGTGAGTCAAGATGATGAACCATGTGACATTTTAGGCGATGCCCTAATGCGAGCATATTGATAAGGAGCTGGTCGAATTTATCGCAGAAGACAACCATGCCTTTCAGACTGTGAGAGAACGACGGAGTAGTGTCAGACAAGTAGCAATTTTGCGCCCAAATCTCGTCTTGATCGGTTGTTATGGCCAGTTAAGAAGAAGAAGATTTCGAATCTGCCACAATTTTAGAAAAAAGCGAAATTTCAATAGTTACGAAGTCAGAAAATCTCATGCTGCTCAGGAACCTCACTACCGATCGAAATGAAGTGTAATTCGAATTAAAGGTAATTGATTAAACTGTTTAAAGTCTCTAAGACGATTAAAGTCTAGATTGATTCGATGACCTCTTACAGGGCCATGAACTTAAAATTGTTGTTCCGAATTGCGAAAATGATTTTTTTTTCTTGTTCAAAGATATTAAAAATTACAAAAAGTGTGTCCGATGTTCCTTTTTAGTATAATAAATTGATTCATTGCAAATATCTAAACATCAATTTGAGCAAAATCATTGTCGAAATGGAGAAGTTATCGACAAATTTATTAAATTGCCGTTTAGTAAAAGGCATGGCTAAGTCTCACGTTTTGCGGTATATTTGGGTTCCCTTTTGCATTTTCTAGCACAATTTGCAAATTAACGATATTTCAACAGTCAAACTTAAATTCGAGAGCAAATCTCACATTACTCGAGAACTCCACTGCCGAGTTGAACTGAAGCTTGAAGTAAAGGTATTTAAGTGTCGGTACCTAGGACCGTTTTGGCCTATCTTATCATGATTGTGGATTATAGGGCACTGAACTCAATATATATTTTGGAAACACAAATTTTATGGGGGTTTTTTAATATAATCAGAAGTGCCGTTAAGCATCAAGTTTATCAATAAATTTTTTGTTGTGGGAAGGTTTTTTTCCAGCAGCAAAGCAAACTAACTGAGTACCGTCTCTGTTTTTGAGCATCTTATCCTCATTCACTATTTCTTCACAATCTGAATAAAATCAGAGGTAGTTTCACTTGTTTCTACTTAACTGTCGAATCTCGGAATCTCCTTAATGTTGCCATTCAAACATGCCCCAAAACTATCTGAAAGATATTCAGTTGATATTTCTTCTTCTTTATAATTGGCTAGATGATATGCGGTTCATGGCCTGCATGTCATCTTTAAGCAGCTTGAAAGCAGCCGCTAAGAGCGTAGCAGCATCATACCAATTAAATGTCCGTGCATTCCAGGTGGCTATCCTTAACCATTGTCCCAGGGTTGTCAACAACTTATATAACAAGCTGCTTTACGGATTCTTCTATTAGCCTTTTCCTCTTGTTTACGTCATTAGCTCATATTTACAACTGAAATGCGGCCAATTTTTTGCCATATTGATTTCGCACCGTCCTTTAATGCCAAGCGAATTACACATAAATTATGGCTAATATGTGGACTCATTAAGTCAATCAAAGTTGTGCACACATAATGGGCCCCTAGCGTACATCTAATGTTAACTCAAATATTTCCCAGTTATGCCAATTATGTACACAAACATTACGCATACGCCACTTGGCACTTGTTGGGTCCAAGATATTTGCTAATTTATTTCGTATTTCGTCTGAATTTGCGTACGTCAGAAGACCATGAACGTGCTTCTAGATTCATAACAATTTCTAGCCGTTGGAATGGAGCTAATCCGTGCTAGATTCTATGGGCCGTATGCTATATCTAACCCGGAGAGAACTGCCCTAGGTTAGTGCTGCTTAAAGTTCTTTTACCCTAAATGAGAGCCGATAGCGCAAAGCTGTTAGATTAAAAGCCGTATTGATACACGACAGCCGTAGAGATAAAACAAATTCTAAAGTGACAGAGCGACTAGTCACTACAACAACAACAAATGGTAGCAAATGCCGAGCATATTACGGTAAAAGATAGCGACAACTAAATGCACCGCAAACAAAGCACACAACATAAAATTATGACTATTTACAGTTAGTAGCCGCTATAGTTAGTGGTTGTTGTTGTTGTCGCCAACAACAAAAGCCACATGCAAAGAAATGAAAAACCACATAAAGCTCAATGTATATAGAACTAAAGCAAAAACAAATGCAAAGAACTTAAAAACGCAAAGCTACCATATAGTACAGTGAACTCAAACAAGTTAGGACCAAAGACAACAACTTTAGCAGCTGAGTTCGTCAATTTTACCCAAAAGATCATAACCCTTTTTGGGGAACAAAACACATCGTTTCTTGTTAATGTTTTCACTTTCTCAAGATGTTTGTAGCACATGGAAAATGCCTTTTTACTTTTCCGCAAAAAAATATCGGGATTGGCCAAAAAACTAAAATCTCTAATTTTATGTTTTTCGACGATTTAAGCACTCTGACAACTGTTCAGGCGATTTTGAGATGTTTTTGTGTCCGTGCGTTGTCACTGTCGTAGTCGTTGTCGATGTATTGTGTTAATCAAATATCTTTAGTAATATCAGCTTTAGCAAACTAATTGTTTTTCTATCGTATTGGGCATATCTTCAAAGAGTTTCTTATTGAGCACTCTAGTCGCTATAGTTGTTTCGCCAGAAGAATAATAAGAGTAAAAATTTTCAAAATTTTTTGTTGTTTTTTTTTGTTTAAATTTGTCCTAGCTAATTTCGGTTGTTTTGATACACGTGCGGAAAAGCCTGAGTTGGTTACCAACTGTTTATTTAGCTTTTTTTCAGCGTAGCAGCAATTTGTTAATAGATTGCAAGAGATTTCTGGCACATCGCTGATTGTTTTCGTTTTGAAATACTTTCAATTTTTTAGCTGTACGCATAAATTGTGAGCCAAGGAATTTCTATTTTCTTTAGTTATATGTAAACAAAATCCAAATTTAAGAGAATTCTGTTTTTTTAAGTTTGATAAGATTCAAATTTATTCTTCCCTTAGGGGTAAAACCGGCACGGTAGGCATCGGGTGGTGTGATTGGGGTGGCCTGATTCGGGTGGCCTGGTTCGTTTTGCTTGATTCGTGTTGCCTGATTCGAGTGGCCTGATTTGAATGGCCTTATTCGAGTGGCCTGATACGTGATGCCTGATTTGTGTTGCCTGATTCAAGTGGCCTGATTCGAGTTTCCTGATTTGGATGGCTTAATTCGTGTTGCCTGGTTCGAGTCGCCTCATTCAAGTGGCCTCATTCGAATGGCCTGGTTCCTTTTGCCTGACTCATGTTGCCCGATTCGTATTGCCTGATTCGAGAGGCCTGATTCTGGTGGCCTGATTCGAGTGTCCTAATTCGTGTTCTGTGTGTACAGTGTTTACAGTAGAGAGTATTGCGACGAAATACTGGTACTGCATGTTTTTTGCTTAACTGAAGTTATAGATGTCTAAACAAAACTTTAAAAGTGGTGTGCTAATAAGAAACTTGCAGGCCTGCGAAAATATCGAAAGTGTTTACAAAAAAGTATAAAAAGTTTAGAGTGCTGAGTTGTAAACGAAGAGTTTCCAAAACTTCCTTTACATAATAACGATTTAATGAATTTGCCAAATTAAAAAGACTCAAAAAAAAATCGTGAGTGAGAGTGCTACTGCTTGAAGCACAACCTCCAAGTGATGCACACTGATTAGCCGCTTTAATAACCACCCGGTGTTAGGGCAATGAGCAAATGACCGCAGGGAAGTTTGTCCAGGACTTAAACAGGGTTGTGCGTAGGGCTTGGCATCCGCCGCATAAAACTTCCCTTTTAAATGGGAAAAAGCGTTGTCGAGCACGTCGTTATCGCCAGCGCCTGAATAGGTGCAGAAGGCATATGAAAAGCCGGCCGAATCACACATAGTGCATAGTTTTGTACCTCATTTGTGATGCTTATCCGGCATAGGCTGGCGCATCGGATCAGCAATAAACTCTAGAAGCTGCTTACGAAAGGCATCTATCCAATTCAAACATTCGTTAATGAAGTTGTTATCTAGAAAGTAAGCTTTTAGCTCGACTTCATTCCATATTCAGGCCACAATGGCCAATCACGACGTTAGGCGAAGCATACCGAAACCGTACCGGTATAAATATATCGGTTTCAATTCGGTTATTTTGGAAAAGTTATAACGGTTAACAGTTTTTCTAAAAAAAAACTGCTACGTAACGGTATAAATATATCGGTTTCAATTCGTTTATCTTGGAAAAATTATAACGGTAAAAGGTTATGGGTTTTTCTGAAAAAACTGCTTGCAAGCTTGTTTTGCTCTACATATATGTCGCCACATGCGAGCGTTTACTGTACTCCCCCACCAAGCAACACTGCACACTGACACTGACACATGCCGCTGCCCTGCTCTCTGCTCTCTCTCTCTCTCTCTCTCTCTCCTCTCTCTTTTCCAGAGCGCACAAAAAGCGTGCGCGCGTTCATGTTGACAAAAAAGCTCAAGAAAAGAACGTAAAATGCTCACAACGGCGACGTCGACTGCGCTGCCACCGGCAGCAGTGGCAGCTGTCCGCTGCCGTTGTTATTGTTGTTTGTCTATTTGTGTTTTGCTTTGCCGATCTTGTGATATGAACGTGTGAGAGCGGCGGCAGCGGCAGCGGCAGCGGCTGCGACGACAGCGTTAGTGACAGCGACGTTGGCGGTGTCAACGGCGTGTTAAGCAAACTTCAGTTTGTCCAAGATCGTGTCGACCGAACGAACGCTGCCAGAGCGACGCGCGCGCGCCAACAAAAGCGTAAAACGAGCGAATAAAACCGAGCGAAAGCCGAGCAGCGAAACGAAAACGAAGTTACAAGCCAACCCTTACTCTCATACGCGCACGCAAAGAGTCCTGCCGACTAAGTTACCAGTTGGCTGCAGATGGGCAGAAGGGGCGCTTGCGCAAATACTCTATAAATTTAAAAGCAACTTAAGTATGTGTCATGTGTGTGTGTTTGCTCAAATGTGGTAGACTAGCTTAAGTCGACATAAGAAAATGTTGAGTTTTTGCGCTATGGAGCGTCATTAGAAGTTACCAATCCTTTTTTAAGTTTATGAGAGAGACAAGTTTTCAAGTTTTCAAAAAGTAATTGTGGTTTGAAATGGTTTCTTTAAAGCTTTAAACATTTTCTTATGACGACTTAAGCTACTCTTCCATGTGATCACAGATTTAATGTGCTGCAATTATTTTAGTTGTTCTTTTTTTTTTGGTGTCTGTGCTGCAATTACGTTGCCCAACCCGTGTTGGGCGCAGCTGCCAACGGGCGCAAAAAGGGCGCCAAACAAAGTTACAAATAATCGATAAACTGCGGCCCAACCCGGAGCCGCTACGTACGTACAATTACACAACAATTTACAATTCAATGGCTGCAGAAAACAAAATAATAATCATATAAAACGCCGCTCAAATGTGAGCTCAAACCGCGCAATCAAACTGATCGAAGCATAAGCGCAGTGGCGTGTGCAAGGGGGCGTGGTCGCAACAGCAGACAATACGACAAGCGTCTACGGTCGACAGTCTACAAAACTACGGTCTATGGTCCACGTTCGAGAGTTGCCCGTTGCCGTTGCCCGTTGCCCGTGCCCCGTTCCCGGTTGCCCGTTGCCAGCCCGTCGGCAACAGAACGTAGCGAAATGGCTTGGCATGGCATTAAATAAGCACATAAATTGTTGTCGTTGGTGACGCAGCCGTAGGTATTTTTATACACAGCATTCTTTTCTTTTGTCGTTTTTGTTGCTTTTGTTGTTTTGGATGTTGCTTTTGTTGCTTTTATGTATGGGTATTGTGTAAGTGCCCTACACTCTATTATATCTAGTACTGCCAACGGCCAACTCGCTGCTCATTGTCACAAACACACACACAACACACACAACACACACACAACACACGCTCTATATGTGCACAACTACTGTACAATGAGTAATCTTTGAGCTGGGCAATCAATTGTCAATTTCAGTTTTGAGCAGCAAGGTGAGGTCAGTGTCGTTTAGTTAAACTCGCTCTAGTGGGTGCGTTCCATAACTAACTATTTAGTGCTTTCATGCTCGACAAAGTTGCAACAAACTGGCTGCCTACATGACGTATACTTAATATACGCTCTTAAGTACGCATAATCGATCACTAGCATCGATCACTAGCATGACGCTGCTTTGGCTTTATGTCAACTTGACTCAGTTTGTAAATTTCCATTCAGTACAAGCATAACATTCTAAAACTAACTATTTAGTGCTTTCATGCTCGGGAAAGTTGCAACAAACTGGCTGCCTACATGACGTATACTTTATATATGTTAGACGCTCTTAGGTTCGCATAATCGATCACTAGCATAACGCTGCTTTGGCTTTATGTCAACTTGACTCAGTTTGTAAATTTCCATTCAGTACATTTCCTTTAACAATCTGTCTATGTCCACATGACGTATACGCACTTATTCTTGGTCTAGCATATACACACACACACTCGTAGCCTACTATATACCTTAGAGCATATAGCGTAGTCCATTCACAATGGTTCATTGCTAGAAGCTGTATGCGTTATATGCGTACATACAGTGCGTATACGTTATGTAGCCGATTTTGCCAGCAAAAAAGCCAAAAGTTTTGTAAAGTTGTCAATTGAGAATGATCTGAGCACTTTCTAACAGAAATGCTCAAAAAACTGGATTTCAGCTGTTCGCACTCTTATAAACTAGTAACTTTTTGACATAAAAACATAAAAAACTTTCTACTTATTATTTTAAAATCGGTTAGCTTTTGATTAGATGTTAAAATAAGCTTAAGAATTGGCATTTTTTTACCAGTTCTAAGTGCAAAGCCTAAAGCTATAACGCTGAGCTGTAACGTTCCAGGCAGCATATGCGCCTAGACAGTTCGAATCGGTTCCTAAATCGCAACACTCTAAACGCTTAGGCTTCAAATGTAAGTCTTCCAATAGAAACTATGATTTCGCATATAATAACAAAGTTGCAGGAAAGAAACGGCTCGTTTCTTAAGGCTCGTGTTAAAGAAATAGCCTTTTTTGAGCTGTTATGTGTTCTAAGCCTAAAGCTATAACGTTGAACGGTAACGTTTCAGGCAACATATGCGCCTGGCTCCTAAATCGCAACACTCTAAACGCTTAGGCTTCCAATGTTAGTTTTCCAATAGAAACTATAATTTCGCTTATAATAATAAAGAAAGAAAGAAACGTCTCGAAACATGTTATAATCGACCAACTTTTTTGCGCTTTATTTGTGAGCATTTCTTTATTGTGAGCATTCACTGTATTGCGTATACTTGATATACATAGATTGGCAGAAAACCATCATCAATGCCAAAGAAAAAGCCTTAAGACATAACGCATATTTAGGCACAATACGGCGTATACGTAATGTGTTCAAATGTATTACGTATACGCATAGTTGACTGTGCTTTGATTATTGCTAATACATAATGAACATTGATTATGTATGTTTGTCTACGCAAATTGGCCTTATGATCATGTAAAAGCGCAAAGTCGATCGTGTATTGCCTATAGGCGCTGCTAATGAAGCAGAATTTCTTATGATTTACTTTGATTGGCAACTAATTTATGATTGACAGTTACAAACGTTTCGACGACAAATTCAATGAGTGTCAGCGGCACTTGAGCCCACCGCATAGCCCACAAAACCCCAAAGCATAACGAGTACGAGGCATACGCATATAGCGTTAGCGCTTGTCAATCAAGCTATTACTATAATGTACACTCAGCGAAATGCAATGAGTCAAAGTCAAACACAACATAAGTTGTAGACATGAAAAGTTGCTGCTAACAAACTGATCATCGTTTTCGCTCAGTGTAAAGACAATTGTGCTGCGTTGACAAAACAATTGTCATCACAATTTATGAGCTAACCTTTCGATATGAGCACATGGCTTATAGATAAATGCTATATATATGTATCTATGTGTGAACATACATATGCATGATCCAAGTTTGCTGGGCTTATGCGGTTTGCCGCTTTGACGGCTTTCAGTCAAAAAGTTCGCACACATCGTCACACTGTCTGTCACATTGGCAGATAGTCGGCCAGTTCAGAGTCATAGTCGGTTGATTGCTGGTGCTTGCTACTGTTTATTTACCAGGTTGCCATCAGGCTCGGATTACACGCGCTGTCACACAGGTGCACACATGGCGTATGCGCAATTTAGACGCTGTCATAGTTATGCGCACTGCACTTGGCCATATAAACTACTTCATTTCGCTGCTTCTTTCCTGGTGCTTACCTTATCATTGTCCACCATATTGGTAACAATTCGGCTATTTGACTTTTTAGCCATAAAATGACAAAGTAAGTATACCGTCTTTTATAATCAAATGGAGCGTTTTTATTGATGACATGTGTGCATAAAACAGCATTAAGAGTTTTATCTTTATAGCGTTGAAATCAATTATGACGAATGGGGATTATTAATAGATATACCAAATAATAGCGGGGTTTTATAACTGTCTGGCATATACTTTCATTTGTTGGCTATTAATGCAAAGAACAGTTAGATAGTGAATGAAAAATTAACAAAATGAAAATAGGTTACCACTTTTAGTACTATTTAGAGTGAGGCCTTGGATAATGATTTGGTAGCGCTCTAAAAACTAGCTTAGTTTGGCAAGTTTCGTCCGTGTGACGTCACAATGCTATCTACGCACATACTTAGTAACTCATTTGAGAGCAGTTTGGCAATACGGTTTTCCGAAAATTAAGTTCCTTTAAAAGCTTCGAAAGTCTAAACACGTTTAGCATATTAAAATAAACTAGGGGGCCCCGCAACCTGCTAGATCAGATTTCTATTCTCTTTTTCATCTTCTGCGGACTCCTCTTTGCCCATCCTCTTTGTCATCATTGCAATTCGTATTTAGTCGTCCTCATCGTCATCGCCATTCTCAACATCATCCTCTTCTTCTTCATTTTCGGTCATACATCTTCCTCATTATCATTCTCGACCTCTTCGTACACCTCATCAGCTTCGTCTCCTACACAGTTCCTTGCCGTCCTCTTCGTCATCATTGTAATTTCTAGTTAGTCGTCCTCATCGTCATCGCCGTTCTCAACATCATTCTCTTCTTCTTCATCTGGATTCGATGTGTGTATTCAGTAATAGCCCTCTCTGTGAGTGTGTGTGTGTGTGTGTAGCAGGCAAGGTGGTACTCGGTTCCTCCTTTCTCTTATAGGTTTTTTGGAATATTTTCAAATTTGTTGACATATTTAAAGTTATTTGATATTTTTTCGGAATTGTTCAGTAATTTTTTTGGATTATTAGTTTAGAATTTTGAAAATTTTGACATAATTTAAAATTTGGAGTTTTGGCAAAAAATTTTAATTTTTTTCAATTTTTTGGTTTTTTAAAAATTTAGAATTTTTTGTTTAAGATAAGTTTATTTTTAAATTATTCAATAATGTAAGTTTATGGAATATTTCTGATTTTTTTAATATTTTGGAATAAGTTATTTTGAAAAGTTGGACATAATTCAATATTTTTATTTTTTTTTTTTTATTTTAGGAACTGTTCATAAAATTTTATGAAATATTTCTGAATTGTTGAATTTGAAGTTTGTGGCATATTTTGAAGTTTTTGAATATTTCAGAATCTGAAGAATTTTTTTGGGATTTTTAGTTTTTTTAAATTATACAGGTGGAATATTTTGACATATTTAAAGGTTTTAAATTTGGCATTTTATGGACTTACTTATTGAAGTTTTTAGAATTTTTAGAAGTATTAGAATACAATTGTTTATCATTTCCTGCAATTTTAAGTTTTCTAGAATTTTGACGAATTAAAATTTTGTAAATTTTGATTTTTATGAATTTTATCTGTATTTTTAGCAATTTTTAAGATTCTTGAATATTTAAGAATCTAAACATTTTAAATTTTTGCAGATTTTGGAATTTCGACGTTTTCAACATTTTTTATTATTTTTTTTTTTTTTTTTTGTTTTCGGAATATATTGCAATTTTTAAATTTTTGCAAATCATGGAACTTTTTTGAATTGTGTAGTTTGACATATTTCAAGATTTTGAGTTTTTGGAAACTGATTTTTTCGGAATTTTTGATGTTTTTGTATATTTTTGAATGTGTAGTGTCTTATTTAAAAATTTGTGGTTTTCGGAACTGAAGTTTTTGAAAATACTTGACATAGTTTTTATATTGAGCTTTAGGAATTTAAAAAAAAAAATTTTTGCATTACTAGAAAATCTTGAAGTTTTTGACATGTTTTGAATATTTTTTAAGTGATTCTTATTAAATTTTTTTGTTGTTCTCTGAATAGTGAAGAGTTTTAATTTTGTGAATATTTAAAGTTTCGTTTTTTTCAGATATCTTTTTATTTGTATGAATATTTTGAAGCTTTTGAATATTTGAAGTGTTTTTCGAATTTTTTACATATTTGAAGGTTTTGAATTTGGGAACTTTTCTGATTTTTTTGTATTTACAATTTTTTGAAGCTAAATGTTTTAGAATTTCCGAAGTACGCTTTTTAGAATTTATTATAATTTTTGCAAATTTTTTTTTCGAATTTCTCCAAATTTTTCGTTCTCAAGTTCACTAAAATTCCCGTACAAGGAAGACAGCCACTGAAAAATGTATTTGCAACATCGTCCCGAAATGAGCCTAATTCATTTCCGCTGTCCATGTTGGATCCTGTAATGGATATCATATATAATAGTACGGCTTTATAGATGGAAGACTTTTAGTAGCATATCATCGTCGATCCGCGGCATTCTTTTGCTCAGCGCCAGCAGACTAATCGGCAGTATTAGCCCCGGCAACCGTCATGACGAAGACTACGACTAAGATCATGATGATCATGTTTGGAAAAGGCGTTGGCGATGTATCGCTACTAATATTGGATGATGACGATGATTATGATGATTATGGCGACGGCGCTCGCTAAAACCACATAAATCAAAGAAAAAGCATTTTTCTGTTCGAACAATTTTACTGGTGCTGCCCGGTGTGCGGCTCACCCCTCTGATTAACCCTCAAGTGGTGCCACCCTCTGCTGTTTAGTGCCCGCGTGTTGAAAATTTGTTTTGTATTGGCGATTGTTGATTGCTGTTGTTGTTGTTGCCTTTGCATTAACATTTTCTAAGCTTGTTCAGACATTAAACATATTTTTTGTTATGCCAAAATATGTATCCGTACGTAGTATAGGCGTCGTCCATATAAGTAAGTGGACAAGCGACAAGACAGATAGATAGATAGATAGGTATATATATTTTGTAGATTTGTAGATTTTTGTACGCCGCCGCCATTTGACAAGTCAAAACATTTATAGGAATTTTTCAAATTGCAGACGATGATGGCAGCGACTGCGACGCCAGCAGCAGCAGCGCCATAAACGAGGCTAGCAAAAAAAAGTAAACAAAATACAAATATCATAGTCAAAGTCAAAAATAAATAGGCGAAAAATTTGAAGAAATCGAATGGGGAATGCGTGACACTACGGTTACTCTAAGGTACAAAACTGGAACAAACGATGAGCTCCTGATTTTGAACGAGTTGTGAAACATGAATCACTTCTTCTTTTCTAGATGATTAAAACCAACGTATCGCAGCATAACCAAAGTAATTGAACCATAACCAAAAGCGTTGTATTTCGTACACGGTGTCGAACGTGACCGTCTTACAAGTTTGTTACTTTCAACTCACTTTTTTTAGCGCTACAATTTCGTAAGTTTGTCATCAAAAAATACAAAAAATGTATTCGAACGTGACCAAAAAATAAACTGCTTTACACATAGTGCTAGATTTGATAAGAAATACTGGTGCACAAGTGCAATGCCTTACATGAAAACCCCCCAAAAAAAAATGGTTCGAACGTGACTAATAACACTATGCAATAAAGAAAAGGCTATGTCTAAAACATACCTTTCCCTTTAAATTTTGGCTCGCTGATTTCGAATACGCAATTGCAAGTTACAGGGCAATGAACTCAAAATATTGTTTTTCGAAAACTCTTTTTTTTATTACATATGAATTATATCAAAAATAAATTCGATAAATTGACTCTTTACGAACACTTCAATTCCAATGAACTCCAAAACCCTGTGATAAAACATACGTCTCCCACGCTGTCATCGTGCTTCATTGTGACGGTGGTGCAAAGGTAGACGAAATCCTTGGCAACATCAATCTGGCAGATTATCTTTCAATAGCCGCAAAGGCGCTGGTAACTGCTCGCTTACTACAAATGCTGTCCATATAATCTGCGTAAGCGAGCAACTGTGCCGTTTCGATGTACTTCGGTCTTTTGCAGCACAGACTGCATCACAAAGTTGCAGAGGTGCTCCTGCGACAGCACTACCTTGTCTGCAACCTCGCATGGTATCAAAAGTCTCGGAGAGCTTCATTCTTACCTTGACCGAATTCAAACAAACAAAGTATGGTCGCTGCACCAACTTTGCAAGGCTTCCAAAGACAGGCTGTGCGGTATAAATGTGATCACTCAAAACGCTATCTGTGGTTATCGTGTGTCTTTTGCAGGACTTTACGTAGTGTCTTCTCAATGGTGGACCACACTGATTGGGTCCAAATCAGTTGTTTCGCGAATGACTTTAGTCTCTCACACAACACGCTCGATAGGGCCTTATATGCGTTAAACAAAACTAATACCACGGTAGTTAGCACATGCCGTGGGGTCACCCATCTTGAGGAAAGGGCAGCGGACACCCAGATTCCAATCATGGGGACTGCTCTCACCTAGTTATATTCCAACTCTTTAAACAACTCTGCATTCAGGCCGTCTGCGCCAGAAGCATTGTTTTCCTAAGCCCAACTTCGACTTGGCTAAGCAACAGTATATCCATGCCGTCGTCTGTGATTGGGCACGTCTGACTCCGTATGCAGCAATATGCCCATCATCGCTCGACAATAAGCTGAAGAAGTGTTCCCTACAAAAACTAAGTGCACTCCCAGATTTCCCTGTGCATCTCTACAGGCAGACGGTGCTTCAGCTCACACTTCTTGTGGACAGGGCAGAGAACGCCAAGGTTCCCTTTATCTGCAAAAGAGTTGGGGTTAACTAATCTGCGCCAGCAGCTTTTGTGGTCCTCGGTACTAAAATCTTGATCCAGACGGGTACGTCATTCCTGCTCCTCTCTCCCGTGCTTTTCCTGCTGCGCCTCTACACCTTGCTGCATGCATATGTCGTCTTTGGACGACTTTCCACCAAACGTCACTGATTTGAGCTCGCCTGCTCCATTACTTGATGCCAGAGCTAATGTCATTGTAGAGCTCGTCAAATTTGTCGCTCGTGGTAGTAAAGCTTTTGCTCTGCGACAAACTGTGACACAAAATAAAAATGTTCATTTGCTAAATTTTACGGTTGCCCCCCATTTATAGATCTGAATACTAGACAGATATATAGTATCTCTATGAAATGGACTGCGACCAGTCGAAAGCCAAACGAAAGCAGCAACACTCAAGATCGATGCGTGCTGCTCGGAGATCATCTTAGTGTCACAATGTACAGTTATAGTATGTGGTTTTGTTTTTGCAGCATTTTCTATTTTGTGTGTACCTCTATATTTTTATAACATGCAACTATTCGAATTTGTTTTATTTTGCTTTGAATGTGTCACAAATTATGGTTAATGATATTATGTATGTGGCGTGCCGTCTTCGACGACTGTCTGACGCCGACTGCGACAATGTCGTGCACGCTCTCTCTCTCGCACACACACACTTGTTTGGCCTTTTTCCATGCAAAGTGCGGTGGGTGTTGTTTTTGTTATTTTGTTGTTGTTGATAATGAAATTGAAAACGAAAGCAAACAAATTAATTAATTACACGCCCCTTGAAACAAATGTCAGCCAGTTGGCTAGCCAAATAACAGTATATATTAAACACACACACAAACATGCCCAGTTGGAAAAAAGTTGCGCTGAAACCAAGCAAATACTTCGAAAAACTGATCTTTATACCCTGTACACGTGGATCTGTGCAATGTATGTAACAGCCCGAAGGAGGCGTGGCACACCATAAGTTCCAAGGGCAAAAAGTCTTACCATTGACTCGGGTAGCGATTGGACCATGTCCGTCTGTCTATCCGTATGAGGGGATAGATCTCCGAGAACATAAGAGCTAGAGACACAAAATTTTACCATTTTGTCAAATCAAGTCGATATCTTGATTTGCGCGGTTTACAACAGCTCCATCAACTCGAAATTCCTCAGAGATGTGCGTTAATGTGCATCTATGTTATAAAAATGATCGAGATCGCATTAATACACAAAAAGTTATAGTCAAAAATATGCTAATTTAACACCCCCTCGCCTATGAACTGCTACAAAATTCCACTGCATGTAAATATGAATACATGTGAGCTAGAGTTACAAAATTTGGTGTGGTGACTCGTGTGACCCTAATCGTCAAAACTGACCTCCCCTTTTTTTTGAAAGAAACCCCCCCTTCCCCAACAATTGATTTACCTTAATTACTCCCACCTCCCCTATATTGATTTGAAGATTGCCACAGACATTTATAAATGTATTTTTGATCTATGTTACAAAATTCAACGATATTGACCCAAGAGTACTGGAGTTATGGGCATAAAAGTAATTTTTGCCCCCATAATAGCCAACTTCCCAATAGGAAAACTTGTCAATTGGAACTTCCCAATGTTTATAGGCATATCGATCTTATAAAAGGAGATTTAAAAAGTGGATACTTCCGTCCCCATTTTAACGTATTTTGTGTTTATGAAGAAAAAGGGTGCAGGGTATTCCACTGTCGGGCACTGTCCCGACTGTCTGCATCAAATTGTACATTCAAACAGATAGGCGTAAAACGCAATCGTATGACACGTACATGCCGTGATGTTAGCACTGCCTGGGAATCGCGCCAAATATAACTAACTGTAAAAGTTCATGCAATGTTCAATGACAGAGCGTGACGACACTGATTCACATTCACAGGCATCGTTTCCGATCATTTGAATGGCAGCAATATGATATAGTTGAGCGATTATGGTCAAACTTGACTCAAATATATTACCGTAGTAAAAAACTGAACGGAATATATCAAAAGTTTTTCTTACTTTAGGTACTTTCAAAAGCCAGGAGCGTTTTACATTCCGTGACGGCAAACAAACACTTCGGCACTAGAAACATGTGAGCAGCGAAATTTGTATTACACAAAACCCCAAAATTACTGCTTTTTTAGATCAAATCTGCAATTTGCAATAAGTTTAGAAATTTTCTAACTTAACCCTGGAACTCAGGTGGAAGGGGTCTTTGGGGTCTAAAAGTACCGGGATCATGGCAGTTGTTGGAAAGTTGAGGGTCATGTTCGGAATAATTTTACGCTGTGAATCCGAATCCGGGGATAGAATTGGCGCATCTCGTCAGGATTTTGAGATCCTTGAAGTTATGTACCCGAAAAAGTAGCATCATTTAATACCACTCTTACCCATTAATTTAAGAGTTCAAGAAATTTATTACTTAATTAATTGTTAATTAATTTTTTCGCAAAGTTATGGCTATTACGAATAAATCGCTTTGACGTCATTATATTATTATTATCTCAAAATCCAGACGTGATGGGCCAATTCTAACCAGATTAATGTTCTGCGCAGCAAATTACTTCGGGCATGAGTCTCAGCCTTCCAACAACTGACATGACCCTGATATTTGTAGACCTGTGTTACAGCTGGAATACAAAAGCTGCTCTCGACCGCTGAAACAATCTTAATTAACTTAAGTTACGAAAATAGTCCGAATAAGGTTTTAGGGGAAGGAGTTTTAGGAGTACCACGTGGTACTCCCTGGTTGGCCTATCGGCACTTGAGCCGGCGGAACTCAAAGCTCTTGGAAACGCACTTGCAAGTTTTCTTTGTTATACTTTAACTAATGCTTTACGAAGTTGTACAACATTGTTGAGTTATAAGAAATCCTTAAGTAGGCCTTTGCCGATACGTCCACACTAGCCACTTGGTCTAGTTTAGACAATAATAAAGCCCCATTCAGTATTAGTAGCTGGTGCTATAAACATCTTAATAAAAAAGGTAAGAGAAAAATAAAAAAAATATTAAAAAAATAAAAAGTGCTGAAAATTTCTCTCGAAAAAGATGGGCTATTCTGATGATGACTATTCTTCGGATGACGATATTGAACACATTCGCTATCTAAAAAGGAACTATGCCAAATATATACGTTGTGCTATATGTCTGAAAATGCCTAGGGTCAAGTTATACCAGTGCGAATCGGGCCATATTTTATGTCATGGCTGCTATTTGGATGCTTTGTTTAAAGTAGATATCGGAAACGAGGTAACTGGCTGCTATCCATGCTTCGAAAAGTGGCGTTGCCCGCTAAGCTTGGAGAATGTCAAACGTAACGAGGTCTTTGAGAAGGCTATTGCCTAATTGTTCAAGAATTCCTAAACATTCCTAAAATTGAGCACACAAACAACAACAACAACTTAATCATGTTTTCCATATTAAAACTAATAAAGTTGTAAATATCAATAACTTTTGTTTATGCTTTTCCGCTAAATGGCAAGGTTCATCCGTAGAAACGAAAATCTAAACCAAAAAAACGCTAAACTACTTAATTTGCGGCCAGTGCACATTGATTACACAGTTTAATATGGTTTAGTTGTTGGAAAGCTAATGCTAATTTCAAATATTTGGAACAGCTTAAGACAAAATTTCTTTCTTTCAAAATACGTAGAACTTGATGAAAAAGAGCTAATTCAAACTGTTAATACTTTTGGAACAGAATGGCCGAAAAACGTTATCGTCACAACTGCAGAGGTAATTTCTCGATATTACGAATTGTAGTTCCCTTAAAATGCTACCACTTACAATTCCTTGTAGTTCCTTCACGAAAATTTTTATAAAACTAAATACTCCCAGTATTATTCAACATATATGCAAAATAAACAGTTGGTAACCAACTCAGGGTTTTCCGCACATTTATCCAAACAACCCAAATTAGCTAGGAGAAATTTAAACAAAAAAATGAAAAAAAAAATTTTCGAAAATTATTTACCCTTATTATTCCTCTGGCGACCCTACTATAGCGACTAGAGTGCTCAAATTCATTGGGAAACCCTTTGAAGACATGCCCCACACAAAAACATCGCTAAATCGCCGGAAAAGTTGTCAGAGTGCTTAAATCGTCAAAAAACAAAAAATTTGAGATTTTTTTACAAAAAAATTACTAAAAGTTACTAAAAAAGTATATGGTATTAGCGAGCTGATCTACTTCTTCTAAAGTTGTTTTTTTTTTGCCGGCTCAAGGTACCTTTACCGTTAATTTAGGCGGTAATTTTTGACGTTAGTTCAAAGCCGTGTGAATTTCATAGCAAATAATTATATGTGCAAAGTGATTTATTTGTGGTAAAAGTCTAAAAGATTTGGTCCAAATGCTTTGTGATACCTCAATGACCAAGACAGAGCTAGAGAGGATTAAGGTATGCGTGAAGCAGGAATGAGAATGGACCAAATTGTTGTTATTACATGTAGGCACCGCTATACCGTTAAAAAATGTTAAAAAAGTCTAACAAATTGCTCAATCGACTATCAGAGGAGTCCGATACCTATCATCGATGTGCGAACTAAGTGGCACATTCGAAAGTTTGATACTCATGACATGATGGTGCTCAACAAAATTAAGTCGGAATCAAGCCGTAATGTTACTAGACAGTATGTGGGATATTATATAAAAAGTATAACAAACCAAGCCTAAAAGAGCAGTAAAAAATTACCGAATTACAGTGTATGAGAAATACAAGTTTTCGGACGTGGGATTTGGAATCGTTATCTTTAGCGATGAAAAAAGTTTAATTAGGATGGTTCACATGGCTACTACAAAAAATTACGAGAATTGGGTTGCACTTTTCAAAAACTGAATCCAATCCAATATAAGTTTCCCGGGTAGAAATTCTTCACTGGCATATTATAAGTTATTTAAAAGCGAGCTAGTACCATTTCGAGACATTTCCCTTTCCCAAACTGGATAATTCAGCAAAATAATGCTCCAAATCATGATAGCCAGCTAACAAAGTCATACTCTTAGTGCCTTCCTGTCTTGGCCGAGTCTGATTCCAAGCCGTAATCCAATTCAGGATATCTGGGAGATACTTTCTGTAAAATGTTTTGCAAGTATAGTCAGTATGAAAGTTAAAAGCAGCTTTAGGGAGGAGGAATCCATTTTCGTCCTTAAAAGTAAGTTTGGGCTAATTGCCCCGCAGGCTATAACTAGTCGACAGAACAATGTGTTATTAACATTAGTTTATTTTTTAAGAAGTATTGGTATTTAGTGTTCCTATAATTATTTGCTAGATTAACTTTATAAATTTAAACTAAAAGTTGGTAAAAAATTACTAAAAAGTCTATTACGGCATTGAATGCATTCAAAAGTTACGTTTTTCGGCGCCTTGCGTTCCGCCCTGCGCTACTGGGCATGTGCTCATATATGTAGGCATATATATATGTGTGTATGTGCAATACTTGTAGATATGCGCCAATTTCATGTCATATTTGTATTATTTATTATGTTAATATATTTAAGAGCTTTGGCTTTTTGTTGTTGTTGTTGTTGTTGTTGTTTGTCTTAATTGTGGTCACACGTGCCGACAAAATAAAAAACTAAGAGCACGAATATGCGTATTTATCATAAATGTATGATATATGGGGCATCATAAAGGGATTTGTCGCTGCTCAAAAATGATGAAAATTGTTTGTGCCACTTGGCGCCGTGCCACAAGCAGCGACAGGGTCAATACAGGGCTACGCTGTGATTGGTCAAAGAGCTGCGCGCAACACACAACACGCCCTATAGAACATGGTAAGCATAGATGTTGCCAGGAGAAACGCTTGCTTGGCAACATGTTGCCAGCGCAAAAGAGATGCATGCACGCATGCGCTGCTGCTGCTGTTGGCGTAGCGGCCGCAGCCGCAGCCGCTGCCGCTGCCGCTGTCACCGCCTCCGCCCTCACCAAGCGTTCATTCAACTTTGCACGCTCGCGCGTCGTCGTCGTTGCTGTTCGTCATCGCCAAAGCATCTCTATGAGCGTCTGTTGTCCGTCTGTGACACGCGACTTACACACACACACACACACACACGCTCGTGAAAATTGTTCGCAAGTTTAAGCCAAAAGCAAAGAAAACGAAAACAGCAAAAGAAAATTTGAAGCGCTTTGCTGCCAAAACCGCTAACGAGCAAACAAAGCGAGCCGAGCGCACGAACATTGCCATTCGCGCGCCGCGCTCTCTCGCTCGCTCGCTCTCGCGCTCTCTCGCTCTCTGGTTGGCTGCCTGCGCGCGCTCACTGGCTCGCTGCGCTCTCTCACGCTGTCTCTCTCACTTCGCTGCGCCGCCGCTGTTGTCGTCGACGCTGCTGCCGCTGCTGCTGCTGCTGCTGCTGCGTCGTCGTCGCTTGCGCTTGTTGGGCTTTAGTTTATTTATTCAACCGACCGATACCGTGTGTGGACATTATTTTCCGAAACGTTCGCAACCGCACAACACACTCACACACACACGCACACACACAAGCGCGCGCGCGCACGCACACATACAGTTATTGGCATTAGCAACCAAACATCAGGCGCATATACACGGCGTGTGTGCCCCGTGAGCTATCTAGTAGATAAAAACTCGCCGACAACGCCAACACGTCGTGGACGCGGCAAAACCAAATAACAAATTCAATTCAAAAAAAAATTATTGCAAACAAACGAAACACACAAGCAAACATTTAAGCCAAGTTCAGGCGCAAAAAGACTGCAATTGCAATTGCAAACTGAAAAGTGACTTGGAAAAACAGTTTGGCCAAAAGTTGTTCTAAGTGAAAACACACAAACCTAACAATAACATACAATATATAACAACAACAACAAAATATATAATTCGAAATCGAAATCGAAGTGCCGGAAAAACGCGGCTGTGTTATCTAATCATAAAGCGTTCGTCGTCATTGTCGTCGTCGTCGTCGTCGTCGTCGTCGTCGTCGTCGTCGTGGTTGCCCGTGCAAAAAGTCTATATCAATTATTTTTCTATAGAAAAATACTACCTTTTTTTTGCGTGTTTTAATTATTTTTTTTTACTTTACAAGTGTGTTAAAATACGATAAAAATATATATCAAAATATATAAATTGTTTAAAGCAACGAATTAACGAAACGATGGCCAAGCAGCGTAGCAACAATCTTAGCCAGGCGCAGGTTTGGGCCACAGCAACGGGCACAGTCAACACAGCACACAATGCCGGGCATGCAGCCGTGCAACACACGGATCCGGACACGCACAACACAACAAAAAGCACATACTATGCCCCTGCCGCCATATACAAAAGCACGCCCACTGGCCTGAGCTGCAATCTGCGCAAGCTGCTGCTCATCGGTTTGCTGTGCCTGTCCAGCTTGGTGCTAACCGTACAGGCACGACGTCATGCGCCGCTTATGTTCGAGGAGTCCGATACGGGTCGCCGTTCCAACAGACCAGCGGGTAAGTGCTACAACTAAGCAGCTTCCTATAGGCTATAAGTTGACTTTGTGACATTGCGCATACGCCGCGAGTGCGTGTTGCAACAAGGCACATGCTGCCGCATAGCCGGAAATACCCAGCGGCGTTTATGGCCGTGCAAATTTTCCCAGGTAGCGCGTTGCAGGTAGCAACGTAAACGGACTGCTCGCACCCTTAATCCCAGGCATACAGCCGCTCAAGCCAACAAACTGTCGGGGTTTTTCATCTAATTTTATATCTTTTTGTTTATGTTTTTGGGCATTTCTAAGCCGGAAAATGGGAATTCCCATCCGTTTGTGCGTGGGTTTGTGCTGCAGCGACCGTGGCAGACATTGCGGCGCATTGCCTGTGCTTCCTGTGCCACACACACACACACACACACACACACACACACCTTTGCATTGTGTGCTTAAAGCGTTTTGTATAGCGCGTCTTGTGCAGTTAGGTGCCAAGTTGTCTGTCCGTCTGTCAGTCTGTCAGACAGAGTCTCGGTGAAAATTTCTCTTTTGTCTTCGCTTGTTGCCCTGTTAAGCGGCTTAAGTTGCATTTTTAGACCAGCAGCTCTTGCAGCTCAATTTGTTGCAACTCACACGCTTGATTAGCTGCATTTCCTGTTTCCAGGCTGCCACAAATGGCACATGGCCTATACTAAGCACTATCCAGTAAACATCTACTAACTATAGATATCGCGTTATATATTCTCATTTTTGTTCAATTAAAACTGCTTGCGGTTTTATTTCATTTTTTTTTTTCTAATCTTATTTGCAACGACTTTGAGCTCTTTCTCGTTTTACAATATGCAATAACTTAGTTAGTTAGTTAGCTAGTTATGCCAAGTGCATAGCGTATAATATGTATTGTTAGCACTTTTCAAACCAAATAGTGCGAAAAACTCAAGAAGCTGCACCAAAATCAGTTTGCAAGACGATTTTAGAAGACTTTTGAAAGCGCTACAAGGACTCGTTCTTGTTAGTAGCATCTTAAAGCGTTGTTGAGCTGTTAAGAGTTTTGCTTTACAGTTGCAGCTATTTGATTTTTGTTAAGATTTTTCGAAAAAAAACTCCAATGTAGCAGCAATTTTAAAATACTTATACACTTAACTTAGCTTCAAAGTTTGTTGTGTTTTAGCAGAATTTTTGGTAAGCATACATTTTCAATTTGAAAGTTACTGGTATCTTTTTAGTGATCTTTTGCTCAGCCAGAAATCTCTGACTATCCTATAGCGTTATATAGTTAGCACTTTTAACTGCATTTCAAAACAAATGCAAACTGTCGATTTGCCAGCAATACCTTTCAGAGCGTTAGCAATCCGTGATTACAACTTTTGACGGATATTTGCAGAGTTTTCAATGGTCACCTAAGCCAAAACACTGATTTGAACGTTTTTAGACAGTTTAGACAGATTTTTCAAGAGTTGTGGCACGGTTTTAGACAAAATCGCCGCATAATCCTACAAATAGCGCTGATTTTACACTGCCCTTCGAACACATGAGCAGAAATCTGACAAAAAAAAATGGGTTCCTAACTAACTTGTGGCATATTGCCGAAAGCATTTTGTGCAAAAGCTCTCGAGTTGTTCATTGTCGATAATGCTAAATGTATGCAGAAAAGTTTTGTTTGTATATTCAAGTAAAGTCTCATAGGCATTCAGTTTTTTTTACACTGCAGCATTTGAAAGAGGGTCCTTTACGAGGACATCTTCTTAACTGGCCATAGCAACCCGTTAACGGGTTACGTTCTGATCTATTTCTTTCATTGGAACCCTTTGAGCCCCTGGGATGAAACTACTGGTCTCGAAAGAACCCAGTGTCATTATAAGTCGCCTCATACGACAAGCTTTGATCTGCTGAGTTGGTATTCTCTAACCCGCTCATCTTATGGCAGGGAAACTTCTATATGCCACATTAGACATGAGATTTTGCGAACTGATCTGCTTCTAATTTAGCTGTTTTCCCGGCTCGAGCTCCAAACAAGCACCAAACTTCAGTGTTTTTTTTAATGTTTGATATTACTTATACTCTAATATTTCAGAGCCACAGCGTAGTTCGTCTTCAGCGAAGAAAGGAGCTTACATTTCAAACACTTAGACATGATTTTCGAATTGCATTTTAAATGTATTGCCACCTCAAAAAAACTTCACATCAATGGCTTTATATTTTGGCTATGTTGAAACCAGTTTTATGTCTTAGTAGAAGAGCTAAAATATTTCCAACCACTGAATTCGCTGATTTTGCGAAGCCGCTCTAGACTTTTTGAAATCTCTTTAAACTGCAAAAGTCTTAAAAAGAAGCCAGTGAAAACTTAGTTAACTAGGTAAATTCTGTGTTCTGTTCCACGTAACTGAAGGATAGCAGTATAGTTACGCCTAACTGATGAAAACGAAGGCGTGTCCCATAATAGGACTGTTAGTGGTGCATATAGCTCCCGCGGCAGCTCTATTTACGATCTACTTAGCTGCAAGTGAGACAACCTTATGTTTGCAAAGCCTTCTAGTGTTAGAACCTTCTGTTTGCTAAGCCTTCTAGCGTTACAACTTGTCAAATCGTGCTGCCTTAAAAGTCCTTTGAATCAAAGCAGTCAGTTGCCCAAGGGAAATGCTGTTCATGCAACAGAGTTGCTTTAAGCTGTTTAAGTTGCTTGTTATGGCTGAAAAAAGTGCTCCACTCTGGGATTCAGCTTAAACTCTTTGCTTATCTTAGCGGTTGCATGCCACAAAATGGCGTTTTTCTATCAAGCTTCCAAATAACGGTTATAACTATACAGTTGTGCATTTTTCTGTTGCAGCTTCCTTTATTAAGTATGAAAGCGACCACAGTTTATGCGGCAACAACAACAAGAGTATTAAGGTTTCAAAATAATGTAGTCGTTATGCTCGAAAACAACAACAACACCAACGCGTAAAAGTGCGTCGTAACCCACAAAACTCTTAACTAGTTAATGAATGAAAAGTCAACCAACACAAATAACTCAAGCTTTTTGTGGCTACTTCTTTGCCCCACAGCGGTTCTAATTGTTGTTATTTTGGCTAATCAAACGTCAAAGACCACGCACAGCCGTCGGCCGACGCAGCAAGCAACCGACCAACCGACCGACCGACCGACCGACCGACCGACCGACCGACCGACCGACCGACTGACCGACCGACGGACCGACCAACCAATTTTGTATTTAATTTTGCTGATTAACAAGCATCTTAGCTGCGCCTCGCTCCAAGTGCCGTATGCCGCCGCTCCGCTGCCATTAAGTACGTCGTTTTTTACGTTTTTCGACTTTTTGTTGTTGTTTTTTTTTTGGATTGGATGCTACCTCCGCTGCGTCTTTTACGTCGTCAGCAACATTCGTCAGCATAATTCATTTATTCAACTGACTTGTGGCCGTTTGTCTGCCGCCCAGTTAGGTGTTAAAAAGTTGTTAACTTATTTTTAATGAATGCGTGTAAAATACAACAGCAACGGCAACACCAACAACACCAACAAAAGCTGCCGCAACAGTCGTAGGAAACACACAAAAATCAAGATGTGCCTACGTAAAGCAGCAAAGAACGAGACGGCGACCGACGACCAACTTACACACATCTTGGCCAGAGCTATCATGATTGGGGTCTACGTAAAACGAAGAAACCAACAAAAATGAGCAGCAGAAGAAGCAGAACGGCAACAACAGCAGTCGCAGTCGGAGTCGGGATCGGAGTCAGAGTCAGCGGAGGAGAGTCAAGAGTGTGGATGGTGCTTGCGGCTCAAGCCACGTTGGGTGTCAGACGCCAATTTTTTGTGTTTCTTGTGCATATATATGCAGACTGGCGGACGGACGGACAAACACACACACACACACACACACACACACACATGTATCAGTTTTTGTTTTGGTTTATGTACGGAATTACCAAAACGAGCGACGACGACGTCAGTGTCAGTTGCATGTCAAGCAGCTAAGCCAAAATGCAGCCAATTTGTTGCTGCGCACACACTGCGCACAAAGTTGCAACTAAACTGCAACTATGCTAAAAAAGCTGCAGCAACGCTTTTGCAACTGCTGACAAACAGCAAACACACTTAAATAGGCAAACGCAGCATTTAGAACAGCCAAAAGCTCTAAAGTTTTTTGTATTGCAGTTATTGTTGCAGTGCTAGCAGTATTTGCTAACTAAGTTTTAGCACAATTGAAGTGCTAAAAAATCTACAGCTTGATCATTCAATGTTTTGGTATGCTTGCTTTGCGGCTTTAAAACCTAGCTAGTTTGGTTTTAGTACAGCTGAAGTACTAAAACTTTCAGCGTCCTCGTTGCAGTCAAAGTTTTGGCTTTATGTCCAACTTCAATTGCATGACTGTTTTTAAATAGCTCATTACACATAGCAGCATTTTTGATTAGTTCAATTTTAGTACAGCTGAAGTGCTAATAGTTTTACGTTCTTAGTTGCAGCTACTGTTATATACAAATATACAATTACAGTCAATTTTTAAAGCAAGAAAAATGCGAAGACAGACTGCAGTCTATGTGTCTTAGCTGTAGCAGTAGTTTTTACTTTAGTTTTAGTACAGCTGAAGTACTAAAAGTTGTGCAACCTTATGTGCAGTCAATATTGTGGCTTACTCTATGTTGAACTAGCTGATTTAAAACAAACCAGCAGTTTTTAGTTTAAGTACAGCTGAAGTACTAAAAGTGAGTTGCACTCAATAATGTGACAAACTCTGTATTAAGCTGCTACAGCATGCAAAATTGCATAGCTGATACAAAATTTAGTAATAATTTTTAGTACAAGTTTAGTACATAGAAAGTGCAACAGCTTAAATTGCATTAAAAACAAAAACCTATGTTGCATCAAAGCATTAGAGCAGTTTTTAGTACAGTAACAGTAATACTTAGTTTCATTTTAGTACATTGAAAGTTCTAAAAGTTCGACAGCTTTTGAGAATGTATGGTATATAAAAATACATCCATTCGCTTCTAGCATGTAGTTTGTGCTACAGTTTTAGTACACACAAAGTGCTAAAAGATCTACAGTTGTGCCACTGCAACTTGCTGCAATAGTTGCCGTCGCCACATATAGTTGTATGTGGCAGTTTGCAGGCTGGAAGTTTTTTTGGCTGGAAGACGAGGCGTCGCCATCCTCAAAATTGAAGCCGCCGCTCTTAAGCTTGGCTGGCTCTGCTGTGTGTGTGTGTGTGTGTGTGTGTGTGCGTGTGGGCAGAGGAAGCACTTAATGCCCACAAGGTGTCAAATTGCAGCAAACATTTTATGCCGTTGCGGTTTGCTCCGCTGCCCCTTCTCATGCCCCCCTGTTGTCTACGCCCACCCAATCGAGTGGCAAATCTTGGCAAGACTTTGTTGACTGTGGCGTAAATTAATTTGGCCCGCCAGTCAGGCTTTTTTTCGTATCTTGGGCTACGTCTGCTGCTGCTTTTGCCGGTTGTTGTTGTTGTTTTTCTACGGCGTAGGCCCGTGCCAACTTAAGTTAACTCCAAGTCGTAGGTTTTCGGCAGTTGTTACCCGTTTCCGTTTTACTATTAAGCTGCCAACTGTTGGAGCGTGTGTGAGTGTGTTTTTTTATTGAATGAACGCTTGAATATTGCCGCGCTGAATGAAATCAAATCCGATGCAGACCGCGCCGAGCCGCTCCAAGCCGGGCAGGTTTCCTCTATTTGTTTTTATTTTTATGTGCTGGTTGTTGTTGTACGCCAACGCGTTTTGGCCAATTGCAACTTTGTTTGAGTTGCTTAACAAACTGTATAAACGTTTGACTAATTTTATGTTTTATTGGCGCCATCCAGCGGACGAATTTGGCATGCTGTCATTAGAGCAGCCATAAAAGCCGCGCACCACAAACCAAATCAAACAAAATCATTATAAAAATTTGACATTTGAGTAATGAGCTTTTAGTATAGAAGCATTTGTGCTGTATGTGTGTTATGTAGTCTTCTGTATTCTTATTATCTATACGATATATATATACGTTATATGCTATATAGCTTATCGAAATGCAACAATCGGCTTGAGCATTTCTGTTGCGCATTTCGTTTGCGCATCATCAAAATTGAGCATCTCTGATAGCAAAGCAGAACAAAAAAAAAAAAAAACACAAAACTCGACAGTCAGTCCGTCAGTCAGACAGCGGACTGTGGTTTAGATAGGGCGAGTGTGTAGCTAGTTACAGATAGATACATAGATACATAGATACCGATGTGTACATTGCTTGGGGCGGCACTCTTTGAAGCCAATGGACTTCAGCTATGTAGGTTTCAATATGATTCCCGTTTCGGTTCCGATACGTTGCGGTAACTAGCGTACATAAGCGGCGCTCTTTCAACTGGTTCCGTGTGGAACTGTTTTCCAGTGGATACAGCAACATGTGTTACTAAAGACGAAAACTACTGTCTGGATTTGTGCTTGTTTTAAATGAAGCTGAAGTTTGATAAGCATAGGCGGCACCTTTTGAGCTAGTTCCATTGATACGAACTAAAAGCTAAGCTTACAACATGCTGTCCATATGATTTCTAGTACGGTTCCGTTACGTAGTTGTGAGCTGCTTAGAAACATTTTGCAATACGCTAGTTTTTAAATTACTTTTGCTTTAAACCTTATGCTAGGCAGCAAGGGAAGTTCCATTAAACTAGTTCATCATCGAACATAGACAGTCTTTTATAGAAATCAAGGCGGAATTCATTGAGCAGCTATGTCAGAGGAAACACAACGACTATATATTTGCCATAAACAGTTAACGATTTGGAGCTCTTGAACAGCAAACAATGTTGCAGGCTTGAACATTGAACAGGCTCCGTTTAGTTTAGTTCTAATGTCAATAGGCTTTACTATGCCGCTAGTTCCCTTTTCAGTGCCAGCTTCAAAAAGCATTTACATACAAGTTTTGCCATTTCGTTGAGTTTGAACTGATTCCGCAGGGCTTGAGCTTGAATTGGTTTTGATTTTTAGATACTTAGTTGAGCATGTATGTAAGCGCTGCTCTTTGAACTGATGCCGTTGGAAAAAACTTGAACTAGTGCTTGCGGCACTTTTCGAACTAATTGCGTTAAATTGCTCAGCACTTTATTAGCACTTTATTTACCAGTTTTGCTTAGCTTTATAGAAGGCATGCAAGCGGTGCTCTTTGAACTAGTTCCGTTTTGAATAACGCACTTTGCGTAGTTTTACTGTTTGGGGCTAGATGCTCAGTTGAGTTTGTAAGCGCTGCTGATGTCACAACGCTACACTTTGAACTAGTTCCGCTTCAAGGAGCCAAAGCTGCTTAGCTTTTTATAAACGCTTTTAGTTTCGCTTAGCTTTGCTCTTTGAGCTAGTTCCGCCTTGTTGCGTTGGCTTTGTTGCGCCGCTGTTGCATTTCATCATCGGGAATCGCCCAAAATTCAAAAGGTGGCTGTTTTTTAATGGTTTTCGTCGCGATTTTCGTTTCGTTTTCTTTTATTTTGTTGAACTTTAGCTGACACCTGGACAGCAAGTCGCGTGATATTCTTTTTGGTTGTGTTTTATTTCTATTTATTTTATTTCTGATTTTTGGTTTTTGGTATTTTTTTTTTTGCGCTTTGAAATATGTAAATGAAAATGCGAACCTAAAACCAAAATAAAAATAGTCATTGAAATGTTTACGGCGCGCTGCCTTTTCACCTTTGTTTTTTTTTTTCAGTTTCCTTTGTTGTTGTTGTTGCTCCAAAACAGACAGAAAACAACAAACAGAGCGCACATATGGGAAAAAATTACCTGCTTTGAAATGCTAAAAATACATTTCACTTCGTTTCATTTCTCGCGATTTCGTTTGTATTTTGGTATTTTTATTTTGAAAATCAAATCACAGACTCAAGGCGAAATTGGCCCAATATGTGACATATAAATGGGCTCTACAATAACGCTGTGCGAGTGTGTGTGTGTGTGTGTGCATTGCATTGACAGCGGAAAATCTTTTGGCCAAATTTTCACATTTAATTGGTCAACTAATTTGACAAGCGCGTCGCATTTTTAATTGTCAGCGCCTTTATTTTTATATATATAAATATATATTTCAGTATTTCAGTGTATTCTGCATTTTGTTTGCTCTTTGATTTTTCAGTTCTCACTCATTGCATTTGCTTAATTATGCCTATGATTTGGCCTTATTTAGCATGCATCTTCCAATAGCAACAACAAATTTATATAAGCCAAAAAAAAAAAAAAAAACCAAAACAGTTTGTAAGCGAATTGAAATGGTCGTTGGCGAATTTCGTCACGTCGTTCTTTGGGCATATTTAGCAACAAAAAATCAAATCAAATGAGCTCAAACGAGGGCAGTTTGTCAAATCGCTGACAACATTTGCGGAACTAGTGCAGAACCAGCAACAGTGTAAATGTGCCGCTTAAGGATGTGTAAAAGCGTTCGTTGAACTACTTCCCGTTTTTCCTCGAACTAGTACCGTTATGGAACTTTGAACTGATTGGCATTTTTTTTAACATTCTCTTGTATAAAAAAAGCTAGAAAAGAGCTTTGCATACGCTCAACTTTTCGAACTAGTTCCGCACTAAAATCAATTGCTGCTTATTTAAGCGTTTGCTTTATGGTTGCAACGAACCATTGCTGCAGACATCGAAACAGAAAAATGTCGCAAAGGCCTAAAACTGTAGAATATGCTATAGCAAGCAAAAGTTGGTAGAAACGCGAATCAGTCGCTAGATTCGGGAGTTATGCTGCAACGCTTGCACTTTCTAGCGTTTTGCTGGCGTTTTGAAACGCGCCTTTGCCTTTGCGGCATTTTCACTTTTAACTTTTAGTTTTTCCAAGCCTTTTCCGCTTCTTTTGGGCGTTGACCAGTTGACAAGCCGTTTGACTGTTTGCTTGTGCGTTTGTTTGTTTGTTTGTTTGTTTGTTTGTTTGTTTACTAGCGGCTTGTTAGCTGCTCGCTCGCTGCCATAAATTATCAAGCCAGAGCAAAGCCTCATACTGGGGCAGTCAGCTCCCAGCCCCGGGGCAATGCGCCTGGCGCAGTTTAATCAATCATTAGAAATCATTGTGTACCCCACACACCCAAGACTCAAAAGTGGAGAAAAAATATATAAAATAGGCACTAAAGTAATGCTCAAGTTTTTTGTTTGCTTTGCACTTAAATCTTTTAATTGCTTATAAAATAAATATTGAAATATTATGGCTGGATTGCTATAAAGTTTTCTGGAATTCGAGCAGAAATCGACCCAAATTTTGAGTTGTGTTGCGGCTTTGTTGTTGCCGCTAGTTGCACTTGATTGATCATTGATTGGCTGATTGACTGTTGGCTTGATTGACTGATTGACAGCTCAACACTTGTAGCTGTCAAATTTATCATACGAAAAAAGGAACAACAAATGCTGCCAAAACACACAAAATGCCAGCTTCAAATACACTTTCCCTTCGCTTAGCCAAATCTATTGTTGGTTTTGTTGTTTTTTATAGCAATAAAATCGCCATTTAAATATATATACTATATACATACATGTATTGTGTATATTATTTGCTTAGCTTCTGCGAATTTCAATAGCGTCTTTGACTTAATTGATACCCTTAAAGCATGCACATTTAGTACATATGTCAGCTTGTAGAATCCTTAAATTTCTGCTGCTAAGCGTTTTACACTTGGAACGTGCGGAAACGGACTACATTTTGATACGCATACGTTGTAGTTCTTATGCCAAAATCGTTGATGTCAAATCGTTAAAAGTAGTGACTAGACAGTTGCATCAAAGAGTTTCGCTTCCAAAAATTGATCAAACTTGCAAATATTTGAAAAACGTTAGATAAAACTTGATTAAAAGGTTTTGAAAATCGAAAAATTTCCCAAATTGGTTAGAACTAGTTGGTTCATAGTTAGTTGTCAAAACGTAAGATAAAACTTAGAAATTCGAATTCGTTAGAACTAATTGTTAATAAGTTGGTTGCTGCAAAGATTTACAAAATCCGCTATAAGCCGTTGCTGCAAGAAACTAGGTCAAACTTGCAAAAATTTGAAAAATATGCTAATATCAGCTGTCAAAACGTTAGATAAAGCTGCGAAATTTCAAAATGTTCGAAAATCGAACACTTAGCTCAGATTCGAAGATCGAAAACTAGTTGGTAGCAAGCTGACAGCTGATTTTAGCTGTCAAAATGTTAGACAAAACTAGACAAGACTCGAAAATCGAAAATTTTGAAAAAAATTTTAGTACTAGTTGGTACTTAGTTGTCAAAACGTTAGAAAAAATTTGAAAAAGAACACTTAGAAAAGAGTTGAAAACTGAAAATGTGGTAAAGATGCGAAAATCGAAAATTTGGAAAAGTTACGAAAATCGAATATTTCGTCGTATTTGTTAAAACAAGTTGGTATTAGTTAGTTGCTTTAAAGAGAAATCAGCTGTCAAACTTGCAAATATTTGAAAAATATGCTAAATTCAGCAGACAGCTTAGGTGACGTCACTTAAAAATGTTGAAACATTGAAAGATTTGTAGAAACCTACACTAAACGAATTGCTAGTCAACAAGAAAAATCGTTTTTTTTTTTCGTTGATATTATTGAAACCAACGGTAATGGAACAAGCACAAGTAGCAAGAAACAAGCAAAAACTCAACTTGAAGTTGATCATTTATGTGCCAGAAAACTATTTCAAACGAATTTCAAACTAAAATCAGTTTTAGTAAGTTTAAAAGCGTTTTCGAAATCTACTTTGAAATTTGTCAAGAGTTAAAAGCTTGTTTTAACTCGACAAAGTCACAAATCAAGTGGTTTTGGTCGCAATTTTCGTTTCATTTCAACTTCGTTTCGAGTTGAGAAATTGTGCTGCAATTTCAGTGCAACGCTTTTTTTTATTGATTTTGGCAGAAAAACAACCAGTTTTTTTTGTCAGTGTATGAAAATAGATTTACTTAGCAAAACTGGCTAAAAGTTTTATAAAGTTTTTAGCCAAAATTTGACTTTTCGAGCTAGAAGCGTGACAAAATGAAAGTAACTAAAATTCGTTGTGCTGAACGCAGTTTAAACCTTTTTTTTTAAAGTTTATTTTGAGTTAATTTTAATTTAAATTCACAACGTTAAGCTTTAACTTTTGCGCGTAATTATTTTGCAACAATTAATTAAGGCGTAAAATAAAAATAACATTTAAGAAGCGCGACGTGCCCCGTTCTAATATAATGCACACACACACACACACACACACACACATGCTATATGCGCTGATCTTTTAACTCAATTAAAAAGCGCACGCAGCCAAGAACAAAAAAAAAATACTATTTTAAAGATATTTGTTGGTGTGTCTCACTCTAATACCAAAAAATAGCCAAACATTGCGCCAAAGCGACGCACAGTGGATCCAACTGACTTCTTTTTTGGCAAAAATCATCACTTTTGAGGAAGTAAAGATATTTTCAAAATTTTAAATGCATATAACAGAGAATTCTTTAAGTTTCTGCGATAAATATGCTATGAAGAGAGGGAGCTTCAAAAAACGGTAGTAAAGTTCGATATTATATACACCAAAAGTCTTATCCTTGCACCTATAAAATGTGCTTATTATTTAATAAATCGTTAACATTTTGAAAATCTGTTATCAAGATGTTTGCAGTCTATTTTGATCTTAGTGTACACATGTTCGCCAGATAGACAAACTTTCGACGAGGACGATTTGTTGAAAAATAAGCACAATTTAGAAGATGGAATTTTTCCATGACATGCAAGGATAAGACATTTGCAGTATATAATATCGAACTTTACTACCGTTTTTTAAAGCTGCCTCTATACACGGCTTATTTCATATGCTGCATATACTCTGTTATATGCATTTGAAATTTTGAAAATATCTTTACTTCCTCAAAAGTTATGATTTTCGCCGAAAAATAAAGTCAGTTGGATCCACTGTGCGACGTTGACAGCGACGCCGACGTCGCAATGGCTGCGGCTGCTGTTGCGGCTGTTATTGCTGTGCGGCGTTCCGCTCGATTTTCGGTTCGCGTTTCGGGGTTCTGTCCTGTTCTGCGTCATGTGAGTCAGCAAACGCATTTGGCATGCCAGTTGCCAGTTTCTTGGCTAAAACAAATGACCAGACCAAAGGCACACACACACACACACACACACACACACACGAACACACATGATGATCATTATGTTGATGACGGCGCGTCCCAACAAAGTTTTTTTTTTTTTTTGTTATTTATTTATTTATAATTTTATTTTTTGGCCCACGTGCTACGCCGTTGTTGCCATGTTTGCTGCCACCGCTGTAATTAGCACATTGTGCGTCCGTCTCCGCCGCTCTGCTGCACACACACGGACGCAGAAGCGTTGCATATAACTTGTGGCGCATATTTTTGGAAACTCCAATCGAAAAAACTTGACAAAAACACGTCATTTTCAAAGAAAATACGGCAGAATATAGCAGCTTTCATCATGCACTCGACGCGCTATATGCCATCACGGCTGAACTAGAGCGCAAAAGTAGCAGCAGAAGTACTCGCGTATTGCTGACAGTGTAGAGGCTCTAAAGGTGCAGATTGGCAATGCTTCTGCAAAATGAACTATTGGTGCATTCCTCGATGTCCTTGCGCTTCAGTGCGTCATTGTCCGAGAGTAGCCAACTTTGGTGCTGTCCCAGCATGTGTTCGCTGCTTCTGGTTCTTGAACCCTATGCCGAACTAGAGCTGCAGTTAGTAAAAAATTTGATGCAGATAGTCGGGAAGGTGCCCGACAGTGGCATACCCTGTACCCATTTTTTCGACGCGTAGGGGGGATGATTAGGAAAAAGATCCAGATTGTTGCCTAACGTATCACATTTGGTTAACATAAATGTTAACTTTAACATTTTTTGTAAAAAGTGAAATTCTGTTGCAGTTCATAGGAGAAGAGGCCTAAAATTGGCACATTACTAGCTATATCTTCTAAAGAACCTATTCGATATGAATCATTTTTACACTACACATGCATAGTAATAGTGTGCATAACTGTGCCAAGTTTCAATTAGATAGCTTTCATGGTTTGGGCTAAAACCGTAAAAATCTGTCACGGGGGAAGGGGATGAGATGACTTGCACTGAATAGATAATAAGCGTATCTTTTGGTAAAATACTTTTTGCTCTAGCTTTTATAGGCTCCGAGAACGGTGCAACAACACGGACAGACGGACATGTCTATATGGACACGACTATCCATTTTTGCCCATGGAACATGTAGTCTGCCACGCCTCCTTCTACCTATAATACCCTTTTACCCTGTGTGTACAATTAAGTTAACTTGAAGCGCCCACAGTGCGTATGCTTGATTCTCAATACAAAGTAGACTTGCATATTTGCTAGAAGCTTAGAGCTCTGCCGTAACTGTTAATGTTAACTGTATGTCAATAAGTAACTGTTACTAAAGCAGCGTTAGGACGAGCATAAACAGTTATGCAGCGAAAACTATTTTTAGACAAATCTAAAAATAAATGCAAAATTGTGTGTGCATGCACTTGTTAGGCAAGCGTATTTCCTACGTTTCTGCTACGTTTGCCTACACTGCAAAAAAAAAACGATGCTTGTCAAAAACTGCTTGTTGTTGCTGCTGTTATTGCCGATCAATCGGCACGTTTTGCTATGAAACGTTCAATGAATGAATTAGTGCAACAATGCAACGCATTTTTTTGAAATTTTCAAAATAATTTCCAAAAATTTTCATAATTTTCAATTTATTTTTAAAAATTGTGTGCATTGTCTAGACGCATTGCAAGCACAACAACAACAACAACAAGAAGAAGAAGAAAAGCTAAAATGGCAACTCAAAAATAGCCACAGGCGGCGGCGCAGCAATGTTTGCTCGTCAGCAGCTCTGCACAACTCAAAAACTTAAGAGCCAACGCTGACGTCGACGTCGCCGTCGCCGTCGCTGTTGCCGTCAACGTTAGCCGCAAAATAATTAACAGCTGCAATATTATTACAACTGTGCGTGTGTTTATGTGTCTTGTAATGTCTAAAATTGGTGCAGGAAGTGCAGTTAGTGTAGACGTCTTCGCAGTCGCTATTAACGTCAGCATCAGCGTCAGCGTCGTCGCCGTCAGCAGCGCAGTCGCTGTCGAGCGTGTCGCTTTTTATGGCACAATTAAATGTTAGCACTTCATTAGAATGAAATGCAGCGCTGTTAATAACAGTGTGTGTTATTCTGTTATTAACAGACATCAAGCTGCAGCATGCACACTAACTCTGTTATTAGGCCGCAAACTTACTCGCGCCGGAAGCCGCTAACTGTTCAATAACAACAATAATAGTAATGGAGCAACAACAACAACAACAGCAGGCTTTATGTTCAAGACGCGCATGCAAATTTAGTAACAGCAATTTTTATGCACTTTACAGTGTTAACTCTGCTAGACGAATGCGTTAAAAAGACGCAAGTGCAGCTCATTCATTGCATTCGAAAACTGTGTTTTTGTTGGTACTTAAAACGCCTTCGCGAGCTTTGTACTCAACACGAGTTTTCGCACAAAAAATTAACGATTTTCGAACTTAACTCAAAAATAAGCTACAGCAACTCAAATTTTTATAATAATTCGCAAAGCAGCTGGAATAACTATGATAACTAAAAGCGTAGAGAACGATAGGCGACTTTTCGCAAACAAAATTAACGATTTTCGAGCTTAACTCAAAAATAAGCTACAGCAACTCAAATTTTTATAATATTTCGCAAAGCAGCTTTATTAACTAGAGAGAGCGATTGACGAGTTTTCGCCCAAAAAATGTTCGATTTTCGAACTTAACTCAAAAATAAGCGCCAAAAATTGCAATTTTTATACTATCTCGCTAAGCAGCTAGAATAACTATGAGCGTAAAGAACGTTTTACGAGTTTCCGCACAAAAAATGAACGATTTTCGAACTTAACTCAAAAAGAAGCTACAGCAACTCCAATTTTTATAATATTTCGCAAAGCGGCTTTATTAACTATGATAACTATGAGCGTAGAGAGCGATTAACCAGTTTTCGCACAAAAAATGTTTGATTTTCGAACTTAACTCAAAAATAAGCGCCAGGAACTGCAATTTTTATACTATATTTTATACTATAAGCAGCTTTAAGTCTTACGTCGAAAGTAAGCATTGTCGAATTTTGTTGATAACTGTGAGCGTAGAGACCACAAATACAAATCGTACTCCCATAATTATCGCACTCAATTTTCGAACTTAACTCAAAAATATGTGCAAAAAGGCAATTGAAACTAAACATTTGTTAAGAGTTGCTTTGGCAAGCAGCTTAACTCATGTACACAATATTGCAATAAATCGTTTCACATTTCAATACAGCAAACTTACAATCAGGCGATTTGGCGTTTTTAGTCGAAATAGCCAAGTCCTAACTTTGGGCCAGCTTCCGACGCGTGCTCCTTTTTAAGGCACTATTTTTCTGTCTGTTGCGCCTCTCTTTCGCTCAGATACTCAACAAATTAAGTGCCTTGAGCTGGCAGATGGCTCTTACCTTGTAATAGCTAGGTTATTATAGGCTCTCTAGGCGCTAAAAGCTGAGCCAATCTACTTACAAAACTCTCACACTTTTAAGCGCTCTCTCGCGCTCACGCGCTCTTAACATCACTGCTGGCTTTGTCAACATCACGCGCTTAGCAACATGTTGCCAACGCGCTCTAGCAACAATGCATACATAGTATAGCAACTATGTTAGCATGCATAATGTATACGCAATTAAACGTAATTGTTACGCTTTGGCTTAAAATTTAATGATATGTTTTTTGGTTTTTGGTTTATTTTTTAGCATTTTTTTTGTGTTTTTCGAACAGCATACGAAATTTTAATTTAATTTCAATTTGCGTTTCAAATTAAATCAATCGTCAAGTTGTTTTTATTGCTTGTCTATGCGCCGTGCTCTTTGTTGTTTTTGTAATGCTATTTGCGTAATTGAAAAACGATTAACAAGCGTGCGCGTGTGCCACGCCCGCTGCGCCCACTTTTGCAGCTAAATCTAGTATCTGCTAGCTCTACGAAGATACTTTTGACATTCGGCTTTTGTCTGCAATAATTAAGCATTTTATAGCCGACTGGCGCCAATCAATCAATATAAATTTTCCATTTAAGCTTGCTGTCATTAGTACGCCCTATTTAACTTTTTTTTTTTTTTTTTGAAATTTCAAAAATTTGCTGCCGATTTTGCATGCATTTTGCATGTGCAATAAGCCAACTAAAGCCCAAAGAAATCAAATGAAACGAAAAAATGCCGCACCAATTAACGTAAATATTCAATTAAACGAGCGCCAAAGCGTATTAACTAAATATTTTCGAAATAATTTTGAAAAATATTCGCAGCTTTGCCAAAAAAAATTGCGCTCAACGGCCACAAAGGAATTCCAAACGTTTTAGCAGCCGCACAGTGGGCGTGTTGGCATAAATCTTGGGCACAAACGTGCCGCAAGAATTCTGCGCTAAGTGCCAGTGCGCTCGAAATTTCTCGAGTTCATTAGCTGAACTTAAATGAGCTTAGGAAAATTACAATTTACAAATACTTAGAAGCAGCTGGCATCGATTTCGCTTGAAGTCAACATCATTGAAATCTATACGAACTTGCTAAAAGCGGCACATAGAACCCAAGACACTGGGCAGCAAAGTTTGTATACCCTTTGGAATCTAGCTAACGACTTTTGCTAACAATAGTGTAGCATTGGTTAAGGGTTAAGGCCATGAGCAGACAGAGAGCGTAACTTATCAGTTATCAGTTACATATCATAAAGTACAATTCCGCTCTCTGTGTGCGTACAACAGATATCATAATTTCTCTTCAGTTTTTCACATACACTCAAACGAGTTCGAATTCGATTAGCTTCTCGGCCCTTTCCGAATGTAATATTTGCCAACTGTACGTGTTTGGCTTGAACTTCGGCTAGCTACACTTGCTTGTTCGAATTTCCTTTGCCCGATTTCCCAATACAATCGGAATTGAAAAGTGAAACAGTTCTGAATGTAAACTTTTATGTCACTACGAATTCGCTAATTCTACTATTTATACGCTTAATTGAAAAAAAAGAAACACTTTTTGAAATACTTTTAGCTCTTTCGGTATTTTTAACAACTTTAAACATTTCTAGTATTTTTTGTTGTTATCTTTAATGTAACATTTTAACTTGTAGTATTTTTCAAAACTCTTGTTTGAACTCAGCATTTAAACAATTTTTAATTGTTTCGAGTAGTTTTGGCATTTTTTTGTATTACTAGTATTTTTCTGACAAAATCGTGTGAAAAAATATATTTTCTATTGTTTTGAGATTTTTAGCATTTTTAAAAAAATAAATTTCTTGCAAACTCTTGTGGAAATCAGCATATAAACAATTTTTAATTATTTTTAGTAGCCGTGTGACCGTTTAAAATCAGCATTATACTTTTGACAATTTGAGCATTTTTTAGTATTTTCTATATATACAGGTTTCAAAATTCTTGTGCCTTGTGGAAATCGGTATAAAAAATTTTAACTAATTTTAATTATTTTGTGTAGCTTTGTTATTTTTAGAGCAAAATCGTTTGGCATAGTTTTTAGATTTTTTTCATTTTTTAAGTAATATTCTTGCAAACTCTTGTGCCTTTTGGAAATCAGCATAAAAATTTTTTTATTATTTTGAGTGCCTTTGGTATTTATATTGTTTTTTAATATTTTTGTTGGTATTTTTCACTTTTGTAATGAGTAAGTTCAGTTTGCAGCTCAGTTTCAAAACAGTTACTTGTGCTGCTTAAAAATTTGTAGCTCATTTTAAACATTTGTCACACGAACTTTTAACCAAAAAATACCAAAAATACATATTTGCATGTTTGTGCTTTCAACTTGTGCCAAATGTTGCCAAGCTACAAAAGCAAAGTAGCGTCAACTCAAAGTAAAGCCAACTCCTTTGAAATAACTTATGTAGCTTTTTTTTAAGTGTAGCAACAGAGCCAGCAATTGCAGTAACAATAAATTAACGCTGGCGTCACCCCTGACACTTACACAGCAACAAAAACTTTAACACACACACACACACATCGTTAAGGTGTTAAAATGTGGAGCCGCATCCGCCCCCGTTATTGTGGTGCTTTACTCTGTGTGTGTGTGTGTGTGTGTGTAGGTGGTTTGGTAGGCGGTGTAACCCTAGAAGCTGCTTGTTGTTGCATGAATTGTTTTAGAACTTTTTTGCAATTTCAATTTCTGTTTTCGATTTTAACGACTTTGTTTTTTTATGCATTACTTATCGTTGTAATTAAACAGTAGCGCTTAATTAACGGCACAACTTTGGCTCCGATAACTCTTATATAAGCAAGTTTTTAGCATATGGTCACACTGCCCTTTGACATTGCTGTTTCTTGGAAGCAACTTGCAGTAAAAGTCGATATATCGAGAGAGAAAAAATCAAAAATGCAAATTTTTTATACTCTTCACAAGTAGTTTTCGACTTATTATTATAGTATTATACTAAAGTTATTCAAGCAATTTGTGACGCGTTCGAGTAGTCACTTTAGTTGGCACTAGTTATTTATAGAAATGAGCAATATTGAGCGGAATTTCCAATTCAGTATAAGAAATCTTAGATCGGGTTTAAGCTTTTGCGCTATTTAGCATTTTGTACAATTGAAGTTGTCTTACAGGCTTTACAATTGCTTTCATATGCGTGGCTACGCACGTGACAGTCCTGCGTCTTCAATATAAAGAAAAACTACAAAATGTTTTGTATAGCTATTATGTTAGTGTAAAAGCTAAAAGCCGTCGAGAGCATACGTGACGTGACAACGCAAAAGTCTGAGTTTTTCTATGCAACTTAGTTGAATATGATCTGTTATAACGTTATTTTGTGACTTTATATGAGTTATAATATTATACGTGATGTGACATACGTTACGTGACACACATTTTTCCTTAAGTTTTTTATAAACAATGCTAATTTTATTTTGCCGTCGCGAGTAGTCTCAGCATATTAGCAAGTAAGCAGTGATACGTGACGTGACAGCGCAAAAGTCGCAGTTTTTCGATCTGTTATAACGTTATTTTGTGACTTTATATGAGTTATAATATTATAAGTGATGTGACATGCGTTACGTGACACAAATTTTTCCTTAAGTTTTTTATAAACAATGCTAATTTTGTTAGCCTCTTAGCATATTAGCAAGCAAGCAAGCAGTGATACGTGACGTGACAGTGCCAAAGTCGCAGTTTTTCTATGCAACTTATTTGAATATGATCTGTAATAACGTTATTTTGTGACTGTAGTTACGTTACGTGACACCTGGCTGGAATCTTAACAAGCCTATAAGCAAGCTTTGGGTTTGTCTTCGAATTTTGGATTTAGTAGCGTATACAAGCTGTGGTTATGCTCTAGCTGTGCCATGAACTTTTAGCTGCATATGAGACTAGAAGCGGTTTTCCGAGAAAACCATATCTTTAATGCGTGCTCTATGCTGATAATGTTGTTGTTGATGATTTGCTGTTACTCTAATACTATATAAAGACCAAACGATTGCTAATATTGGAACACAATTTAATTATGTTTTTTGTGGTGTGATAATTTTAATGTCGTTTTTAGTAGCTGTCGTTGTTGTTGTTGTTGTTGTTGTTGCATTTGAATACTACATTTTCGCACGCAAATAAAACTGGCGCCAATGTCACAACAACAACAACAATGCCTAAAGGCCGTCCGCACTTGATAAAGATTGCGCGTCGTTAGCGCCACTCGCCACTTATCACGTATACGCCCCGGTGGGTGGCGTCAACAATGGCAACAAGCGGGGCAGCAGCAACAACAACAAACACAACAACAACAAGAACAACAACAACTTTAAAGCACATCACGTGTATTTTTTAATTAGTTTATTAAGGCTGTTAACATTTACTTAGCTACTCAGTTTAACCCTGCCTTGCCCTCTGTGCCCAAAAAGACCCAAAACATTTGCATAGTCGTATTTAAGCGATTTTTTTTTTGGTTTTTTTTTTTGGGTTTTTTAGTTGTCGCCATACGTTGTCGGTTTAGCGAAAAGATTCACAAGATTTTGTTAGTTTTTTTTTTTATGACTGGCGCCAAAAGTTTTAGCATAATTTTTGGACACAACATAAATGCGCTGTGTTGGTAATTAAAATATATTAATATTATAACGCGTCTTGGCTGCGATTTGCATATGATTTGAGGCGATGCCTTTGCAAGTTTGCCGCCAAATATTGCTAATGAAATTACTAACAACGGCAAACAGCTCGTTGACAGTTAGCCAGATGGACGGACGGACAAATAAATCGAGAAAAGTAGCCAATTGGATGCTGCTGTCTAGCTTGGGCTTAGTTTTAGCATTGCTACTTTGACAATTTGACACTTGTTGGCGCCAGGCGCCGACGCTGATGGGGCATACCCTGACAGATCCAAGACCCAAGTAGAGAAGACCCGGCCCAACCCAAACACAAAAACGCTCGAACTTTTGCATCGCTTTGCTTTAATTTGTAGTTGTTTTTCAGCTGTTTTTTTGTTGTTCGCTTTTCCGTTTTCGTCGTTTTTTTTTTTTCTGAATATCTGTGTCTCTTTTTTTTTGCATTTGTAATTTAAAACGGTGTGCGGCAGGCCTGCCGGAAGCGCATTGCGCTTTGAATGAACGCGGCGCCAGCCAGTCAACTGACTCTGAGTAGGATGAGGCGACACACCAACAGACACACACACACACACCCAAACACACACACACTCAAACAGGCAGAGAGTGAGACTAGCGCCAAGCACTGCGCTTTGCTGCCCACCCGAAAAAAGCAGCAAATACGACGGGCTAAAGGCTAATTCAGGCAGCGAAGTTACTATGCTCTATAGTAAAACAGTGTTAACTCCAAAGGCTTTAATGAGTTTTTGCGGTTCGACAAAATTTGCGGTTGCGCACCCTAACTTGGCGCTGTAGCTAGCCAATCTGTGTGTTTTAGTGCAGTCATGATTATGCATGCAAATAACCCAAATATTGAATTTGCCGCACGGCGTAAACTGTGCAATTCTATGCAAATAACCGTTTTTTTGCTGTTTTATATAAGCAGTACAACATTTTGATATGCACTTTTATGCAAATATGCTTAAAATTTCAAGCAAATAACCAGTTTTAGGCAAATAAACAAGCGTTTTCTATGCAAATAGCCAAATTCGCTTTTGGCTACTCGTACATTTGGAGCGTTTTTATGCAAATACCCATTTTTGAGCACACAATTTTTACATTTTTTGAGGAAAAATCGCGTTCTATGCAAATAACCTGTTTTGATAATGCACATATCAAACGCTTTTTATAGGCACAGTACCAGTAACACTTTCTTTGTGCTCGTTTATGCAAATAGCCTTATTTTTGTGTGCGCATAAGCTTACGTTTTAAAGCAAATAGCCGCTTTTTATGCAAATTAACTTTTTGCCGTTTTTCGAATAGGTGTTTTTGTGCAAAAAGTCCTTTATATGCATACAAGCATATATTTTTTAAGCAATCAACCGCTTTTATGCAAATTAGCTTAGACAGTTGGCAAATTTATGCAAATAATTGATTTTTATGCATATAAACTTTCGTTTTTTTAGGCAAATCGCCGCTTTTTATGGAAATTAGCTTATACAGTTGGCAAATTTATGCAAATAACTATATAAACTTTCGTTTTTTAAGCAAATATGCTGCTGAGCTTTCGTTCGTTAAGCAAATAACCTTGTTTTGCAAATAGCCTTTTTTTGGCGAAAAGCGCGCAGTTAAACAACAGTTTAGAGCAAACTTTTGCACATAAAAGAAATGAACTACTCCGAAAGGCTCTAACTTTACTTTATGTGGAAATTTCTTGCATAACTCAATAAACAAGTTTCTCATACAAAAGCAGTCTTTTAAGAGGAAAACGCTAGAAAGACTAGAAATCGCGCTCTTGCACAGCTTTAAATCGAATGTCTTGGCAACACCATGCAAAACGTCCGACAAAGCCCATAATACTCTAAGCCAACTAGAGTGTATAGTGTATAGCTTAAAGAAGAAAACCTCGAAACGAAATGAAATTGTTTCGCCAAGACGCTGTTAAACTAATAAGCAATAAGTTGCTGTCATTGTATTGAACAGTGTGTGGGGCGGATGGGGGGTATGGGGATGGGGGGGGACACACAGTGCTAGTGAGCGGAAAAGTGGGTAGAACGACGGAAAACTGGGAAATGCAACTACTAGCTAGGACTTACATAAATGATTTTGTCTGGCGGTAAAATCTGATTAAGTTTTGCCCACGCCAAATGCGAGAAAAAGAAGTTTCCGGTTTGCTGTTAGTTAACAGCTATTAACTAATGTGGGCGTGGCGATCGGGCGTTAACTTTGCTTGCATTGTATACACTTACTTATAGTATTTAGTTTCTAATAATTATTATTACTTTCCGACATTTACGTTTTGTTTATACGCCTAAGCGGCTAAGCATGCCAAAAGCAGCAACAAATACTAAGTAGATTTTATGGCATTGCCAGAGATACACACACACATATATAGCTAATTATATTATGTATCTGTGTGTGTGTGTGTGTGTGTGTATCTGTGTGTGTGTGTATCTGTGTGTGAGCACTATATGGGCAATTGCATTTGACTGGCGCCAGCGGCAATGCTTAAATAAGCGAATACTATGGCAATTGTGCACAGCAAATATAGCAATTGAGGAAAAGCCAATTTGCCAACAGCAACAACAACAACAAGAAGAAGTCTGATCATAAACAACAACAAACATTAAAAGCAACAAAATTGCAACTTAATAGTAAACAAAACAGTCTTAATAAAAACAAAAGGGCATTGAATGCGCTCCCAAAGAAATCAGACGTCATCAAAATCATTGAGTCATTTACACTGAGCGAAATAAAGCAGCACTTACACGGGCAGCGAACAGTTGTCAAACACGAGATCCATATAGATCCATAAGTCGTCGAATGCCAGAGTTGTCTTTCACCCCACAACAGCATTGCAGCGAAATTACTTTGAAAGCATTGTAAATCTGATTTCCAATGAAACTAAAGACAAGCTTTTGCCAGAGTTGTCTTTCAAACGTATTTCACCCATAAACAGCATTGCAGCGTTTTGCACAACAACACTTTCAAGCGAATTGCAAGCGAAATAACTTTGAAAGCATTGTAAATTTGTCACAAAAGCGTTTGACTGACGCATTTTCTTTAAAAGATTTCCAATGCAACTAACGACAAGCTTTAGCCAGAGTTGCCTTTCGTATTTCAACTCCACAACAGCATTGCAGCGTTTTGCACAATAACACTTTCAAGCGAAATAACTTTGAAAGCATTGTAAATCTGTCACAAAGAACTAGATCTTTTAGAGATTTTCAGCAAACTCACACAAAATTAGCCTAAAATTGGCTTCAATGCATTGTAGAAAGAACCAGATGCAAGCAATTTTGTGCTATATTATGCAATACATTTGAAATTTGATATATACTTTATCGCTTATACTCAAATAATTGCTTATATGCAAAACAAAAGTTAGTTTCAGCGCGTTTTGTTGCAATTCCTGCCCATGAGCTTTTTAATTACTCTCCCGCATTCAATGTACATGTAACGCTGCTAAGACGCTTAGCTTGTTTAAAAATAATTGCTTATATGCAAAACAACAAAAGGAAGCAAAAAGGGTTTGCAATTTGCACACAAAAGTATCGTTTTTAAGAAAACCGCTGTCTTGGTTTAACTGCAACAAGTTGAGCGCTTATAAGAAACATTTTGCATACAAACGATTCAACATGTAACTTAATTTATTATTTAAAAAAAAAGAACTATTCTTTGTATTGAAATTAATTTAGTTTTAAAACAAGCACCGTTTACTTATGTGATTTTCTTTATATTTTCGTTACAGTTACGGAATGTCAATTTGGAAAAGTACTACGAGAACTTGGTTCCACCTGGTATGCGGATCTGGGACCACCATTTGGCGTCATGTATTGCATCAAATGTGAATGTGTAGCGGTAAGTTTAAAAAAAAATTAACCTTCGAATACTTCATTAATAGACTAATGTGGAGTATTTCCTATTGAAAAATTTCAATGCTGACGTCACAAGCAAGAAAGATTGAAGGATTTTGATCACCACCCAAGTCATCACAGTTATCCCATATCATAGGCCCTATGTGCCGTCACATATCGTTAGGCAACAAAAAAGCATCTATTCGTTTTCAATTTTTGACTTTGTAAAAGTGACGTCACTTTTTCAGAACACCACTTAACTACTCGTCTTAAATACTTATAAATTGATGACGCCCCATATGTCACAAGTCAGCACAGCTAGGCAACTTCATAGCCCCTATGTGCCGTCACAAATTGTTAGGCAAGAATTAAGCGTCTACTCGTTATTTTTGACTTTGTAAAGGTGGCGTAATTTTCTTAGTCTCGTCTTAAATTTTTACCAATTGATGACAACATCATTGCCCCTATGTGCCGTCACAAATCGTAAGACAACAAAAAAGCCTCTATTTGTAATAGCGACTTTACTTTTGCGAAAAAAAAACCCTAACACGCCTTGGCGTCGTGTCATATACGAAGAAATCCTTAACACATTGTAGTAAAATTGGGAGCATTGAAAATCTTTGTTGCATTTTTCAAGAACTTTCAAATCAAGCTTAATGCGAAATCGAGAACGAAGAAAATGATTACGTTCGAAAAGTGAGCAAGTTTTCCCTCTTCTAAAAAAAGTTGCACTTAACACAATTTTCTGGCAAAGTTTCGCTTTAGATACGAGCCTTTGCTATTAGTTTCAAACTTTTAACAAAGACCAGTTACCAAACTTCCAAACGCTACGAAACTTATTTGGACAGTTTACGAACTTGGGAAAACTATACAGCGCATTATGACGAACACTTCTTAGTTAGACAAGTAATTTGAATCCAAGGCTACAAACTTCTGTGCCACATCGTTGATATACCGCCTTTTGTATATGAATCCTTTGAGTTATACGCCAAAACGACTGCCAGAAACGGAGTAAGATGTTTAAAGGAAAATTTAAGAGGAAATTTTGATGCGTTGAAACAAATTGAGCCAAGTCAGTAGCGCTCGTAGACCAACTAATTGACTAATGACCAGCGGACATTTCAACAACATTGTGCGACAGCAACGACAATAACAAACATAGAGGAAAAACTAAAGAAAATGCTGAAAATGAAATATGCTAAGACGCATAATTTATAGCATTTTTATGCATGATTAATATTGATTTTAAAGGTCTTTTATTACGTGCAACAAAGACAGAGTATAGATTCAGCGACTTGACGTCACAAAACGTCAGCAAACAACGCACAAAAACTAAGCAACAAATTTGCATTGAAAACAATTGAAACAGCAAAAAGTACTTGGACATTGAAGCGAGAGAGAGACAGATGCTTATAAGAGTGTCTCTTTTGTGTCCTCGCAAAAAAACACACACACATATAGCTAGAAAAAGAGGCGAACGAAAATTAATTGATGCCATAAAGTCTTGGCGTATTTTTTTTTTTGGTATTTTTTGTGTATTTTTTTTTCTGCTCTGTTGTTACGGGTCTGCCGCTGACCAGACACAACGCAAATACCAAATATCTCACACACACACGCACACACACAACAAAATGGCGTCTGTGGCAAGTACTGCACTATGGCACATACATATTAAGTATACGCACAACTTACGCTTTAATTAAGGTGACAACAAGAAAAGCTGCTCGCTACCTGACATTTTTATCATCATTTCACCTTTTTATGGCCTCCAAAAGCATATATAGTAGCTGAATATAGCTGTGAAATGCCAATGCATAAAAGTCACTTTTTTATTAATTAAATATAATTTATGTTGCACACACACACACACTCCACGGCACATAAAATGATTTGGACGCTGCTCTTGTACTGCTTTTAATAGTAGCAAAAACGACCGAAATGTGTGGAAAACAACAGCAACAAGCTGGCGAAATTCGCAGGGCCGACTGACAGACGGACGGCCGGACGGAGGGGCGGACGGACGGACGGACGGACTGTGTATAAAAAATTGATAATAAAAACATCAAAAAGACAGACAACAGCCGACTGCAAAATTGACATAAGAAACGAAACTGAAGCGAATGAATATCATCAAATTATAAATACACACACATTTATTTTAATATTAAAAAGATTTTTTCTAAAATAAATACAAACGACTCAACGACAAGCTAAAATCAAATAATATAATGCAAAAACTCAGTTAATCACACTCATTAAGCTAAAGCTGAATGATATTTAAAAGCATTCACTGCACAGTGGGCCAACCCAAACCACAACAACAAATGACCTTTTGCCAGTGTGTGTGAATGTGTGTGATTGATTGCTTGAAGACCTTTCTCGGGAAGGCTACTCTGGACATAAGCGTAGAAGCTAGAGCACAGGGAGTACGTCATTCTAACGAATTCGACAGTCGTTGTCAACTACAGTTAAAAATCCGAAGCATCAACACACAGTACATCTGACGATAGTGATCTCTGCTACACATTTGCCTACGGAGACCAAAGTAACAACAATTGACAAGAGTAGTTCGCCGACGATGTTGCCAGAGTAGACGAAATCCTTGACCACATCAAAAGTACAATTTTCAACACCAAACTGAGTGTCAAACTGTCGCGTCTCTTTACTCGAAGGAAACATACACTTTGCCTCGACTCAATGTATATAAAGGTACTGTCATCGCGGCGACGTCAGCAGCACAGCTTCTTAATTTTGAATTCTCCTTTGTTATGCGTATTTAGATAAGTATGCATTGCTTTACTTGCCACTCCCCATTCGCTATTTCAGGCTCTCACAAGAGTCACATTTTAAGAAAGCTCGCTCAACGATGACTGTACCTTATTGGGCATACATTGGATTCACACCGCAACCAATGCTGCCAATATCATCTGCGTAGGCGACCAACTGCTCACTCCTATAGAAAATTTCTTGTTCCGCTGTACTGCGTCCTTTCGCAACACATTCTGCATCACAAAGTTAAAGAGCCATTCAAGCAAAGATCTGGCTGCCACATTTTCACTGTCTTCTCTGCTAGAGCTGCCGATACCTGCTTTAGACGTTAGCTAGATGATGACAGTATTAGCAGCAGAGCGAGCACGCTTACATTTTAGTTGCTATGTGCTGTTTTAGCAGTGAGAGCGAAAGGAATAGCATGCATGTTTATGTGAAATGCAGAGTTAGTCTTTAACTTAGAATTGAGAGTAGTTTCACGTAAGCGGTTAGCCGAGTTCCGTGGGGAAATTGCAGCAGCTCAAAATACTGTGATGAACTACGTTATCTGCAAAATGATGCAAAACAGCGTTGCCAGATATGAAATGCAACTTGATTTTGTCATAACGTTAAATGATGATCACGTTGTAAGCTGACTCGAATAGCATTTTAGTCTATCTTGATGTGCTGAAAGAACAACGCTATCTAATGTAGCTTAACAAAGTTGCCAGACAAGTGGACTAACAATCGGCTAGCAAGTAAATGCTGCCACCCAGCGTTGCCAGACATATTTAAGCACTCAAGCAGTACATAGTAATGCCAATTTTGATATAACTTCTAATTCTATGTAACTTGTTTCATTGCAGATACCAAAAAAGCGTCGCATTGTTGCACGCGTTCAATGTCGCAATATCAAGAATGAATGTCCACCGGCAAAATGCGATGATCCCATATCTTTACCCGGCAAATGTTGCAAAACATGTCCCGGCGAGCACAATGGTAAGTGTCTACACACAAATATATATATATACATTTATACAACTTGGCAGAAAAAATAATCATAATAAAAAAACAAAAGCATGCCAAACTTATGCGTCACATTGAGATCCCAGAAGATTCCTGACAACTGCAAACAGTCGGTTCAAAAAAAAAAAAATAAAAAAAATAACGAAAAAGTCGCTGTTTCGCTTTGGCATTATAAATTTTGAAAATGTTTCAATATTTTGACAATTTTGCAATTATTGTTATGCTCAATCAGAAAAATACGGCAGCAAAGGATTACGCGCTGCGCCAGATCTACATAGATGCCACTCATCTCATAGCTCCGATACTTACTCATAGTTGATGATAGCCAGCGAGCTATAAAACAGAGCAGAACCACACACACACACACACACACACACACATGCAACTGAAACGTTTGAGTATCTTGTAGATAAATCTAGTTATATATGTTTTATATGAATAATTAAGCGTTCGGTCATCGCAGCTGTATAGCACTTCTCAGTAGCCAAGCGAGCATAAAAAAAGCGACCAGACCCAATACGTTTTTTTTGGTTTTGGTTTTGGTTTTGGTTTTTGCTTTTTGACTGGGCGGCAGATCTGGGCGATCTGTGGGAATCTTTGGGTTCTGTTGCTGACACGAAATGGTCTTGGTCTCGGTCTCGTCTTCTTCTTCTTCTGCCAGCTAGTAGCTCTTGGCGGCGGCAAAAGCAAGCACGTAAATTGTTTATGAAAAATTACTTGGCCCGAAATGAAGGTCAACGCTACGCAATTTATATTTATTTTTTATGCCGCTTGTCGCTGTCCCCATGTGCCATAATATCGTATATTAGTGTTTGTTTTATTTTTCACATCTTTCTGTTTTTTTTTCATTTTCTTTTGTTTTTGCTTCTATCTTTATATTTTGTTCACTTTTCTTTTCGTCTGGCGATTATTTGTTGTATTTTCATGCAGCGTATAACAGTAACGGTCAGAGGGGTAAGGAGTGGATAGCATAAGTAACTGAAGGGAGTCAGTCTGTCGTGACTGTCGTGTCTGTGGTGCCTGAGGGTTCTGTCATGTCGTGACTGAGGTGTCTGTCGTGTCTGTCGCGATTTCGTGCCAGTCGTGACTGAGATGTCTGTCGTGCCTGAGGTGTCTGTCATGTCTATCGTTCCTATCGTGCCTGAGGTGTCTGTCTTGTCCGTCGTGCCTGTCTTGGCTGTCGTATCTGTCATGTGTTATCTGTCGCGTCTTTCGTACAACGCTGGATCATATTCAGAATGTGTTCCGGCTCCTTGACAAAGCAGCGGCACCTTATTCTGGCCCTTGGCACACCAGTGTAGACCTCGCTTGAGCGCTGGTCAACGGCATTTCATCCGGAGCACCCATCAGTAGGGGAAGCCAGAACGGAAGTACTAAAGTGTCGGCACCCTCGGAGAGGTAGAGGATTTTGCCGACCAAAACACCCAAATTTCAGCAATAGATTTTCAACTACACAAGACAGACCCTTTGAGTTAGTAAAGTGCTAATTGTCAAAAATGTTGTTCTTGTTATTTACAAACTACTTTTAAAACTATATCAAAATCGACTGAAAACTTCTGAACTTCTATGTCAAAACACCCAAATTTCAGCAATATATTTTAAGCTATATAAGCCAGACGCTTGGAGTTAGCAAAGTGCTACTTAATACAAATATTGCTCTTGCCATTTACAAACTACTTTTAAAAGCATATCAAAATCGCCTGAAAACTTCTGAACTTCTATGCCAAAACACACAAATTTCAGCAATACAATTTCAGCCAGACGCTTTGAGTAAGCGAATTAAAGCTTACCACAGGAGTTGCTCTTTTTATTAAAGGAACCTACTTTCTCTCTTTGTAACAAATCAAAATCGCTTCGGAAAACACTTCGATTTCACTAAACTGTAGCTTTCGACAAGGATTTGCCGTTTTAAGCGTCTAATTTTGAAAGACAAGTGAAGCTGCTCATGCCATGAAACATGGTACAGTGACTGACTCAAGGAAAATATGGTTGTTTATTGGTTCGTTGTCAGTTGGTTTTGTGTTTTACCATAAATTCAATTTCTTTTTTTTTTTGGTATTTAAAATATAAAAAAAAATTATTGTCATTTTTTATGGCATACATGATAGAACAGACAGGGACTGTGACTAGACTAGCTACTTAAGTGTGAGTGAGTGTGCGAGTGAGTGTGTGTGCTAATGTATTGTACATATGTTGCATGTATATTTAGCGCTCTTTTATTTATTATGCTTTAAAACATGAACATGAAAGCAACAACTACAACAAACAAAATGTATGCCATGCTATCAAAGATTTGACTGGGATATAGCTTAGACATGTACTATATAGAGAGATACTTATGTATCTATAAATCTAACTAAGTATCTGTGAGTGTCTCACTGTGTGTGTGTGTGTGTGTGTGTGTGTCTGACCGATTCAGTCGCAATGCTTTGGCTAATTTTCTGCATGAATTGAATTCATAATTAGAAAAGTTATGAGTTGGGCATAAAAAATGCGCAAAATGGAACAAGTAAAAATACTTAAACGAAACGCTCTCTCAGTGTGTATCTATGTGTGTGTGTGTGTGTGTGACATTTTTCACATAATCAACTGACTGCTGAATTCCAGTCGATGGCGCTGTTGCTGTGTGGCATAAGCCGCATGCCGCAGCGCCTGCTGCAAGTTTAGGCCACTGGCAGCAAACTGGTTGCAACAGGCGCTGCCGCTGCCGCTGCAACTGCCGCTGCAACTGCCGCTGCTGCAGCACATCATTAGTTTCCGTTTTGCGGCAATTTCTCATTTTATGCAGCACGACAAGGCGGCACACTGACAGTAACAGACTATCTAACTCGCTGACCAGCTAACTGCAGTTTATGCCAGCCGTTGACCTTTGGCGTTGCCACCCACTGCCATCATTTGTCATTTGCCAGAGTTTGACAGGCAGGCAACGCCAAAAATTTCACTTTTATAAGCATTAAACGGCTCAGTTTAGCTTTGGCTGCAACCGCTGCCCTCCGCCCTAAACGTTGTTGCAGTTGTCGCTGCTGCTGCGCTGTTGCTGTTGCTGCAACGTCAATTGCAACAACTTGGCGTTGTTGTATTGGTTGGCCAACTCGTTTGCCATAAATAGTTAGAAGGCACGGGCGCGGCTTTGCATGGCTTGGCTTGGTTTGGCTTGGCTTGGCCTGACTTGACTTGACTTGGTTTGACTTTGGTTGGTCTCACGCAGCCGCAGCCGCAGCTATTGTAAAAATATTTTTCAGCAACAACAACGCCAACGACAAGCACAACAGCAACAAGAAGCAGCAACGGCCATGGCCACAACACACAACATTTGCTTTTGATTTTCCAAAGTTATTTTTTGCCTAACTTGGTTATGTGCAAACGCTACACTGTGAGAAATTGGCACAGCAGCAATATGTTTACACTTTGATTTCCGTTACACTACATAGCAGTTAATTAGCAACAAAGTGTTTCACTTTGATTTCTGTTATTGGTACCAAAATAGTTACACCTCACAAGTGGCATCAAAATGTGTTTTCACTTTGATTTCCGTTACACTTCACAGCAGTCAATCGGCAACAAATTGTTTCACTTTGATTTCTGTTACATTCCTTTGTACTAAAATAGTTACATTTCACAAGTGTACATGAAATGCACACTACAGCAGCAGTCGCACACCAGCAATGTGTTTCACTTTGATTTTCGTTACACTACACAGCAGTCAATTAGCAACAAAGTGTTTCACTTTGATTTCCGTTACAATTCTTTGCACTTAAGTAGTTACATTTCGCAAGTGCTCAAATAAAGTAGTAAACAAGTTTTAATACGCCAAAATATTAGTCGTTTAAGAGTGTTCCCCCGTAAGACTTGGCCTTAAAAATGAAAAGCATTTCGCTGTAATGTCACAAGCGTTTAGAAGATAAGTTCTTAAATACCCAAAACGTGTTCAAAACTAGCTCCCGAGTTACTTGCCGAACCAAACCAGCTTTTAGCTTTTAACTTTGAACCGAAACTGCTTTCCCTCTTACGTTACGAGTTATATTACTGTTTTGCTTATCCAGTGTGCAAACTGCGTCACAAGTTCAAACTTTTTGTTCTTAGTATGCACTTTTGATTTGTGACGTGACATGCGTTTTTTCTGCCCTTTTTCTGTAACTATCTATACGATGCAAGCTTTCTCTGCTCTTCTATTTGCGGCGCCTCTCGAAGCGATACGGACCGCTCAAACAACCAATTTACATGCTAGCTGGTTTCTCTCAGTGTATTTAGTGTGTTCTTTTTGCAGTGCTCATTGCCTGCATAGTTTTGGCGCGCGCGCTCTCGCTCTCTCGATCTCTTTGCCTGTTGCTGCCCATCAATATCCTGGCCATATAAACATAAATGTTGGCAACGCGCATTTGGCGCGTCAACTTGTCAGCCATAATACAAGCACAAACATGCACACACATGCACGCGCACGCACACAATTGCTTCGTTAAAAGTCCATTTTTGGCGCAAGTCATGCAGTCATCGCATCATCTTGCAACTTCTTGCACTTGAGCACCATTAATTTATGCATTTTTTCGTTATTTTTTATAATGACATAACTCGAGCATTTTAACGCTTATTAAATTATCTCGTTTAGTTGCATTTCATAATGACGACACAGAGCGTGGAGCGGAGGAACATTGGAACACGGGCGGTCCAAGCGCGACAACCGAATCATCATTAAGCAACTACCAAAAAAAAACAGAAATATAAAATAGCAACATAATCATAAAATGATAAAAGAAAAGGTAGTTAGCTAGAGTTAGTTGTGCTGGCGCAGGTATTCGGATAATAAAAGTTAATGCTCAAGGAAGGGGCTACGTTCTTTGCTCTGATTTCGCAGCTGCCATTGCCTTGGGTGTCCATTAAGTTGACAATTTGAGTTGATGACATCTTTTGTGGTCGGACGGTCGGTCGGTCGGTCGGTCGTTGCGGCAACATTTCCTGACAATTAAGGTCTCGCTCGGCTGCCATCTCGCTCACACGCGCTGCATACCAAACTTTGTTGTTTACGTTTCGTTGGGTTTATAAGGATAGATATTTATCGGGCAGGCGTGAGCGTTTAACAATAAAATTTTCAACTTTATCTGCCGATCAGCCGCAGCTCAAACGTAACGTTCTATTAAGTGGCCACACACACACACACACACACATGCCACATAACGTGGCAACATGTTAATAGAACACAAAGAGCATTTTCCGCTGTCGAAATACTTACTTGGAAAAACTTTTGTTAATGAGCAGCTTAGCAGCTTTTGCTGTCTCGCTCAGTGTAAACGCCGCATACCAAAGCGTTGAATCAATGCCGTAGCCAAAGGTGTCGTTTGTCTTTGCGCTTTGTCGGCAACGTCAGCAACGTCATGATGAGCATCGTGTCGTCGTCTTTGTGAGCACGAAAACTCATTTATCTTGGCTTAAACAAAATACAAAATAAAAATAAATTCATTCATCTGCAAGCCAAAGCCCGGCCGGCGCAGGGCCAGGGCTACTCAAGGGCACACAGTGCGTCTGTCCCACTGTCCGACTGGCGCTGCTGGCTGCCAATAAGCAAAGAATGCACAAGACGCGTCAAATTGAAAAAAAAAAAAAAAGCCAGAAAACTGGATAAGCAGCCCGATGCGTTGGGACGCGACTGGGTACGGTCCCGGTCAGAAGTGGCTCGTATTAAGATCCAGCGATAAGATCGGACGGCATTAAACAGTACGAACGCAAAATGAAGCAACCGCCGCGCACCTCAATAAAATGCTATTCAAGGTGTCAGATTTGTCGCCCTTCATTATGCGCGCGCCCGCCGCTCCCGCCGGCTCCTTGGCCAGCGTCAAAAGTTTTGTGCCGGCGGCTTACCAATACAATAAGCGAAATACCAATGTTGCCAGCAGCTTTTTTTTTTTCTTCTCATTCGTTCTTTAATCAGCTTTATGCGATCTGGCAGCCAGCCTGGCTGGTTAACTGACGCGTCTGGCCGCCAGTGCAGTCCAGACCGGGCCAGACCGGGCCTGACCGGGCCAGACCAGGCCAAGCCAAGGCATGCCTGATTGGCTTCTAACGAACTCAGCCGGTGATTTATGTTTTTCCTTTGCTGCGTACGTCAATCAATGCGTGTAGCGGAAATGTCGTCAGCGTTGTCCACCTACTTTCACGCCAGTAAATGAGCGTGTCATAGCCAATACAACGCCCAGTGGAAAACCATTGTGTGCTGTTCCATTTCTAGGAACTTTAATTTGGTTAGGTTGCTGTGCTCGTTTACCTGCGCTCGACTCAATTTATGTACGATTAATGAATGCCACGGCTACGGGCAACCTAAGACCCTGTAGTATTAGTGGGCTTACCTGCGCTGCGGGCGATCCTAAGTCCAAAATGCTCATTCATGCGCATTTTCATTTCATTTTCATTCACAAGACGGCGGCTTTGAACCGTGTGTGCACACACATGCACAGCTGTGCGGTGCGCTCTCTTATCTAAATTCCATTTAACCGTTGTCAGTTTTTACAAAATGGTTAGGCTCTCTTTTGTCTACCGTTCTAGTTTAAGGTCCAGTTGTTGCTACATTGTCTCTAATAGTGTTTTCTTTTACAGATACGGATGTGGCTCTGGATGTGCCCGTGCCAAATGAGGAAGAGGAGCGCAACATGAAACGTGAGTACAACTTTAAAACTAAACAAGTAACAACCATTCTTAAACCTAAAGTAGTTGCATTGCAGCTTAGAGAAAGAGACTTAACTCTAACTTTCGGCAAGGCTCCTCCTCTTGCGACTCTCTAGACCAACTTCCAACACACTAACTCTTACTAACATAACACTACTTGCTATTTCTTTCACAGATTACGCTGCGCTGCTTACGGGCCGCACATCCTATTTCCTTAAGGGCGAGGAAATGAAATCCATGTACACGACATACAATCCACAGAATGTGGTCGCCACCGGTCGCTTTCTCTTTCACAAGAAGAACCTCTATTACTCCTTCTACACATCGGCGCGCATAGGTCGCCCACGTGCCATACAATTTGTCGATGACTCTGGCGTTATACTCGAGGAGCATCAGCTGGAGACCACTTTAAGCGGCACGCTCAGTGTCTATCAGAATGCCACCGGCAAGGTTTGCGGCGTCTGGCGTCGCGTGCCACGTGACTATAAGCGCATACTGCGCGATGATCGCTTGCATGTGGTATTGCTTTGGGGCAACAAACAGCAGGCGGAGCTCGCTTTGGCCGGCAAAATAGCCAAGTACACGGCACTACAAACGGAATTGTTTAGCTCGCTGCTCGAACCACCAGCCTATGTAGGCGGCAAGCCGGACGCGCAATTGGCTGGCGCTGGCGGCACAGCTATTGTGTCCACCAGCAGCGGTGCCGCTTCGTCCATGCACTTGACGCTGGTCTTTAATGGTGTTTTCAGTGCCGAGGAGTATGCCGATGTGCCGCTTAATGTTCGCATTGAGCTGCCCGAGCGCAAGGAGATCATCTTTGAGGAAATGCCACGTGTGCGTAAACCCTCAGCAGAGATCAATGTTCTGGAGCTGTCCTCGCCCATATCTATACAAATTTTGCGTCTAATGTCACGCGGCAAGCTGTTGCTCACTGTCGAGTCCAAAAAGTATCCACAACTGCGCATACAAGGCCACATTGTGACGCGCGCCAGCTGCGAAATCTTTCAGACGCTGCTGTCGCCACACAGCGCTGAGTCCAGCACACATAGCAGTGGTCTGGCTTGGGTCTATCTGAATACGGACGGTTCGCTAGCGTATAACATTGAAACGGACCATGTGAATACCAAGGATAGGCCCAACATTAGTCTCATTGAGGATCAGGGCAAGCGCAAGGCCAAGCTGGAGGATTTGACACCGAGCTTTAACTTTAATCAAGCCATTGGCAGCGTAGAGAAGCTGGGTCCCAAGGTCTTGGAGGCTCTCTATGCCGGCGAACTGGGCGTCAATGTGGCCACCGAGCATGAGAGCAGTCTAATACGCGGCCGTCTTGTGCCACGTCCTGTGGCCGATGCACGCGACTCTGCCGAGCCCATATTGTTAAAGCGTGTAGAGCATGCCGTCGGCGCGCCCACACATGCCATGGGCATGGCCTGGATGTCCATTGACAACGAATGCAATCTGCACTATGAGCTCACCTTGAATGGCTTCCAAGCCGCACATGCGCCGCAGGATTTGCAAATCTATCTGGAGGAGAAACCCATTGAGGCCATAGGTGCGCCAGTTACACGCAAGCTGCTTGAGGAATTCAATGGCTACTACTTGGAAGGTTTTGTGCTAGGCATGCCCTCCTCGGAGCTAATCAAACTGGAGACCAGCGTCTGCTATCTGGAAGTGCATGCCAAGCACAGCAAGGAGCTGTTGCTGCGCGGCAAACTCAAGTCCACCAAAGTGCCAGCGCACTGCTTTCCCATCTATACGGATAACAATGTGCCGGTGCCGGGTGATCATAATGACAATCATTTGATAACAGCCGATACCAAGTGCTTCCATTCGGGCCGCTTCTACAACGAGACCGAGCAGTGGCGCAGCGCACAGGACACCTGCCAGATGTGCGCCTGCCAGCGCGGTCATCCCACCTGTGAGCCCATCAAGTGTCCCACGGTCAAATGCAAGTCCGCCACTGAAGAGCTAATACAGCGCGAAGGCGAATGCTGTGCCACCTGCATGCCCAAGCGTCCAGACGGCGTTGCCGGCAGTCCCAGCGACTGGTATAGCACTTCAGCGGGCGCAACAAGCAGCGGCGCTACAAACAGCAGCGAGCTGCTGTTGCAGAAACGCGGCTGCCTGCTGGGTGATCAGTTTCACATGGCTGGCGCCACTTGGCATCCTTTCTTGCCGCCCAATGGCTTCGATACGTGCACCACATGCAGCTGCGATGCGCTAACGCTGGAGGTGCGCTGTCCGCGCATGATCTGCCCAACGTTGCACTGCTCCGAAAAGCTAGCCTATAGACCCGACAAGAAGGCCTGCTGCAAGGTGTGTCCCGAGGGCAAGCAAAGTGCACGCGGTGAAAAGCTGACGCCCAACAATCCCAATGTGCTGCAGGATCAGGCTATGCAACGCAGTCCGGCGCACACGGCCGAAGAAGTGCTGGCGGCTGGCGGCTGCAAAGTGGTCAACAAGTTGTACGAGAATGGACAGGAGTGGCATCCCGTGCTAATGTCACATGGCGAGCAAAAGTGCATCAAATGCCGCTGCAAGGTAAGCATGACTTCGAGAAGACTTCGTGAGCGAAAAACAAGCAAAACATATAACATCTCTCTCTCTCTCTCTCTCTCTGTATTTGCAGGACTCCAAGGTGAATTGCGATCGCAAGCGCTGCTCTCGCTCCACCTGCCAGCAGACGCGCGTCAGCAGCAAACGGCGCGTTTTCGAGAAGCCGGGCAGCGAAAGCGCTGCCGCCGCCGCCGCTGCTGCTGCGCCCATTGACGAATGCTGCTCGACGCAGTGCCGCCGCTCCAGACGTCATCACAAGCGGCAGCCGCATCATCAGCAGCGAGCGGCCAGCAGCTGAAGCTGCTGCTGACGCTGACGTCGCTGCAGCAGCAGTAACGGCAAACACAATGATTGGCCGTTGAGTTGGCAACACTTTTTGTAACTGTAACTGTAACTGTAACTGCAACTGTAACAGTAAGCGGTAACATAACGATTAACGGATTTTGTATGTATACAACGGGTGCACACACACACACACACACACACACATAAACATACATACATACATACATATATATAAATATATATATTTATTTAAAAAAAAAACAACAAAAAAACAAACAAACTTGTATTATATAAACTATAAAAACACACACACACAGACACACACACGCTAGCAGCCACCCACAACGACAAGCATTAGGCGTGCGAGACAGATAGAGAGAGACAGACAGAGAGAGACAGAGAGAGAGAGAGAGGGCGATATGGCGAAAGCGGAAACGGAAACGGAAAACGGAAAGCGGAAACGGAAACGAAACCAGTGCAGTTGCTTTAAATTCTACACGTCAGAATTTCGCTAGAAAGCATTTTATTTTCTTTTTTAACACAAATTTTATTTGTATACCAATTTGGAAAGGAAATTACAAACTGTGCTGTGTTTTGTTCTACATGATTTTCATGTTCATTTTTTTTTTTGTCAATTTTTTTTTATACTTTTTTTTAAGTTTGTTTATATTTTCAATTCATTTAAATGCCCATTTAAATTGCAATTTGAAATCACACAAAAAGAGAAAATACATATACATATATGGTCATTACACACATACACACACACACACATACACACACACATATTTCTGATAAATTAATGAGCTTATAATTTATGAGGAATAAAAAGCAGTGGGAAACGCATTTTGCGCGTGTCTTGCGTTGGGGGCGGAGCGTGCGGGAGGCGTGGCTGCTGCATAACTCAAACGTTGTGCGGCCTAACGCCAAACAAAAGTTTCGACTGATTGACTGAATGGCAAAAAAAAATTATATATATATATAGTTTTAAGCATGTTTTTCCAAAAAAAAAAAAAAACAAAACAAAAAATATATAAAAAATGTTGCAAAAAATACATACGAAAAACGTTAAAATTACGAAAAAGCATGTAAATGAAAAGAAAGCTTTTCAATGTGAAATTATTTTGTACTAATTGTTACTTACACACACACAAACACACACATACATAAACTGCATACAAAATTAGACATCTCTTTTTTTTTTGAACTGTGTCGAGAGAGTGAGAGAACTTTGTTATATATTTTTTACAAGCCAACAACAGCGAATAATATAATTTAAAACACAAAAAAAAAATTATATACATCATTTAAAACATTATGTGCATGGCTTTAATTTATATACATTTACACACACACATACAATGCTATAAGATACATTTTAGGCCTGAAATTGTTGAAATTCTCTAAGCAAATTTCTACTGTACAAAAATTTTTATGCAAAATTTATATAAAAAAAAAATATATATATATATATAAATGCCATGCACACACACACACATACAAGTCATACACACACACACACGCACATACAAAAAGAAATTGTATTAATTTTTATTATATTCTAATAAATTATTCTTATTATTATTTGTATTTGTATCTTTATTTTTTTTTTTTTAGTTTATATTATATAGTATATCTGATTGATTAATTATTTATAATTAATTAATTGCAACAGCTGCGCAGAAAAAATATGTCAAAAGCAAACCTTGTACTAATAAATTAAAACTTAGTGTTTATAAAAAAAAAATCAAGAAAAACAAAAAAAAAACCCACACAAAAACAATAAAACAAAAACATAAACATTTTATTTTTATGTTTGATATCAAAAAAAATTAAAAAACGTTTTTTTTTTGGAATTCGCACGTGACCAGCAAATAACTTTGTTTTATAGCAACTTAATTTAAACAGCCAACAAATTACGCTGAAGACAAAAACTGAAGTTTCAGCCGTGAAAACAGAAGAAGAAGAAGATTAGATCGCAAACTCTACATACACAGTTTTTCCACTTTGTTCTTCTACTACGCAAACGAACAACCCAAGAGAAACGTTTCCGCCATTCTCAAGTAAAAACTTGCCATAACATAGTTTACACCAAGGTATACTTAACAAGGTAGCTTAACTAAGTCGCAAGATCGGGTCAAAGTCCCGGAAACGTGAATACATGTACTAGGTGTTAGACCTAGTGATGTAAATCCAGACCAAAACATCGATGTTTACCATCGCAGAGGTCGATGCCTCGGACTAAAAATATGCATCGATGTTTTTTCGTTTTGTTTTTTTTTGTATTTGAAAAGTTTACTTGTTTTTATAGAAGGAAACTTCGTTGTATAATAGAAAGAAGACTTCTATATACTACAGATCAAAAAGAACTATGCTTAAATTGTGTAAACATAAATGTTTTGATTAGCGTTCCGGCAGGAGTTTGACGGCTTATGAGAATAAGCTTTAACATTATTTGTAAAACTGAGAATAAGACTTACTTTGGCATAATCTTGAAACTTGACTTTAGACAATAAAAGATCGGCAAAGTCGGCGTAATTAATGGTGATATTATCAATAGTTTTAAAAACATCGATATTTTGCTGATGCATCGCGTGTACCTGTATCTTCCGAAAATTCTCCTCCCGATCTTCAACATGCTTTCAACCTGCGCAGTGCAATTATCAACAAAAAGCCGATCCTATGTGCAGCTTATTAAGATATTTTCTTCAAATTTGCTCTATTTCGAAAAGCAAAGGTATTTCGTTGAAATATGTGTGTTGGTTTTCCTTAATTCTTCGAAAACTTCTGGCTAACAAATAGTTGCATACCATTCAACGTGGACTCTCCTCCCTTACTCTCTCTTACTGCATGGAGTTGCAGTTTGTGCGCCTTATCAACGGGTAGTTATCTAGTAGATCTTTTGGACTCGGAAGTCTGCAGCTAGATGATCGATGCATTATCGACTTTTGGCTCTTGTCTTAGTAGGGGATTCGCGTACCATCGTGATGGTGAAGATTTAGTCATCGTTAAGTTCTAAGATACAAAGGAAATGTCGTACAGTTTATAGTATCCGAATTATCGGCTGCAACTTGCGGTCCGAGTTGTTCAGTTTCCGAAGAGATGAAATACTATCACCTCTTAAACGCAACAGCTCTTTTGCAAAATATGGCTAGGGCTAACGATCGAGATCTCGTTGATCGAAACAAAGGTGATCGCACAGTAAGCGTCAATTGCCGTGGTATTAGTCTACTTTGTATAGCATATAAACCCCTATCAAGCGTGTTATTTGATACACAACAGACAAGCCAACTTGCGAGTGCGGCCTGCTCCGTCCAATGCCAAATCCTGGAAAATATCCACGAGCATCAAATCGATAACCACCATCTCTTCCAGTTTGAAGTTTGGTATCCCTGTAAAGCTGGTGCGACTTTGCAGAATGACGTTGAGTGTACGACGCCCTCGCTGCGATTCCTTCAATTTTGCGATTGAGATTGTTTTATGAAGAGCCCAAGGCTCTTCAGAATGCGACTATTGTCTTTGAGAGTGTCCAGTTGCTTGCCTAGCCAGATGATATTGACATCATGGATAGTTCTAAGCGAGCAGTATCGAAGCCTCAGGGGCTATTAGATCCCTGGTTGGGTATGGTTGCTTGGTGGGTGGACTCTCAGGTTTATGTTGAAAACTATACCTTTGATGTTGTCAACGATTTCTTCGAACTTGGCACCAACGTCACAGCTAAGAACGATGTCAGTATGGAGATAAAGTGGATACTGTGATCTCAGTAGGCAAAGGCACCACTCTCGCCAGGATTACGCTTGCCAATCGACGCTGCTAGGATTCAATAGGCAAACGAGTAGTAGATGAAACTAGCAATCAATAAGACAGTCATGCTTCCCGTTTTGCTGGATGCCGCTAAAGCATGGTTGGTGACGCAGTCGGTTGTACATATTCTTGGAGTGTTCGAGCGGAAATACTTCCGCAGTCGATGGAACGACGAACTCTACATAGTCAAGCGAGAGCTAATTTCTATCTGTATGGATGCAGTAGCGCCTGGTATACAAGGCGGCGGTTGAAGGCTGTCAAGGGCAGGCCGTGTCTTCGGCCTATGATATCACCGATTAGAGAAGGCGCGTACAGAACAGGGATGCCTGAAGGAGTGCTAATGGGTAATACGTAAAGGTAAAAACCATTCTCGTGGAGAATGTGAAACATTAAGTCTATCAACCAGAAGACTCCTAACTCCTTAGGCACTTAACGATTACGAAATGGGTTTCACCACACTATGCAACGCCCTCTATGGGAGTACATTAACAATATTTCAATAATGTTAGACAGTAAAGTAAGTAAAAGTAAACTACAACAGAGAAAAAAGCAAACAAACACAAAGATCAGGCAGCAAATGGCGGCTAAAAGCATTGAGCGGAAAAAACTGAAAAAAATTGCAAAAAATACAAAATATACCAAATGGCAAGCAAAGCCAAATCCAAATCCAAAGCCAAAGTAAATGAAATCGAATAATTAAATATTGGCAAAGTCACACCTTGTTGACAATTATTGACAAGCTGATTGGCAAACAAATGAATGCGTCGTAGACGTCGACATCGGCACCGGCATCGGCAGCGGCAGCGGCATCGGCATCGGAATCGACATCGATTCTATCATTGGCGTAGTTGTTGTTGGTGTTGTTATTAATTGCCAACTGTGTGAGGGGCGCGGCATGGCATCGACATAGTGTCATGCTGGCTACCGAAACCGCAAGGGCGAACCTCGGCATTTATGTATGCAAAGCGCCCAAAACACGCTACACTGAGAAAAAAAACCAAACAACTTAGTCAAGCATTTCGAGCGTCAATTAAACCATTCCGACTTCGAAATGTTATCTATCTATGATAGTATTATTTCAGCTCGAAACTGCACGCTTAAGCTACTGTCAAACGGGCCGATTTACTCAACCCGTGGTACCGAAAGTAAGGGCTCGGTTGGCCCTCCCCTTTTAGCCCCGACAGGCTCGGATTTGGCGAATCCCGCCAGTTTTGGCAAAAATGCCCGGGACTGGTAACACACGCACCTCTTGTGGCGTGTGAATATGACATCAGCAAATGATGTCAGCAGCATTAGACCATCTCGTCGTCATAACACCGGATACATCCCATACGCCATTCTGTATTTTCACTGCATACAGAGGGCAATCACAACTGACATGAAGCCAATCTTTGAACACAGCACCGCAAGGGCATGCAAGCGAGTTACTAAAACATATTGTATGTAGCAAAGCATTTACTCGATGGCCTGTCAGCAGGAATTGAGCGCGGAGACTAAAACCAAAGTCTCGCCGGCTGTAGACGAAGCTTACGTCCAGGAAAAAGCGGTGTGTCACACGTCCGTGTTCGGCACTGTCGGGGTGCTCCAGCGAGTACCTGCATAGCAACATTGGATACTATGCGTCATACAGGCAAGCAGCCACGCAGCAGTCCTGCCCTCTCCGCCTCATCTCCTGGACGGCGAATATGTCTGCACATCCTGAGAGCATCCGCCAGCTGGGCAGAGCACCATCCCAATTAAGGGTCCGAACATTCCTAGTGCATACCCTCAAATCATAGTTCATTATACGTTTGCGGCGTGGGTCGCCAATTTACGGCGTATTCTTATCCGAGGCTTTCATAGGAATTAAAGTTTCCCGTGGTGGATCGCAAGCCCTACGCACAACCCTTTTAAAGCCTGGGGTGGCTTCGATGCGCACATTAGCTCTCTACCCCAACACTGGGGGGCATCTAAACAGGGGACACCATATGGAGGTTGTGCTTCCTGCCCTCTCCATCGCTGGATGGCGGTTATGTCTGCTTTGTACACCCTGCGAGCATCAAGGGTCCGGACATTCCAGGTGCATGCGGTCCCGGCGTGGGTCGTCAATTTCTTTCGTATTCTTATCTGAGGCTTTCTCGTAGTCTTACATTGGAATTGAAGTTTTCCATTTTTTCGCGAATTCCTCAAAACCTGAGGGTGACCGGAAAAAACTGAGTACGGAGCTATATTGAAGGAAGGTTTTATAAACATTATAAACCATCAGAGTTCTTGAATCGAGTTGAAAAGTGTAATTATCGGCAGGCTAAAAATGGAATGTATGACCAACACACTGCAGACGTTTAACGTGTCTGTAAGTCGTTTCTTGCAAGCAGATTGAAAGTTAGATATATTATGCGGATAAGGATTAGCATAGTTCCGAAGACGAAGGTGATGATGACGATCCGAATGCGTATAGCGAAGATGAAGAGAAAACGGAATTTGAGCCAGGTATAGAAAGAGCAATATGGCCCTTTGGAGGGCCGAGAGGAAGTTCTGCAAATTCTTATCAAAATCATTTCATGCATTAACAGTTGTGAGCCACTTTTAAGAGGAAAAGTTGACTCACGACGGTCTGACCAAGACGCCAAGGAATCGGCAAGCAGGAATAATTTGGACAGAGGTTGAGGTAGAGGTAGAGGTAGAGGTGGAGGTAGAGGTACAGGTAGAGGTACAGGTAGAGGTACAGGTAGAGGTACAGGTAGAGGTACAGGTAGAGGTACAGGTAGAGGTACAGGTAGAGGTAGAGGTAAAGATAGAGATAAAGGTTGAGGTTGTGCTTAAGTTTGATCGCGCTGGTTCAGATAGTACTATATTTATATAAAGACAATAAAAAACTGAGCCTGAGTCATGGCATTGGAATTTCTATAACATACACACACACCTCTGCTTTTGCGCAGTGTAGAGCGCAGCATCAGTTAAGCCACCAGCCATAATGTGCCCAATCGTGGACGACGGATGCCTGGCATCCCAGATTAGCATCGATGCCGTTAACGTAAACGTTGACGTTGGCGTTGGCTTTGCCGCTTCGACGTTTGACGTTGGCGTCGTGTTGACAGTATCGGTAGCATCTTGGCTTATATGGCCAACAGCGTGGTTGTTTTTGCTTTGTAGCCATTAAGTTATAAACAATTTCCATTTGTTGTATTGCGTTTTGCAAATCATTTAATGCTATCAACTAATTAAGTTAACCAAACCTTTTTGCCATACACTAAGAAAAATGTGCTGCAATCAATTGAAACCGTAGTTAAGAGCTGGCACAACAACGATTTTGAGCTGAAAATATTCTTAAAACGTGTAATAGACCAAAACGTATACCATTGACAACTTTTTAGAATCAAAGCTTAAGTTGATATATTTCGTGCAACAAACTCTTTTTTTGCTCAGTGTAAGCAATTGTCACCACACGGCCATGACAGCCATCCAATGAGATAACCAGCCCGAGAGTCAGTCAATCCAGCACGACTTCAGTAAGATGTTAGATATCGGCTAGTCCATACTATAGCACTATCAAGTAACTGGCTTGTGATCACGGATCTGAACCATTGTACCAATATATTACTTAGAACTAGTTAAAAATTACGTGAATCGAATATAAGAAGTATAGGCAAATGATTTGTTTGAAAGGCAATTTCTTTTAACACTTGTGATCAAGTCGTTGACATACACTAAGAGAAAAGTTACTAATTTCTATCTAAAGAAGAAGAAGAGCCTCCAGCGCGGCCGCCTACCCGAAAGGTTTGACTAACACCTTAGGCCGGCCCAGGTGAAAAGTTAGAAAGGATTCATCGCAGCACCTATTACGCGTTCTCTTTTAGAGCCATGATTCATACGTCGGAGGACCAGCAAAAGCACGATTTTCATGCTTTTGTATGAGGTTTTAGTACACGATGGCATCTATAACTGTAATAAGTTCAACACGATGTCATAAATGGGTTATAATTCTGTTGGAATTCTGAGTGGTCTGCTTTATGGACACTGACTAGAATGAGCATCACCAGCTCCTATGTCTGTAGGTTTTATTTGTTAATATTATACTCGCAGCACATACTAATTGAGGCTGAGAAGAAGAATGTGTTTCTTAGACGGGTATAGAATCTCGATGTTTAATGCAACCCGGTTAGAAACATTCCAGAGCTGCTACAGACAGTGTCACTATTAGCTCCTTGGGCGGCACAATAGAGCACAATAACATATTAAAACAGGAAGGCATATCTTGCAGTGCACACTGTATCTAAAGTACCCGCTGCATTGCGAGGAACCCTAGGCGGAATAGACAAGAGGAGAAGATATCGCTTGGCCAACCGGGCGCTCGTGACAATCCTGCAAGGGTCGTCATGAATGACTCGGTTACCAAGCAGTATACCTCAGCGAGAGGCTTGTCCCTAAAGGACAGAGCAGAGCTCTGCTGCTCGACACTAGGAGACCCTGCAGGCGCTGAAACTATTGAGTGATACTCAAACGCCGCCTACTGACACACCCAAGAGGGCATGCACAAAGACGGCAACAGGCCCCATTACACCCGCGGAAACGGCGAACGGAGACTGCCCACACCCGCTGATGATGTGGAACGTCCCACAACATCAATAGCCGCGGCCAGAGCTACTTGAAAGCAGTCCCATCCATTTCGCAACAAATGCAGAAAGATCTATCCTGTGGGTTTACCCACATGAGACGCTCACCACTGAGGAGCTGACAACGCTAGAAGAAACTATAATCAAGGAAGCGGTCAACGGGTGGAACGTCGCTGGTAAATGAGAGCAAGACGAAGTATATACTTTCTTCGTGTAGAGATACACAGCGGTTGGACACTCAGATTAATGTTGAGAACTATACTTTTGATGTTGTCAAGGATGTCGTCTACCTTGGCACCACCGTCACAATGAAGAATGATGTCCGCATGGAAATCAAGCGGAGAATCACTCTTGCTAATAGGTGTAACTTTGGTCTTATTAGGCAAATGAGTAGTAAAGACCACTCCCGCCAGATGAAACTAACACTCTGTGAGACGCTCATGCTTCCCGTTTTGCTTTATGGCGCCGATGCATGGCGCGGTCTGATGAAAATGCCCTAGAAGTGTTTGAGCGGTAAGTATTCCGTAAGATCTTTGGCCGCTAGAATGAAGAACTCTATGAGCTCTACGACGACATTGACATAGTCAAGCGAATTAAAATTCAGCGGCTCCGCTGGCTAGGTCATTTTGTGCGTATGCATGAAGTAGCACCTGCGAGAAAGGTATTCAATGCGCGTGTCGAAGGGGCAGACCATGTCTTCGTTGGAAGGACCAGGTAGAGAGTACACTAGCTACCTTTGACACCTGGAGCAGAGTTTGCATGATTTTCTCGCTGCAGTTCAGTTGCTTTCGCTCTCTAGAGACTGTTTTGTGTACCAGGAACAGATTTTGCGCACTTTCTGTGGGGCCATAATGTGTTATAACCATAATAATCAATTATCCGACTTGACACCGTATGCTGATTGAAAAAAATATGCAGCTATTTTTATTGATGATGTGTCTGTGTGTAAGTGTTATAACTGTTGAGCAGGTGATCGAGCCAAGCATAAATATTACAACTTAATTGCGTATACGCCATGTGCGCCGATACGATACGATACGTTTTTAGTTGACTATTTTGATTGCAGTTGTCACAATTGTCCACACCCAATGCGACAGCGTAGTGACTGAATGAATGAATGAATGAATGGATGGCTAAATGGCTGCATGAGAGACTGATTTACTGTTTAAACTGTTGATTGACTAACTTATTAACGTATAAAATTGCGCATTTTGTTTGCTTAACTTGCTTGAAGCCTAAAATTGGGCGCAAACATAAGTAGTAACTTGACGTGTGTTAACTTGTTTGTTTAAAGTTACTTGAAACGAGTATCTGTAAATACGCTATGAGTGTTGGCTAATTGGCTGTTTGGTCAGCAGCTAAGTTTATGCAAATTTATAAGGGTCAAATCATGTTGACACTCATGTCAATGGCTAATTGCAGCTACAAGCTCAATGGACTTCACTCCTACACACAGTCCGTAGCAGCTCTATTCGTACTCCAAACCCACATTGTCAGGCAATAAAATGGCACACATATCTACTTGGTAGAAATCTAAGCTCCAAACTGCCTACGCTTAAGTCTTCTTAGAAAGAAAAAGCATCGTTCACATTAAAAAATATATTTGACAATACAAACATAGCATCGAGCGATAATCGATAACCGATAAACGCCAACTTCAACGATGATTAGCTAGTTGCAAAAAATGTTTACGCTTCTTGGTTGATGCTTCTCAATGCTATTCAAGTCAAATGGAGCTTGTGTTTGCAGATCACAAGTAAATTTCCTTTTCCCTGCAACATCGGCCTTCGGATGCTGCAAAACTCATATGTCTAAACAGTTTTGGCAACATTTCGAGCTCAACTTACCTTGTGAGAGGAACTGCATCTGCCCGCTGGGGCGCTCCCATGTAGCTGATGACGGAAAGCATATTTGTAGCCAGTATGTGCCAATATGCCCGCAACTGTCAAATTTTCAAGTGCAGCTGATATCACATTATCTATATCTTCCACAGGCTTAAGGCGACGGGTCGTCTTCTTGACTTGCTCAATTATTCGCTGTTTTGAAACGAAAATATCGCTTTTCAACTGTAATTTACAAATAGCCTTATGAATGTGGCGGTTAATCTTTTTTGGAATGCCAAAGGTGTCCATGGTATTTACAGTTGAGGTACAAAAATAAGTTACAAATTTTGAGCAGAGAAAAAACTGCTTGTTTTCAAACTAAAGCGAAGTAGGATTTCGAAGTGATTGATGTGAGTTTTTAGAGTTGCCTACTTTGATTATGTTAGAGCAGAAAAACAATCTTGCCTCTAACTTAAACAAGTTCACGTACAACCTGCTCTTAGTGCCTCCGGTTAGCTTTTATGACAACCGAGCAGTGTTTTGGGCCAAGTCTCACTTGGACTTTAAAGAGAGTTGTGCGTAGAGCTTGGAATCCATCTCGTAAGAGACCGTCAATGTAGTTCTTGTCCGAAGCTTTTGCTATCCACGTGAAGAATATAGCAAAAGCACCTTACTCGGAATGCTGATTTTGTTCAATTGGTATAACCGCTATTCTAAGCTATCTTATATATATAAATTATAATTATATTATAAGCACAAATTCTGTGTGGTATCGATTACTTCGCAGTAACGCTTTTTTTTCGGTGAAACTTATACCATTTGAAAGCTAAATAGCTTGCGGTTTTGCAGAGTATAAGTTTTCACTCGAAACGTTGCGTTTTAGTCAGGTAAAAACTGATTTGAAGTAAAAAAAACAACGAGCGTCTAGTTATTATTATCAATGAAGAAGCTTTTTAGTCCATTACCATGCGAAGCCGGAATGACAAAAGACGTCGGAACACTGTATCAGTCTTTACGGAAATCCCCACTGAACCTGAATATACATTTGGACTTTGGACGTAAGTTCCGCATTACTAGCTTGGTTTCCAACACATATTGCCAAGCAAATGAGGCAACAAGACGAGGAAAATTTTAGAACAGTTCAAAGGAGAAGAAAAATAAGAAAAAAGTACCTCTTCAACCGAATCTTCCCGAATCCCGTAAGAAATCGTGTAGACCGAGCAAGGGAGAGGTATCAACCTGCCTCAGGTAAAGAGTATTATCTCTAGGCAGCTCGCACCATCTGCCATTGGGAGGGAGGTCTAACGTACATTAGCTCACTTCTCTAACCCCCAGTGGTAATTAGAGAAGCTACCAAGGGGTTTCCAAAGGTGTAGTTAGTGATCAGCGAGTTTCACCTTGTGATAGCAGAGCCCAGGCCCACGCATTCGTGTCCCTGCAAAAGCCGGACTGGGTTCTGTCGGGTCGTTCTCTTCAAGACATGGCGGGCATGTTGCGCCTTGCAATGAGACCCTTGTTGGCTAGAGCCCTAGTTGGATTACTCACGTGTTAAACACATTTAGACTGCATTTGGCCAATAAGCGTAACGTAGATCCTTCTTCTTCTGACAAAAAGAGGCTTTTGGAGGCCTTTGGGCTGGGTATGTTCACAAAGTGTTTACCCGCGTGCTAACCAGGAGAGGATTTCCAGCTTTTCTTACATATTTTGTCTGTATGGCTATCACGCAGACAGGATTTATCGACTAAGGACCTATTGAATGTGCCTTTGTTTGCCAGTAGTCACTCACTGACCACTATCGACGTTGCCCGAGTCAAATTAAGTTGCATACAGTTATGCCGCAAAGGTTTCACTTATAGATTCAGCTCACGGCATTTTAGATTGTGAAGAATTTGGTCAGTAGACTTCCAGACGCACATGAAAAGCTTATCTCTTCATCGATAGACCAACTAGCACTTAAAAGATATAGTTGTTTGCCTTGAGTCTTGGATCAGCACAAATGTCTCTCTCTGTGGGTAAATAGTACAGCGGACACTTTTCACTCAGCTAGCAAAGAGTTCCTCCGCAGTATCTTAACCCCTAAAAGTCGGCATTCATACGCAATCCCTCGACCCAAACAATGTTTTACCAACTCTTAGGTTCGCGCTACTTTGATGTCTCGAAATTCCATTGGCAACATGGACTTAAGACATTTTTTGGATACAACAAACATCAAAGATAAGCCAAAAAGATGTACATACAATACATTAGTGCATATACTATGTTCAAAATCCATTTTTGTCCGTTTGTATATATGTGTCTTCTCTCTGTGTGGGTTAGGCATTTTGCACACACTCCCAAAACAATCAACCAAGTTTTGATTCTTATGAATTGATTGCCAATTTGGCCAAAAACATGTTGGCCAAAAACGTTTCTTGCTGCTGACAAATACGTAGCTTCAAAATTATAAATGCAGCCAAAAGTGGTCACTGAAGATCATAAAGCAACATGGAAAAGTCATAAACCAAAGCAACAACCAAATGCACAAAAACGACCAAAACAACAAAAACTCTGGCCAAAAACAACACTGACCGGCAACAACAATAAGGAGAAAGAGAGCGCGTAGGAGTTGCGGCACAATGAATGAGAAAAGCCAAGACAAGACTAGACAAGACAAGACAAGACAAGACAAGTCCAAGTTGGAACGGGCGATTTGCAAAGTGTGAAACCAATTTGTCAGCATGACAATAACAGTCAAAAGCCATAAACATAATAATAATAGCAATGATAATAATAATATTTAATAAAACATCAACAAAATACCTCGATAATAGTGCGGTACGGGCCGCTTAGGCTGCCGTATTTATATGGGGGCGTATGCGTAATATCTGCGGTACATATGCATGCACTGAGCGAAAAAGTCAAGCAACTCGAAACGAAACAGTTTTTATTTTAAGAGAAGTCGAAATGGCTCAAGGTTAGGTGATGAGTCAGTTTCATCTGAATAGCTCAACCTATGTATCCAAGATTCGAAAAAACTATCAAAAAACCAGCTTATAATTCTTGTTCTAAGAGAAGTTCTAATTGGTCAAGACAAGTTTTCAAGATTCTAAAAAAGCTTTCGAAAGATGGCCTTTTGTATTTTAAGAGAAGTCGGAATGGGTCAAAGCAAGGTTCCGAGATTCGATGGCTTTTTTGCCCACATTTCGATTATTTTGTAAGCTATATATATATTATAAATAAGCTCACACTTGGTATTTTAAGAGAATCAGAATGGACCTTTTCAAGATTCAAAAAAGCTCTCGAAAAAACGGCCTTAAACCCTTTATTTTGAATAGAAATCAGAATGAGTCAAAGTAAGTTACCAAGATTAGAAGAAATCTTTTTGAATTTTCATATTTAAAGTGTAGCTGTTGCTGTTATCGAGCTTTATAATATGAAGCATGTTGCAAGCTATAATCGGCATTAATCCGGGAGTTGCGTCATGTTCAGAATATTTAAGTTTCATATGAAGTTTAATTGATTGTATTAAAACAAAAAGCGTCAGCAATTTCTTGTGAAGTTCAATTCGCACACTCGAACCTAGACATAACAACTGCTGGCTCACCTTGGGGTTTAACCCGACGCCACTTACATGCCGTGATGGTGCCACAGCAAAGAGCTTGAGATGGCGCTAGCTTAAGCATAGTTAATTGCGCCACATAAAGTTCGTCGTTCCAACGAGTGCGGTTGTCGTTGCCAAGGCGGAGTGGGGCAAAGATCTTACGGAGTCCTTTCCGCTCAAATACTCCAAGGGCATATTCATCAGACTGCGTCACCACCAATTCTTCAACGCCACAAAGCAAAACGGGAAGGATGAGCGTCTCATAGAGTGTTAGATTCGTCTGGCGAGAGTGCTCTCTACTAATCATTTACCTGCTTAGACCAAACTAACATCTATTGGCAAGAGTGCCTCCAGCCTTGAACCTGCTTCGCTATATCCACGCCTTCGTCTATAGTTGGGGACATCGGGAAACTAATTCCGGGGGCAGCATTATTCTCATCATCGCCCGATAGCACCCTATGCATCTACTACAAGAAGTCCCTCTGCATCGCTACAGGAAGACGGACCGGTACTCATTCCTTCAACCAGACGCTTGACTTTTTGGAAGAACTGTAGGCTTATGATGGGCTTAAAAACCAAACAATGGCTGACCTTTTGCCGAATCAACCCGCGGAGTACATTTACCTTGATTACGCCGATACCTCTCATCATATCTATACAAAAATAAACACAGAACTTTGATTATTAAGCGAAAAATGGGTACAAGGTGCCGACTGTCTGCATCACAGCTCTTCTCTCAGTGTACATACAAGCGAATAGAATTCAGTCCAGGGGTCGAATGAAAAGGGTTGGAAGACATTTTTCATTTTAATTGAATTATAAATGCTGGCTAATAAAATCGATGATGTAAATTGTACTCGCTTGCATTTAACACCTTCAACTATGGAATTTCATCTATTTTTCATCTATATTTACCGACATACTACACCCCGCCATTACCTTCAGGTATGTGTTGTATGCTTGAGGAACATGTTCCACTGGCCGCACATAGCGCAGCGATTTTAATCGCATGCAAATCGCATGCAAAACGCCAACGAGAGATAGACACCGCGTGGCTAAGGGAGAGGTAGAGAGAGAGTGTGTGTGGGAGCGAGTAACAACAACGAGCTACGAAAATACAAGTCCGAGTTAAGATATGCCGTCAGCCGGCGGGTAAATTCTATGCCATGTAATTGTAACGAAACAATCAAAATCAATTGCAAATTAAATTACAAATTGATTACCTCACTGAGTCATTAATTAAATCTATTGGCAAAAAATGCGAAAAAAAAGTGTATATAATAAACATAAAACTAACTACTTTCGGTCTGACGAATTGCGAATACGCTAAGATGGGCATCCACAACAACTCTGAACACCAGAAGCCAAGATTTCCGAAGTACGTAGGATCCAACGCACAGCCAAAGTTGTAAGCCCTCGCCAATTAACTCTCTGCAGCAACAGGTGTTGTTCATAAATGACGTCACTACGAGTTTTCAGATTTTGAGCATCCCTTGTCACAAATCGTCACGTTAAGGCAAGCGAATATGACGGCACTTACCATTATAATGACAAACCCCTTTTTCAGCCATTATAGATTTGGTAACAGTGACGTCACGTTACCGGCACACTCTTGACCCCCCGTCCAGTGCTGACCATATGGACTTTGGATGCATATTTCACACTCCTTGTGTGCATAAGATGCACTCATGATATGCAGCGGGTAACGTCACCGGCGATAAGTGCAAAAACGCTTACCCTTATTCTTGACTGTCCAGGTTCCCGATCAAAAAGTCCAGGTTCCCGAAGCCTTGACCAAAGCAGAACTGTTTTTGGTATTAGTGTTTAATGCTGTGTTAAGACTGCAACATGCCCCAACCATATGAAAGAGAGCGAGGATCTCGCTGGACTCATACAGAGCTTGCTGCTTGCCTGCTGAATCGTTTGGTGTCCATCAGAAAAAAAAACCTTCTTTTCAATTTGGTTGCCGAAAGTCGCTTGGAACACCAAAACAATATCATAGGGTAGCAAATTTCATACTTGAGGGCTTCGAGGCGCAGGAGTATGTGGTGGCTGCGTATTTGGACATTAAACAAGCCTTCGACAGAATTTAGCATAATGGACTCCTCTGTGAAGTCAAGCAGCTGTTGCATACTCAACTTCTCTGGCTAGTGCGTAGCTACTTGACGGATCGTTCCTACTCGATGATGCTGGATGGTGTTGAGTTTAGAGACAGGACCATTGCAGCTAGTGTTCCACAGGCAAGTGGTTTTGGGCCCAAGCTTTTCACACACGACATGCCCACAGGCTGCGAAATCGGCTTACAGGACTCACAAGACCTGCTCATCGACACTTATGCAAAAGACACGGCCATCCTAACCAAAAACAAGCATTACTTGTAAAGCTTTGAAATGTGGGCTAAACGCTGAAACATAGGCATAAATTCAAGCAAGTGCGTCAATGTGACTGCATTGGGATCTGGTGCCCTTGTGTATACTTGCAGGAACAACAGCTGGAGCAACACAGCAGTTACAAGTACTCGGACAGGCGCCTGACCCTCGGCAAACATATCTCCAACGTCACAGGCGGCCTAAAAACAGAGTCAGCATACTCCGATAGCTCCTAACCAGCAAAAAGCTATCCCGTAAAAACACATAAAGTCGTGCATAGCTCCTAAGCTATACCTAGCACCTTCATTGCGAACAACGATGTCGGCGAGGGAATCCAGAGAAGGATCACTCTTGCCAATAGCAGTTTCTTTTGTGGCAATAGAGAAAGGTCGAAGAAACGAAGCTAAAGCGACAAGAAAACCTTTCTTCCCAATCTTCAAAGCATGTGAATTAGGAATTGAGCAAGATTAACATACTCCAGCGGCCTAGCATTCAGCTGGCCAAGTAAACCAGCGAAGGGTAAGTCCGTGCTTCCATTGGAACCCAAGTAAGCGCAATGAGTGCAAGCCATTTAAACGATTTAAAGTGCTACAAAGTATAATATGTATCCGTTGGGTTTCAAAATTGGTGAAAGAAGTTGCACAAATAAATGGTCCGGCCAAGACAAAAGCCCAACCATAATATCAGCCGACTTAGAGACGGCAGTCAGTGAAGACTAAGATGAGGACAGAGGAGTGCGGACTGCGACTGCGACTGCGACTGAGATTGAGACGACGACGTCGACGGTGCACGACATTTGCTAAATTATTGCCAGAGTTAATGCAGCCACAGTTGGAGCCACAGTAAGATCCAGATCGAGGACAGTTAGCTGTGGCGCTCCACATAAGCGATACGAGTTGTTTGCCACCATTGTTGCTGTTGCTAGTGTTTGTTTAGTTTGTTTGGCCGTGCCCAAGCCGGCGCTGTGTCAATCAGCAACAACTACAACAACGACAACAAAATAAAAGCAAAAAGTATTTCCTTTTTCGTACATTTATACTCTTCTTAAGAGCGAAGAGTCGTACAAGTTTGGTAAAAGGGTTTGTGCTGCATGGTGATCTTCAGTAAAGTTTCTCCTCAGCGCCATTGGCAAGCAGTGCAGTTGAAGTTCAAGCAGTTGAACATGCAATAGTTAATGAAGGGTAGATGGTCGCCATCATCATATCATGACATTTTCCATATTTTCTAGATAAAGATGAAGTTCAGGGTTCGGGAGCAGACCTAACTACTTACCAGGCTCTCCAGAGGTAAGCCAACATGCTGACCCACAGCTACGAGACACCGTGTATATTTCAATCAGCAAAGTCGTAACTCCGAGCATCCACGACCTTTGCTCTGACCATAAAGCACTAATGATCCACGTAACCTTTCCTATTGACACCATCAAGAGAACAGCAAGGATTGTTACAAAAACTACCAAGCTGTCTCGAACGGCCAGTTAACCCTGCTGCTTGGGTCAACAAAGATTCAGACATTGACGTGGCAACATAAACCTCATACATACATAACTGCTACAAATGCGATAAACACCTGTGGTATGTGGTCCGGATCACGATAGGCGGGAAGCGGAGGCTGCAATACATCACAAATACCCAATCAAATGCACTGAAAAACGATGCTGGGAGAAGCCAGATGCAAGGCAACTGAACAGTTTCTCGCAGCTGCTGAAGGGGCCTGGAGTATAACATCTGGAACACAACAAGACCAGAAAGCTTGTGAAACCTGATGGAAAACAGACCAGGCAAGCAGCAGGAGTTCGCTAGGCATATAAAAGTAGCTTTAATCGTTAAGGTTCTGCTTAACCGCTGAGGAGGAGGAGGAGTATAACCTAAAGTTTATGCATTCCCCGTGCTTGATGGAGATGCCTATTCGTCCAGTTGTAGTCAGTGTGTTGCAGGACGAGATATCAGCACTAAAACCAATGAAAGTGTGACCAATGAACAGTAAAGCGGGATTGTCAAGCGTCTCTTTCTTCTTATAACAGCCCGTTATCGTGTTAAGGCCTGATGTAAATACATTCTTTCATTGGAATTGTGGTTTTACGTGGTGGGTTCCTCTCTACCCGCTGCACTTTCCGTTCAGAGTAGCATCCTAAGTCCATCCTAGTCCATGCTTTGGAAGCTGGCTACTATATCCGGATCTATAAGCCACAAAAGGCTGAGTTAGACGCGGAATCATATAGGCCGGATAGCTGCCTTCCGTCCATGTCTTGGGTGTGAGAGAGGTTGTTGGTGCGCCGTTTCATCAGGTTGATGTTGAAGATTATCACCCTTGCTGAGCACCAATGGGGCTCTGGAGCAACTACACAGGGTCGTTAATCCTGTACTTCACGCCTTCAACGATTAAAATTATTGCAGTGCTCTATATCTATTATTGTGGATGTCAAGCAGTTGACCTGCGCCATATTACCTTTTTCTCAGGATCTACCTAGAGGGCCGACTTTTCCAACCGAATGTCTGTCAAGAACGATGGATGCGAATGCACCAGGCGAACCCCAAGATAGTGTGCTGGAACCCCCTTTAGAACATTTCCAGTGTGGATATTCGGTGCTTCAGAAGTATACTTATGTTTTGGAAAGGTGTAACATTTGTTTCAACATTTCTAAATGTGATAATGTCAGAAGGAAGGAGACCCCCTGACCCAGTTGGCAGGGTACAGCACACAAAGGCCCAAAGCCACATGCAGAGTCAAAATTTCAGAGGCGAAAGAAAACTTTTATCAAACAACTGCTGACCTATAATCAGGCTTTTGCCCAAAACTGGGGCCTCGTGAGTTAGTCAAACTGAAAACTGTATACAGAGTCCCAATAAGTGTCGTGAACTTACGCTACTAACAGTTGAAGAAAGACTTGTCATAGGAGCAGGCTCAACAGGAGTCTTGTGCTCGAAACACCTTTTAAAAGTATCAGAATTCTTTTGGCTTCTGACTCTTTGGTGACAACAGTGGAAACACATTTCTTGTGTAAGTCTCGCTGCATCAGTCGCATTTGCGACACAACTTTTGCACTTTCTATGCACAATTCACGTATTTTACATGGCTATGGCCTTGGCAAGGCTTAAATTTTGCCACTTGTATTCTTTTTGCGATAGTTGAGTGCTTGACTATCTTCGATTGTCAAGAGCACTATAGCAAAACTATATCTAAATGCGTGCTGGCGGTGGCTTGACTGTACCTAAAAGGACTAGTCCTGAACTGAGTTATTAAGAGGCAGTTCACACTTTGCGAACTGAAGCGTCCATTTAACGAGTGACAATTGGATCAACAAAAAAATGTGTATAACGAGGGAGCCTGTTGGAGAGTTGTGATAAAAGATTGAAGAGTATACCAAATTCAAAGCTCCAAAGTAAGCCTTTTCTCACTATTTTGTTTGCTTTGGCTAGCGGGGGCGGTGGTTGTAGTTGTGGTTGCAGTTGTGGTTACTGCTGTTTTTGTTGGAGATTGCAATGGGGCGTGCCAATTGAGTGCATGACGCTGCCCGGGCAACTGGCTGGCTGGCTGGCTTACTGTCCAACTGGCCGAGTGGCAGACCCAGTTGTTGTCATTCAGCGCGACTCGGTTTGTCTTTCATTAGTCGTGATTAGTTTCCAACAACAACAACAACACAAAAAGGAGCGCAGTCACCACCAACAAATGCATAGAAATTGGCAATTTGCAACCGTCGTCGCCACGCGCCACACACACACTCACACACACTCACTCACACTCACTCACACACACTCACATTCATACACACTCACATACACACTCGACTTGAAATTGACAAATTGCGAACAACGTTTACAATTGAAACAATTTAATCAAACTAAAACAACAACAACAACTACAACGCAAAATATATATATATATAAAAATAAGAAACTAATTGCTATAAGAATTGACATTTAATTTGAACATAAATTAATACTAATATCACTCACTAGAGTGGGTCTGATATAAGCAGGGTGTTCGACTCGACTTAGTTTTATGAAACTCATTCGGACACATTGTAACCTTAATCGATTAATCAATGAGCATGTCAGACCTTGTCAACGTCTAAAGGGGATAACATTGTTTTTCTTTTGAAGTAACTCTGTTGGATTTCCGACCGAATGATAGATCAACATGCTCATTTCCTCAACATTCAAATATTAGGGTAGAGTTGAAAAATTATCTATAGTACCAGCGATTTATCGATTTTTTTTTCTTTGTGTGGATTAGGAAGATAGGATCCCTGCTTTGGAACAATCGTCAGGCTGAATCAGAAAGTTTTCGCACATAATTGTTTGGTTTTTTTGAAAAGTTAGTCGACACAAATGGACTTCGAAATGATGGAAGTCAGTTGTTGAAATTTTAAAAGTCATTTGTGAAGTATATTTTGCGTAGAATCCAAATCAGAAGTAAGAATTGACCAATCACATTGAGTTTGCGAAAGTTGAGGTTATGTACAGGCTGCTCAACATTTTTGTAGTCTTTCTCTCTGGTGACACCATTTAGTACTGCGTTTACTCTGTAATTTAAGAGTTGGAGGAAGGACCCTTCAGAAGGTTGATACACGATCTGTGCGAGATCAACATCGAGAGATGAGAAACCCTTTTCAGATTTAAAAAACATGTGCAGAAAAAGCACTAGCAGAGGAGTTCGAGATGTGCAGGAGCAGAAATAACGTTAGAAGGTTCTACCAAAAGAGCAGCGCCTGGCTGAAGGATCTAGTAACGCGGGTGCGTCTTCTTGTAGAGTTGCAAAGAGCAATCTGGTAGTAAATGCACAGAGTTCAATAAGGTTGTGGAGGGATCACTTCTTCGGCTTATTGACCAGCGATGACAACAATAATGCCGCTACCGGAGGTAGCTTCGCAATGTCCTTCATCACAGACGAAGCCATGACGAAGTTAGCTTTACAATCAAGCGGGTCAAGAGCTGTTGAAGACTGGCGGCATTGAGTTGTTAGAGTGCATGAACCAGCTCTTTTGCAGAATATCGCCAGATGATAGTATGGATTGCACCACCACTCTCTTGGGGGAAACACCACTTTGTATCGGCGTCCAAACTTCACATTTGGTTGAACATTATCAGCAGGCATCGAGAAAAGCGTGCACTCTTCCTTTAGCTTACTGGCTATTAGTGTGTGACCAAATCCCAATTCGTTCGTCCAGACTCCGTTGTTCTTGAGTCTGCTAGCCGCTTTCATAGCCTCTTGTCGTACAAAGACTTCAAGAGGGGTTAGCTTTAAAGGCATCATTTGATGTGGTGCTCATAGCGGTTGTTGCAGCTTAATTTTTCCAACTTTACCGTCATTCTCACACAAAGTTGACGGTATAGCTATGGAGTAGTAAGCAGTCGGGCAACATGTTCGTAATACAGGTCGGCGCGATGTTTGGAACTGAGTTCTTCAAGCCCGGCTCCCTCACATATTAAAGAACACATCATCTTTAACGAAATAGATTGGTTTGGTAAAAACGAAATATACAAATTTGATATGCAACCCAATCGTAACTTAAGAATTCATCTCATATATCAATGCGATATTGAAATTCTGTTCGGAAAATGAATCTTTTAACATCCGAGTCCAGTATATTCAAATGACGACAGCTCAACAATGATACGGTTACGATATTGCCTAGTTAACTTGGCAGTCCGACTAACTGACTGACTGGCAGCTCCTTTGCGATAAGGCCAAACAGCCGATAACGGGGCGAATGATTAATGTGCATTTAATTGTTAACGCTGGGCAGCAGCCGCTGAGCCACTAACCACTCTCAACCACAACAACAACAAAAACCGTTCGTAGGCGTCTGCTTGCTAAGCAGCGCCGCTCAGTAGGTGCTACTACGGCGGCGTTCCTGCTAAATGTTCTCATTTATTTGAGATTAAAGCTACACACAAACATGCAAAGATATTCAGAGTTACATATAACCCAGTCGACACAGAGCAGCTACTTCGCGAAACTATCGAATGTTGTGCGCAAGCTGGCAGTATACTTGTTTAGGTATCTCGCAAAATTTGAGTAAAAGTGTATAACTGCGAATCGATTCGTTGAAGGATATTGTAATCAAAGAAAATCTTTTGTGATCGCCGACCCAAAGGGTGCGTCCATGGTATGCTGTTGGACGATCGGAGAATGAAAGTGTGTGAAGTTGGCTGAAGCTGTAGGCATCACAAGTTAGCGGAAACATCGGAAACAAACTCAACCGCTCTAAAGGAGTGTTTGGCGAAACCGAATGAGTTTGTGCGCCGTTTTATAAACCCAGGCTCAAAGCAATGTATTGCTCAGTTTGAACGTGCATCAAAGAACGATCCCGGTCGTATATTATCTAAAAATGTGTGACCGATTCGCTATCAATAAAAGGAACGCGAATATGTGCTCTTTCAGCAGGATAATGCACATAAAAAGTCTTCAACTTGACTGGCTATAACAGCCCGTTACCGAGGCCTAAAGTAGGGCACTCCTACAGTCCTCTTCGCAGTGAGTGTCAAGCCATACGCACAACCCTGTTAAAACCCTCCGGTGGCTGTCCTGCCTAATCCCAGGCCACCTAACATGCACAGTCGCGATGACAAACAATCGATAAACTGATCTACCAACTGCTACCCCAACCAGCAAACTCTTCAGCTTTATCCCCCCTGCACTAAAGCTGCAAAACCATGAATAGTGCTGCCATGCGATATTTTGGATAGTTTCCGCAAAAAGATTCGATACTATCGATAGTACCATCTGTTTTTTTTTTTCGGCCTACCTTTCTAACCCTATACACTTCGCCCACTGGAAGTTGCACGACGAGTATCCATAGTGAGACATAGAGGCAAAAGTTCAATCCGCGATAGTACTATCTATAGTTTTGCAGCTTCAACGTCATTCAACGACAACAAGCTAACTTCCAACTTGGTTTGGCACGAGGACTATCGAAATACTTTCACCCGGTTGGTTTTTGGAGCAACATTAACTCATACTAAGAGTACTACTCTTTTGCGAGTATTAAACCACAGCTACTCGAAACACTCAGAGGGCCGCAATCAAAATGTCTGGCGAAACTAATGCTGAAAAGTAGAAGCTCTGCGGGTTTGCTGAGTAACCGTGGCACCAGGAGTGCAGTTGCATCAAGGCGGATACTAACTGTTTTAACTACCAATATTTAGGGAAGCTAACCACATTATACTCTGCCTCGTTCTCAAGAAGGGTAATCCCACGGTGTGCGCTAGCTACCCTGGTATGGGTGATGTCGCATTCTGATGAGAATGGCCTATGAATGTTTGAGCGGAAAGTACTCCGTAAGATCTTTGGCCCTCTACGCGTTGATAACGACCACCGCACTCGATGGAACGACGAACTCTATGAGCTCTACGACGACATTGAATAAGCGCATTAAAAGCCAGTCGAATGGGCAGACCATGTCTCCGTTGGAAGGACCTGGTAGAGAGTACACTAGCTACCTTTGATATCACCGATTGGAGACGGCGCGTGGAAAATAGAGACGCTTGCAGGAGCGATTTGCATCAGGCCGTAGCCCGGTAACGGGTTGTTATGGCCAGTTAAGAAGAAGAACATTGTTTATCAAAAACAAATGCTGACATAACACTCTTGCTCTTTGGATAAGATCAACCAGATTTATCTTGGCCAGCAGTATCCAAAATCAAGTGTATTGGCAAACAAAAGATCTTGTGATGGCTGACCGCTCTAATGCAGCGAATAAACTTTACTTCGTAGCCGAAATTTTAGAGCGTCTGAACCATTCAGTGTTCGTTGCCCAAATGTGCAAGCACTTAGCTGTACGAACGACTGATAGGCCGTGAGGCTAGCATGGAATGGCGCTCGTTTGCCGTCACCCTCGTATGGTGTGATGCCGTCAGATATGGTTCGAGTTCCAGTTCAAACGGACTAGTTCAGAGCAGTTTGGTTCTGTTTTTCTTTGCAGTTTGGCACAACGATTTTGATGGAGCGTCTTGGGTGTAAACGCTTGCTAGATGGCGCTAGCATATGTGCATATTTTGCATTCGGTAAACAGTTGCATGTATATCGGCCTTAGACTTAGAAATCTTGTAGTGTTGCGATACTACTTACGATCCTTTTGTCCGTTGGGTATACCATATTATGGAACATACAATGTTCGATCTACAGATGTTTTCAAAAGCGGCAAATGACGAGACCAACTAACAGCAATCATATATCTTTGTACATATGTATGTACAGCGACAACACGACAGCTAATAGATAAATAAGTAATAAATAAATAAGTAAAATGAACAGAAAAACAAAAAAAAAAAAAACAAAAAAAAACAACAACAACTATAACAAGTGCTGCCAACGATCAAATTTGCATATCAACTTTTCACATTAAAATCAATTGAAAGCTTTTCTCACTTTAACAACTATCAATTTTGAAATTCAATGAGCAAAGCGCACTCTGCTCTGCGGAATTTCTCGATAATATATTTATTAGTATTGATTTAAGCGTTTGGCTAACAAATTTATTATGTCATTTAGCTAATGGCAATGCCGCAAATAAAATTCTTAAATGAATAAAATAAATTTATATATGTTTATTTATTGTATGCAATAAATTATACTACACATATAAATGGGTGGAAATAAGTAAAGCTGCACACTTTTTCAATCGATCTCTCTCTTCGATATCCAAGTTTTCGACATATTCGATTATTTAGCGTATTATCGCACTCTCTCACTGTGCTCTCTAGCTGGTCCTTTCAACGCCTCCCTTCAAGAGCCGCATGGAAGACCCTTCAGCACTAGCTTCTTTGTCCTCAAACACTTAAAGCGCATCTGCATCAGAGTGCGTCATCAGTCATGTTTCAGCGCCATAAAGCAAAACGAGAAGTAGGAGCATTTTATAGAGTGTTAGTTTCGTCTGGCGAGAGTGGACCCTACTCATCATCTATTGGCAAAAGTGATTCTCCGCTTGATCTCCGTGCTGACATTGTTCTTCATTGTAATGGTGGTGCCAAGATAGACGAAATCCTTGACAACATCAAAAGTATAGTTCTCAAAGGCACCGGTAACTGCTCGCTTAGTACGCCCGATGATATCAATATAATCTGGTACTTCGGTCTTTCGCAACACATTTTCCATCAAAAGGTTGAAGAGGTCGCAGGAGAGGGCTTTGCCTTGGCTGAAGCCTCGCGTGGTATCAAAGGGCTCGGAGAAGCTCTTTCCTACCATGACGTAGCTGCTTGTGTTGCTCAACGTCATTCTGCTTAGTCGTACCAACTTTGCAGGGATTCCAAACTCAGACAATACGACATATACGCGATCCCTCAACGGGCTATCTAAAGCTGCTTTATAATCGATTAAGAGATGGTGGGTGTCGATTTGGCATTCGTGGGTATTTTCCACGAAATTGACGTAAAGTTAATATCTGGCCAATGGTAAGGTCCAATCAGTTCTTTCGCAAACGGCTTTAGTCTTTCACACATTACGATCAGCCTTCCTGAGGACAAGGCAGAGGACGCCAAGGTTCCAATCATCGGGCATGCTCTCATCTAGCGATATTCTGCAAAAGACCTGGTCCCTGCATATTACCAACTCATTGCCTCCAGCTCAGGAGGCAGGTCATCTGCGCCAGATGCTTTGTTGTTCTTGAGCCGCTTGCTACGCTGCGGTATATCCACGCCATCGTCCATAATTGAGGATATCGGGAAGTTAGCCCCCGTCCGGGGGCGGCGTTATCCTCATCATCACCTGATAGCAAGCCAGAGAAGTGTTCCCTCCATAGCCTCAGTGCACCCTGTGCATCCACTACCAGATTTCCCTCTGCATCTCTACAGGAAGACGCCCCGATAGTGCTATCGCACAGATCGCGTAGCAGCCGACTGCAGGGTCCTTCTATAGAAAGCGTTAGAATGCAAGGACATTCTCCGTGGTGGAACGCAAGGAGTGGGATATGCTTCCAGAGTCCCTCGGCGCTATCAGGCCGCTATTGAATATGTCGAAATCGCGGAAATCGGAGAGATCGCATTAAAATGTGTTCAGCTTCACTTATTTTCACCCATATGTATGCAGAGGAAATTAATGCAGGTAAATGTAAAATGCTAAATTTTATAGTGTTAGTTGTAATTTACACGAAACATAACATAACGTGCATATTTTTGTTGCTGTTGTTGTTGCTGTCTATTTGCATAATTAACATTTTGTTGTTGTATCTAAGCCAGAACCGTGCGCGCAGTGGGGATTTTGGGGGTCCAAACCCCTATTGAAGTTATGGAACTTCTTACTAGAAATGCGAAACAATCGATGGCTATCAAATGCTGATTGATTTGTTGATTGTATCGATTCTATAGATAGTATAGATGGGTTTTTATCGACATTTTTGCACATCTGATTTGGCTGTTGAATGATTCATGGTGTTATACGAATTTGTTGGTTTCATCGTTTTAGTTTTTCATGAGAAACCTTTTTTTTCGCCTAAAGTTATAGTTTTCTCGTTTTCGATGTTTGCGTTGTGCAGTTGAAGCACATCGCTATGCGACTGGACATGAGGCGTGCATCTTTTACGATAACTCTAGAATGTGTAATTACTACATTAATTCCGATTAATCGTTTTCATTGAACTCAACATCAAAACATATGCTGGGTTCGAAGGTCATGTTCTTAATCTGTTGGGCAGTAAAATGAAGTGCGCTTAACCTGTGAGTATAAAAATTTATACTCAGCTCGGCACCATGTCTCAGGAACAGTTGGAACTGGAAATGCTCAATTGGCATTATTGTATGCTACAGACTGTGGTATGTACCAAAAAAAAAAAGTCTATGTCTATAACATATCTTTTCTGCTAAATTTTGGGTCGCTGATTTCGAATCCGAAAACCATTTTGAATTTTCTAGCACGAATTCAAATTATTGCTATTTCAAATATTCAAAATCTCATATATCTTGGGAACCTTACTACCGATCGATATGAATTGTGACTTGAATTGAAGGTAATTTAATAATTAATGTTTTTCAGACAGTTTATGTATAACTCTATTTAACTGCAACTTACAGGGCAATAAACTCAAATCTTTTTTCCGAAAATTAAAATTTTTTTCTCCAAATGAATTAAATTTAAAACTGAAACATTTTTTTAATGAATTGTTATTGATTTCGATAAAATGATTCTTTGCAAACATTTGAACTACAATTTGAAGAAAATCGGAATGCAAAGTTATTAAAGAATACCAAAAAAATTCCACGATCGACAATTTTTTTGAATCAATACGAAAACCCTGAAGTAAAACATACCTTCCCCTGTAATTTTGTAGTCTCCGATTTCAAATCCGGAAACCATATTGACGCAGCTAGTCTCACATATCTCCGGAACCTTACTACCTATTGAGATAACTTGAATTAAAGGTAATTGATTATTCATTAAATTAAAACCAAATTTTTTTCATTATATGAAGGAAATTCGATAATATTAGATAATAAAAGAAAAGAAACTCTTATTTATAAAATTTAGGAAAAATAATATATAAATATGGTTTAAATGTTGAAATTCGTCGTGTGAGATCACATGGATAGACGCGTTTTAAGCGTCTTCTTGGTCTATGAGCGGCCAGGGCGCTGTCAAGGGTGTTCTCACGGGAACTCACGTAAATTACTCGAATAAAATTAATTTTTCTGCGACATTAAACAAAATTTGTTACCAAAACCCCTTCTATGTTGTGCGCTTGAGCAAGATTGGGGGTGGCGCTGCTGGCGCTGAAGGGGGGCAAGGTGGGGCAGATGCTTGACTGTTGGTTTTGTTGTTTATGTCACTGGCGCTGGCCGCAGCAAAAGCCATTTATCAGTTGTAATTTAATTGTACTACTAAAGACTAGTATTCGTGCACCTCTATCGTTGTTGTTGCTGCTCTTGCCTGTGGTATGCGCTTGTTTCTCGCTGCATTTTTTTATTTATGGCTACAATGCGCATTTGTTGCAAATTTATGCAAAGTTTTACGAAATTATTTTAAATGATGAAATGCATTTTTGTCATACTGTAATGCATGCCACATACTACATTGTATTGTGGTAGCAACAGGTGTGTGTATCTGTGTGTGGGGTGTGTTGTTCTGGTATTCTAATTGTTGCAAACTTATGTATAGACCGGAAATTTTTCAGCAGCGCCTAAAATGCTGCTTTATTTTTTTCAACCAATAACTGTTACCTTTAGCAAAGACGCGAACCAATTGATCATTTTGTTTACATTGCTGGCTGTTAACAGATAGTCTTTAGCTGCACGTATGTTGCAACTACTAACATTTCGCTTTAGCAAAGACAACACCCTGTTGCAGTAACTGGTTGTCAACTCAACTACACAGCGGGGATCGTAACCATAACTGTTATTCAAAGCGAACGATTGAGTTTGGAAACTGTAAACGTAACCGTAATTATGCATGCCACATTCTACATTGTATTGTGGTAGCAATGTGTTTGTGTTGGTATGTTGTTCTGGTATTTGAATTGTGTTTTAAACTGGACTTTGATATATCTATATATAGACTTTTGCTGCTTTATTTTTTGCAACCGCCAACTTTTACATTTAGCTAAGACACAAACCAATCGATCATTTTGTTTCCACTGCTGTCTGTTAACAGAGACAATTTTCGCTTTAGCAAAGACAACACCCTGTTGCTCATTTGATTGCAGTTACTGGTTGTCTACTCAACTACACAGCGGGGATCGTAACCATAACTGTTATTCAAAGCGAACGATTGAATTTTGAAGCTTAAACTGTAACCGTAATTAACCCTTATCCTGTATGTTGGACAAATTTTGGCCAAACGCATGTTCAACCTTACATAACTTGAGTGTTTCTAATACTTTGAAGCTGAAACTTTTTGACTTTTATTTTTTTACTTTTATATAGCTAAAAATAAAATCTTAAGTCTTTGAGATTACCTCACAAGCCAGTATAGAAATAGTAACGAGTCCTGTATTTTGGGAAAATTGTGCCCAAGGGCTTATTTAATATCAAGTTAAGCATTTTGTTAGTATTAAGTTCAGTTCTGTTGTACGGCGACAAAGTGAAACTTATGTGTGACAGAGGATAAAGAGCTTTTACCTTTTCGTGGAAAATATCGATTAAAACAGTACATTTCTTCGAAACTGACAAAGTTTGATATGCTCGTGTTGACGCTTTCAAATCGAGTAATTTCTACGCCTAGGGTATGTTAGTTTTTACAGGAATAGATCCCCATTACAAACCCGAAAAAAGTCATGGTAGAACGGTGCTGGAGCTATTTGAACTTTTAGTCCAAAAGTTACAAAGTTATTTTTTACATTAAATTACAAAAATAATTCTTGTAAGCCCAATCAACCTTCCTATTCCTCTTCATCTTCCTCTTGGCCATCCCCTTCCGCTTACCCTTCTCATTCCTATTAGTAGTAGTATTAGTAGAAGAGGAAAAAATAGGTTTTTAGATTATATGTTGTTTTACGCTTTTTTGTCCACCAAATCAAATTTTTTTTTAAATTTACATTTGTAACAACGTGCTTCATTCCAGTAGCCATAAAGTGGATCAACGCGAGTTACGTTTCACTAAACCGTTTATGCAATATCGGTTATATACAGAATTTGGGATTCACTTTTATACATATAGATTATATTGCAGTTGAGTTTTTGAAGTAAAAAGTGAAAAAAGTTGAAATAGTTTATCAACAAATCATTTCAACCCAATTATATCTTATATGCGAAAAGGAAACGGGTGTTTTACCCTGAGTTTGTTTTCAAGCATGAAAATAAAGCTTATCCTTTATATGGGGGCAAAATATCACTGCGTCTATCTTCTAGGTACATCGGCTTACGATGGACTTATATAAAGATAACCCATCGAAGAAACCTGATAAGTTAGAATACTTTAATAAAACAAACGTTGTAGTCGATACATTAGACCAACTGCTTGGTATATACACCTGAAATGGCTCGATTAGGTAATATGCGGGGCATCTACGAGTACAATGTATATGTCCTCTGGTGGTCCATAAATACGCAATGGAATAAGAAAAACATTTCTGCTGCAGACCTATTTTTCGCGTCATTCAAAATACTTGAGATATTGTTCTTGCGACTACTTCTGTCAATAATTAAGGAATAGGAATTAAGATCTCAACTTCCGTCTGAGCAAAATCGACACCGAACGTCGGGTCTCTTACAAAATGGGCTTTACAAGGGTACAAGACGCTAACTGTTAGTGAGATCTAATTATTATATGAAAATTTTAAATAAACATTACACTGATGGTTATATACCGAATCAAAATCGATACTATTGAAAAATGAAAACCAAAATAAGACCGTTAACCGTATAAAGAACACCGATACTACTCGTATCGTAAGCGTATCCGAAATAAATTTCGGTTTGACTCACTGTTTAAAGTACTTAAAATATTGTGTACTGTAGCTACTATTTTTCGCGTCATTCAAAATACTTGAGATATTGTTCTTGCGAGTACTTCTGTCAATAATTAAGGAAAACTAGCTGATTCGAGACCACCAATTTGGGTTCAGATGCAGATAGCACACAAATGCAATGTGAACTGAATACGTACGCAACACGAGCTTTTATGCTCCAGTTGCATAAGCCAGGAACTAGTTACCGATCTATTTACCGGGTAAATAGATTTGTGTCTACGGAATACGTGCGCAACAACAACGTTCATACTGCATGTTACATTATCCAGGAACTAGTTACCGATCTATTTACCGGGTATGTATGTTAGCATTTAATCGAAGTATTTTTGAAGAAAATTCAAACCGAGAGATTTCTAGCACAACCCTGATAGGTCTAACTGTTCGATTGAGCAGAGCAACAAAAACTATGCAATCTATTTCTTATCGCTAATATCTGCTGAATTTGATAAAGGTACTTCGAATAGCGAACAATTGATTGTCGTCAGCATTGTCCGCCGGCCGTCCGCCAAATGTTGGTTGCCATGACCACTGACACGCGGCTACGCACCACTTGACAACCACCGAGAGAGCGAGAGAGAGGGAGCTCCTACTGCTGCTACTAGTTGCGGCAGAAAACAGCTGACTCAAGCCAAAGAGCCAACTCGCAGCGATTGAAAACTGGTCGCTAGTTCGTATCAGCTACGCAGATCTGGCGTACGTTCACACAGATACACAGATACACATATGGCCGGCCGGGCAGAGGCGCGTATCTGAGAGATACGTTAAGCAAAGGTTGGCATATGTGTGTGCGTGTGTGTGTGTGTGTGTGTGTGTGTGTGTGTGTGTGTGCTCACTCTCGCTCTCCGGCTGGCTCGTTCTCTTTGGCAGACGCGACAAGTTCAGGCGGCATAACGCTGCTCGACTTTGGCTGCTCATCAGTTCTTCAACGGAATTCAGCGTTTTTCGACGTTTGTTCTTGCTCAGCCATTAAGAAAGCAAGAAAAAACCAAAAAAAAAAAAAAAGTATTATAAATGGTAGCCTAAAAAGCACGCCAGACGCGGCCAAATACCAACGATATCGACACACACACACGGTACTTGTGTGTGTGTGTGTGTGCGCGCAATTGTTAAATAAATAAACTAAAGTTAACACTAATTATAACAAATAAAGGTAAATTGCTAAATACTCAACTTTCGTCGCGTTAAAAACAAAAAACTTGAAAAGTGCAATGAAAATTTTTCATAACTTAACAATTAAAAGGCAACAACAAATGTGCTTTTTTTTTTGCTGTTTCTGTGTGTGTTAGTGTGTGTGTGTGTGTGTGTGTGAAGCTTAACCCCAGCACATTAATATAATTGCGCTCCGGCGGCCTCTAATTGTCCACAGTTACTCTGCGACATTGACTGCTGTTGTTGTTGTTGCAAATTATTCTATCAAAGTGTTTGACTACAAAACATTTTCGGATCACTTTTATGTGTTGACTCTCACATTTCCTGCCTACGTCGCCTTCTGCTTCTTCTTCTTGAGATCCATACGCAGACGTCTCACGCTGGGTTTCAATTTGAGACACTTGGCTTGTCTGTCTGTCTGCCTGTCTGTCCGCCATAGTTTACAGTTGTCGTTGTTGTCATTATACCCTTTACTCAATAGGCATGAAGAGTCTATAAGTTCCATTTGCAAAGTTATGATCAGAGTAGTGTCTAAGCCAGGACCGTCTGTCTATATGAACACCTTAATCTCGGAGCAACACGCTTTTCCTAACATTTTGATAACTGAGTTTCACGATTTACAACAAGGTTCGTAAAATGTCTCATATGAGCTGCTCTCCAAATGAGCGCCTCAAAAGTGAGCAGCCGTCAACGGCTCTTTCAGTGAGCCGCTCATCAGGCTCATTTTGAACGCAGCTCATATGAAAAGCTCACACCGCGAGCGTGCTCACGCTGCTGCATACCCTTTGTGAGTTCGACTTCTGTCAGCTCGCTCTCATGAGCATGAGCACTGTTCAAGCGGCGTAGATTTAAGCAAAAGCTTACCGATGTCGATAGGCAGCCGTCGTTAAAGCCTCGCAGAAAAAATACATCGATAGGCAGCAACAGCTGTTTTTGGCTATAACGCTGCGCATGAGCTACTCCTCACCTTAGTAGCTTTGTCCAACGGACAAGGTCACGGTATGTGTTGGTGTTGTTATCTGCGGCGAAGGCTCCTTACTTACTGAGCACCGCAAGAATCGCAGGCTACTGCAAGTCGATGGAGACTGCTTTCTCTTCACTGCCTTCAGTTCGCAATAATGTAAACTTTGACGTCTATATAGCCAACAATCCCTGTGTGATCCAGTGTACGGCCGGATATTTTCTCGTATAGGGATCACCAAGGCTTATATCTGTTATCGATGTCCACAGGCAGTAGTGTTGGGTGTTCCTTGCAGGAAAAATGTATACGGGTATTATGTTGCGGCAGAGGGCGCTACTGAGACAGCTTTTAGATCTTTCATTGGGGACGTTATTACGCGGCGGGACCCAAACCCTTCGCACAACCCATTTAAAGCCCAGGGAGAGCTTCGTCGCGCACATTAACTCACTACTCTAACACGGGGTGGCGATTAGAGCAGCTATTCAGAGGGCATCACGTGGAGGTTGTGCGTCAACTTGGTTAAGATACAGGTATCACACTGGCCATTCCCTAGTGAATGGCTATCAGAAGCTTTCAACCTGTTGCACCAGAACCCAGGCCACCCAAATGAAGGGAGCGCTGATGTCGCCACAATCAAGTTGCCATAGCAATAATGTACTAATTTCAGACCCTTTTCCCAGATAAGCCCAATCGGAACCAAACATAACTAAAGCGACAAATGACTCGCTTTTTTCAACTTCAAATCGACATATCTCGAAAACTAGAAGAGATAGCGCGAAAATAATCACCATTCAATTCCATCAAAATAAGCTAAAAGTTAAGGCAAAGTGAGACAGTTTCTTTTTACGATACTATGAACAGCAACAACTCAAAAACTAGAAGCGACGTAGCGATAATAAGCCTTATTTCGCCTTTTTATTATTATTTTATTTATCAAAAGCCAAATCTTGTGAATTAAGCCATAAGTTTCCGGGACTTGCTTTGCTTCTACAGTTATTATTTTTTCTCACTCTCAGAGAGCCATATAGTGCGAGAGGGTTGGCAACTCGTACAGAGATACTTTCTGAAGAATATTCAAATAACTTAAATTTAAGTAACAGTTTAGCTCGATAGCGCAATACTACATATTTCCGAGTGGCACTCGTTCGGCGCCATTTTTTTTGGTTTCCGATATCTCGAAAACCTTTACAGGGATTCGGACTCAGCAAACCCAATTGAAACGCAAAGGATGTATTTTATGCCTAGTATTATCGCTACAAAACTACGTGGAAATGGGTAGAGGGTATCCAACAGTCGAACAAACCGATCTGCCTCATATCTTCGTCATTGTTGTTGTTGTCTCGGCTTTCGTGTGACTTGGAATAAGTTTAACCTCCGTCAACGTCGTACGTATGAAATTCTGCTAAACATGCAATAAGCGGGATATACTAGAATCTAATAGGAAATTGCATATGTCAGCTACACTGGGTAGACGCTATTGTTACCGGGCCATTCGGGGCTGTACCGCAGGTTTGCGGGGTCTGGGGCAATGCTATTTTATTTGAAATATTATATTTATTGGTGGTATTACCTTGTCTTGAAGACAAAAAAATCAAATTCTCTTCGAAGGTGTTCTCTACTGTAAAGTAGCTGTAAAATTGTCTTACGCTCAAAGGATCTCCAGAACACAGAAGATTCTCCTATATGTACTAAGTTAGACAACAAATTTACGATCTTTCATTAGAATTTAGGGGTTTCAAGCTTTTGAGTCCTCTACCTTGTCCTCAAGGTTGACCCCACGGCTCTAACTGTCGTGGTATTAGTCTTCTTTCTATCGCATTTAAGGACCTATCGAGCGAATTGCGAAAGAACTGATCGAATCTTATTACTGTGGTGAGTCCACCATTGACCAGATATCAGATTTCACACTACGCCAAATCCATCTTTTGGTAAAAGAAAAACTGCTATTGTGACTATGTCCTGCTTTGGAAATAGGTACATTTTTTCTTGTTTTTCTTCTTAACTGGCCAAAACAAGTCGTTACCGGGCTTTTTTTGGCTTCTTTATCCATAGGCACAACATGAACTATCCAGCAAAGCCGCTGGAAGTTAGTTCGCTTGACTATGTCAATGTCGTAGTAGAGCTTATAGAGTTCCTCATTCCACCAAATGAGGTAGTCGTTGCCAACGCGTAAGGGACAGAAGATCTTAAGGACTCATCGCCCGTGCTTCAGCACTATAAAGCAAAACGGGAAGGATGACCGTCTTATAGAGTGTTTGTTTCGTCTGGCGGGAGTGCTGTGTACTACTCATTTTCCTACTGAGACCAAAGTAGTTTCTATTGGCAAGAGTGATTCGCAAGAAATTCTCCATCACGAAGCGTTTTTGATGCCTCGCTCGGTATGGAAAGGCTCGGTGAAACTCTTCCACCAACTTTGCAGGGACACTGAAATCAGACAATGCGGCATATATGCGCGATCCCTCTTTTCCAGGATTTTGCGTAGTGTGAATATCTGGCCAATGGTGGACCACAATAATTAGGTCCAATCAGTTCTTTCGCAAACGGCTTTAGTCTTTCATACAGTACGCTCGATAGGACCTTATATGCAATAGAAGGAAGACTGATACCACGGTAGTTAGCGCACACCGTGCGATCAGCCTTCTTGAGGAGGGAGGAGAGGACACCAAGGTTGCAATCAACGGGCATGCTCTCATCTAGCCATATTCTACAAAAAAGATGGGGTATGCACATTACCAACTCATTGCCTCGAGTCTTGAACAGCTCAGCAGGCAGGTCATCTACGCCTGCTGTTTTTTGTTCTTGAGCCGCTTGATTGCGCCCGATAGCAAGCCATAGAAGTGTTCCCTCCATAACCTCAGGTCATCCACTACCAGATTTCCAGTCTACAATTAGTAGGTCTCTTCCACAAACTATGCGCCAAATCGTTAGTAAATGGTTTCAGATTCCTGAAACACTCTGCTGTAGTTTCATTACGGTTTTCGCTTAGTTTTCGTTTTAGAGTCTTAGTTGCTTTGTTAAGATTACTCTTATCATTTGAAGAGCGTTTCTGTAAGCTGTCTCAGCTGTACGGGAAGAAAGGGTTAACTGGTCTGTTGGTCGGCTTCATGTATACCTTTGGTGAGCATTTCAACGTCCGAATCAAACTCATCTGCAGACTTTACTGATGCTTCCAGACTAATACAATCTGCTTTCCAACCTTGGAAAGCATCTGTGTTTGTTTTTAGCTAGGACAGCTGAACCGGTTCTAGTTGTTGTTTTTGTTGATACTTCGAGAAAAACATAGAAATCGGCTATTCTACGTAACCCTCAGCCAACCGAACTCTGCGGTTCATATTTTAAAATAAAAAAAAATGCGTTAAATAAAAGAATGAGAAAAAAAAATTTGGTTGTGCGTCGGCCGGGAATCGAACCCGGGTCAACTGCTTGGAAGGCAACTATGCTAACCATTACACCACCGACGCCTTGTGCGTACGGCTAAAAATTTCACCCGAAATTATAAGCCACAAGATTTTTGAGACAGAAAATCAGAATAAAATCATTTCGTTGTTATTAGTTTTTTTGTTAATTACACTAGTCTACAAAATCAAACTCTGTTGGCTGAACGTGTTTATGCTACCTACCCTCAAAATCGCTCTGTACTCAGTTTTTTCCGGTCACGCTCAGATTTTAAAAAATTCGCGAATATCTTCATTTTTCATCCGTTTTGCTGAAAATTTACTTACGAACTTACGAATGGTAACCTAAATGCAAGTTTAATATGACGAACTTTCATTAGGCGCTAAAAAGTATGTCATGGTCGAAATTTGAATTTCATAAGCGTTTGAAATTTAAAGAGGCGTATTTAGATCGCTATTTCGATTATGAATAATTCTTTCGGCATTTTTTGATTTTCCTGTAGTTAAAATATTTGATTGGCTTAGAACAATAATACAAAAAGATGCATTTTCGAGTTTCGAAAAACATTATTGATACTGTGTGAGGGTTATGGAATCGATATAAATGATTTTGCTCTAGTTGAAATATTTGATTAGCTTAGAAAAATAATGCAAAAAAATACATTTTCGAATTTCGAAAGACATTATTGTTAGCTAAACTTAAACTACGTTTAAATAAAGTAACAAGGCATTCCGATAGGTAGTAAAATTTTCGTGAAATGTGAGACATTGCCGACTGATTTCTGAACATGTAATTTTTTAATAACTTCGCCATTTCCCTATCGGTTTTGATACGCTCGCAAAGAATCGTGGCATATGGGAGTATTATCTTATAATTTAGTTAGATTAGGAAAATAAAAGAAAAAGATGAATTTTCGAATTTCGAAAGAAATTATGGAAAGATAGACTTAAACTGTGTGAAGGTACGTATGTATCTCTCTCTTATTTGTCCTCTAAAGGGGTTATGAATGGTATGAAAGATAACACTATGCAACAAAAAAAACCCTATGTTTAAAAAATACCTATTTTGGTCGCTGATTTCGAACCCGGAAACTATTTTGGATTTTCTAGCAGTGTTTTTGAATTATCGCTATTTCGAAAAATTCGAGATTTCGACAGGTGCGAAGTCAGCAAATCGCATATAACTCGCGAAACTTACTTCCAATCAAAATGAATTGTAGCTCGAATTGAAATTAATTTAATATGAAATCAATGTCTGTCAGAAAGATTTCGATTGCAAGTTACGGGGCAATGAACTTTAAGTTCTTCTTCTTATTTTTTTTAATCTAAATTAATTAAATTTAAAAAATTAAAAAAAAATGTTAATTAATTTTTTTTAAACTCGATAAAATGATTCTTTGCAAACATTTCAACACAAATATGAGCAAAATCGTTAGGGAAATGGCGAAATTATTAGGGAATATCAAATAAGGCCATAAACGAAAATTTTTGGAATTTCCGTTAAAAAAAAATAATCCCATAGCTAAAACATAACTACTCCGGTAAATTTAGCGTTGCTGATTTTGAATCCGGAAAGTTTTAATGCAAAAGTTGCTTAAGATATTTGTGGCATATTTAAGGATTGTTTTTGGGCTGAAATTGATGTTAAGAGATATTTGGCACAACGGCAGAATGCTATTGACTTCGAATTCGGATGTGGAACAAGGCAATCAAGCTACATGTTTAAAGCTGGAAAAACAATTACAGCAAGCCATAATACCCTTAAGAGTATAAGTAGATGCTGATGTATGTTAAGCTGTGATATCGTATTACCATGCAGCTCTTGACAAAGTGGAAAAAAAACAGAATAGCTTTATCTTCGAATTACTGGCGCCTGAGGCCAACAGGCAGAGAGCTTCTGAGAAACAGATGCCACAAGCCAGATGTATGGACAGGCGTTCAAGACTAATAGCACATCTATCTCGCATCCATTTATAGTACACTGAAAAAAAAAAATAATCTATAGTGTTTGCTCTATTCAAAAGCAAGTTTATGACTTTATATTTTCAAACAAAAGAGACTGTGTTCAGGAGCACTTCGTCCCAGGGATTCAAAGCGAAACTTATATCGGATACGGTTACGATTACGGTAGTACCGATACTCCTGATACGCTAAACGGTTTTATTTCGGTTTTCTTTTTCAATAATATTGCTTTCGATTCAGCGATATTTGTTTCGGTTTAGCGATTATACCCGTTCGTATACAAAAACCAAAGAGCATGAAAGCAATAGAGTGGACCGTAATAAATTCCAAGATGTTTGCTGAAAAGCGACTATTTTCAAGCCACTGTGATTCTGCTTGTGTTGCTGTCTCTGTTAGACCGACACACTCGTAGCCAAAATTGAGAAAGAGAAAGTGTAAAAGAAAAACGCACAATTAATGAATAAAGGAATTGTCGCTTTTCAGCAAATCGTCCAAATGTAACGGCCAAGCATTCCACTCTATTATTTTCATGTTCTGTGCCAAAAGAGCACTAAAAGAAAAGAAATAGGAGCGAGAAACAGATTGTGTTGTCTAGTGTTTCACTTTTTATGGCAGCAGAAGAAGCAGCATGTACACAGCACATGTTATACATACATTTTAAATTTCGAAAATATCTTTACTGCTTCGAAATCTATGAACGTTGCCGTTAAGAGGTCAGTTGGCCCCATTGTAATTCACAGAATGACGGAATGTAAGGCACAACATGGAAAAATATGTAAATTAGCAAAGAAAAAAACCGTACCTACCGTACCAGTAGAAATATATCGGTTTTAAGTCGGCTATTTCGAAAAAATTCCAACGGTTAGCGGTTATCGGTTTTTTTGAAAAAAGCATTAATTCGGTTACGGTTCAATTGGTTGTTTTGGACGGCTTGAAACCCTGATTACAACGCAATAAGTGTCAGTTTAGAGTGATAATCGATTCATTATATCATATAACTGAAAATGTAAATCAGTGCCGTCACGCTCTCTCATTTTTCAAGGCGTTCCGAGAAATAACGAATATGGCATCTGCGTGAGTTCTCATAGATGAAACATAACAGTGATAAACGTGTAGCGTGTGCATATGCCAACGCCAACTCAAGCTCATTGGTGTGCTGCCATCACGGCATATACGCGTCATACGCGTTGGTTCACTTCTAAAGTGAATATAGGTGTTTGCGCAAACAAAGTCTAAGTTTCGTGAGAAGTGTACCAGATAAAAAAGTGGTTTTCAAATGAATCATCAGCTGTTTTATATATCTGTGATCAAAAATGTCTTAAAAGAGTTTCACTAACAAAAGCATAAAAATCCATTATCTAATGGAATACACATACACACAGACATAAACACTCACCACAAAGCCATAAACAAAACTGAAATTAAAATATTATCTGATATAAACATTCAGTCAGTCAGTTAGTCAATACCGAGGTAGCAGTTGCATAATTAGGCTATTTAAACAAAACGCCGGCAAAACGGACTGCTGGGGATGCCGACACACGCACACACGAACACATACATACCAGGTACTATGCCCCGCAAGCAATGTGCAGCGATTGTAAGCGAGAGTGTAATGCAGTGCACTCATGCCTACATATTATAATGCATCGTGACTTCTTCCATAAGGTTATCTGGGCACTTTTAAATGAACAATGAACGGTTGCATTTCTCACTCAAAGAAAAAACTGGATTAAGTTGCTCAATAAACCAATTAAACCTAAAACATTTGAAGGTAAGCGATAGATTGATGCATGATCTATTGCTTACTTTGTAATGCATCATATTTAAAACTAAATGCAGTTTTTTCTTTGGCATGGTTTTACACCACTTTATAAACTCAGCTTGACAAATTGAAGAACTTGACTTCATGACTTTACGTGCCATGTGCCCCTATGTCTGAGCCACTAGATCTCGGATGCAATGTAATTTAGAGTCTCTCAATTTCCTAGGTAGCAACGCCCGATGGCTGGGTGACGCATTTGATTTTGGAATACAAATTTAAAGGTTCAAGGAGTTACATATATATTAGTTAAATTTTATGCCCGATTTCATTTAAAGAGTATCGATGACAAATACGAATTATACGCAGAGCAGAACTTGTATAAAACAGCTTAAACTGTAACGTTCAAGGATTTCACTCTATTGGAATCGATACTTTTGGAGAGATGACACACACACATAAATTTATGTTACCGATGCCTTCAAGAATTTGCTCAAAGAGTAGGCATCCTTGGCCGTTACATTAACTTGCTAAATAAACGCACTGTCTTGGAAATAAACGCGAAGAAAGTAAGAAAAAAATACGCAGTTTTTCGGGAACATAACCTCAAATATCTCAAAATCCCGACGTGATGGGCCAATTCTTACCCCAGATTCGGATCCTACGCAGCAAATTACTTCGGACCTGATCCACAGCTTTCCAGCAACTGACATGACCGCGGTATTTGTAGATTTGTGTTAGTAATCATTACTTTATGAATGCAGTGGTATGTCCGCCCATTTAGTCGACTACCGTAATACTATTTTTAGGTTATTTTTATTGGAAATTTCGTGTCCAGCAATAGAATTAGCCTAGGCTTTACAATGCTCTGCTTATGATTTTTGCATGGAAATCACCCATGATATATTGATTTTTGTATGGTAGTCAGGCCTGAATTCATGGCATCAAGCAAATGTCTAAAATCCAAGCAAATAGCCTAATTATGTTAATGACCAAAAAGCTCATACATGAAAGTCAAGTCGAATTGATGGTGGTGATTCTTGCAGTCCTGAAGCAGCACTTCGGTGATCTGAGAGCTGCATAAGTATGTGTACATAAGTGTGTACACATTGGTAACTAATATACAAACTATAACTACTAATAATCTATGAAAATAGTTGTTCTATAAACTATGTTGTAAGAGCGTCGTGGACAGTGTTGTAATGAATGATTATTACTATATTTTGATGGGTATGAACTAATGAGTCTAACTACACTACCGCCCAAAAGTTTGAACTCACACTGAAAATTTTCAAATTTTTTAATATTTAAGGCATTTGAAACGTTTAATTTCAATTCATTTGCATATTTGATAAATTCAATATTTTTTCAACTATTCCACATGATTTGAGTGCATTACATACATTAAATTATTTTCAACGATGTGATCACCTTTGGCTTTTAAGACTGCTGCGCAACTTCTTGGCAATCTTTTAGCAAGTTTTTGAAGCTTTCTGAGTTCAAGTTTATTCCCGGCATTCTGAAGGTACTTCTACATCTCTTCTTTACTGCTCGTTCGCATTGCTTTCACATGCCAGTCGAGCACGTCCCAAAGAAGCCGTGACTGTGGGGGCCAAACCATGAATTCGAGTATACCCTCTTCTTTAAATATCCATGTTACAGCTAAGAAGTAAATTTTGGGTCATTGTCTTGTTAAAATATGAAGCCAAACCAATGCCATATGGGATGGCGCTTCATTGTAGGATTCGTTGGTAGTCCTCTTTGCGCATTATTCCAGATATTTTTACCTGTTCGACCGGCTAAAGCAGCCCTAAACCATCACAGCACCTTCACCATGCTTGAATCATGGTGCGTTTCAATTCGATTTATGGTGGTCAACAACTTTTCTACGGACATATTATCGCCATTTGATCGATTTCCATCGATCGATTGTCCAATCCATGTGCAGTTGAGCCGGTAGTGTACAGTCTGTCCTGAGCATCGACTTTTACTGAGACATGTCTAAACTTTTTGAACTCAGTGTGCAAGATCGCCACAGCGATAAGTTTTGCACTTATAAAATTATTTGCTGGGTTAGCAATAACTTGCACGTGCAGTTCACTTTAAGGAGAGCCAAAATGAACGGGCAACCCAGAGAGAGAGAGAGCACGCAAACGATCGCGATAAAGATTTAGGCAGCTATTTTGAATTGTTCCCACTCTGTTGGCATTCCATTATCAGCATCCAGATGAGGTGCTTCAGCTTTGGGGGCTGGGCTTTTGATTTGCCAGCCTTTGATTTACGACTAGTAAGTGAGTATACACAGATATGTGTATATACAGTATAGTGTAAAGTAATAGCTAAATGGATTTCTCGGATTTTGTTTGTTTATTCGATTAACATTCGTGTGTGTGTGTGTGAGTGTGTGTGCGGCGGCCTTCATTTCTTCAGTTTTTGAACACTCAACTAAGAGTATTCAAACAATTGAAGAATTAAGATGTCTTAGTTGCATCAAAGTGTATCAACAGCTCAGCTTCAAATATGTATACACCAGATACATTGTGAGTACTTCTAAGTGGGATTTTAAATTTAGCACACAAGTTGACGGCAATTGGTTATGATTTTTTCGAGACACACATACACTTGGTTCAAGAATTGTGCGTACAGTGCAAAAAAAAATTATAAAATTCAACTTTGACTCCATTTATTTCCATCTATAGGGTAGGTACAGCAATATTTTTAGTTAACTGCTTATTCTAAAACTCAATTCCATCAAGTTTTCTTATAATTAACCTTTTACTATAACTATTGTAATATATGCACCGCCAATATTCTGCGTACGGGAACTTTTTTATTACTTTAATAATTAATATAGATAACTTAGTAGGATGTCCGTCTCGTTGTAGCACTTTTTTAAGTTGCTTTGGCATCAACTCTACTAGCTTTTTTATTTCTTCTGCCGTAATTTTGCCCCAATCTTTCACAATCTGCTCCTTGAGCATATTTTTGGACCTAATGGTGTGTTGCCGGATCTCACTAATGCACTATCGTGTTGATTATTATGGGTGCAAAATTACTTTATACCCATAATATTCTTGGACCAATGTCGTTGAATTTTGTAACATAATAACAATTTTCAAATCAATAAAATGGGGGGGGTCTGGCAGTAATTAAGGTAATCGATTACGGGGAAAGGGTGGTTCTAGGGTATGCAGTTTTAAAGATTAGGGTCACAGGAGTCTCCACACCAAATTTTGTAACTCTAGCTCACATGTATCTATATCTACATGTAGTGGCATTTTGAAGAAGTTTAAATTAGCATATTTTTGACTATAACACTTGATGTATTTATCCAATTTCGATCATTTTTAAAACATAGTTGCACTTAAACACGACGCAGAACTCTGAGAAGTTTCAAGTTGACAGATTGAACGGAGCGGTTGTAAACCGCGAAAGTCTGTCACGGGGGAAGGGGGTAAGATATCGACGTGATCCGACAAACTCCCTGAGAAAATGCGCATCTTTTGGTACAATTTTTTGCTCTTTCTCTAATAGTGTTGGAGAAAGCTGGCCCAACACGGACAGACGGACATGTCTATATCGAATCGACTATTGCTCCTGATCATTTTTGCCCAACTCTGCCACGCCTGCTTCTGCCTGTTATATACATTGCACAAATCTATAATACCCTTTTACACTTTGTGTACCCTATAAATTGAAATAAATGGATTTTTTTGCACTGTACGCACAATTCTGCAACCAAGTGTACATAAGTGGCCAGTATTGCACTCAATGTGTCTATACAATGTGTCTATATATCTATGTCTATACAAGTCTAAGAACTTGTTTTGCATGCAAATGTATGCTATTCTGAGTTATTACTCAGGCCATTACCTGGAACAGCAGTTGTTTATTGGCTCATTGTGCGCTCGTTTGACCACGCGTCAACAATTTGGGGCACCCCAACTGTAATAAAACCCATTTAAGAGCTGTGTACCGAATATTAACACACATTTTACTCTCTGACCCGCAGCATTCATGACGCTCTAAATATTAAGCAAAATGTTGCAGCAAACAATGACTAAGCGCAAGACGCTAATCATTGCCTGCTTTGGCATTGCTTTGGGTTTATGCATTGGAACCGTGGTCAAGAACTATCGCGCCTTGGAGATTGTCAAGCGTTGCAGCCTAAAGCCGACGAATCTGAAGAAACCAAATGAGATTATTGGACTGAATGAACATGATACGATACAAAATTCACAGCGTAATCTAGTCTTTGTGGGCGTTATGACGGCTAAGAACTTTATAGAGGGACGCGCACGCGCTGTCTATGATACCTGGGGCAAGGAAGTGCCCGGCCGCATAGCCTTCTTTAGCTCGGAGGGCACTTACTCGGATGAGCTGCCCGTGGTGGGACTTAAGAACGTGGATGATCGCTATCCGCCACAAAAGAAATCCTTTATGATGCTATACTATATGTACGAGCATTTTATTGATCGCTTTGAATGGTTTGTGCGTGCGGATGATGATGTTTACATGGAACCAGAGAAACTGGAGCGCTTTTTGCGCTCCATAGACAGCTCAAAACCGCAGTTTATTGGCCAAGCGGGTAAGGGTAACAGCGAGGAGTTTGGCCTGCTCTCTTTGGAATTTGATGAGAACTTTTGCATGGGCGGCCCGGGAGTCATACTTAGCAGCGAAACGCTGCGACGTGGTAAGCATATAGCAGCGGCAGCGTTGACTTAGCCTTAATCTAATGCAGCAGCTGGCTTTTTGCAGTGGCTCCTCATATACCCACCTGCCTGAAGAATTTGTACAGCACACACGAGGATGTGGAGGTGGGTCGCTGTGTGCAAAAATTTGCAGGCATACCCTGCACCTGGAACTATGAGGTAGCTGTTTAACTAATAACTATACTGCTATCTTCACTTATTCGTTTATTGGCTTGAAACTTGCAGATGCAGTATATTTTACGGCACAATTCCAGCGGACGGCACGCCTACACGGGCAAGCTGAAGCGCAAGGAGATACATAATGCAATCACGCTGCATCCCATTAAACAGGCACCTTTAATGTATCGTCTTCACTCCTACATACAGGTGGTTTTAACACGCACTGAACTCAACCAAGACGAGTTAGCATTTTTACGTTGTATTTGTTTTTTAATAGGGTCTCAAGGCGGAGGAGCTGCGTCAGGAATCGCTGCTACTTCATCGTGATATCAAACGCATGGCCAATCTCTTGGAAGTGCCGGATGAGAGCACTTATATGTTACCCAGCGTTTCACCGGCTGCTGCAGCCCAAAGCGACAAGGGCCAGCGACACTTTGAGGATCACAATATTCTAGGTGAGTGCTAAATTGTGCCTGTTTTTTTTTTTCTTAGAAAATCCATCCGAGTCAAATTATTTCAAGTTCATGCCAAAGTAAGAATTAATAACGCCATCTTAAAGGTTTTGCTCAGAAGCAGCCATACTCTCAGGTACATGCGAAATAGACTGCTGCCGGAACACTTAAGTTTACACAATTTGGGCGTAGATCTATTTAGTCTGTAGTATATTGTATCTGAAACCTTCACTTGTTCACATAGCTGTAGCGCGATTGACCAAAAAACTAAAATCTTAAATTTTATGTTTTTCGACAATTTAAGCACTCTGACAACTTTTCCGGCGATTTGGAGATGTTTTTGTGTGCGTGCGTTGTCATTGTCGATATAGTGTGTTATTCAAAAAACTTTAGTAATTTCAGCTTTAGCAAGCTAAATGATTTTCTATCGTGTTGGGCATGTCTTCAAAGAGTTTCCTATTGAATTTGAGCACTCTAGTCGCTATAGTTGGGTCGCCAAAAAAAATAATAAGAGTAAATAATATTCAAAATTTTTTGATTTTCATTTTTTTTCTTTATATTGTCCTAGCTAATTTTGGTTGTTTTGATAAACGTGCAGAAAACCTTGAGTTGGTTAGCAACTGTTACTTTTCCGCAAAAAAGTATTGCGATTGGCCAAAAACTAAAATCTCTAATTTTATGTTTTTCGACGATTTAAGCACTCTGACATCTTTTCCGGCGATTTAGCGATGTCTTTGTATTGGGCATGTCTTCAAAGGGTTTCCTATTTAATTTGAATACTCTAGTCGCCAGAGGAATAATAAGAGTAAATATTTTCAAAATTTTTTTTTTCATTTTTTTTGTATTTTAATTTCTCCTAGCTAATTTCGGTTGTTTTGATAAATGTGCGGAAAAGCCTGAGTTGGTTACCAACTGTTTATTTTACTTTACACATGAATCTATTGGCTACTCCGCAATTTTTCAACAATTTTCCTTCTTTAGTATGTTTTAAAAAGGGGAAAGACTTACATTTCTAAATATATATAGAGTAAGGCTGGTTTTTTGTAATTCAATAGAAATTTATTTCAATCTAATCTAAATTTTAAAATAAAAAACTAATTTTTCGAACTTTGAACGACATATATCCCATTTTTTCATGAGAGAAGGTTATATATTAATATCTTTTTTTGTACAAAGTACATTTAAATCAGAGTCAAACGAGGGTTTACATATGAAAATCGATCAAGAATTACCCGAGCTATAAGTTAAAATAAAAAATAACTAAAAATATCACATAGCCTGAAAAGTTCGCTGACCGACACATAACAGGTGTCACAAACTCAAAACCCATATTATTTTTCGATTTTACCAACCTGCAAATGATAACACTAAAATTTTTTTTTTTTTTTTCGAAAGTATATTTGAATACAAAACATGGGAAACCATCGATGCAGCCATTTTTTTAGTCCGATGCATCGACCTACATCGATGTCCATTGTCGTTGGACTCTGCGATGGTAAACATCGATGTTTTGGTCTGGACTAACTGGTCGTAACATCTTCACTGAGTTCAACGACCCTCTCTAGATATGTAAGCATGTTCTATCCGCCCTTTTAGTTAGTCCCGAATAGGAAGCTGTAATCTTAGCAGACACGAACAGATGAGGGCTATAATGGTTCTATATACTACATGTATATCTCTTAAAATTGTTCTATGGCCCACGGTTTCACCAATCCCTGTGCTCACCCGCAGTCCCATACAATGCAGTGATAGCTACGAAAAATCGTGGGAACCAATCGTTAACTCTACAGTTATCAGTGGTTATCGGCTGCTTTGATCGATGTATCCTCCAAAGAGATTTCACGACTCTTGTAAATGTAATCGCGATCGTACTAAAATGTTTTGCCGATGTGTTATCGATGTGTTGCCAAAACACATTTGAAAATTAATCTTTTGCATTTATATTTACGGATTATATTGGTTTTAAAGTTAGTTAGTTTAGTTCAGCACTGAACGAAAAAAATTGCATTTGGTTAGTTTATTTATTAATAAGCAAAACATTTACATTTCACAATTGTATGTTAAAGAAAAAACATCTGTTTTGCTTGTCCTTTGTCAAGGAGAATTTTATGCATACAAAAAAGTCAGCAAAAACAACACACTGAAAATCTTGGCCAAAAATATAATATAAGTTAGTATGTGAAATGTTATCTTTAGGTCGGTCTCTGGTTACAGAATGTCATACCCCGACCCAGACATGCTGCATAGCCCATCAAATGAGGCAGCAAATTCTGCTCCATAATGCCGCTAAATAGATGCGCCTGAGGACCTTGTGCAAATATGGGCACATCCTCGCCAGAATGCACACCAATTTTGCCACGTATGTAACTAGGCGTGTAGGAAGCTAGCCAGAAATAAAACATAACAAATTTGATAATATTTTTGGGCAACTATACCAGAACTTACTCTCTCTTATATATTCCGTTGGATCAGCGCGCTTGCCCATTTCGTTTGTGCTCTGCCAACGACCAAGCGCATAGTTGAGCGTGCTATATGGCACACCATTCATATCCAGATTAGCTTTATCCACACCCAGAATATTGCCGCCACGCTTGGCATAGCCCAACATGCTCAGTGTATGCGAATGATCTGAAGTAACCACAATTAGGGTCTCGTTGGCATTTGTTTGACGAACAGCTGCTTCAATGGCCATATCAAATTCTAGCGTCTCATCTAGCGCATAGCCAGCCTTGGTCTCATGATGTCCATGATCAATGCGTCCAGCTTCAATAAACAAAAAATAGCCCTGCGCCTGCTGCTCCAGCATTGAAATGGCTGCAGTGGTCATCTCACAAAGACGCGGCTGCTCCTTGGGCGCCAGCATATGATAAGCCATGTGGCTTTCGCTGAACACACCCAGCAAACGCCTGCTATTGGGCGGACAGTTTATTAACTCGTTGAGCGTGTAGGCCACACAGCCATCGGGATTCGACACACGCCACTCCTCCAGCAAGTTACGTCCATCACGCCGTTCGCTGGCAAACTTACCCAGCCCGCCGCCGAGCAGCACATCTAGCTGGCAACCCGGCTCCATGTCCATCAACTGCCGCGCTATGTCTAGCTCTTGCGAACGGTGTGAGACATGCGCATAGCCGCCAGCTGGGCTGGCATGCGTCAATCGTGTGGTCGTCACTATGCCAGTACCTTTGCCCGCACGCTGTGCCCATTGCGTTATGGGCTCTACCTTTGCGCCTTGTGCGCACTGTCCGATGGTGCCGCGTGTGGTCTTAACGCCCGTAAAGTAGGCAGTGGCCGTGCAGGCCGAGTCAGCCGTTTGAGAGTCAATGCAGTAGGTCTAGAAAGGGCACATTAGTTGCCATATTTTATAACCAAGACCTTAAGAACATACCTTGCTAAAACCCGCATAAGGAAAATCCTCTACTGCCAGCTTGCTCTCCTCGCCGCTGCAACCGGCTCGTTGGCCCTTAAGAATGCGTGCTGCTGTCAGCGTTGTTACAGACAGTCCGTCGCCTAGCAAAAAGATGACGTTCTTGGCCTGACGCCTGTCGATCACTCCGTTAAGACGGCTCAACCGCCTTACCAGCTGCTGCTGCGCCTGCTCGAGCCAGTAGCTGGCATTGCGTTCTTCTGTGAGGGTTGCTGTGACAGGCAGCAGGCCAAGCGCCAGGACTATTAGCACAGCGAAATGCATCATTGGGAGTAATAAGAAACTTTTTAGGGTTTGAAAATGAAGTTAAACAAAGCCAACTATTTCATTTTAAAAGCAAGTCCTAACGCTTTTTTATGGCTGCGGAACTTCCAGTTCAAACACCATTTGGCCGCAACAGATAAAACGGATAGAGCACTCAGTTTTTTAGACAATTCTGACCTATGTACTTACAACCTCTAGGCAGCTATGAGCACACCATTCCTTTCGCGCCCATTGAAGCTTATATGATGCTGTCTCTTTTCTAATGATGAGCAAGCTCACAAAGCTAGGTGCTCTCGCATTAAATATTATCTTAATCCTTTTGACGCATCAAGTGTTCCTTCACGTTCTGCCCATTGCAGGTATCAGTCCTGAGCTAAACAAGTTTGTGCCCGGCAGCACAGCTGATCTGCTGGATTGGGCCTTTATTGCGCGTAGTCTCTACTCGGCGGAGGGTGCAAATCCCAAGCAAAAGATTGACTCTGCCATGCGCGAGGGTCTGGAGGATGTCATAACCGAAGTTATGGAGAACATCAACAATTACTCACGTCAGCGCGGTCGTGTCATAGAGTTTCGTGAGTTGCTTTATGGCTATCAAAGGCTAGATGCGCTGCATGGCCAGGATCTTATATTGGATCTGCTGCTCATCTATAAGAAATATCGCGGCAAGAAGATGACCGTACCGGTTAGGCGACATCTATATGTACAACGTGCCTTTACCGGTATTTTTGTCAAGGAGTTCGACGAGGACTTTTACAATGTCACGCTGCAGCAGAGTAAGTTACAAAAAATATATTCTCTAATCGTATTAGAATAACCATTGCCTTGCAGGTATACTTGGCAGCCTGCTGCATAAAGGCATCGCACGCCTAAGCAGACGTTTTACCATGCCCAGCTATCTAGCGCCTACACTGAAACAGGATAAGATTGTGCTGGTGCTGCCCATTGCCGAGCGTCTCGCCACATTTCAGCGTTTTTTGCTTAACTATGAACGTGTCTGCTTGGAGGCGGCGCAGCACTGCGATCTATTAGTTGTTATCTTTGGCGCGCCAAGTCAACATTTGGACCTACTGCGTGCGCTACGCCGACGACATGTCTACCAACAAATCAATTGGATACAGCGTAGCGGTGAATTCTCGCGTGGCGTGGCGCTGGACATTGCAGCACGCTCCTCCTACATAGACCAGCAGGACATAATACTCTTTATTGATGTGGACATGCTATTCGGCGTGGAGACGCTGCAACGCGTGCGCATGAACACGCAGCGCGGACGTCAGGTGTATTTGCCCATAGTGTTTAGCCAGTATGATGCAGAACGCCTTGCCGCTGCTGGCAAGCAGCAGGCCAATATAGCAGATGAGTCAGGCTACTTTCGGCAATTTGGCTTTGGCATATGTGCCATTTACAAGTCGGACATTTTGGATGAAGACATCAATGGCTTTGACAAGGATATAACCGGCTGGGGACTGGAGGATGTCAAGTTTCTGGAAAAGCTAGTGCGTGTGGGTACGCGGCAACGCGACTTTCTGGTCAATACGGCTGAGCTGCCTTTGAACTATAATCAAGCAGCCGAGCAAATGCGCCGTCTGAGCGTGTTTCGTGCGCCGGATCCGACGCTGGTGCATGTCTTTCATGATATCAACTGCGCTGTGGAGCTGGAGGCGGCGCAGTACAACATGTGTCTGGGCACCAAGGCCAATTCGCTAGGTAGCACACGACTCATGGAGCAGCTCTTCTACGGCAATCGCGAAAACATACAGTTTATAGCTGAATTCAATAGACAACGACAGACGAGATGATTATCAGGATCAGTTAGCCATTTAGCTTTATATTCGTTTTTTTTTTCTCTCTCCTCGTTAGTTATACATAGTCGTTATGTTTGTATGTATTATGTGTTGGACAAAGTATTATATAAAAGTTAGATATGGGCGTGCTTGTGTGTGTTTGCGTGAATGGAGAGTGCATGCAACAACGTTCCGTCACTCTCAATTTAATTATGTTTCGTGTAAGACTTAGTTTACATACATACTACTTAAATTGATATACTTATGTATACAACTATAAGATAGTCACAGCAGTGTTTTGTATCAAACAAACAGTTCCACTTCTGAAAAGTGTCAATTGTTATTTTTGATTGTATGATTTTCAAAATCAATCTTAAATGTTCCAAGTATGCTACATACGTAAGTATGCATTAAAAGTTCCTATGCATACAATACACTATGTACATATATGCAAATATATAAAAATTTAAATGTGTACATATTTGCAAATATGTTTATGTGTGTGAGTGTGTGTGTGTGTGTGTGTGTGTGTCCCTCTGTAGCTTACATACAGTGTAGCTTTACATATAGTCAACTGGCTGAATGTCCAACAGGGCCAGTGTGGCGTTCAAGATCTCACGCACCGCCTTTAGTAGATAGATGCGTGCAAAGACCGTTGGCAAAAGCTGTGGACATTGATTAAGCAGCACCTGCTTGTTGCGATAGTAGCGACTGAACAGTGAGGAAAGATTTGTCATATAACGCACAATCAGATGTATGGAACAGTGGCCCTGTTCCAGTTGATCAAGCGATGAAGCCATTACCTCCGGAAAGATAAGCAAATAGCCACGGATAAGTTCCCAGTCGAGCTAGGGTTTGGAAAATTGTATAATTAAAATATTTGTAAAGCTGTTTGCTGCTCAGCTTACCCCATTCTCCAGCAAGCTAAAATCGACCTGGTCAATCGGCGGCAATGGCGGATATACACCCGCCGCAACACAATTATCGTAGCGGCGCAATAGACTCTCCATTCGTGCCGAATTGTAGAGTATGAAGGCTGCGCCCCTAGAGGAGCCGATGCCTGAACGCACTACAATTGCTGGGCTAGAGTGGCGCACCTCAAATAGATCCACAATTACAGCAGCAGCGCCCAAGCGTTTAGACAGATCAGTAACTTTAACCTCTCTGCCAGTGTCACGTATACCATGGCGATGCATGGCCATAAGTCGCATGTCATTGCTGCGCAAGCTGTTTTAAATTTTATATATGAGTCAAAATGCATATAGCCTAAATTCATACGTACGCCAAGTAATTTGAAGTGCTTAGACTTGTAACAGTTTTCTTATGTGGCTCCACCACATTGCTGCTGAGAAGGTATACATTTGACTCTGACTTCTGACAAGTGCTAGCATTCTCCACTATAACATGCAAAGTGTCTGGGCGACACTCCTCAGGCGACACCAGCTGCCACTTGCTGTAATTCAACAAACGGCGAAAAATGTTGTGTAGCAAACGAGTGCGATACAAGCGCAGGTCCTGAATGTCACCAGCAGCACCTTTCCCTAGTTTAAGACACAACGTTCGAGCGTTAGTCGGGCTTAGCTGATAGCCATAGGTTTTGCCCTGCTTGAGCACCGTACGCAAGACGTGCTCAACAACCGGTTTGCGCTGAAGGCATAATATCAAGCGATCATTTTGCAATTCTGGTAGTTTCACCAATGGAAAAATCCAATCTTTAGCCGCAGCTTGCATAGTGGCCAGCGCCTGTTCATCATTTGCTAAGCGTTCAATATCGAACAGCAGCTTTAGTCCATTCTTGTCGCAAAACTTTTGCCAGGACATGGTCTTTATGAGCAAATCGACGTCACCCACAGCTCTCGGATTTTCGCTATTGAAGCGAATTAGCTTATGGCAGCGTGTTAAACCAACATCTGAGGCTTGATTCTGCTCCTGCACTGCAATGTCTTCCGGTTTAGTCAAGTAATTCAGCACATGCTTGGTAAATTCGGCTATTGGATTAGTAGCCATAGTACTAGTAATATTTTGTTTTATTTTTTTTTTATTTTCTAATGTTATTGTCTTCAATTGCTAAAATAATTCACGCCAACAACCAAAACGATGTCGGTTGAAAATTTTTGTGCCGGTTTCTACAAGAACTTCAACAGCTGGCAATCTAACAAAATGACAGGTCTGTTTATTAAGGATAAGCGACGATTCATCAATATATCGATAACAATATATCGATTGACCACGTTGTTAATTATGTTATACACTCAGCTGTTGCTGACGCTGCGAAATTTAAACATATTTATGAAGATAATAAAGAGTGAGATAAAAATACTTTTGTTGATTTACATTTTTACTGCTCGATAACAGGTTGATTATTCGATTAGTTTTAATGCATTCAGCTGCGTAGTCACCCTGCAATCATATAGCCGTCTGTTCGTGTCTACGGCTTCACGAGCAAAAACAACAAACAAGCACGCAGAGAATAGACAAAAAAAGCCATAACACTGCAACGCTGTGGTACTTCTTGTAGATGCTGAATTAATTTGCTTTTTGGTGTTAATCTTATATTTTTTGTAGTGTTTGCTATGTAGCACATCATTGGGTGGTACCTGACACAGTGATCACGCTACACAATGGGCACCGAGCTGCTCGACCTGGGCGTTGTCTGCCTAATATGTCTGCGCGAGGAGCCCGGCTATTGCTCTATATTCAGCCAGGACTTGGAAATGCCAGACATACAGATACTGGAAAAGATACGCAGCTGTAGTGCGCTGCTGCTGGAACAGCCGCTGCTCCAACGTTTGCCAGATAAAATTTGCCATGGCTGCTTAAATGAGCTGACCATTACCTATCGCTTTCAGCAAAAGTGCCAAGAGGCGCAGAAAGTGTTTCAAAATCTGAACAACATGCCGATACGCTGCACGTCGGCAAACATGCTTGAGGCGGCTGAGGCAGCCAACCTCGAGTTGCAGCAGCATCAGTTTAAGTTGCCACCAAATCTGAAAATCAAACGTGTTGATAACATGGACGCTGGCTCGTCAATGCTGCTAACACAGTCACCGCTAAAGACGCGAATCAGCAACAAGCTCGAGTATTACAACGACGATGCACTGACACTGATGTCAGATAACACAGAATTGCGCACGTTGGTGCTGCAAGATGAGCCCGGCAGCAGCGTCACATTATCGCTGGACAGCATTGACATGCAAAACAAAAAGCCACAAACGGAATCACATGCCGAAAAGGTGGATGTGGACGACAAAATGCTTATTTTGCCTGCATGGGAATATAAATCCAGCCACCTGTACGAACTACTACCAGCTGAAGACATCAAAAAAGAGCAGCAGCTACAGCAGAAGATTTACGAATTCGAAGCAGCGCTAATGACCGAGTCTAAAAGCAATCCAAAGCTTAACACACCTACAGTGGAATGTGCCAGTGCGTCGCCTAAGCGCAAACGATACAAGCGCGTTTCGCCAGTTCTAAGGCCCAGTGCTACGCCTGAGCTACCGCTGAATGTTAGTGATTCGGACGATAACGAATATGAAGTAGCCATGAAGCCAATTGCACCCAAACGTGCCGCCAACTATCGCAGCTCTCGCAGCGCTGCAGCTAAAATAGCCGCACCCAACTCAATAGAAACTTCAAAGTCTCAGCTGTCGAGTTCGACACGCACACGTAATCGGCGTGGCGTTGAGCCACCGCTAAAGATATGCGATGTGTGCGGCAATACCTACAAATACCAGCATGCGCTCACTGCTCACATGCGCCGGCACAACAATGACCGACCCTACCCTTGCGAAGTTTGCAACAAGGCGTTCATATCCAATGTGGAGTTGCGTCGGCACATGCGTGTGCACACCGGTCAAAAGCCCTATGGCTGTCATTATTGTGAACGCCGCTTCTCCGACTTTGGCTCAAGCAAGAAGCACGAGCGTATTCACACTGGAGAGCGACCATATGTGTGCGATGTCTGCAAAAAGGGTTTCGCTTATGCCCATGTGCTGTCCGTGCATAAGCGCACTCATACAGGCATGAAACAATTCCAGTGCACGCAATGCGATAAGGGATTTACCAAGAAGGCTTATCTGCTGACGCATCTAGCACAACATCGTATACCGGGCATGCTGGCCACGCGCAGATCGGGCGGAGCAGACAACACGTCGTCGACGACTATAACGCCTACAACGTCGCGTCGTTTGCCCACTTTGGCAACGCATAAGTATGAGCGTCATAGAAATGTCTTGGAAGAGGATGCAGACTTTTTTGAGGAAGAGCAAGACGTCGATGGGGATGGAGACGACGATGACATTGACGATCAGGATGAGGACACTGTAAGTGTGAGCCTTAGCATGGGCGCACTGCATGCAAACAATGGCATTGTTGAGGAAGCCAAAGTTTTGGAGGAATGTATTGTGGCAAATGATTTTATGTTCAATGAAGATGACGATCAGCCAGTAGATGAGTACGATGACGACACTGATGATAATAACGATGGAGTTGACAATAGCCATTTCCAGCATGTCGCAGACAAGGGACCATATGAGCTAGTCGGCGATCTACTAGAGGGTGACGATCTCGAAGAGGATACAAAATATATGATAGGCTAAAATTTCCTAAAATGCATTTTAAAACCTATTGAATAGCTGTTATGTATGTATATCTCCTGAACTATGTTTGACAATTGGATCACAAATTTTGTAAATAAAGTTCAGAATGCAACTTTAAAACGACCGTGGCGTTAATGAGTGGCTATGATCTGCCACAAATAATTTGGGGAAATATTTTTTTAAATATATAGCTAATGATAGAAATTTGTTGTTTCACAGAAACTTTGCAAACTTTATAAACAAAATAACAGTTAAGACCATAAAAAATAACTTGTAAAGAAACGGAACATGTCCGAACACACTTAGAAAGCTGTGCACCCAAAACGCCAAAAAAACAAAATAGTTTGTATTAAAAAGTTTACAGTCATTAAAAGCTTGCAATTTGTTCAAAATTCATCATATGCATTTACTAGAAGGATTAGCCCTAACCCTAAAGTTACCAGATAACCAGAAGTTAGCTCAACAATTGCTTAGTTACAGTTTGGCTTTCGTCAATAGAATTTTAACTCTTACCTGCAAACTACAATGCAATACAAACTTCCACTAAAATAGTACGTCTTTCTTATAACCATAACTAACAGCAGATTGCCAAAAGTTGTCTAAACATTCACGAGGCCATTTTTAAGCCCAACTGTGTATACAAAAAACAAAAGAACGAATAAACCCAAAAATAGTTCTGAAGAGCCGAATCGCGATCTTGAACCGGTTTCTGATGAGGTCAATGTTTTGCCTACACGGCAATTTATCAGCGACAACGTGCTGCATGGCCCCTAATGGACCTAGACAGCATAACTATAAAAGTTACGAAATTTACAGAATTAACATAATTTATTTTGTTTTAAGCTATTGCAAATTTTTTTTCCTATACAGTGTATGTTGAACATAAAAAACTCTTATTAAGTTGTTAGCGCTGCTGGAGGCACTTCGATCAATAAAACTTGATCAATGCGCGGCTAGTGTTATTTCGATTTTCTAATCTTCAAAGGTTATGCGACCTGGTCCATGGTTTTTCATGTAGCGCCTGTAGGCTTTGTAGCGTGGATTTTCGGCCAGCTTCTTTTTCATTTCCTCCTCTTGATCGGCTTTCCAGGCTTCAAAGTTTTCACGTGTCCAAAGCTCAAGCTGCAGGAACTCCTCAATTTGTTTGTCTTCCTGCGCATTGAACTGATGCTGGCCCATTTTCATGTAGCGCCGTATTAAATACAGTTTTTGTTCGCGTCCGTAGGGCTGTTGCATTATAGTATATCGCCAGAACCACTGAGCATGCCAGACGAGGAACATTAGCAGCGTGTAGGGACAGATAAGCAGCTGCACCCAAAGCACATCCCACAGCGTAGGTTTGGCATAGCCGCCTTTGACGTCCATTTTCTCTTCGATGACCTTGCGTATGATGCGCTCCAGTTCCTCCTTTTGATCGGTCTTGGACAAACGATTCTTGCCCTTGCGATTGTGTATGCGTTCCTGTATCTCGTCGTGTGCAATGTCTAGCGCCTTGTTGCGATATTTGGGCACTGTGGCAAAGTATTTGATGGCTGAGTCGTAGCGCTGCCAGCCTGAGTAATATTGTATGATAGAGATAATTGTCAGTGTGACCACAATGACTATGCGCACATCCACCTTGGGCGCTACGCGACGACGATAGTAGCGATAGTAATGAGCATAGTATGCATCTGGATTATCCAGCATATAATCATAATCATTGCGTGACTCCTCATCGCGCAGTATCTCATAAGCAGTGGCCACCTGCTTGAATTGTAGCTCCGCCTGTGCCTTAGCCTCAACGCCTCGATGTAAATCGGGATGATATTTGCGTGCTAAAGAGCGATATGCCTTGCCAATTTCGGATTTTGAGGATTCACGCGTGACGCCCAAAACATCGTAACAATTGTCTTTACCACAATACAAACCCTCGAGTAGACCCAGGCACAATGTGGGCAGTAAAGTAAGAAGCAGGCAGGAGTAGAGCAGACGCTGCGTGTGCGGCAGCATCGTTGTAATAGTAGCAGTGTATGTGGTGGGTGAGCTTGTGACTCCTAAAGCATTCAACAGCTGTTGGTACCTAGAACCGACAGTATGCCACGTTTAAGCCGTGCCGTGAAATTTTGAATGCGTGTAGTATGTGTTGTCAGCTAGACAAGCTCTGTTGGTCTTCAAACGCGCGCACCTGTTCACCGTGCATTGGGTTTTTTTGGTTAGCTTAAAGCAACCTACTTCTTAAGAGCTGATGTGAGTGCTCTCGACTCTTACAGGTATGTACGGTCGGGTCGTCCCTTGCACTGCACGTCGTTTTGTGCTTATTACTTTCGCAGAGCTATGCCGGTTTATCGAAATATGACGATATAAAACTGTGCGATAATATTGCACGATGACATTGTTATCGAAACATATCGATAGTACGCCTACAGCGCCCCCAACTCCACTCACATATAAAACTTATTGGACTACTGCATTGCCTTGTGATTGTATAAGTGTAATAATAAAAATATCAAATTTCAATTAAAGAACAGAAGGCAAAAAGCAATTAGCATAGTGCAACCAAATTATAATAGCAATCTTTACTCTAGAATAGCTATTTTATGCATAGTGCACGGACAGCTTCGTAAGCGTCATAGCTTAAAACAAAATACGCAATAAATGATAAAGGCCTTTGTGCAACAATAACAACGAAAAAACTTCAACTCCAATTGGTGCTTAAATAGCGAAAACCTTTATAATATTGTTGCTGTAGCAGCAACAGCCCATTGGAGGCGTTATGAGGAGCAGGCGCACGTAGTCTATCTAGTCGAACAACCTAGCACTATCATTTGAAGCAACGACAATTAACTCAAGCTCATTTGAATCAATTAAGTTTTGTCGTTTGCACTTTACCGTCTTGAATATGCCACAATCAAGATCCGCTGCAGCTGAAGCTGCGGCTGCGGGCACCGTAAATGGCCAGCCTCTGGTTAAGATTGGCCACTATCTGTTGGGTGCCACCTTGGGTACGGGCACTTTTGGCAAAGTCAAAATCGGTGAGCATCAAATGACGCGACATAAAGTGGCTGTAAAGATACTAAATCGCCAGAAAATTAAGAGCTTGGATGTTGTGGGCAAAATACGACGCGAAATACAAAATCTTAAACTGTTCAGGCATCCGCATATTATCAAGCTCTATCAAGTAAGTACAGCTATATATTTAGCAACTTGGAACGTTTGTAACTATAGCACAACTTTTAACGTAGGTTATATCAACGCCCACGGATATTTTTATGATCATGGAGTACGTAAGTGGTGGCGAGCTGTTCGACTATATTGTGAAACATGGCAAACTGCAGGAACATCAAGCACGCCGCTTCTTTCAGCAAATTATTTCTGGCGTTGACTATTGCCATCGTCACATGATTGTGCATCGTGACTTAAAGCCAGAGAATTTGCTACTCGATCACAATATGCATGTGAAAATTGCAGATTTTGGTCTATCCAACATGATGCTGGATGGTGAATTCTTACGCACTTCGTGTGGTTCACCAAACTATGCTGCGCCCGAGGTCATATCCGGCAAACTGTACGCTGGCCCGGAAGTGGACATATGGTCTTGTGGCGTTATACTGTATGCCTTATTGTGTGGCACTTTGCCTTTTGATGATGAACATGTACCTACACTGTTTCGCAAAATCAAGTCAGGCATATTTCCAATACCTGAGTATTTAAATAAACAAGTGGTTAATCTGGTCTGCCAGATGTTGCAAGTGGATCCGCTAAAGCGCGCCACCATTGAAGAGATTAAGAAACACGAGTGGTTCCAAAAGGAGTTACCTGCGTACCTATTTCCCTCGTCGATTGAGCAGGACTCGAATGTCATTGACACATATGCTGTGGCCGAAGTGTGCACCAAGTTTGGCGTCAAGGAGTCCGAGGTGCATAATGCGCTGCTCAGCGGTGATCCACACGATCAACTGGCCATTGCCTATCATCTTATTATAGACAACAAACGCTTTGCAGACGATGCAGTGCAGCAAATCAACGAGATCAACAACTTTTTTGTGGCAGGCTCGCCGCCGCCGCCCATGGTTACAGGGCATCCGCCGAATGAACGCGCAAACGAGCTGGCGGGCCAAACGCCTGTGGCTACGGTAGTGGCTAGCGGTGGTGCCAATACTGGCGCCAGCTCTGGCACTGCAACGCCAGTGCTCAGCAGCGGAACAACGCCCAATACCAATGTGCCTACCATACGTCCGCATCCGGAGCGTATAGCACCCATGCGTGAGCGTCAACTAGCCATGTCTGTGCAGTGCTCTGGTGGTGCTGCATTTCCCGAAAAGAGTGCACGTGGTGGCACGCCCATTAAACGCGCCAAATGGCATTTGGGCATACGCTCGCAAAGCAAGCCCAATGACATTATGCTCGAGGTTTATCGTGCCATGAAGGCACTCAACTATGAGTGGAAGATCATAAATCCGTTTCATGTGCGTGTGCGTCGTCAGAACATCAAGACGGGAAAATTCTCTAAGATGTCACTGCAGCTGTATCAGGTGGATGCTAAGAGCTATTTGCTAGATTTCAAATCGCTAACCAACGACGAGGTGGAACAGGGCGATGATGTCATAATGGAAAGTCTAACGCCGCCGCCACTGAGTGTAACCGGTATTATGCCTTTGCAGCCCACTGGTCATCATACCATGGAGTTCTTTGAGATGTGCGCAGCACTAATTATACAGCTGGCGCGCTAAATCAAATGCCAAACATTTAATTTAATCCCCCAATGCATATGAACAGTACTACAAAAAAAAAATGTTTAGACCATTATGTAACTGGTACAACTATATATTTGTAATTGGGCAATGCCCGTTCCATGTTTAAACTTTTGGCTAAGCTTGGCTTGCAGTTTTTTTTTTATACATATGTATGTACGTGCGTATTATATGTTTCGTTTCATATTTTTATATGTACCTATATTTAATTAACAAGTGGACCGTTTAGAAGTGCAAGAAGATGTGCTGATCCCAGCAAAACATGAGCTTTGCTTTTTTCTACAGCAGATAGCAATTTTAGTGCCCGAAGTTCTTTAAAGGACTTCTTGTGGGCAATGCTTTAATAAGGCATGACATATATTTTTATTATTCTTAACAAAACGAAACAAATTATGTGAAAATATAGCAAAGGAAAGTTTAAAATATATGCTTAAAGTTTTATTGCCGCGTGCAGCTAAAGCTAAGATTACTTCTTATAATTTATCGTCGGTTTATTCATAAATATTTCATATGAAGCACAAATTGTTGCGTTCGATGAGCACAAACCTTGTAAATTAGTGAACTTTCGCTGCTTTAAGGCTGCGAATTCATTGAGATTTAGTCCAAGGTATTGATTTCCAAAGATTCCTATGGATTTCCAAAAACTTATGCAAAGAACTCAAAAGGATTGCAGCAAAACAAATCCTGCGTTATCCGTAGAACTATTGAGACCAAAGCCAAATGGAGAATTAGGCAGGCACACATAGGATTCGTGCGAATCCTGTTACGTTAAGTACAGACGACATTTTTGGCGCTCTCCAAGCAAGATTCATCCAAAATTGGCAAAGCAACTGATATCATCTTTTTAATACAGCTCAACATAAAGCTGGCTATGTTTTTCAGATTTCTACATGGTATGGTTGCCGGATAATCGATTGAAGCGATAAGCTTCAAGATATGTTGCTATTGCACCGCTCATCAATGTGAGCGAGATAGCATAAGTTTGCTTATGGCTACTTGTAAGCTCCATGTTGGGAAGTCTTCAAGAACAAAGCCTGCCAAAAATGGCCAAACCTGTTAACAAAAAAAAAAAAATACTACTACTGTGCATCGTTACTCTATCGTGTCTAGTTGTTGTTCATGAAAGCCGAATTTGTGTTCCAAGCAGTGACGGCAGGCACAAGTAAGAGCAAACGTTGGAGCACCGCACAGGCTCTGAGCATTCGTTAATAAGTTCTAGTCGGATTTCTGATTTTAGCTCTGTATCTGGATGGAGTTATCCATGAGTGCTCTTTTAAAGCTTTGTAAATCCTACGGCCTGGCATTGGTACTAATCTAACCCTACCCTATGAAAATCTATCGAGCAGCTAGCGCACATAAATTTCTTCAAGCCGACCATTGCAAGCCAAAGTTCAACTTCAACTGCTCGTAACTCTTAAAATCCAAATCTAAGCATTTTTGAAATTTTCCATTTCGTTTTATTGCATAATTCTCATTGGGTATATAGTTAATATTTGTTCTATTTTGTATAAATTCATAAAAATGTTATTGGCATCCGGTGATTAAGCATACCGTATACAAAATTAAACCTCTTCTAATATTGCAACTCGTTGTAGCTACGCTTAATAATAACAATTGGTAATTATTGGTTTTGCTGCTGCTTTCGCTTAAGTTTATCAATAAGCGTTTCTATGCTGTTCGCATCAACTAGTCCAATAAATTTATCAACGACGACTCCATTGCGAAAAGCCAGAACAGCGGGCACGGCTTTCACTTCGAAAGTTTCGACCAGGTCCAGATTGGTCTCCACATCGATGACAGCTAGATCAATTTCGTTTGAGTTTTCCAACAGTTCCAGCATTTTGGGTGTGAGTATTTTGCAGGGATCGCACCATTCAGCATGGAAATTCACAATCACGGGATTGTCGCTGTTTATAACCTGTGGATATAAAATAAATACTGGTAAATAGATGCATTAATAAAAAGTACACATGTATTATTTCGAGAGCTTTAGAAATATTACAATTGGCGGCCCGAAAACTAGAGTCTTACGATATTAAACGGAAACAATAAAAAGCTTAAAGTTAGTTTAAATAAGCACAAATTTTGTATATCTTCAACGAACTTTTTCTTGTTTACTAGATAGAATATGTACTATTAAAATTTAGTTTTAATTAAAATGATGAAATTTTGAATAAAGTAACAAGTTACGCTTTCTGCTATTCCAAATATGTATGTACATATATGTTATATCTCAAAAAACTGAACTAAACGGTAACGTATAAGTAAGTTAATTGCCCATTAACTTGGATCTTAAACAAATTTTAACAACAAGTTCGATCTCAATGAAAGGCTCTTTGTCAGATTGTCTAATCTTATCTTTTTAGGTTGGCTTTGTGCTTGAAGATTTGCCAATTTGGCGCTTACAAGTCGCCATAAGTAAACTTGTGCGTTCTCTAACAAGTAGTAGAAGCTTGTAGACCAAACAGTTGCCTTTAGTGTTCGGGTTACATGGCATGATTTTTAACAGTTTTGAATTTGAAGAGATTTAACCAATGGATTTGACAGGCGTTATATAACTATAACTGCTTATATTTAGATTCTACGACTCAAGAATAGAGTCTCTTAAGCCGTGATAGTACCACAAACTTACGGCAAGGACCACTGCCTGTAACACGCTGCAGTCATATGTTGAGCAGTTCTAAAAAGTCACCAACTGGAACGAGGTTATCGTGGAACGTGAAGAAATAGAGGCATAAATGTGCCTCGATGGGTCAAGAGACCATTTATCCCTACAAGGGATAATGGATTTAAAGGGTGTACTAAGTTCCACTGCTGGTAAACAGTAAGCTGTTTTGGGAAGAATAAGGTTGATCACAAAGTTTTAAAGAATGAAATTGAATAATAAAAAGTTAGAGAATATTTTAGTCTACATGAAAGTGGTTTAAACCAGTAACAGCAATTTTTTCGATAAAAAACGCGCTGTTTGTTGTACAATCATGAATGAAAATAAGACTAGCTGAATATTTCTACCAAAAGTTTATGGCTTTCCATTTATCAATTAAACAACAAAAATAAAAATCGAATATTTTTTTTGGAAAAAATGTTGCTTATACCTCCTCAAAGCACTTCAACAATTTGAAGATAACGGCTTGGCAACTGAATCACACATTTCCTAACGTGGAATTTGAAATTACGGTAATCGTACGATTTGAATATCATATTATGCGCGTCATTTCCGCGATTTTTTCCGAATGACGTTCACGGTCGCAAGAAACGCGTAAGATAAATATTTACATTGGATGTACAAAAAATACATACATCCATGCACACGTACATATGTAGTAATTATAGCAAATTGCATAACATTTTCAAGCACTTGGTACTTTGCGTAATTACCTTTTGATCAAAATCATAATGATCCTTAATGGCCAACTTCTTCAGATGCATCTGCGACTGTGATAAACTCTTTTGCGTCGCATTAGCCGCATGCGGCGCTACACTTTGGCAGCTGCTCTGAACGCTATTCCTTAACAGATAGCATGCCTTCAATCTTGGAGCAATTCCTTCAGCGGCAATCTTTAACATTTTACTTGTTATTGACTTGCAATTGGCAAACGAACTTGTGGATGATTTTGGACTTGCTGCCCACCAAATGGACTTTTATGTGCGTTGTGTGTTTGTGTACGTGACTCAGTCAGCTGTTTACAAATAAAAGTCGCAGTTGCATTTTGTGAATAAAATTTCATTTTGGCTATTAGGATTTGTTAAAGCAGCATCTTTTTTTCATTCACCTGCAATTAGCTTTATAAGCTGGTTGTTTAAAATAAAAACAATAATTGAAAATAAACAGGGTATAAAAAGTGGTAATGCTGCCACACCGCTTTAAATTGAGTTGCCACTCGACAGTAAATGAATGTTGCCACACCGCAATAAATTGTGTTGCAGAAAATATAAACATATGAAAACAAAAATCAGCTGCTATGCACTTCAAGTTCGCTATGCAAGTGTGGTGACACTGCTGTGTGTTTGCATTTGACATTTTACGTTTGTTTTCTTGGCAGCGTTGTTTAAATAAATTAACTAACAAGCTAAATAGACAGCAAGATGTCCTTATACTTGGATAAACGCTGTGGCGAACTAGTCTTTAGCGCAAACAACTTTGCCCTCAGGTGTTTGTTCTGCGCTTTTACTTCTAAAACGTTAAGCGTTCTTAAATTGCACCTTTGTAAAGAACATGCCAAGCAACTGCTTGATGAGGAACAACAAAAAATAGACGGTGAAGCCGCTAATGAATCGGATCCCTTGGAGGAGGGCTACAAAAGCTCCAAAGCACAACTGGATGCAGCAGCAGCAGCCGCTGATTCAGAATCTGTCGTGGGAAACGAAGAACCCAATCGGGAAGATGTTGAAAGCAGCACCGTACTAGAGAGCGATGGGGACGACAACGCAGAACTGGTAGCAGTTGCTACAACTAATTTAAATATAATTTCACTATGTGTTTGTCTTGCTTACAGCCAAAGGATGGTGCGCATTTTTGGCTGCGTAAACATCCCATAATGCTTGCCCTCATCGAGCAGTATAAGCAGGCACGTCCGCTATGGGATTCCACACTGAACTCTTTCAAGAACTATAAAAAGCGTCAAGTGATCTGTGATCAAATCGCTTGTAGCATCAATTCACAGTTTGGTCAACAATTGAAGGGCACTGAAGTAAGCGTATATTTAAAGAAACTACGCATTGCCTATTACCGCGACCAACGTTGCTACCTAAATGAGCCAACGATTTACACGCCGCAGTGGTACTACGAGCAACTGCACTTCCTAGGAACACGTACTGCACCCAGGGAACGTCCGCCACCGCAAGATAGAAAGGCATTGACCGCTAATTCAGCACTGCCGGTGCCGCAGCTCAGTCACGCACAAAACTGCACACTCATTGAACTCTATAGGCGTTGCAGCGAATCCTGGGATTTGCAGAACATGCGCTGTCGTCTGCGCCATGTGCGACAGCAGGCCAACGAGACGCTGCTCAAGTTGTGCCGCAGCGAGCTGCAGCTAGAGCTGGAACCGGTGCAGTTACAGCGTTACGTCTATCGTATACGTTTTGCCTACCAGCAGGAGAAAACTCGACGACTGGAATGCGAGAGTAATGGACGCAAATTTGTGCCCATTTGTCGTTACTATAAGCTGTTACAATTCCTGGAGCAGCATGTAGGCCCCTTCAAGTGCGATATTTGCGCCGAGGTCTTGAATACCGTCGATCATTTTAAGGTGCACAGAGCCAAACATGATGGCTTGCTACCATTTGTCTGTCCTATTTGTGAAAAAGGTTTCTCACGCAGCGGCAACTGCACAATACACTTGCGACGTCATACCCAAGATTATCACGTGGAGTGCGACACTTGCGGCAAACGTTTTGCTACCACATCGGATTTGCATGTTCACCAGCGCTGTCATACTGGAGAAAAACCCTACTGCTGTGATGTTTGCGGTCAGCGCTTCCGATCGTTCTCCTTCTTTGATCGGCATAAACGCAGACACGAGCAGCGTCCCAGAGCCAAATGTCATATATGCGGCAAGAGCTTTTTTGAGCAATCGATCTTAAACGATCATATAAAGGCGCATTTAAATGTACGGGACAAGGTGTGCGATATATGTCAGAAAACTTTTACTAGTGCCAAATATCTACGTCAGCACAAGGAAATCCATGCAGAGCACAAACGCTACACGTGCAAGATCTGTGCAAAGAGTTTTGCTCAGTATGCCGGGCTAAGCGGACATATGAAATCGCATGTCAACACAAAAAAAGTTACATCCAAGTCCATAACAGAGAAAATGGATGAAAGTGTTGATTTTGATGGACTTAATTAAATCAATTTGGCTCTAACTAGAAGCATTGTCAACTAAATAAGCAAATATGCAGTAAACACCGAAACCCTTTGTACAAGTGGACAAAGACCAATCTCACTATGTTAGGGAAAATGCAAGTGTTATATATAGCTTTATTGCTGAATGTTAGGCAAATCTGTCCCATAGACCAAATTTTTGGATGTGGCAAGGAGTCTGACATATAAAACACACTTGGTGTGTGAAGCGGTATTGCCAGTAGTTGAAGGTGATAGCTGAACATTCGCGAACGTTCTAGTCAGTTTTACGCGCAGCTCAGGTGCCATTGCCATTGAAATCAGCAAAAGCCACTGAAATAATAGACTGGTAATGGTGCTGAAACCGGAAAGGAATCGTCTTTGTTTAAATGCGCTCAAACTGAATCAAATTTGTAATATAAAATCATATTCAAAAGCAATCAAACATATTTATTTTTTTGCATAAATTAAAAAACAATTTGTTTATTATAAAAATTGCTTTTTAGTGTTTAGGCGCTTGTTGCACGAGGCGAGGTTTTCATGCAATGGCAAAAATCTCTTACAAAATATCGCTCGATATTAGAATGCATTTTAATATAAAACAAGCCGCATACGGTTGCAGTTGAAATAACTTACGGGCGGTTTTACAAGTCAAACGGCAACGCTTGAAAATCTTGCTTCGTAGTTAGTTATAAAAATTGTGTATTTCTTGTTCGAAAACAAAACCAAATGAATTGCCATTTGAATGAGCATTGGCGTTATTTAGCTATCGATGTTTCCAGCCGATAACCGATAAATACACTTTTCAGCGTCATACAGCTGCGCTAGCACGGTCACACTATTTTGTCTTCTTTCTCCGAATCGGCAGTCCGTGCTGCTGCGCGTTGTTTGTGTATTTTCTTTTAGAAGCAATTTAATATCAGTGACAACACGTTCATTTACACGCGCGCGGACATAAAGCCAATGCAATTGCCAAGTTTTATGAATTAAACAAACAATTAAACATAGGGCAGTGCGCGAGTTTACAAGCGTTGTCATCGGTCGTCTGTCGCCACAATTGCAGCTAAGCAACCAACCCCAGCGCAGCAGCAAAAATAAACGTATGCATTTACATATAGATAATTATGTACAGATATAAAGTTGGGTTGTTTTTTTTTTTTTAAGAGCTTCGTGTTTAAATAAGTTACAATTTGTGCATAAAACAACAGTAATTAACAGTTAACTAAGTTACAAAAACTGAGAAAAAACGCGGCATCAACTCATGCCAAAAAAAAAACAGTTATTTTGAATAAGCGTTCTTGTTCTAAAACGCACTCAGCTGTACACTCTGTGTGCGTGTGTGTCAAGTTTGTGTGTGTGTGTGTGTGTGTGTGTGTGTGAAAACGCATGCTGTATGTCTTTTATAAACAATGAAAAGCGCTATGCACAATAAGATTAAACGCTATAATTAATAGAGAGTTGTATATATATATGATATGTTACTATATACAATCGTAAATGCAGGCTGTGTGTGTGATTTTAAATTTTGTGTCCTTGACATTAATTTTGCCATGGGGGATGCGTATCTATTGATTACACTGCTTTCATTGGGAATGGTTATGGCTTGCTTTTAGCATTAAAGTATTTTACGCTCATTTTCATGATAAAAACGACTCAGTGACAAACAATATATATACATATAAATTGTATTTATAATGTTTGCCTTAGTTCAAGTGCATCAGTTTCTGTTGGATTCCAGCCGGCGGCTGTCTGGGAAACTCCGCCCCCCTAACGAGCAGACTACATAAAACATTATCTGCTGTATGGCAGTTGTCTATAAATAAATTCTCAGAACTGTGAAAAACAATACAGTTGCCTGACTTTTCTGACCTTTAACAAATACAAAGCTAAAGTGAGCTGATGTAAGGTTTCAGGCATCGATATTCGTATACTCTATCTATAAAACTATGCATCAAGTATGCAATTTACAAAGTTTACGATTTGCATTTGAATTTGTTGAGCTAAGCTACCAATTGTGTTTGTATATCTGAATAACCTCCGATTTCGTGAAAACTATCTATAAAAAGTTGACACATCATTTTATGTTTATTATACGAAGTTACTTAAGCTCAGAACTGTGAAAAACAATACAGTTGCCTGACTTTTCTGACCTTTAACAAATAGTGAGCTGATGTAAGGCTTTTGGGCGTCGATATTCGTATACTCTATCTATAAAACTCTGCATCAAGTATGCAATTTACAAAGTTTACGATTTGCATTTGAATTTGTTGAGCTTAGCTACCAATTGTGTTTTGTATATCTGAATAACCTCAGATTTCGTGAAAACTATCTATAAAAAGTTGACACATCATTTTATGTTTATTATACGAAGTTACTTAAGCTCAGAACTGTGAAATACAATACAGTTGCCTGACTTTTCTGACCTTTAACAAATAGTGGCATCGATATTCGTATACTCTATCTATAAAACTCTGCATCAAGTATGCAATTTACAAAGTTTACGATTTGCATTTGAATTTGTTGAGCTAAGCTACCAATTGTGTTTGTATATCTGAATAACCTCAGATTTCGTGAAAACCTGACATATCATTTTATGTTTATTATACGGAATTACTTTAGTACAGAGTGTTAACTACCGACAACGGAGTTACCAGAAATCAGGTGTACATAAAAACACAAGTAGTACTACCAGCAACGTATTTATAAACAGCTTGTAATAAAAGCTTGTGTCTTATAACACAGGTCAACATGGTTTAGTTGTTGGAAAGCTAAGGGGCATTTCCGAAGTATTTTGCTGCGTAGAATCCGAATCCGGAGTCAGAATTGACCTATCACATCAGGATATTTGAGATTATGTACACGAGAAATGGCGGTTTTCTGACTCCGTATTCGGATTCTACTCAGCAAATTACTTCGGAAATGACATTTAGCTTTCCAACAACTGACATAACCCCGGTATTTGTAGACCTTAGTTATCTATTAAACAGACGAGCTTTGCCTACATGCATATGTTGATTATTGTGTTCAAATACGAGTGAGCAAGTTTGTTCCGCGAGAATATACTATATTTTGATTCGGTTTTCCCTAAGCTGAACTAGCTTTTAGCGCATTAATCATGACCAGACTATCTGACAGTATTGCATTACTCTTTGCTGATAATTCCAGTCTAGGTTTATATCTGCACATCGGCCTATAACGCAAACTTTAGTTTGGAAGGCGCTGGCTTGCATGCTCAGACAAGTGCATAGCTCGCAACGGCTTTTGTTGGAGACCCAACTGTATGCTAAGCGTTGGTATGTAGGTATCTTGTTTGCTGAAGTTCCGTGTTAAATGGAACAGAATTAGCTATCTCGTTTTTGACTTGTAGATGCCAAAGAATTTCCTTCCTGTTTTTCGATAGTTCTATGACAATGTGTTCTATTCTTAAACACTAAGGCTGGGGCTCTGACTTTTAGCACTTCGACTTTCCCCATGTCTTAGCATACATATGAGTCTTTGGTAAAATACTTTGCGGTTTTTGTTATGGGTGTTATCTTTTCCAGTAAGTTATTTTTAGGCAAAATGCAAGAAATTGTTGTGCCCTTTTATGCCGTGACGTAATTTGAGACTTTTACTTTATATGAAAGTTTTGCCATCATCTAAATTCACAATACCATTTAGGGCCTATGTTAGATGTATAAACTTCTTGACAAATCCACAAATTTCGACGTGATGGTGTTTAAATGCTGAAACACTGATAAATGGTATGCAAACGCATAAATTTGTATTTATGCCGATTTGTCGATGCATTCCAAAATATGCGGGTCTTGCCACCAGAAACTCAAATCTCAGCAACTTAATAAATAAAAAAGTCAAAGCTGATTGAGTTTCAAATTGTTTTGAAAGACTTTTTTTTTTAGCTTTCACACGCTTTATCGTTAAAGTTATATGCTTTAGTTCTGGGAAAATTTGGTTTGTCGCGTCAAAATAAAAAAGTTTCGTTGAATCGTTTTACCCTAACAACTTACATTATGAAACCTGTCTTATCAGCAAGACATGTTTATACAAGCACAAACATATATACGTACCTACATACGTATACGTCATTATTTACTCATTTAAGTTTGACTCACTTCCGTGCGGTGCGTTATCAGTTCCAATGCCTACCTGTCGAGTCCCCAGCAACTACCTGCGTCTAAACGCAATCCATGCAAATATTTTCACCAAGAGCCTAGCCAGCCGCGCACTACCCTTAATTAACCCTGACCCTAACATTGGCCTAAACATGTTTCTGTGATTTCACATTCGACTATGTTTCAGTTTCAATAAATTGCAACCTACTTTTGGGTTAAAAAAATGAAAAAATTTCTTAGCACCGACGTGAATTTTATTAATGACTAATGTTTTTTTCCTAGAAAACACCCTTTAAATTTAAGAAATCTCTAGATGCTTAATTGTTGTTTTCATTCTCTTGAAAAAGCTTTCCACGGATTCGTTTTACTGGCGTTGATTACGGTCATCTAGCGTTGTCTTAAATAAATAGTTCCAAATATATTCCATCATGAACGATTTTCAAGATTCTGAACACCGTGCCTTTACCCAAAGTTTTTATTCTTCAAAATAGCCTCTTCTCTATGGGTGGAATCAAACATATACGAACGATTGTTACTGCGTGCCTTTCACCACTTTTTATGAAGAACCTCCAAAACAAGTGTTTTCCGGGACGGATCAAGCGATTTTTGAGGTGTTAAAAAACGTTGAACGTTGTTGATTAATTCGACGTTTTCCGAAGTTTGAGAGCTCGTACTATAAAGGTCAACAGGGTTAATTGTTGGAAAGCTAAGGGTCATTTCCGAAGACATTTGCTGGGTAGAATCCGAATTCGGAGTCAGTATCACGTCAGGATATCGAGATATTTGAGGTTATGTACCCGAAAAGCGGTATTTGTAGACCTGCGTTATCGTTCCTTTCGTTTCCTTGATTGGCGGCAAACTTCTGGCAAACAAATGGCTGAAATTATGCGTTCTACGTTTCTCTTAATGTATGGCAGCTACATGTCCGGTTTTTGTAAAGAAACAGGCGACCATTTGCCTTGAAGTGCATTGTTCAGAACAAAACTTATGTTGGATTTGGCTCGTCTTCGAAGACGACGATTGCTGCTTAGTTTTAGGCTCATACTCATAGATACAAGTTTCTTCGTCTGTGGCAATCTTATAAACGCTTTTTGAAGCAGCAACACGTGCCTTCAACACTCGCTGGATGCCCTATGAAATCTGCTCAACGCACTTTGCCACTTTGCCGCTCCACTGCAGGCAAATCAATGGGGCTCATAGTCGCTATGACCAGGGCAGCGAAAGCTTGCCCATAGACTGTCTTACATTCTCGGCTATACGAGGGCACCTCACGTAACACACTTGTTTTCTCTAAACGCAACATCTGTTTGTAAGCTGTTCCTACGCACAACCGGTATTAGTCTTAACAAAACCCTAGCAATGATCTAACTTTTCTGTAAACCTAGGCAAGCATATAAACAGTAACGCGGAAGTGTTAGACTTGAGCGCATTTCACGGTCCCTTGACTATTAATGAATGCATTAACTAGTGGGGTCTAGACGAGCGCTGGGCCACTTTTACAACCAAACCCCCAACAAGCAACACTTAACGCCTATAAACTAATTACAAAGTGGCACGCAACACGAGGCGGCTCAACTACCGCGTGCCATTTACAAGAAGATTTAGAATCAACTCGTATATAGTGGCCAATTGCAGGTTTTGTCAAGAGATCCCCCTCACTCTCTCTCCAGATAGGCTGCACAACTACCGCATGCCATTTACAAGAAGATTTAGAATCAACTCGCATCTAGTGGCCAATTGCAGGTTTTGTCAAGAGATCCCCCTCACTCTCTCTCCAGATAGGCTGCACAACTACCGCGTGCCATTTACAAGAAGATTTAGAATCAACTCGCATCTAGTGGCCAATTGCAGGTTTTGTCAAGACCCCCCATTCACTCTCCATATAGGCTGCTCAACTACCGCGTGCCATTTACAAGAAGATTTAGAATCAACTCGCATCTAGTGGCCTATTGCAGGTTTTGTCAAGAGATCCCCCTCACTCTCTCTCCAGATAGACTGCACAACTACCGCGTGCCATTTACAAGAAGATTTAGAATCAACTCGCATCTAGTGGCCAATTGCAGGTTTGTCGAGAGACCCCCCCTCACTCTCTATAGAGATCCAGTAATGTCTTCAATATGCGTAACGCACGATTGCAAAACAACATTTGAACAACATGACAGCCCAACTAGACGCACGGACAGTCAATTTGGGAATGTGATTGATACGCCCCCATCATAGGCCCAAATCTGCTCAGTACACAAGCTGCCTGATTAGCCATGCCCAACGCAACACACGCTCAAAACCCTAACAAATCTTGGGGGGAAAAAAAATCAAAATTTCCGAAACAAAGTAGAATTGAAACTAGAATCAAGCGACATGTTGATTAATGAGCCGTCGAGCCAACTGTCGACGAAAAAATTATTACAATTCTCTAAATTTAAATTCGAAGCCATACCGAATGAAGCAGAAATAAAAAAAAGTCAATAAGCTAATTTTAAGTTTAAGAGTTTGGTCTCCCACTGTGCTAAATTAGCCTTACGTTTGCGTTTATATTTTATAACTACATATATATATTTTTTATATTAACCAACAGTTTTTGGTTGGAATTTGTGCCGCTTTTGTCTATACGGATCTTGGATACATTTTGGTTACCAACTTAGAACACATTCTCACGCAGCAGCTAAACATTGTGATTGATCATGTTTAGTCCGGAGTATGAGAAGCGCATATTGAAGCACTGCAGTCCGGTGGCCAGGAATCTATTTGAGAACATTGAGGCGTCCACAACGCCAACATCACTGGATCGTTTCATACCATGCAGGTAAGTGGGAGCGCATGCCTTATATAGACGTAACGGGCCATTGTCGTACATTGAACCTAGAGTTTCTACTTAATTTGACGTGTAGTTACTGTACCGCCGCTCTCGCCCAGCGAAGCTAACCCAAGTTGCCGTTATGTATCTGCTGCGTCATCTTTTCCGCTTTGAAGCATACACAATCAACAACAACGGCAGCAACACCGAATACAGAATACAAACAACAACAAACAGTTTTTCCATTATGTGCTGTCGCTTCGCTTGACTTGGAAAAATCCATTTCAAAGCTTGTTTTTCACTTGCCGCTTTCTGTGTGCTAGAATTATACACTGTAGATACTTGGTTTTAGAAGCGATAATGCATTTATAGTTACATAAGGCATATATTAGCATACCTAATAGGATACCTTGGAAACGTTAAGCACAAAGAGACATCTCATCGAATGCTGCTTCACTGCAGCACTCTTATGTCGTGGGGGAACATTACACTGTATTTTCGGCCAATCTTTACATTGGACGCAATCCTATCACCAGTGCCGTAGAGAGAAAATCCATACCCGGTTGGAAAAATGTAATGTACATAAGTACGACGAAGTTTTTCACTCGAAGAAGACATGGTCGTTCCACGCAAGAGATAGATTACAAGTTCACTTTCCTGGCTTTGGTCGAAACGAATGTCTCGATAATGACACCAAAATATCAAAGTGCATTTGCGTTCCGTACATAAAATAGACAAGAAAACTTTGTGGTGGCACACATCTCACAAAATGATGAAAACATTCCCGAAAATAATAATGTGCAACCCATAGGAAAGCCGATACGAAGCGTTTGGACCGCACATTAAACAATAACAGAATTATGAATGAGTACGTTGCAAGGTTACTCCCTTTATAATAATACTTACAGAGGCTGGTATTTACGTACACTGTCTTGAATTTGGTCGCTTTTCAGCAAATATTTTGAATTTTTTAAGGTCCAGGATTCCGCACCATTACTTTCATGCTCTTTGGTTTTTGTATAGGAACCGGTATAAGAAACAAATATCGGTGAATCGCAATGAAGCCGATATTATTGAAGAAAGAAAAACGAAATAAAAATAAATAAGGAGTACCGGCACTACCGTAATCGCAACCGTATCCGAAATAAGTTTCGGTTTGAATTAAAACTCTATTAACGAATGGAAATTGTCGTTAGATTCGCTTCATGAGAACTCAGTTTTAAACGATTAAAAGCTAAGATTAGGTCAATGGGCTTGAAATACGTTTCGCGAAATGTGCACGATTTGCGATTCGCGCACATTGCATTCCAAAGCAGTTTTTAGACTCTATATCGTACGTCAGACACACACACCCGTAACACCCAACGTTTTGTTAAGGTTTTCAATGCAACATCACGGGCACAAAAAAAAAAAGCTCTCACAGTTTGGCAAATTTTTTGTGCGAATTTGAAATTTGACATTCAATATTTTGCACGTTGCACACGTTTTTTTTATGTTTTATGAGCGCAAAAAATTAATGTGTGTCGACTTGTTTGCATTGCCATTAGTTGTGTGTATATATACCTATATATATATATATATATTATGTCTGACTTTAGTAAATATAATTGAATTTGCGTTTGCATAAATTTACTTTGCAGTTTTCATTGCTAAGACTATATACATAGCTATACATACACTATATACACATCTATATACCTATGCCATATGTAGTTGCATTTGTTATTGTCAACATGTTTATATTCATTAGTTGCTCAACTTGCAAAAAAATTACCATCGACCCTTGTTGAAGGTAGTGCAAATTTATAGCTTACTCTTGTTATTTTATAATAAATACAAATATATGAATTGGGGATTGGTTTATTTTACAGAGCCCACAACAACTGGCAGACAAACTTTGCGTCCATTAACAAATCCAATGATAACTCACCACAGACCAGCAAAAAACAGCGTGATTGCGGCGAGACGGCACGCGATAGCCTGGCCTATTCGTGTCTCCTAAAGAACGAGCTGCTCGGTTCGGCCATTGATGATGTGAAAACTGCTGGAGATGAGCGCAACGAGAATCACTACACGCCAACGGCCAAGCGTCGTCTATTCAAGTATCAGTCTCCCACAAAGCAGGTGAGTCACTTGAAGCCATATATTCTTAAGTTTATAGAAGTTATTTGGCATAATATTATTATCATAGTAACGGAAATGTTACACTTGGGTTTGCTTGATAATAGATACTAGAGTTAAGCCAATTCTAGCGCTCAGACAGCTGCAATAAATAAAATGGAAATGGTTCAGCTTGTTAGATAGTGTGTCTCGTTGCGATTTCCTTCAGTTTTTCTCAATTCCGCAAGAGGTTCCTTCATCATTCTTTCGTCTTTGTAACGTAAAGGCATTGACACTACCTGAAAGTGTTCCGTCGTGTTCGCTTACAGACAGTCTGTGCAAGTTAGAGCTGGAAAACCATCGATATTCGCAACTATCGAACATCTCGACTGTCTTTCAAAATACAAATTTCTACAGCGGAAAAATGTTGAGGAGCTTGACAGACACCTTCATGTATCCAAAATGTAGTCTAGAAAACCTTTGGGACACTGATGACGAATAGCTAGAATTTTCGTTAATAACCGAAATCGTTTGTGGGCTAGAATATCAATGAAAAAAATTCAATATACACTTTAGTTGTCTCTACTATATTTTATACTTGCCTACAAGTAACTACGCTTTCGTCACAAGTTTTTTACGCTAAAGAGTGTGGTTTTTGTTCCTTTTGGCGTTCCTTGTAACACAAACATCTCTATAACGGGTTGTGTTTCAAGTCCTATTTGACTTTGATATAGATTGCCATTGTCTCCGAAATTGCAGACTTCCGTTGAAATGCCATTTTCGTGAAATTGTTGTCATCTGTTCTCAAAGCGTTACAGATTTAATTGGTTTACACGCAATAGAGTTGTCAGACATAGTATGTATTAAATATCGCATTTATTGCATATATGACATGGGGGAACCTTTGTTCAATTTAATTTGACAATGCCGCATCTAATTGAAGCGCTTTGCGAGCTCTATTCAAATTAAAGGTGGGTTGAATGCACTGTCCGTGTATCAAACACAAAATGGCCCTGCATTCGTTTCGAAATCAAAGAGCCGATGCATAATGGGCCAAATTATATTTCTATAAAAAAAAAGACAAAAATTTTGGCTAAATATGTTGACATGTTGGATATTTGAATACGATACAAATCAATCTCTTTTGCAACAAATTAGTAGTCACCTATCCCAAAAACTAATTTGGGATAAACTCTGCTGTCATTGCGACATATCGAAAGCTGTATCAAGCATAATCTTGTTCCGATCCTTTGAACTTCCACATTTCGCAACACACGCTTCATCACAAAGTGGAAGTTGTGGCCTTGTCTAAAGCCTCGCTTCGGAGTGGTTCTTTTCCAACTTGAAAGAGCTGCGTGTGTTGCATCAACTTTGCAGGAATACCGACCTGAGACACGGGCTCCTAAATGTTGCTTTATAATCGACAAAGAGCTGATGGGTGTCGTTTCAGAAATTTGGCGTAATGTGAATATCTGGTCAATAGTGGCCTATCAATCATTTCTTTTGCGAATGTCTTTCACAAACTTGATAGCACCTTATTTACAATATCAAAGAAAATCATAGCGCATAGCGTGGTGTCAACTCTATTGAAGACAGGCACCAAGATTTCAAACATCGGATATGCTCTCATGCACGCTACCAACTCATTGCCTCTAATCTTGAAGAACTCTGCGCCAGCAGCTTTATTGTCCTTGAGCCGCTTTGTCGTGCCTAGGCGGCGGTATATCCACGCCATCATTTGTGATCGTTGGTGGCATCGGGAAGTTAGCTCAGAAAGCGGTTAACAATAAGCCGTGGTAGTGTTCCCTGCACAAGCTTGGCGCATCTTGTGCATCCACAGCCGATTTCATATTACGCTCTGCATCTGTACAGGAAGACGCCCGGTACTAAACCCTTGAGTCAGAAGTTCGACTATTTGGAAGAATCTTCTAATGTTATTCCTGCTGCTTCACAGCTCGATCTTCACTCGCTCGTGCTTTTCTTGCTCACCTGTGAACCTTGGCTGCAAGAAAGTAGTGGTCACAGTTGAAGTTGACCCCTATGAACGAAAGAACATTCAGCATATTGGATGCATGCCTTGCCTCGATCACAACGTGATCAATCTCTTTGCGTGTGTGTTTTTCGCGCATAAACAGCAGAATCTTCCACTGTGCGTCGAACAGTTCCGAAATATGTTTTAGGAAAAACTTAGACCACGCGTTGTGTTGCTCTTTTATTGATTTATGAGTGTGTGTTTGTGTGCGTAACCGGTTATCTGTGAGGGCAGAGGGGAGAGGAAGCTGTTGCCAAGTTCCTAAGCTAGGGTTAACACACTCTTTGTGTGCGTGTGTAGATTGATTGGGGTGTTGCCACAGCCGGTTCTTTGTCAAAATTAATAGATGAACTTGATTTGGATTGTGCAAACGTCGCCACGGCAGGTGTCACAAACAATGGCCAACTCATACACACACGTACAAACTATTTACTTTGGACTATTATATATTTGACAGTTGAGAGAGAAATGTTGGCAAACAGCAAGACAATGGCCAAAAGCATAAAATAGAAACAGAAAAAAACACATGAAGAACAAAGAACAAAAGCGAAATTATGTCTACAAACTAAAGACTTGGAACTGAACTCCTCACTAGAGTTGTTGATGATGTCGATCGAGATCGCACTAGCTGCCGCTTAGGCCACTGCCAAGTGGCCCAAACTGCCAGTCAACTACTTCAGTGGGCTAAAACGACACTTGAGTCAATAGGCAAGAAATAAATTTAAAAGAGCCAAAACATTTGCCAAACTTTGTGGCTTGAAAATATGAAAGGTACTAGCTCAAGCGATGACTCTAAAAGTGTTTGTGGGCAGCTAAAGATTGGATACATATATATACATACATACATACATACAGCATACGGCACGGGGTTCATTAACTCTTGATCTGGCTGACAATTAACACACAGACAGATATTGAACTACTTGAGACGTTGGACACTCGTATCAGTAGGCATTCATCTAACTCACGCCCACACAATTAACACACAAAAGTGCGCCACACCCACCTTTCGCCCCCGTATATCTCACCCAACACTCGTTGCTACAATAAATAATTCAATTATGTGCCTTTTGTCATAAATAATAACGTCTACTGGGCCACTCACTCACTCACTCATTCACTCGCTGCCGCCTTGGCACACGTACCCAGTAGCTAGCCGTAGATCTCAACAAATCGGTTTGTGGTCGACCGAGGCGACGGTGACGTTTATAATCATGTACATAGATGACGCATAGTCAGTCAATGGCTACTAATTTGGCTATAAGTTGGCACTACTTCAACAACAGGTGCAGCATTACGGCTTGAAAGTTGAAAGCCAAAGATCGTGTATTAATATTAGTCGCTGAATGTTATAGTACATGTGCGTATACACTGCACTTTTGAATACATCATGGGTCTTAAGTTGTAGAGCTTCAAAACGCAACGTTTCGAGTTGAAACTTATATTCGGCAAACCGCAAGCATTTTATCGTTCGAATGGTATAGGCTTCACCAGAATACGCTACGTTATTACGCAGCAATCGGTACCACACTGAATTTTTGCGGTTGAAACCGAAAAACTCTCAGACTATTTTTAAGATATTTACAAGTTTTTGTTTCAAATATCAGTATAGCAAAAATTTACACGCTGCTAGTAATCATTTCTATTTGCTATTTGGTGAGCAAATTGGTTGTTTCCGTTTTGAGTGCAATTTTAAGGTTTTCAAAAACTTTTCACATTATATTTGTAAGACATTGAGATGTTTTTCGTTTCAAATATCAGTATAGCATATACTAACGTCGTACATATTTGGCTTTTCTATTTTGTGGGCTTCATAATCAAACTTAACGACACACTCGAGCACATTGCTCTTGCTCCTTCTCAATTATGGCTACGAGCGAGTCGGACTAAAAGACACAACAACACAAGCAGCAGCACACGTACACTGTCTTGGAAATGGTCGCTTTTCAGCAAAGTCGACTTAATGAAAGGAGTGGAATAAGGATTCCACTCTATTACTTTCATACATACATTTGGAGTGATATCAGTGATCACTTGCCAAGCGTTCTGAAAACAAGGATCAAATTTAATGAATTCCAACGCGCTTTAATTTAAGAAGAGCTAAGAACCTAGCTCTAGGTTCTAAGCATAGTTCACTAAAGGAAACCACCAAAAACTATGATATAATGGAAACTATAGGAAATAGCTGCTAAAGTTATATTAAAATTTAGCCTGTGATAATGACGTGACTGTTACAAATAAAGCGGTCGGTTTTTAAGAAAGAAACGTTCTTTACGGACTTTGCCGCACAGCAACCACAAACACACACACACAAGCCCTTTTTTAATGCCAACTTAAAATAAAATTATATCTAAATAGTATATTCTGATGATATTAGCACGCCATCGTGTGATGCATTCTAAAGTGTATCCATCAAGTCACATCGGTCATAGTCGTCGTCGTCTCATAGCTTTCCTATGCTGCTAATTTATGCAGCAGACAAACTGCTTAGCATTAAAATTTAACATTAACATTTATTTAATGAAGATGATGATCATTATCAACGTGATGATGTTATGTTTTTGGCCACTTGGAGCTATGATTAAGTTGCGATTACGATTGGTCTCTACAGACCCAGCGACAGGTTGAACCTAAACCTGAGCCGCAATTTGACATGTTTTATTTTCAACTTAATTTAATTCCTATCTTGTGTATGTGTGTGTGTGTGTGTTTAAGCACCGCCCACAAAGCGCGTAAACCAGGGATGCAGACTTGGGAACTGCCAAAACGGCTAACGCTAGGGTTTTGTTGATGATTCTATACTTGAATTGGTTCAAAACGGTTCCGCAGCATAATTTTTAATTAAACCATTGCATATAGGTTTCTGACACCATCAATTCTTTTATGTTTTCCGTCGTTTTATGACTTCTCATTGTTTGGAATGATTTGTTTAGAGGCATCTTTCTCTTTATCAATTTTGGCTACGAGTGAGTTGGTCTAATTGAGACAGCAACACACCACACGTACACAGTCTTAGAAATTGTCGCTTTTCAGCAAAAATTTTGCATTTTATTTCGCTCCATTACTTTCATGCTCTTTGGTTTCATCCAGTATAATCGGTAAACCGTAATCGAATCGGTGTACCGAATCGAAACCGATATTATTGAACAAAGAAAACCGAAATAAAACCGTCTAGCGGTTCAGGAGTACCGGTTGTACCGTAATCGTAACCGTAGCCGTAATAAGTTTAGGTTTGAATCCCTGATCATTACACAGTTCAACATGGTTAAGTTGTTGCAAAGCCGAGTGTCATTTCGACCGCCCTTTGTCATCAAGCGTAATCATCAGGTTACAGGATCTATGTAAACTTTTTTGGTGTTAGTAATGGTCAGGAAACAGAGTGGGAGGTTATATTGCTGGCACACTAAGGACGTAAATCGGACCGTTATGATACATTAAAGCTAAAAACGCATTCTCATTGCATCTTGATGCATATGATTTTAATGAAGAAAAACGAACTTTTTCAAAAAAAAGAACGTGACTCATGAGGGTTACCATAGTATAGGATCCATATTGCTATATGGATTACTTGGATATACCGATATATTTGAAACGATATTATCGCAGTAATTTTTTCGCGAACGATATTTTGTAATGTCGCTTCTTGGAAAATTGGCGCTTACGGAAGTTAAGATCTGAAACTAGGTTTTATTTTATATCTTGCATACTGACAATTTGCAAATGGTTTGAAATTTGGTTGAAAGAGAATTCTGGCACAACCCTGAATGCCTCTCTTGCTATTATAAAGCTTGCCATTCGAGAAATTCTTAGAAATATTTTATACTTCTGTTAGCGGTTGGCTGTGGCATAGTATAAGCATATAAGGTACTGTAATACAGATGTTCAAATATGCATAAGTGTTGTTTGACAAGGCAATAACAAGTGCGAACACAACCTTCTGCATTGACGTTCGCAGCAGAATGAAAATTAAGCGAGGTATGTCGACCGCACTATCTTACCTGATATCCTGATACTATGGTCCGCGGCACCGCTAGCTAAACGGCAATTAATAGGTATCTTTTTGGAACAGGATGACAGACTAGTCATAGCTGACTAGAGAGAGTCATATTGGATGCAAACGCTGTTTGGGATAAGTTCGAACTGCAAAAACAAGCAAACAACTTACAATGCAAAAATATGCGAATATACAGTTTCGGTTCAGAACAGTTAAAATTGTTGAGCTTGGAACATTTCTCTTGATCCAAAAGCGAAGTTTTAGGGGCTGTTCATAAATAACCTGACCAAAACACTCCCCTGCGCCATTGTCAACTCGCTGGTGACGTCATTTATGAACAGCCCCTCAGTGGTTTGTTTGTAGCGCCGTTCGAGCACTGACGTCTGCTGACTACGGACGCCGATTGTCGACTGATCTTTGCCAGCTTATGCGATTGGTTGCATACGCAGCTTTGTGACGCCATTTTGTTGTTCTGCTACCTGTCATACGTCAACTTTTTATCATCGTTGTTGGTTTTTTATGGTATTTGGTCAGTGACTCGTCGACGCTTTAAGTTCGACTAAGTACTTAGTACTTGGAAGAGTTAGTTGTAAAACCAAATGACAAGGCAGGTTAAGCCAGTGTCAAGTAGCAACAAGACGCCAGATTTTATCGCCATAAAAGCAACTTGAAACAATTCTTTGCATTTCCTTTAGGCTTGTTGGGTCATTTGTCAGCCAAGGGGCTTAAAAAGGTTTTTACGATTGAATTTCTAATAGGCTTAGCCGTACGAGAGGCGTCAGCACTCTGTATCGAAAATAGCCACAAGCGTACTTTTATTATTTAAATGTAATGGCAGTTGCGTGTACGTACGCGGCTTTACGGCCAAAAAAACCAAAAAAAAAAAAAAAAAACCAAAAACTATTTTCAACTGTTGCGCAACAAAAGCGCACAGAAAAGTCCGAAACAAGCACGATTTCGGTTTGGCCATTAAAAAGTGGACAAAGATACAGAAGTTACAAAGTTTGCTTTTGCTCTGTAACTCTTGACACCGGCGGCTGACTGACGAGGTGCAAAGTGACCATTAGGAGCATGACTCAAATATACTGGAATACACACTGGAATCTCTGGTAATTAAGTGGCATTCGCAGCCCTCACAGTTTAAAAGTTAAACAACTTGGCTGCAGTTTTATTAAATTAAATTTTAATTTGTAAAACAAATTAAAGCCGCAGCAATTCGTGCAACAACAACCACAAGTGGTCGCCATACACAGACATTCGAGTCGCTTATATATTATATACAACGCGCTACAGGGTCTCTCTACAACAAACTTTGCCTGTTATTGTACTACTAATACGCACAGACAGACCCCGAACTCTTGCTTATCTTGTACAAATAAACAGCCAGAAATGCTCCTCTGTTTGATTTCATTTCGTTGGTATACTGCCTTTTGTTGCACAGTGTAGCTTTGATGTTAATGAACTCTGCAACTTATAGAGCAGCGCGTAGTCGTGGCATTACGCTGCCACGTTTATCAAATCCTTAACCTCAAAATGATCGAATTCGACATAGATAACGAATCTCTGCACAAAATGGCTCAGCAGTTGATTCGGGAAACCGGCACATAGTGCATGCTATTTAACTGGCCATAACAACCCGTCTCTCCTCCAGGCGCCTCTGCTTTGTGCGCGCCTGCTCCAATTGTTGATACCAAAGGTAGCTAGTGTACCATCTAACTGGTCCTTCCAACGAAGAGATGGTCTGCCCCATCGTTGCCTCCTTTCTCGCAGTAGCTTCTTCATCCATACGCACTATATGACCCAGCCAGCGGAGCCGCTGGATTTTGCTTCGCTTGACTATGTCAGTGTGGTCGCCAGTGCTCATAGAGTTTATCGTTCCATCGGGTGTGATAGTCGTGGTCAACGCGTAGAGTCCCAAAGATCTTACGCAGTACTTTTCGCCCAAAACAGACTGCGTCACCAGCCATGCTTCAGAGCCATATAGCAAAATCGTAAGGATGAGCATCTTAAAGAGCGTTAGTTTCGTCTGGCGCTCTCCGCTTAGACTCCATACTGACATCGTTCTTCATTGTGACAGTGGTGCCAAATTAGACGAAATCCTTGACAAACATCAAAAGCATAGATTTCAACATCAATCTGAGAGTCCAATCGACAACCAGACCCCGCTTAATACGCCCGACGATACGTTCTCACAATGGGCCGAATTTCGTTCGCCAGATCTGAAATCTTTGTATGCAGTAGTGGCTGATCTCACATAGTAGGTTGTTGTTATTGGAGGTCGGCTCGACTGTCGCTACATTTTTGGGATGGCTACTGCTTCAGCTGCGAAAACAGAATAGTGTTGTGGGAGCGATCCCCAAGATACAATCGATTCAAGTTAAACGACGACTGCGCTGGTTGTTGCCTCATCTGACTTTGAATCGTCGCGACGGTTTCAAATTACCTCCAATTAGGGTATTTTTCTGTTTCATCTGCAAGAAGTAGCGGGGTTTCCGAAAAGCGGAAGTTGGGGTTATGAAGCTATGTAGTTCTGTGTTTATTGTAGTGTCCATGGAGCTATACTTGAGTTTCGCGATATTGCAAAAACTCGAAACCTAAAGAGAACCTTTGCGGATTCATAAACGTATTCAAAAGCGGACAAAGAAGTCTCTTTCAAGGAAATGCTTTGCTCTCTAGTGTTTGAAATGCAGCACATATTTGGCAACTATACGGCCATCGGTGCTAAAAACGCACTTTTTTGTGCCGTTCCGATGCCCGGTTACATTGTACTATTGCGAGTACTCCACTTTTTTTTTTCTTTTTCGTTGACCACGCATATGCTTGACACACTTTGGGCCATTTCCTATGCAAACCAAAAAGTGAAGAAGCCAAAAGTGCGTGCCAAATACATGGCAATTGTATGGAAAATAGATGCGTGCGGAAGTTGCTTGGTATGCGGCGCGGTCACTATTTTTAGCAGGGCCACGCTAATTGCTCCAAGTACAAGCTCAAAGTTTGTCTACTTACTGCTATTTGGCAAGCAAATACAATGGCAAAGATTTGTTTTGGCAATTTAACGCTTTGCTGGAATTGTAACTATAAGTCATAGGCAAAATTTGGAAATCAACTAATGATCGCCTTTTTTAATGTCTTTTGCTTTTAGGACTACAATGGCGAGTGTCCGTACTCTTTGTCGCCGGTCAGCGCCAAGAGCCAGAAGCTGCTGCGTTCACCACGCAAGGCTACGCGCAAGATTTCACGCATACCGTTCAAGGTGCTGGATGCACCCGAGTTGCAGGATGATTTCTATTTGAATTTGGTGGACTGGTCATCGCAGAATGTGCTGGCCGTGGGCCTAGGCAGCTGTGTGTACTTGTGGAGCGCTTGCACCAGTCAAGTAAGTTGCAACATAACCTAATCATATAGACAGATTTGCTAAGCGCTAAGCATTATTTGCAGGTAACACGTTTGTGTGATCTCAGTCCGGATGCCAACACCGTCACCTCGGTGTCTTGGAACGAACGCGGAAATACAGTGGCCGTGGGCACGCATCATGGCTATGTAACCGTCTGGGACGTGGCCGCCAACAAACAGGTAAGTCCGCTGCTTAAGCTTTTGACTATACCATGTACTAAACTAGCGCACTTGTTTTAATAGATCAATAAGCTGAATGGTCATTCAGCACGCGTGGGCGCACTTGCCTGGAACAGTGATATCTTGTCCAGTGGCTCACGTGATCGCTGGATTATACAGCGTGATACTCGCACGCCGCAGCTGCAATCAGAACGGCGTTTGGCAGGGCATCGCCAGGAGGTGTGTGGTCTCAAATGGTCGCCCGACAATCAGTATTTGGCCAGTGGCGGCAATGATAATCGTTTGTACGTATGGAATCAGCACACAGTCAATCCAGTGCAATCGTACACAGAGCATATGGCTGCTGTCAAGGCCATTGCCTGGTCGCCGCATCATCATGGTTTATTGGCCAGCGGCGGTGGCACTGCTGATCGTTGCATACGCTTTTGGAATACGCTGACGGGCCAGCCTATGCAGTGCGTGGACACAGGTTCGCAGGTGTGCAATCTGGCCTGGTCCAAGCACTCTTCGGAGCTGGTCTCCACGCATGGCTACTCGCAGAATCAGATATTGGTGTGGAAATATCCGTCACTGACGCAGGTGGCCAAGTTGACGGGCCATTCGTACCGTGTGCTGTATCTGGCGCTTAGTCCTGATGGCGAGGCTATTGTAACAGGTGCCGGCGATGAGACGCTGCGTTTTTGGAATGTATTCAGCAAGGCGCGCAGTCAGAAGGAAAATAAATCAGTTTTGAATTTGTTTGCCAACATAAGATAGAGCCGCAGCGGACTAAACACTGCACTCCAACATACTAACACACTTATATATTTTGTTATAACCGGAGTGCAGTACATTTGGCATATATTTTTTTTATGTATATATTCAAATTTGATGTTAACATTATTGTAAAATGTTTGCCTCATTTAAATGAATGCAAATATAAATGTATTTAACGTTACAAATATGGCGTTCAAAGTCTGCACGCAACCAAAAAATAAACAAACAAGATGTTCGATCCAAGTCAAAAGCCAGATCCACAACTTACTGTACAACATAACAACAGAGTCCCTAAGCTATGAAAAAGCTAAAATTTTAGTTTTAAGCAAAAAGAGTTTTTAGAACACACAAAAAACAAATTTATTTTAATTTAACGCAATGCTCAAGTTTTAAAAGCTTGCTGCCGATTCTCAATTTTACAATGCATCTAAATTGAAACGAAATTCATCTTATTTGTAAGTGACTGTTTTGTAACAACATAAACACGCAACAAGGTTTTGTAAATTTATTATAAACTCTATTGTATTTTTAACAATATGCTGTTTTAAGAATATGTACGAAGATTTTTGTATACGTTTATAAGTTGCAAGTGTAAAAAACAGTCTAAATCTAGAAGCAAGCTTGTCGCAGTGCTGCGAAAACTGAAACAACTATGTATTTACTTTTAACAATTTGTTCGCCCATGTCAATCAATTGGAGAGCAACACTTAAAAATTTGAGTTAAAATGCCAGCAGGCAAAACTATGACTAACTGCTAAAAACTACTATATACCTAAGATATATATAAACCAAGAACTGAAACGGTTTACACTTAGCGTTATATGAATTCAAGCCAACTTTTTTTTTTATACCTCTAGGCACATAAATATACATACTTTTTTTTCTAATTACAAGTATTTGCAATTGTAAAATTAATTATAAAATGAAAACTTAATTCGCTTAACGCATAATAAATGTAAATGTGTTTAATAACAATAAAAAAAATGCATTGAAAGCGCACTTTAAACGGTTGTAAAATATGTTTTGAATAAGTATAAGCGGTATATTTTAAGGGAAGCAAGTCCATAAGACTGTTTTTCCCAGATATGGAAAAGGCTCATCTGCTACGAATAGAATTAATATGTGACTCACTGAATAGCGTTCGAATTGTGAAGATAAACACTCGCTTTCAGAACTGCTGCGAATTTAGGAGCAACTAAAAACTATATAAGAAATTGGCAAATGCATTTTAACCGCAATGAATGCAATATTATATGGTTTTATACCAATCTGAAGCTGTCGTCAAGCAAATAGAAACATAGTCTCGCCTAAATGCCCACTGGCTGCAGATGAAGACATGTACATTGTCATCCAGCTGTCACGTCGTCATCGCTATGTGCAATGCTGGGTCAACTGCTGCTTCTGAGAGTTGAGCAACAAAACTTATTGAACATCAGCACGCCAGGACGGAGATCTTGCTACCAAAGATGCGTTCTGCGATCTAGATGTGCAGGAGCAAGCATAACGCAAGGAAGGGCGTACGGCTGAAGGATTTAAAATCCATGCGTCTTTCTGTATAGATGCAGAGGGAAATCAGACTTTCCGTCTTTCAGAAGAAATTAATATATTTGCACAACATTTTATTTGAGTTTTAATATGAACCACAAGCCAAGGGTTAAATGTTCAAGTTGACGTTCTTCATGTAGGTTGTTCTTGGTTACGGTGAAATTTGAATGTTTGAATGGTTCGCCACAATTCACCAATAAACTAACCAAGCTTTATTTTGTTCGTTCATTGCTCAACCAAATTGTAAAATTAAAATGAAAATAACTTTAAAATCAACATAATCATTAGTTTTTCAAGCCATGCGATGTTATTTGTATCTTTCGCGCTATGCGACTTGCTTAAGTGACATTTTGTGAGTTGAGATTTTTTACACTTGATCATTTCAAAATCTCAATTCGTGTAACAAGCAACATAGCAGTTTTACTTAAATGGTTTTTAGTAGGTACTTTTTTTTCTAAGACAATAGAACACAAGAAATTTAAATCAATCGAAATTCAAAAATAGCCCAGTTAGTAAAATTTGCTGCAGTATAAACAATGACTAGCTCGTTCGGTGTAACTCTCACGTCAACAGATGGTCAATGTTTTCTCGATGGCCTTACTGGAGAAACAACATTTGCGGAACTCAAAGTTCGCATTTCAGAGGTCCTGCATTTACACGATAAACAGCTTCATGTGCTGATAGGCAAACCGCCGCGAACTTTGGATCTATGGAACAACGAACACCAACAGAGGAACTTACGCAGCGTTGGCGTTCATGGCGGGGAGACGCTAATTGTGCAAGTATCTGCCGCAAGGACTTTGCATGACAAAACACTGGTCCAACGATTGCAGGAAGCGGAGCGCCATCTGCCAGTGTCACAAAGCAGCTACGTCGAGCTGAATTACCGTTGGCCAGCTCAGATTGTGCCGACAGCGAACGATAATGCAACAAATGGTGGAATCGGTGGACAGATATTCCGAAAAGTAGTGCCGGCCGACAATTCGTGCCTCTTCAGTAGCCTACGCTTTGCGCTCAATGCTAATTTGGATAACGAGAGTAGCGAAAGGATGCGTCGCATTGTGGCCATACAAATTGCTGCTCAGCCGGTGCAATACAACGATGCGGTATTAGGTAAACCAAACAGGATCTACTGCGCTTGGATCCAAAAACTAGACTCCTGGGGTGGCGCCATCGAGGTATCCATTTTCAGCGATTACTACGGCATTGAGATTGATGTTGTCGACATGCAAAATGGCATTATTAATCGATTTGGCGAGGATAAAAATTTTGACTTTCGTGTTTTTCTCCTCTTCGATGGCGCACACTATGATGGCCTTTACATGGAGACCGATAACAATGCCCTACCAACAACCGTTTTTCCGATTGACGACCAACACGTCTATAATGAAGTAGAAAATTTGACCAAGGCCGCCAGACTTTATAACAAAACGGGTAAAATTAGGATACGTTGCCTGCAATGCGAAGCATTGCTTATTGGCAACGCTCAAGCACAGGAGCACGCTCGAACGACAGGACATACAAATTACGCAGAAATCTAGTTCACATTAAATTCATAATTACGTTGTATTAGTTTTCACACACGCAAAATTAGTATCTAACACAAAGTATCAAAATATCCTAAAGCCATAGACAAGTTAAAACACACTGAACACTCAATAAATTAACGAAAAAGGAGTTATAGATTCAAATGCGCAATGTATACCCTTTAGCAGATGTGTGCGCGAGAATAGGAGTCAAACTCCTCATCCAGGGCAGAATTAATTTGAATAAACATATAATTTTAATGTTAAATAAAATTTTGTATCTTTTAAAAAAGTTCCCATCGCATGTGACGACGTGGCGATGCTTTTGAAATTGTTCTTGGCGCGAATTCCTTCTATTGACAGGATCGCCAATGTATAGACATGGTCGCATCTAAATACACTTGATACTATATGTACCATCACGCACAGCGTGGAAAATTTGACTCGATTTGCGGCAAAATTCGTATGTTTTGATTTAGTAAAGATAGTTTCAAAATACATGTAATAGAGCATTCCTTAAGCCTTTTAATAGATTTTATGAAAGATAAAATCACATATATACACTTTTGATAGCCAAGTATTTTAGGCTTTCACATTAAATACAAATTAGTTTCTGGATACAATTAAATTCGGGGAAAAAAAGCAAGTAAATTTGAAGTATTTTAATATGCGTAGTAGTCTTAAAAAAGTCATGTCAAATGTTGCCAGACTGCGCAAATGCAATTGCGAAATACATTTTGTGGTTAAGTCATAGTTATAAGTAAAATAAATAATAAAAACGTATGACTTCTATGATTTAAAAAGCTTTTTGCGCTCAGAATGTGTGTAAATATTTAAAAACAATGATTTTTATTCATAATTAGTGCAAGGTGGCAGCGCTAATATCGATAAATACTGTCTGTTGCAACGATAACACAACTGCTGCCAGCTGATTAGGGTCAAGCGAAGGAATCAAAATAGTAGCAAATAGCGGAATCACGGATGTAAATGTCATGGCAATGCGGCATCTTGCAAGGATTCTGTTGGCAGGCAGAAAGCATACTTGTCTTTCCTAGGCACACCTATATTCCTAGTCACACTGCAGCCGTTAGAGTGCGCCGCTAGGCTCTGCGGAAAGGTCAGTCACAATGGCAAAAGCCGCAAAAGTGTAAAAGGGTATTAGAGATTTGTGCAATGTATGTAACAGGCAGAAGGAGGCGTGTTTATGTGCATCTATGTTCAAAAAATTATCAAAATCGGATAAATACGTCAAAAGTTATAGTCAAAAATATGTTTATATTCCACTACATGTAGATATGGATACATATGAGCTAGAGTTACAAAATTTGTATGGAGACTCGTGTGAGCCAAGTCGTTAAAACTGTATTCAACTTTTTTCAATAGAAGCCCCCTACCCCCAAAAACGATTTACCTTAATTACTGCCACACCCCCCAATATATTGATTTGAAAATTGATCACTTTTTGATCTATGTTACAAAATTCAACAACATTGGCCCAAGAATACTGGAGTTATGGGTATAAAAGTAATTGTTGCCCCAATAATAACCAACTTCCCAATAGGAAAATATGGTTTTCATTTACATTTACAGGCATATCGATCTTATGAGAAGAGACATAAAAGTGATTACTTTCGTTCCCAGTTTATAAAGAAAAAGCGTACAGGTTATTCCACCTTCCGACTGTCTGATGCTTCCTTGCGAAAGCCAGTCTTTTAGGCTTGTTCACTTTTCATATGAAAGGTATCTCCCTTGCTTTATATGTCCTGAAACCTGCTTCTGTTAAACGTCGCCGTAAAGTACGCTCACTAGTTGGATTCTTGGGCGACTCATTCCATTGATCTTCCGCAGATTGTGGCTATAGATGAATATTTTTCTTAAATTCCCGCAGAAGGATTCTGTCTTCAGTAAACGTTGTTTTGCGCTCGGGAAGTTTCTGACTTCATTATGCTTCTTTAATTTGTCAATTCAATAGTGATAAATTAATTACATTTGAAATGTCTTTCACTGAAGCGTCTGCCTTAAAATTTGTCACTACAGAAGCTCTAACAATTCAGCTTAACTAAGACGTGTTTCCCATGGTCTACAATAGACTTCATTACATATTTTATTTTAAAACATCAATAAAATCAAAATAGAAGTTTTTTGATTGTCACTTGCTTAAAAGTACCTGAGAAATTCCACTAAAATTTGGTCAAAATACATATGCCACAAAAAAGTTTGTTGTCTGCTTGCATTCTCATCAGTAGAAAAAGAATGCAAAATTTGATCATCATAATATTTCGCATCACCCGTGTGGTGAGCGGGTTAGAGAATACCACCTCAGCAGGTCAAAGCTTGTCGTATGGGGCGACTAACAATGACACTGGGTTCTTTCGAAACCAGTAGGCCTTAAAAGGGTTGTGCGTAGGGTTTGAAACCCACCACGTAAAACCACAATTCCAATGAAAGAATGTATTTACATCAGGCCGTAACCCGATAACGGGTTGTTATGGCCAGTTAAGAAGAAGAAGAAGAAGAATATTTCGCATACATATTTCTGTAAATACGCTTTTCTTTTGGGACTCATTTTAGCACCTCTATTTGATAGTTCTTATCAAAGAAAGGCCCGATGTTCACTGTACCCACTGTTTATCGATTTCTTATTTTGTTTGTATCATTTAGATATTTAATAAATTAATTTAATCTTCTTCTTTATATATATAAAAATTGAGCCTCAAAAAGTGATGTGCTCGCTAAACTCGAAAACGCTTGAACCGATTTCAACCAAATATTCACACATTGTAGACAGTATTAGGGAGAAGGTTTTTGTGAAGTTTGGACGAATTCCAATAGATGACGCCAAAGATATCGACATACTAAATGGGTTTCTATTTATATAGTAGGCAATCATTAAATTTGGTTAGGTAGAGAATTCTTTTGAAGAGGTAGAGTATATAAAGATATTGGTACCAATATCCGAAAGAGAAGGAAGAAGAACTGGAAGGGGAATAGGAACGGAAAGAATTAATTTATATAATGAATTTACTGACGGCTTTATCAATTCGCAGCGGAGCACGTGGGTTCAGCTAGTAAAATTATATTTTGTTAAGTTTTTATTATGTCTGAAAATATAAAATCGATCTTCAAGGAAATTGTTGATTTATCGAAATCAAGTAAAGTATTGAAATAACTTCAACTTTAAATCTATATATAAATGCTTGCGGTTATAGAATATAAATTTCGTTGCGTTTTAGTAAGAAAAATATTGCTTTGAAGTAAGAAATGTACTGTATACGTTAGCAAAAAACAACATAAATAAAAAAAATTTGATGCAGATAGTCGGGACGGTGACCGACAGTGGAATACCCTGTACCCATTTTTCCCGTGAAAATTTTTATATCGAGTTTATGGGCGTTATTAAGTTAACCGAACTGCGGGGCAGGGTGTTAATTCGGCTAAATGTCAACAATGTTTGGTCTCTAAGCTTAACATGTCATTGTACCAAATTTGTTGGCTCTAACATAAAAGGAGGAGGGGCCTAAAATTACCACATTATTTGCTATTTCTTGTAAAGTTTCTATCCGATTTTTATAATTTTTATACAGCACATCCAAGTTTTAATTGTATAATTTTTATGGTGTAAGCCGCAAAAAACCCCGAAATTCTGTAACGGGGGAAGGGGGCAAAATATCGTCATGATTCGACAAACTTTATCTGCTTTGATGAAATGCGCATCATTTGGTACATTTTTGTGCCTCTACCTTTTATGGTGTGTGAAATCTCGACGTTCATACGGAAGGACAGACAGACGGACATATCTATATCGACTCGACTACTGCTCCTAATCAAAAATTGGCACTTGGTTTAAAAGCTAAAAAGTAACACTATGCAACAAATTTGATCTTAATGAAAGGTCTATGTCTAAAACATAACTTTTACGGTAAATTTGGGGTCGCTGATTTTAAATCCGGAAACCGTTTTGGATTTTCTAGCACCGTTTTCGAATTATGACCATTTAAAAACATTCGAGATTTCGAAAGTTGCGAAGTCAGCAAATTACATGTTACTCGGTTTTAGTGTTGCCAACTTTTTACCAACAAAAAAGCTAGATTAACCAAAAAGAAAGCCAGAAACATCTAAAAATTACTGAAAAAAGAAAAAAAAAACCATTTCAGATTCTTTCAAACCCTAATAGGGTTTATTAATTATACCCTGTACACAAAGTTTACAAGGGTATTTTAGATTTGTGCAATGTATGTAACAGGCAGAAGGAGGCGTGGCAGACTATATGTTCCATGGGCAAAAATGGTCATGAGCAAAAGTCGCACCGTTCTCGGAGACTATAAGAGCTAGAGCAAACATTTTTTCTACCAAAAGAATCGCATTTTATCTATTCAGTGCAAGTTCGTCGAATTTGCTCAGAAAATAAAACTTATTTCTTGAGTTTTATTTTTTGCTTAGAAAACAAATCTTATTTTTAAGTTTTATTTTTTGCTCAGAAAATAAAACTTATTTTTGAGTTTTATTTTTTGCTCGGAAAATAAAACTTATTTCTTGAGTTTTATTTTCTCCGAGTTCGTTTCACAAAGGATTTATTTTTCAATTCAATATCAAAATAATGTAGTCAATACTGATCATGTTTTCCTATTTAACATATGGTCTGCAACGCCTCCTTCTACCTGTTACATACATGACACAAATCTATAATAGCCTATGTATAAAGGGTATAACAATGACATAATAAGCACAAACAAGATCATAAAACAATAACAATATAAAATGCGTAAACAAGATAATGAAACAATTACAACATAAAGTGCATGCAATGCATGTGACTTCACACTTCCTCTTAACTGGCCATAACAACTCGTAATATCGGGTTACGGCCTGATGTAAATATATTCTTTAATTGGAATTGTGGCTTTACGTGGTGGGTCCCAAACACTACGCACAACCCCTTTAAGGCCTGGGGTGGGTCTACAGGTCTCGAAAGAACCCAGTGTCATTGTTAGTCGCCTCATACGACAAGCTTTGACCTGCTGAGGTGGTATTCTCTAACCCGCTCACCACACGGGGGACACACACAATATCATAAATTAAATCTGAAATAAACACATAGCACACAAAACAGTTGTTTTCCTTATTAAATCTAAAATAAATAAACACAAATAACAGTTGTTTTCAAAAAAATAAAACTCAAGAAATAAGTATTATTTATGATTTGTTTGTGTATAACTTAAAAAATACAAGTTAAGGTAGTTTTGCATAGCTTATGTGACAACGGTCACATAGGTATGCTCCTTTTACATGTACAGTCAAACCTGCAAAGTTGGCCACCCTCATTAGTTGGCCACCTCCTTAAGTTGGACACTTTTCAGGGAAACAAAAATATACTAGTACAAAAATTAGTATCTTGTAAGTTGGCCACTTTTTGAGCGATTTTTGAACTTTGTCAATGCAATTGAACTTGTAAAAGTTGGCCACCTTCAAAATTTGTATTGTGTAGTATGCAGGGTATGCAGGGTGTATGTAGGGTATGCAGCCTAAACCACAGCAATGTTATGTATGAAAATACGAAGGCTGCATTGTCGAATCATAAAAATATTCCTAGAGCATGACAAAATTTACAACTAAATGAAATTGGTTGCAGTAAACTCGTTGTTTATAGAAATTTCAATCAAATCCCTTCAGATGGCACTATTCATTTGTTGAAAATCATAAGAAAGAAAGTCAAAAGCTTATAAATAAGCAAATTTAAAAGATTCTCTTAAGTTACATTCGTATTTAAAAGAATTTACAGTATTCTGGAAACAAACTTTGACTATTTTTTATGTTTATTTTGTTATTATGTGAAGTTTATGGACATAGTTCATAAACATACACGACTCAATGCATTTTTATGTGAAAAACAATCATAAAGCATTATATAAAGTTGAAAAAATTAAAGAAACAACATAAAATCAATATAAAAATGCTACCCCCTCATAAGTTGGCCAACTTCATAAGTTGTCCAAAAATTCTTAAACCGTGAGTGGCCAACTTAAGTAGGTTTGACTGTACCATTTCTCTTTCACTATGATTTTTTTTAGATTTAAAATTGATAAATAATTATTATTTACGGTCCCTGATATCTTAACCTCTTCCCCCGCGGTATTAGCCCACACCATAAAAGCTAGCCAATTGAAACTTAGCACAGTTATGCACACTATTAATGCGCATGTGTAGTGTAAAAATGATTCATATCGGATAATAACTTTGGAAGATATCGCTTAAAAGTGCCAATTTTAGGCCCCCTCTCCTATGAACTGCAACAGAATTTCACTTTTTATAGAAATGTTAAAGTTAACATTTATGTTAACCAAATGTGATACGTTATGCAACAATGTTGATATTTTTCCTAATCATACCCCTCCCTCCGTAGAACAGTTACCGTTATTATGCGCATACCCCTCAACGCGTCGATACAAAAATTTACAGAAAAATTGGGTACAGGGTATTCCACTGTCGGGCACCGACCCGACTGTCTGCATCAAATTTTTGTATTCTGTGTCCCTATCAGTAACAATTGTTCGTAGACAAGAATTAAATGGTCAAAAACCGCTTAAGCTAACATTGCTAGCGTGCTTACTTTGAATTGGGATAGAAACAAGGTATTTTCTAAAATCACACAGTATTGCCACTGCGTATTGGTTATTATTTTCTGAAGTGGAAAAAGGCCCCACTGTATCTATCTGTACCGTCTCAAACGCTTTTATTGGAGTTTCGGTAACTATCATAGGCTCTTTATTGTGTTAAGTAGTTTTATTTTTGTTACATGACTCACATTTCTTTACATAATTTTACTTTTCCGCAAAGTATGGCGATTGGCTAAAAAACTAAAATCTCTAATTTAATGTTTTTCGACGATTTAAGCACTCTGACAACTTTTCCGGCAATTTGGCGATTTTTTTGTGTGGGTTTCTTTCCTATTGAATTTGAAAAAAATAAATTTGAATTGTTTCCAAATTTATTTATTTAATTTTTAATGTAAATATGATACAAGCGAACTATCTCGTCGGGTACCTCAGACTTTTCGACCCCTCTGGATTTCATTAACTCAATATCCTCGCCAGTCATTTATCCAATCGCTAAATTGTTAAGTGCTTCGATAAATTTAATTTTTTTTTAAGTTTCACCGTGTTAATTTTGGTTGTTTTGATAAACTTGCGGAAAAGGCTGAGTTGGTTACCAATTTTCCATTCCAATTTTCAATCCAACGATATTTTTTAATGAAAGAAATACATTAGGCCGTAACCCGTTAACGGGTTGTTATGGCCACTTAAAAGAAGAAGAACCAACCATTAAATTAATTAATTATTTTCTCAATCTCTGTGCAAACAACTCTAACAGCGCTACCATTAAAGTTGAGATTTTTGGCAAGCTTTTCGGCCTGACGAGCCACTGTGCACTGTACGTGCAGAAATGTAATTCTTAACAGAGACTTAACAGAAACAGCAACTAGTTGTTTGCTGGGTAACATTGCATTACAAGCGAGCTTTGGCGCAGAGCTTTTTTTTGACCGTTGACCGTGAAATGCAGAATTTGAGTGTCAACTGCCAAAGCTTGAACTTTATTTTGATTTTGTTATTGTTATTTTGTATTTGTTTTTTTTTTTTTTTTTGGCAGTTTAAAGCTTTCAGGTTAAACGGCTTTTGCACTTCTTTGGCTTTGCGCGTTTGCGCTTCATCTTCGATTTTGTAGGCGTGCTGCAGCTTCCGTCCGTTGCTGTTGACGTCGCTGCCGCCAACAAGCTTCTAGCCGTTGTTTTTGTTTTTACCGCTGCGGCGTCTGCTGCCGCTGCCGCTGTCGCTGTCGCTGCTGCTGCTGCTGCTTCTTCTGCTGGCTGTTGTAGTCGTCTGTTTAGGTTTTTAGCAGCGGTTTTTTTTTCTTTGCCCAAGTCCAAGTTTAACAACGCGCAGCGCGCCAGAATCAAGTTCAGTCGCGCCGCAAACGCGTTGCGGAAATGTTTTGTTGTGTGAATCGGCTACGGAAACGCGCATCCGAGAGCGTAGTTCGTAATTCGCTACATAGTAACTGCAACTGTTCCTGCGTTACGTTTGGCGGCCGTTCGAAAATATACGCCAGGAATTAACTAATTACGTGCAATTCTCGCTTGTCTAATACGGCGTAGGTAAAATGCGCGCAACAATTGTTTACAATTATTATTATTATAATTTTTTAAAAATTAAAGCATAACACTTTCATGGAGTTTTTTACAGAAAAAAGTAAAAGTAAAAGTAAAGGCTCGTTGTCGCGTGGTTACGTGCTTGTCGTCCTTGTTGTTGTTTTTTTTTTGTTGTTATTGCCTTAATTTGAAGGTCATTGCGCACGAAGGCGCGATGAAGGCCAAAGGCAATGGCAACGGCAACGGCAACGGCAACGGTAACGGCAACACCAAGCCAACAAATGTCAAAGGTTAAAGGCGCTACAAGCAGCCCCAAAAGCACATGTCCTGACTTTGGCTTATTCAACTTTTATGCTCCTTAAATAGGCTATAACATTAACAAATGCTCAAGAAGTTTGTACTACAAAGGTACTACACTGCGTATACGTTATAAATGGATCTGCATTGCGGCTCTCATTCTTTGCCGTGCGTTTTTTGTCTAAGTGTGTGTGTTGGAACATGTGTAGTTTTTTAATCAAAAAAGTTGATTATTTATTGAAATTTCAATAGGCTTAATGTAAAGTTCAGTCTCCAAACGAAGTAAGCACGCACATTAAGTTCTTCATTATTTCGATACATTTAAGAAGACAAGAAGACTTTCAAAGCAGCCTTCAAAACTTGTATAAAGGCCTCCAAAAACACTTTCTTTGGACAAGTTCTGTACAGTCCAACCTGTCAAGTTTTAACAGTTTGACCAACTATTTAAGTTGATCGCTTTTGAGTAATACTAAAAAATTTGTATAGAAATTTTCTTATTTTCACCAGATTTTCAATTTTTTCATTGAACTTTTCCATTGACCACCCAAAAACAGGTGCTTCATAATGTTTTGTAATGTTTTTTGTTTGTTTTTAAATTCAACTGCTACATTTACGCCGATACTAAGCAACAAATGTGAGCGTTTTCGGGTTTTCTAGCCCCGTTTTTAGATTATGGCTATTTCAAGATTCAAATTCAAATTACGAGTTTCGAAAGTGGCGATGTCTGCAAATCTCATATTACTCGGGCGGCTTACTGCCGTTTATGATGAACTGTAACTTGAAGTAAAGGTATTCAAGTGTCGCTTCAATGGTCTTCGGACAGTTTTGGTCTATCTAAATTCGCTTGTGGATTCGGAAAAAAATTAAGCTAATTTCCAAATTATTTTTTGAGTTTATTGCTTGGTAACTCGCAATCTCAATTCAAAATTCAATCTAATAACTTCGCCATTTTGCCACCGATTTTGCTCAAATTGGTCTTGAAATGTTCGCTAAGAATCCATTTATCGAATTGAAAAGGAACGTGAAATTTTTATAATTTTTAATTTAAGTGTTTAAGAGCCTTAACCGCTAGTACCTGGGGTAAGGACAAGGAGTCTCTAGTAGCAATTGGTCAATCATTCCTCGACTACGCTGCACCCGTTTGGTCCCCCGCAATCAGTGAAACCCAGTGGAGGAATCTCTAAACGGTGCAGAATGCTGCTTTCAAAGTTGCAACCGGTTGGCATGCGATTACACATTGCACTGCCTCCCTCTCACTCGCCAGCACCTTCTCAAGTCAATAGATGACTGTCAGCCGAATCACATAACGGTAGACACTCCTGTGTCTGCCAGATCTCGGCCTGGCCGTCACGATTTCCGCCGTCAAATGCCTCTATTGCCAACTTCCACTTCCACTAAGGGACAAACTCTTTCAGTTAAATACGGAGGCTGTGGAGAATTACATACAGCACGCAAGGCCCAACGTGGTTCTAGGTGTTAGACCCCCTAAAGTCGACACTGCGACACTTCTACATACAACAACAGAACACAAAAACATCGGCAAATTGCTGAAAAAGCTGTTAGCTTAAATCGTCGAAAAACATAAAATTAGAGATTTTAGATTTTTGGCCAATCGCATTACTTTTTTGCTTAAAAGCGAAAAGAAGAATTTTCTAATTTCGAATTAAAAATTTTGAGACATTTCGATAATAATCAAATCAAGGTAGACCAAAACCGTCCGAGAAACATTGAACCGATATTTAATTTCCTGCACTTCAAAATAGTTCATCTTGATCGATAATAAGATTAACGAGTAACATGAGAGTTGCTAACTTTGCAACACTTGAAATCTCTTCGAAAACGAATAGAATAAAAAATCCAAAGAGGTTGCCGATTTCGAACCTCAATTAGAGATTTTCTTTGGAAAAGTTTCAAAGTTTTTTGCTCAAAGCAATAGCTATAGAAATCATTCCAAAACAACTATAAATACAGTGAAATGCGTATTAATGCTGCATTTTCGCTCGAAATCTACTTTTCGCCGCTTGAAATGTGAAAATGGTCTAAATTTTGTCTCTTAGCTGCATTCCACTTAAGATCCCTTTCGTTTAAGCGCCCTCTATTGTTTGATTTAAAAGTTGTTTAAACTGCACCAGCGCCATCTATTTGCTGTTTTGGGTACAAAATTGGTACAGGAGTTTGCTATTCACAAAATCTATCACACAGGTCTACAAATGCCGGGGTCATGTCAGTTGTTGGAAAGCTAAGGATCATTGTCGAAGTAATTTGCTGCGTAGAATCCGAAACCGTAGTCAGAATTTGGGGCTATGTACCCGAAAAACGGCGTTTTTTCTTACTTTTGAGATTATGTACAGGGTGCAAAAAAAATTTTATGGTCTGTCTCTCCAGTTACATCATTTATGACTACTCTTGCCCTTTCATTTAAGAGTTCAAGAGATCAATTACGATTTTTTCGCAAAGTCATGGCTATTCGAAATATGTATATCCCTTCGACGTCATTAGCTTTAAGCATTTGAGGTAATAACATAGCTTAACATGGTTTAGTTGTTGGAACTACTAAGCATAAAGTATAGGAAACACCTATGCATACAATTTTAGTTAATAAGATATTATTTTTTTTAATTTCATCTAAGCGCCCGTTTTGCATTGCTGTACGACATTTTTTGCCTTAAAATAGCGGTCAGGTTCATGAAATTTACTGTATATAGATTTGAAATTTGTTTTCGATTTTATTTGTTTTAATTCTGTGAAAAAACTCAACAAATTTGGAATCATATGTTGTTAGCTGAGTTCGCTTGAATAACAACCAATACATATTTTAAATTCGCCCTCCTCATTGAAAAACGAAAAAAAAATTATGGCGGTCTTGTAGAAACCATTTGGTCCCGCGCACACAAAATATGTGTTTGTAAAATACCGAAAAGAACAAAGGAAAAGGTCCTTTCTTTGTTATTGTTGTTGTGTGGCGTAGAGCATAGTGGTGCGTAAGAGGCGAGGCAGGAGACAAACCAATAGTATGTATGTATATTTACATACATTAAAATTAAAATATTTTAGTTTCATTAAGCGTTATTTCAGACGAAAACATAGGCACACAGCTCACAAGTCATGTGTGTATACAAAAGACCTTTTGCCAGTTTTTTATCTAAAAAGTGGTCCTGGAAAAACATGAGCGAATACAAACCGTTTACATTATAGTCTCCTTTTAGTTGGAGACATTTGGCACAACCTTTTTCCTATTTTTTTTTTTCGTCTCTCAAGTGCCTCAAAATATTTGTTTGTTTCAGTGATGACCTTTTCAGTGCACCAAAATATCTTGCCATCGAGCAATTTCTTCAATAAATACTAGTCGTTGGCGGCTAAGTCTCGAGAATATGCTGTATGGATTAGCAGTTAGTGGACTACTTGAAATTTATGGAAATGTCAAAAGACCATTAAGTAGTTCGTCATTTTCGGGCGAGTGGAACCGGAGTAAAACATGTAAACTTTACAAAAAAAATCCAAAGCAAATTAAAACGTGTCAGTTTGGAAAATCTGCGAATGCACGTAAGTTTCTATTCTATCTGAAACTTCGTAAATTTCACGGCCAACAAAAACACTGCTGACCAGTGCGCCTAGGGCGATAGGATTGTAGACAGGACTATGTATGACGGACGCACCCTCTTATTATTCCTTTGCCTTAGTTCATTGGTAATGTCAAAGTCAAAGTCACGATTATCCAGACGTTTTGAAGAATGGCTAACGCACTTAAGCCAGAGTTTGAATTTCAGTCTCAACTTTGTACACAAAAACTTTGGCTTTTATCACGAAACCGTCTATAAGGATATAATACATTCATCATATAATGATAAGTTAAGGATTCACGTCCATAGGAGTAATGGTAAAGGCGGTACATCTAACTTAGTGGAGCTATGCTTAGGGTTTGGGACTCAAGCCCCCTCCCAATGAAATATGTTATGAGGCGCCTAGTACTCTACATCAAGCCGCAACCAGTCAAGAAGAGAGATTAGAACCCAAGTACCAAAAAACCAGTAGACCACTTCTAAGCTTAATTCATTTCCATGAAAGGCAACAATTGAGAATAACAATAGCAAAAAATTTGATTTAAATTTAAGGCCCTTGGCTAAAATATTCATGTGCTGGTAAATTTTGGGTCGCTGATTTCGAATTCGGCAACCGTCTTGAGTATCTCTAAAACGATCAATTTTTTAAAAAAATTCGATATTGCAATAGTTGAAATTACCAGAAAAGGTATATTTTATTTTGTTTGTTGACCAGTGTGTCCTTTATAATAAAAAACAAAAAATTTTGAAAATTTTTGCATTTTTTCGAGAACCTCTCATAACTTCGACATTCTTTAAGCGATTTTCCTTAAATACATTTTGAAATGTGTACGCAAAGAATAAATTTAACGAATTCGAGAGAAACATGTCGCTACAAATCGCTACTTAGCTTCAAAAAACCAGCCTTACTCCATATAGATTGGGAAAGATACATTATTGGCCTTTCTAAAACATATTATATCAAGAGAATCGATAGAAAAGTAATAACTAGATTAATGTGTAAAGCGAAAAAATCTGACGGTAACCGTTATCCAAAACAACCGATTAAGCCCTGAAACCCTAAACGTACCGTAACCGAAATATATTTTTTTTAGAAAAACCGTGGTTATAAAAGTGAAACACTAGACAACACGTTCTCTTTCGTGCTCCCACTTCTTTTTTCTTTAGTACTCTTTTGGCACTGTTTTTGTCAAAGAGCATGAAAGCATTAGAGTGGAATCCTTGGCCGTTTCATTGACTCGACTTTGCTGAAAAGCGACCATTCCCATGACAGAGCATACATGCGCCTAATTTTTGCTCTTTCTCAATTTTGATTACGAGCGAGTCGGTCTAACAGACACAGAAACACAAGCAGCGTCACACGTACGCTGTCTTAGAAATTGTCGTTTTTTCAACAAAACTTTTGAAAAATTTTCGGTCCAGAATTCCGCTCTTTTACTTTCATGCACTTTGGTTTTTTTTTATAGGTACCGGTATAACCGGTAAAATGAAACAAATAGGCATGAAATATGAAAACCTCTCTATATCCAAACGAGTTATGAAAATTTGATGCAGGCCGACAGTAGAATACCTTGAACGGGAGACTGCGGCTACACCGGACACTTTTTGTCTTGAGCCAAAAATAGTAAAGAAAACTTCTTGTATTCCAGGAATGTGATATGTGAAAACTTGATCTTTCAGCAAATCGCATATGGTTTGATGGCATAAGCCAAAACTGGAAGCTTCAGGTTGTCGCACAGACGGTTGACTTTGTCGCCGCAAAAATCCACGAATCCATTCAAGGCCAGACATTTCACTACTTTCCCATGAAACAGACTTTAGCTTGTCTAGAAACATATACACAGCGAGAGGATTTAACATATTTGAGTCTATAGTGATAAATAGCGTGTCCGGCTTAGCGTCACCCAAAAGTGTCTGATTTAGCCCCATCAGCTGGGCGATTAACAGCTTCAAACCATACAAGTCTGCCGGTCCAGACAAACTAATTCCTGCCCAACTACAATATGCAGATTCTGATGCCATAAACTCAAACTATTTATACTATACGTTAGTTCTGAAATCCGGTCGTATCCCGGAAAGTTGGCTTCAATCGAAGATAGTCTTCATACCTAAGGCAGAAAAAGCACTCTACCTGAAAGGACTTTAGGCCCATAAGCCTCTTTTCCTTTCTCCTCAAGACCCTTGAGCGTCTGATTGGTCTACACCGCCAGATCTTCTATCTGAGGCTCAACAACCTTACCGGAAGGACGATCCACTGAAACGTCCTCTGTTGTATCAATGATCCTTGTCCATCAAGGAACGTACTCTTGCGGCCTTCCTCGACATTGAGGGGGCTTTTAACAACATTGCAAATCTCTACAGAAGATGGCTCAGCAGTACGTTATTAACCTGATATGGTTAACGGGACACCAAGGCATAGAGGGCAACTGAGAATTCAAATGAATCCAGGGCAGTCACGGACCGCAGGGTGTAACCTATGTTTCAATGATTTCGATTGAAATTCGGGCACCTATAAACTTTGGGTTCGTGGGGAAAGTTCCAAACGAATTTTAACGAGCATTGAGATTCGAGACATTCTTCTTCTCAGGGCATCACACTCAAGTGGTATGTGAAACCTAGAGGCATTGGAGACAGTTAGACCAAAACTATCGAAGAAAGTTTAAGGTACGATTCAACAGAAGTCAGTTTTCCGAGTTATAAGAGATTTGCTGACTTTTTTATAGTAGTGCTAGGAAATACAAAACGGTTGCCGGACTCGAAATCAAAGACTCACAATTGACCTGAATATGTACGTTTTATCCGAGGCACTTTTATTGAGTTCAATTTTGTTGCCTAGTGTAATCAGACCAGCTATATTTCTAACAGAGTTCTTACCCATTAGTGAGATTTTCTTCAAAGTATAGCAGCCAAGCAACTGTCTGGCATAGCTGAGGACTAAAGCGCATATCCACAAACTTTCCTCCTCTGTAAGTAGTTGCTTTCGGATCCCTTAGCCGTATTGCAAGCGAACATTTCCGAGATTTACTGCCCTGTTTTATAGTGTATAATCAAGCTTTAAAGGATTTCTTTGTGAAATTGAGGTTTGTTATACAGTAATTTGATCGAAATTTTGTACTTCGGAAGCGACAACTTTGCGCATAGATTCCGTTTCAAAAGAATAACTCGCACAAAGCACACATAGAATCATACCAAGGCATATGAAAGGTTGGTTTCTTGAGTCAGTCATATAGATTTAGCAGACCCTCTTGAGTGTGAGAAGGAGCTTAGCCTCATCGAAAGCTTATAGTCTCAAGGAACCGAGTTGCTATGCTGCCATATAATGGCGCCTTAGAGGAACCCTATCGCTTTAGCTAGTTGCTTTTGAGTTTGACATGGAGCTCTGTTCAATAACGCCTTCAAATCAAGGTCATCTAAGTTTTAGGGACTTCCCTTTCGTGCGCTCACTTTTTTTTGAATCGTCTGATGGAGTACGCTTAGTTGGAGCATGTTGCTCACTGTAGGATTTGTCCCAAGCCAAAATATAGGAACTTACGTTTCTGGTTTTAGCCACTGCTGACTCGATACCAATGCCCGCAAAGATCGCCATAAAGCGATTGTGTACTAGAAAATGTTATTTATGCTGCTAGTATCCAAACATAGCTCCACACCCTTGTAGAACACTTATCTAGACACCTTTAGATACAAGGTACTAGCAAAATGGGCAAATATTTACCAACTGATGGTATTTGCCAAAGTTAGTACCAAAAACCAAGGCTTGGCTCCGAACGCTCATGGATTGCTATTATGGTTATTGGAGAGTGGAGCGCTCTTGTGGTTTACTCAGTGATTAGCGCAGCGGTGTTAAAGTTAAACATTAAATAGTGGAAATGTCAAAGACACGCTGGATTCTTGCGTGGGTCCAAAACAAGGTGTTGCCAAGCAGTAGTAGCCCCAGTGGGGCACACTTGTTTATTGGTCATATTGAATGTCTGTGACATCCAAAAACCTGGCTCCCGACCTCCAGCAGCAGGCGATCAAAGACTGTGCATAGTTCGTATGTCTGTGTGTGTGTGTTGCACAAAGCTCGGGCTCTGTTTTTGTGCCCGGCCTGGGCTAGAGTTGCTCATTGGCATGCGGCAGGGGTTTTCGCATCCTCATAAATGCCAAGCGACGATTGCAGCACAAAAATGATGCACTTTGTGTAAGTTTGGAACAAGGCCAGGTATTTTGTACTCTTTTTGAAAAGTATATTCATTTTGGTGTAATGTTTGAAATGCTTGTAAGAAGGTGTGATGGATAGTAAAAGGTGTAAAGAAGGGGCGATCTTGTAATCAGTGATCTTGGAGTAGTAATGCAATTATACCATTCGAATCAGTAAATAGCAGGATACCAAACCGCTATATCAGTTTCAGATGCGGTCCATCGTAATATTTCGGTGATGCCTTTGGATGGGCCTCTTTCATAAAGCGTTTAGTGACGCCGCAAGCAGTGAAGGATCCATCTAGCCAATTTAGCTGCGGTGGCAGGCCTAATCAACTCAGAGCCTTTGTTTGTTATTTTATCTGCCCCGGGTACCATGTCGACCAGGAACGCAATATAGATTGACTCTATTATGTCGTGAAATCATGTTAGATCGGGACTTACACTCACTGATCACATGATCAACTTTTTGCAGGGATGTTTCAGTGTCCGAAGTGCAGCAGTACACATCTTTCTGTCATGGATCCATATTGCAGCATTCACAATTACGAAGATTTCCATCTTGAAAACCATCGAAAACTGCCTGTCTCTGTGGATAGCTTGAATTTTCATCAAAATACCAGCAGCACTGCACTATTTTGTGGCATTTTCGGCAAAAGATCAACATTGTTTTGTGTATTCTTCTTCACGGGCCATAACAACCCGGCGCTTCGCCAGGTGGCTTATCATCATTCATATCATCTTCCATTGGGAGGGTGATTTTACGCAGTGGGTCCCGAGCCCTACGCACAACCCTGTTGAAGTCCTGGGCAGACTTCGTTGCGCGCATTAGCTCACTGACCTAACACCAATAGGTGTTGACCATTATGGTAGTGATTAGAGCAGCTAACCAAGGGGGCACTAGGTGGTGGTTGTGCGTCAACTTGGTAAAGGTAGAGACAGGGATCAGGGAGGTACACCCTGTCCTATCAGAACCCAGGCCACCCAAACATGGACTTTAATTGATAGTAAAAAGAATAGTAGACTTAAGCTGCGAGGTTTTCAAATTTAGGGAAATCATTTAAGGCGAATTGCTGTGGTAGAGATGGCTTAGAAGGCGCACTGTTCTATTTGGGATATATTACGGGTGAGTTTGCTTGGATCTTTTGGAGTTTACTTGTTTTGACCGCCATATGATTCTTGAAATTGACGTTTTGTGTATTCAAAAAGGCGCTTGTGTAAGCCGATGTGTGAGAGCTCGCATTGTCGAGATGAAGTATGATCTGTGTGTGGCACTTGGTTTTCCTTAATTTTCAGTTCAATTAAGTTGTTTACCATTCAGAATTGACCGTCCCACGCAATGTATACTCAATAAGGTACAGTCATCGTTGAGCGACCCTTTTCAAAATGTTGTGAGAGTCTGCAATAAAAAGAGAGGCGCACATATACGGTTGAAATAAAGCAATGCATACTCATGCCCGTATAACATAAGGTAATGAAAAATAAAGAAGACACTACCTTTATAAGTATACATTAGTCACACGTTTTTCTAAGGGCTTGGCTGTTAAGAAGCACGCAACCATTTGCTTTTGAAGTGCTTTTATTTTTATTCCATTTAGCTCGTCTTCGGGGACCCATACGGATTCATACGCATAGATTCAAGATTCCTCGCCTGAAACGAACTTGAAGCACAGCGGCTATAACTTTTCTTCTAATTTCTTTACGAGCATTTCTTTCTTTTTCTCCTAATCTTTTTGACAAAGAAACGTTTATGCCACAATGCCCAGGCATACCTCAGTCTCAAGGGTATGCTACATGACGATCTTCACACTTCACCCACTGCAGCTTTTGCACGACCTTTACGAAATTCGTTGCTGAGCGAACAGTTGCCACGATTCTTTTTCTTCTAAGCTGGCCATAACAACCCGTTATCGAGCTACGGCCTTATGTAAATACATTCTTTCATTGGAATTGTGGTTTTACGTGGTGGGCTGCGCACAACCCTTTTAAGGCCTGGGCTGGATCTACTGGTCTCGAAAGAACCCAGTGCCATTGTTAGGTGAGGTGGTATTCTCTAACCTGCTCAGCACACGGGGTTGCCACGATTAGATTCGGACAAGCACCTATATATTGTAGTTTTTGAAGCAGCTTCTTGTTAAGATGAAAATGATGTTGAAAGTTCAATTCGATCAACTTTTCAAGTGATCACTAAGAAAATAAGAAGCGCTCGTATGTTCAAGGCATACAAATTACAGATCCGGAAATTGCTCATTTCCGCAATATCTAAGTAGTTAGCCGTCAGGATACAATGATTTTGTAGTGTATACAAACTTCGATCCCAACTTTTATGACAAAACTGACTCAGCTGGTTCGGTCAATGGCCCGCTATATAGTATGTACACAACGTCTAACTGCTTTTCCCACAGCCCGCTTCCCACTATGCGCTTTGGCACTTAACTGATTTGATGCGATCTGCACTGACAATACACTACACTACATGTATAGCGCTTACTCTTAAACTTGACCCCAATTCGAGTTACGATTCTGGTTATAAAGCAGCCCCAGTTATCAAGGACAACACAGACATTTCCTTAGCCTTAGTCTCGTCGTCGGTCATTAAAATCTCATGACAGTCATGACAGTGAGACAGCGCATATAGAGTTGTACGTACGTATGTACATATGCATACATGTACTTGAAGTGCTTTATGTTTAACAGTGTAGCAAATAGCACTTACTAAGCAAGTATGTGTTCATGGTTTAGTAGCGTTTTGACGAATTTATATTAATTTGCTTAGGCTCTAGAATAATCTTAATAGCCTTTAAACTTATTATTGGCTAACTGATAATAATCGGCAACGTTCCTCATGACATTGAATATAAACACACTCATCTGTAACGCTACAACCAGCAACAATAACAACAAACTCTGAACCTCTTTAAACCAGTTTTGATGCGTTGCGACGCGACTCTGGGGCTTACTTCTGCGGCTGCTGCTCTCAAGTGAAGGGTCTAGAGCAGGAGTGGAGTTACCTTATGCAGCAAGTAGATACATATAAGTCTGGTTGCATGTGGCTGTCCGTTTAGTTTGATTGATTGCTGACACGGTTTTGTCTCTAGTTAAGTGTAGCGCATAGTACTTAGTGTAAATGAAGAGTCCAAAGTGCTTACTTACAAGCTCAAGTGCGGTTTTTACTAAAGGTACAAAATCCGAAAACGACAACTCTTCTGTTTTTTTATAGCCTACACGCCGCAATTAACATAATTAGTCATATAAGTTTAATTAGCTCAAAACTACAACTGCTAAGTAGCATGCCGGAGCGGGGCGAGGGCGGGGGCGTAGCGCGGGGCGCTGGCTTAACTTTTAACACTTCACCGGCCAAGAAGGCGCTACGGTCGGTCATTGGACCTATCACGAATTATGCGTTTTGGCTTTGATATGTTATAATTTAAATAAATCAATTTCAAATTTAAATAAACTCATTTTTGGTCAAGTGTAAAAGGTAAAAATTCAAAATGAAAACAAAAGCTGCCATGGCATAACATTAAAAAGCATTGACATTGAAAATTATGCGAATGACAACAACGTCCAACGAGGGTTAATGTTGATGACGCCGAAAGCCAACGCAGACGTTGGCGTCTGCAGCAGCGACTGAACGACGCACAGTGGGGCCATTTGACGACTTAACGGGAAAAAAACCTAATATATGTTTGGATAATATGTTAAAAATTAAAATGCAAGCAATAGAGTCACTAGTATGAAAAATAAGTGTACATTGGACACTGAATTTCACAGCACTGTTTATACAAAAAAAAGTTACAAAATCTTTACAAATTGTAGAAGAGTTATAAATTTAAACTTTTCCAGCAAGTAATGGGTACCTTCAGTCATTATTTTAGCATCACCAAATGATTTTTAAAACGCATTGTAGAGAAGAAGTTAGTACCGATTACAAAGTAACTAACGATTTGAACAATAAACTTCAAGACAATGTACACAAATAATATTATGAATGCTGTTTGTATCAGATGTAACAAACAAATGATCTTAAATCAACCAAAATACACCGAACACTGAAAATCTTTCAATTTCTATACATTGGACAAAAGTCTTCGAACCAAGTGTGTCAAATGTAGACAGTTTTCATGTAATAACAATCACGACGAACGGTAGTACGTGCTGTGACGAATGCAAGAGACTCTGTTGCAGTGCTGTAGCTCACTAGCTATAAATTACAGCAAGTTTTGAGCTTTTGCTTAGACCGTCTATTTTCATAGACGGTTTTTTGATTTAACTATTGGTTTAGAAGATATAGTGGTTTAAAGAAAATGTTCAGACATAGAGCTCCGATAAAAGCGGATACGAAATCTAGTCATGAATACAAATCCAACAAGACTAAAAGGAAGTAAATCAAATGTACCCGTCAATAGCTATAGACTTTTAAAAATTGTGTCAAAATCTGAAATGCCAAAAAATGTTTATCTGTTTGTCTGTTTTGGTACACATAAAGTACATATATAACCGAAAAACATTTGTTCTGGAGTTTTTCTCCCTTTCCAACCATTTGGACACTATGAGCCAAACAATGGAAACATAAAATAATTATAGAATTACATTTTCATATTTTTAGATAGACTTACTTTATTATAAAGCTTTAAAGCATACACCATTTAAATTTTCATAAAATCACGTTTCCAAAAAGTTATGGGCTCAATTTATTTGGGTAATTAGTTCCCGATATATCTTAGATTAAGCATAAATTTTAATTTTAATAATTTACAAATTAAAGCTCCTATAGGTATTATTTTTTGTTTGTATGTGTGTGGAAATTTTTAACTTTTGACTGGAGCGTCTGATCCGGCTGTGTGGTCTACTAGGTCTACTACTACTTTTTTTTATCAAATTTTTAAATACATCATTTTAAAAAACCTTTAAAAATGTGCATTAAAATTCCATTAGCAATGAAAAATATTGCAATATACAGTGTTTTTTGTCTCGTCACATAAATTGTATCATATATATTATGATTTGCATACAAGTACTCACGATTTCGTCACATCTCCTTTTAACTTCGAAGATGTTTTTTTGTTTTATAATAAATAATTTTATAAATAATAATCTTAATATATAAAATCGTTCGTGCAGGGTAAGCGTTAAAAAAAACTCGAGAACCACTGAACCAAATGACTTCGTATTTGTTTGGTCAGCAGGAAGGTTTCTTACCAGTTTGTGTCCCTTAGGTGGACAGGATCAGCCATATTCTTCAGTGACATAATAAATTCATATTATTTCGTAGGCTGGCATCTTAATGTGATTATTAATTTGATTAGAAGACGGTCCAGAAGAGTAAACATTGACAGAATTGACGAGATAGTGGTCCGAGAAAATATAACATCAGAACAACGTTTTCAAAGTATTAAAAATCTTGCAAATCGTATAGATGCAATAAGTGCTGTACAAACTCCTGCATAGCGAGCTTAAAACTTGCTGGGGAGAAGAGTAACTGAAAGACAACGAAAAATTTGATTGGAAGAAGTATACGTGGAGCCATGGGTCATTATGACCAAAACTTTCGAAAGTACACGTGTTTTAACATAAATAATGACTCAAAGTCACTGCCTGGTATGAATAGAGTTCAAAGAACTCTTCATAATATCTTTACTTCTTACAATGTTATAATTTTAGCTGATAAAAAGTCCGATGGCACCACTGTGCGACGCGGCGCGTCGCGATGTTACGACGCATAAACAAACCAAACAAGAGCAAATGGCGCGCAGAGCGCCAGACACAAAAGTTAGCCAAGGCAACGGCATCAAAAAATTGGCAGTCTAACGGTAACGCGCAATGATCAAAACAAAAGCAAAAACAACAACAACAACAACATCAGTTACTAACCCGTAACAGCACCCCACCCCCCCCCCCCACACACACACACACACACACACACACACACACGTACGTAACAGTGCAGCTTTGTTTCATTGCTTGTTAATTGTTGGCCTAATCTTGTTAGCCAATTTGCAGTTGCCGTCAAACGAATTAAATTGATTGATTGAACGAACGGTATGCAAAAATAAATAGCTGTACTTGGTAGTATATTGTGGCATACCTGAGCGTTGTCTTGAGATGATATCTAGTAAACCGTGAGGAGGTCATTTGAAAGGAGTCAGCTTATTATATACATATACATATGTCGGTATAATTCTATGTAAGTCCACAATTTGGGTTAGCGAAGCTTAACGGAAGCGCCTCGAACGCTATGCAAAAAAGAAAACTATACAAACAAGCATTGCTGTTAACTCTTGTGATACCGAAGTTGACATACTCTTCTGGTTTGATTTACTCGTAGTAGTATTCACGGTTGCCGAAAGAAATTTCAAATAGAGCATGTTTTATGTGTACTATATTCTTCGCTTAAAAAGTTAACAAACCTTCCTCATTGAAATTCGCAAGAGAATGAAAAGTTAAGAAGCTGCGCTGCTGACGTCGCAACGACGACGTTACCTTTATAAGTATACATTGCTCTGTTCTGTACTCTTTAAGAATATGGCAGACAACTTGCTGCCTTAGCTTGCAGTATATGCCCTCTATGTTATGCACACAGTTGTGATATTTCGCCATGGACTGCACTGAGACTTCTGGTTAAAATTAACCCTATAAGCTGCATCTATTTTGAAGAGAATCATCCTTGTTCACGCTATCCTGGTTGTTGGCTCATTGAGAGTGTTTCGGCTAGCTTCTGACATTTGCTGTAGCGTGCTGCTTTTTCGCTCAACAATTTTCTCAAAAATGTAGGCTACTCGTATTCAGATGTAGTTCAGATAGTTTCTATATATAGCATTTGGTTGGATGTAGTACGCTTTATTTGCTTCATTCACTAAATTTGATGATCAACATCATTGATCAATGGTAAAAATCATTAGTAAACAGTTTTTTTTTTTTTGTAGAAGACTAATAAGTCCAAGTGATCGCACTATTTCTGTAATCCATTCCAAGGAGTCATGATGAACAAATTTAATGAATAATTATGCTGATCAATAGTAAATATCATTAGAAAAAAGTTTTTCGTGGAACAATGAGTAGTCCAAGTGATCGTACTATTTCACAATTGTTCCATTCGAAAGAATCCTGATCAATGAATTTTATGATCTAGATCGGTAATCAAAAACTTACTAGTCCAAGTGATCGTACTTTTTGTGTGATACATCAATATTATATGTGTGATACATTAACAATTAATTAATTAATTGATACATTTGTCCAAGTATTAGTGATCAATTTCTGTTTTGAATGCGTACATACAGAATATTAGAACCTTTCCTAATCACATAGGTGTCAACTTTAAGTTCGTCAGAAAGTAAATTAAGAGACGCAATTTTCCTTATAATTTCTCTATAAGTACCTTAAACGTATGCCGGAAATCGGGTTTCAATTTCTTGTATAGAATTGAACAATGAACTTAGTATTTCGAATTTAGGGCGAAACCCGTTTTCATTGGCATCACTTTTGTAAAGACTATTCAAGTTTATATTTTCATTTCTACAATTTTCACATTTCGTGTAATGTCCTTTCGATACGTCTCAAAGATGCCCAAAATAAGTGCGAGTCCCTACTTACTAAGCTCATTTTTAGAAATCTTTAAGGATTTGTAATTTTCTCAGGCAATTTGCGAACCATTCTATTATCAAAACATAGATACTCTTTTGAAGGGCATACTAAAACAGTAGCATCTGCAGTCAGCAGCCTCTGCAAAGTCCAAGCCAAGATTACATATATAAATTATGAATATGCATATTATGATGATATTACCTATGTATAACAATAACGCCTCAGCCTCTGCCGTTGGCAAACGCAGCTGCTGTCGGAGTCGCTGTTAACGACGATTAATTAACGGCCACAAGAAATGAGCAGCGTCGGAGCATGACCTTCACCTTTCCAAAGCGCAAACAAGTTGGACAAAAGATATGGAAATTAGGTGACGCCCGCACAGCACCGCGCTGCGCAGAGCATTAAACTGTGCCAAAACTGCACCCTAACTTACACTCCCTTGAGGGTCGTAGACCTCCTGGGATGTCAGATGACATAGATCAGAGTGTCGACAGACACTTAGCATGCTTAGTTTCGGTTAGACAAGCCTCGTACTATTAGGTCAAGATGTCGTAGCTAGTTTCGTGCTACTACGTTCTTGTAGAGAAACTTTTATGTCTATATCCAATACTTGATAATCATCAAAGTTTATTTCTCATATTTTAGCCGCCTTGCTCTTATGAAGCTACTTGCATTGTTGCTGCTGCTGCTTAGCCAGGCACTGCAGCCCGGTGCCGGCTCAGCCGTGCTCATTTCGGACATGACCATGACTGTTATGGTGGAGCTTTCCTCACGACATCCCTTCTGCAAGATGCACACGGATCGGTAAGCCAACTGCTATTAGGCATCTTACTACTGTTACTGCTACAAGACCCAACGCTTGCTTGCAGTGGTGACATACAACGCATGCTACTCCAATCGGATCCGCGTCGCATACGCCAAGTGCCACACGAGTCGGTCATGGAGCTGGAGGAGGTCTGCCGACAGCAGGGCTCGTATGGGCATGAGTTTCGCGGCGCACTTGGCTTTATTTATCCTGGCACCAAGTGGTGCGGTCCTGGCACTGCAGCAGCCAGTTACGATGATTTGGGTCCGCATGCACGCGAAGATCGCTGCTGTCGTGAGCATGATATGTGCCCCAATGTGCTCAATGTGGGCGAGTGCCAGCGTGGACTCTGTAATCGTGGCACCTTTACACGTTCCCACTGCGAATGTGACGCACGCTTTCGCCGTTGCCTGCAGGCGGCCAACACTGAGACGGCCAATACGTTGGGCGCCATATTTTACAATGTGGTGCAAGTGACGTGCTTTCAGGAACGCAGTCCCTGCTCGGCACATCAAAGGTTTGAGGATTTCTTTTATGGCAGCAGACACTGTGCCATAGAGTTACGCAAGGCCGATTTGTATGTACCACCACGTACGGGCAATCTAATCTCAAAGATTTTAGCACATCCGCATGGTCGTTCACTGGCCTATGCGCCAGTGAGCACGCTTAAGCAGGGCTTTCGACGTTTTGGCGTTAAAGTGGCCAGCGTGGGTCTAGCTGCTGTTAATATATTCCGTGAGGTGGTACAGAGTCCGGGCATGGTGTGGGATAGTCTGCATACGCCCGTCAGTCGCGGTTTGCCTAGGGGATACTATTAGTCTGGCAGCTAGAGCTGCAAAACTAACAATAGTGGCGCCATTCGATAGTTTCAGTGAAAGATGGAACGGTTTTGAACTAACACTGCCGATATGTGGCTTTAAACTAACTTTAGTCAAAAAATATCTATACTGAGACAAAGAAGACAATTCGATACATCGATAGTACTATCTATAGTTTTGCAGCTCTTTTGGGAACTAACTACTAGCTTTATAAGACTCATACACATTTATGTACATACATACATTTTATTGTAAATGCACACAACATGGTTTTTTTTTTTTAGTCACCTTCAGTATAATGTAGTATTTATGTTTAGTTGATCAGTATTTGTCATTTTTAATTTGTAACGGTTTATGAGTTTTAAATAAATTATAGCATTGCCATATACAAAGACGATCGATTACCAAATCATAGCTTTTTTCATGGCATGTTACATGTTTTCAGTTATTTGTTTTAATATAATTGTAATTACTTTTAAGCGAATTCATATATAACTAGGGGGCTCTGCCACCTGATCGTTACCCCTTCTGATTTAGAGCATATTCTTCTTCCCGTTCCCCTTCCTTTACTTCTTCTTTATACCCTGTACACAAAGTGTAAAAGGGTATTTTAGATTTGTGCAATGTATGTAACAAGCAGAAGGAGGCGTGGCAGACTATATGTTCCATGGGCAAAAATGGTCAGGAGCAATAGTCGAGACGATATAGACATGTCCGTGTTGTCGCACCGTTCTCGGAAACTATAAGAGCTAGAGCAACACTTTGTTTACCAAAAGTTTCGCATATGCCCGGAAAAATAAGAGTTTGTCGAATTATGTCGGTAACTTCCCCCGTGACAGATTTTCCAATTGAAACTTGGCACAGTAATGCACACTATTACTGTCCATGTGTAGTGTAAAAATGATTCAGATCGGATACTTACGAAACTTTAGAAGATATAGCTAATAACGTGCCATGTGAACGGCAACAGAATTTCACTTTTTACAGAAATGTTAAAGTTAACATTTATGTTAACCAAATGTGATACGTTAGGGCTATAAACCAAAAAATGTTGATATTTTTCTTGAACTTCTTCTTCCATATCCTCATTCTAAAGGCAATAAGATGAAACAATCCGTTAAACGTTTCACTCCGCCCCCTTCTCGCCTTGCTCACCAACCTCCGTGCCCCTGTCGAGGTAGATCATATTCCTATTCCTTTCTCTCCCTTCCCCATTCCAAAAGCTATAAGTTGAAACAACCTGATTTATGTTTCTGTTCGCCCCGCTTTGCTCACAACCCGCTTGCCCCGCTCTAGGTAGATCATACTTCCCGATCGGCTTAAGGTTACCCTTACCGTCCCTATTAGTAGGTGTTGCCTGACTCTGTGAACATTTTTGGGAGTGCAAAAAAGTAGGCTTTGGGATTTTATGTAATTTTTTGTAGTTTTACGCTTTTTGTCCAGCAAAATAAACATTTTTATTTTGTTTCATTCCAAGAGCTGTAAAGTGGATCAACTTGATTTACGTTTCACTAAACCGTTTATCCAAACATCCACCACATGCAGCACTTTTGATTCATTATTATACATACTTGTTACTTGTCTACACTGAAATCATTGATTATACGATTCAATTTAAGGTGTAACGTTTAATGAAACACTCGATTACATCAGATGCCTAAAGTTGTTGATTTTTGGCAAAAAAGTTAAAAAAATAGGAATGAAATGCCATTTGTTGAAACGATCGATAACAGGATCAGTACACATCTACCTTCTTGTTATTATACTATGTTTTGACACTAACATGCATGAAATAATCGATTGCTGCATCACATGCATAAAGTTGTTGTTGTTGATGAATTCATTGTTTTTTACACTACATGAAAACACGCATGAAATTGCGAGCGATGAAACGATTGATTACTGGCTCACAGTAATTGTTTTAGTTCTCAATGCTATACCTTATATTTGGTACATTTGATGATCGATTGTTGTCGATAAGTCACGCGTATTAAATCTGTGTTCATATGGAAGAGTAGCTTAAGCCGACATAAGAAAATGTCATAACAAGCCACCATTCCTTTTTTCATAAACTTAAAAAAGCAATGGTGACTTGTAATGACTTCTATAAAGCTCAACATTCCCTTACGTCCACTTAAACTACTCTTTCACATGACTACAGAAATGGTTAATTTTAGTAGATGTTAATTATACTACATTAAAAAACACTCATGCAATTGCAATCGATCATTCATCGATACTCACATTTATGTGCATTATTTCCTACTTTTATAGCTTTGCTGTCCTGTACAGTAATTATAACAGATAGCTACCTAGTTATAACCTCTAAGACTATAAACAGTACGACTATGCACTACTATAGCATTAATATCTATAAATTAAAGCTATTTATTATAGGTCTCTAGCTTTACACAACTTAACTTATCTTTCTCCTCTTGTGCTGCGTACAACCAGAGCTGGCTATAACCTAACGGAGCAGGAGGCTATTTGTGCACAGTGGCAGTATCAGCCCTCAGAGAAGTATGTGCCCAGCCAACCACGCACTTCGGCCTAGGACTGTACAATGAGCGGACATACATATGACAAGGCCAGTTGGTCAGGTGCCAAAAGGACAGAATACAATCAACACAAATGGTGCGAACTCGGCGATGTGCTGGCCAATTGTATATCCATTTTGATAAAATTCCAAGGTGTACTTATATACATACAATATATATATATATACAAAAACTGTGTATATAGACAATAGTAAGCAATAAAGTGATCTAATATTTCACTCCAGGGCTAGCTGCTTTTGCATTTCATTAAACATATTAAATATTTATAAAAAAAAAGTAGCACTTGCTATAATCTAATGCGTTTTATTAAATTATAAAAGTGGTTAGTTTAACGAAAATCATTATAGTCTTGTAGCGGCAAACAGGGCAACAATGTTTTGTGTATAGTTTTGTTTTTGTTATATACAATTTAATTTGTCCCATAAACATCAATGCCAGCTCATAAGCACTGTATGCCAAAAGGCCCCCGATTTCCCCCAAAGTGTAGCGTAAAATAGTCCTTAGGCGCGCAGAGCTACAAACTGCTGGAACACCTCCAGTATGTGCGAGTCCAAGTCAGAGGTAAATAGCAAAGTTTCCAGAGTGCTGCTGTATTTTTGCACTTGCTCGTGATGCTGGAATGGTTTAACAGCAAATTAAACTAAGCAATACAAACGCTATAGTGCTAGTGCAGACTTACCATTAGAAATACCTGCTGTAGCCGTCCAATAGTCCAGCGATACCAGTCTGTATCCGGATCACGCCCATCTGTGTCTGAGCGCAGCAAATGTTCGGAAAGTATCATGATGAAGCGTTGAAAAACAATGAGAAACAAACGCTTCTGATTGACATTGGCTGCCTCGAGTTTCTCCTCCATGCGTTCGACCACCTTAAATGCAGTAAATTATAGTATGTAACCAATTTTTTCAAAACTAAACTAAAACACAACTGGGTGCTCTAAGGCGACTAAGTGCAAGCAAGCGTTAAGCCAACTTAAAGTGCACTGACTTGCTGCACAGCTTATTGCAACACATTGTGCCACTGTGCAGCTAATGACTTGTTAGAACTAGCGGCAACATACCTCTTCGGAGGGCTTGTCAGTATGCGTAATAGGTTTTTTGCGTTTGTGTGGCGTATCATCATCCGATTCGCTGGACGATGAATCTGCCTTGGACAGCTTATCCTTGGCATCAGTGAGCTCCGTACCTAAAAAGTATAACAAATTATGAGCATGTGCATTAACAGTAGAGAGCCTGCTACAAGTTGCGCTTAACTTACTCAGCTTGATGACATGCTTGTTCATTTTCTTAATGGTTAAATGCAAAATTTCCCACAGATACATTTTAGTAAACTCGCCGGTCATCTCCTTGGAGAATATCCAAGTGGCGACTGCGGAGCAGTCGACAATCTGCAGCTTGAGCAGCTTATCGATAAGCACAACTAACATTTGTTGATGCGTGGACCAAAGCTCGAAGATGTTGTGTAGTATACAGATTTGTGCTTCCTCAGTTTCCGCCAGAGCCTGTGCAGCAGGTTTTAATGATTTAGTTAAAGCTTTTATAAACGTTAACTAAGTATTTGGCTCACCTTAAAGACCACGTGAAATTTGGATATAGCTGCAAAGCTGTGCGAAAACGATTTGGAACCCAAATTCAGCAGCGTTTGTACAAATACGTCAATCTTAAGCGCATTAAATGAGCCATCAGACATCTCCTCGCCGCTATAACCGCTGCTGGGTATATCTTTGAGTATATTAACCACCTCTTCTGGCGTGCACTTTTGACGTATGGCCACCACCAATTGATGTGCCACTGTGGTGCCAGGCAAATTGGCTGCAAGTAAAAACAAAAACTCAGCTGCATGAGCATGTGTAGATCTAAGTGAATGTAGGAAGCCAAATGCTGTTGACACTTTCGCTGTAGGATTGCGTTTCTTTGAAAGCGCTCAGCTGGAACCAAGCGACAACATTAAATGCTCGCCTACGTCGCGCTCTGCTCCTCCAACGTTTCCTAATATGGCAGCGGTGTGCGCTACTAATGACAGCGCCCGTGCAGCGACCTGTCTGATTACGGCTATTACTTGCCACCCATTAAACAGACAGTTTATTGACAGAAGTAAGTTTTGATTATGTCAATACATCAATTAGCGAGGGGATCTTGAAGTACAACTCAAACCGATTCCTTAAGTAACACGCTAACTATACGTACTAACAACAAAAACAAACCTATAGCCTTGGCAGCATCTACTTATCTATGATAACCCCATAAGACACATCAATAGTGTGCTCTAGGAACTTGAGCAAGGTAAAGTCGCGGCGGCCGGAAGTCTACATAGAGTTCAACCGTTGAACCTCAGCGAAGCAAAAAAAAACGAAATAAAGTCATACTAATACAGTTAAACGCTCTCGTATGCTGTACATGACCCAATGATTATCTTAAAGATGGGAATACAGCAAGTTCGTAAGGCAGAAGCTTGCATACTCTCAATACAAAAATTTGAAAACAATATATTTGCCATATTATGGGAAACTTTCTTTACGAGTAGCTCGTAGGCTTCTTACTATTGAGCGCTATAAGTGGTTGCAAGGATACATCGCGATTTGAAATTCGAAAATCTCCTGAGCGACGAAATTAAGTTGCAGCCAGTAATCGACAGGTTTTAGTTTAACATATTTTTTCATCTATATATAAATACGCTAAGCAAAAAATTCAGTGTGGTACCGATTACTTCGGAATAACGCAACGTTTTCAGGTGAAACCAATACCATTCGAAAGATACACTGCTTGCGGTTTGCAGAATACAAATTTCAACTCGATACGGAGCTTCACTGTTATCAGATTGCATAGATATACGTAATTGGATGCATTTAGGTTCCCTTGTCAAGAGCAGGACAAAGTTTCAGTTATGCAGCTCGGGAACAAAATCAGTGTCCAAAATCGCACGAAATTGTATATTTATCCGTTTCTGCCTTATTCACTGTTTTCAAATCGCAAAGCTGTTCGTTTAGCGATTCCAAAATTGCGTTGCCACAAATATGATAAAGATGCGATCGAGTTTGCATAAAGTTTCACCAGTCTTTAAATCAAATGGAATTGGTTATTCATACTTTTCTGTTTATTTCACTGATATTCGTTTGTGTATAGCTCCTAAACTGGCTTTCAGCTCAAGAACAGAGCTAACTTCTCATAGGACATGCAATGGGCTAGTATTGCGCTTTTGTTACACTACTTTTTATAGTACCATATGCTTTATGAGCTCTATCTATTAAATAACTGTTCCAAAGCGTTACAAACAGCTTCATGAACTATAAATACTATTAACTACGCAAAGCGCATAAAAATGAAATCAGTTTTAGAGATAAACCAGCCGAAAACACCAGCCGAAACGCTGCGTATTGCAGCGAGTGAGTGCAAAGCCCAAAAACCCTAACTAATCACGCCCCCAACGCGCCTCATGCCGCAGCCACCTATTGCATAAATGCGGTGGCGCTGTCTTTGCCACTTGGCGCTAGTAGTGCAGCCAAAAAAACAACAAAAAGAAACACCATGGCAGAAACTCAGTCACCATGGCAGTTACGCCGTCACACGCTGCGCGGATTGCGAAACATCACAGAGCGCGGCAGTTTGAAGGCAGCTTTGGGGGCTACCATTGAACGCATCATCGTCGGTGGCGGGACGCTAGACGCGGATCAGCCAATCCACTGATTATTACTGTGCGCGCAACTTGGAGTCGTTTCAGTTGAGTTTCTAAGCGCGACGCGCTAAGAAGTATCTTTATTTATTAAATTTTTTGTTGTTGTTTTTTTTTTTGAGTGCCAGTTGAAAGAACAAATCATAAGCAAATGTTGCAAATTTATTGCGGTTTTTTGGTTGCGGCGCTTGTGGCAGTTGTAAGTGCGTTGCATTGTCGCGTATACAGTGTGTCGGCGGCACATCTTTAAAGGAGATCTTGTAAATCGTTGCAGCTGCTGCCATACAGTGAGGCTATTGTGGGACGCGATCTGGTGCTAACGCCGCAGCAGGCTTTGCATCTATCGGGCCGTCGCATCTACTACGAGGATCAGTTTGACAAAGCTGCCACAGCCAGCCCACGAGCTTGGGAGCGCACGCTTAAGCATGTCACCTATGTGACACTCTTTGGAACTGCGGGTGCTAATCTTAGGTAGGTAGCCTGCAAAACCGTGTGCCACTGCATGCCCACTAATTAACCAATGCCACTTAGCCAGCTGCACGACTATCATGCTTTCCTGCAGGCGCCTTATGTGCCGGCCCAGCTTAAAGAACGCAATTCGGCTGCCCAATTTGGCGATATTGTCAATATGGCCAGCGGACGTTTGGAGCGCTCTGTGGATAATGCCAGTTACCGCTTTGTGGAAGGTGACTGCAGCTATGGCGCTTGTGATCGCGCCTCTGTTTGGGCCGTTTGGCAAGTGCAGCAGATACGTCATCATGAGCAGGGTAGATATCACTATGAGATGAGGTTTAGCGTAGCGCCATTGCAGCAAGCACGGCTCACAGCGCCGCAGAAGCGCAGAGCCACTTGGTCACAGGATGTGCCACGTGCACCACAAAGCTTTATACAGAAGCAAGTCGATTATCCGCAAAGTTTCGAGCGTCGTTTAGATCGCAGTTTTCAGCCAACAACGGGCGCTGAGCAGCCAGAGGCCACTTTTGTGCATGACATTTTTAAGGCAGCACCGCCAGCACCGCCGCAGCGGCTACCACTGCAAACAGCATTGGTGCCACCCAAATTGAATATTGGTGAGTATATGAAAGGCAACAAAGGTTATGCGCTGTTACATGCCAAGGGCGGATCCAACTTGGAGCTCTTTCAGCACATTATGAATCTTGGTTATGTTAAGCCAACGACTTTTCGACCTATTTACGAACACGTAAAGTTCGATACGCGTCCGGAGCTGTATCAAGTGCAGCATGAGTTGCCTACCGCAGCGCCATTGCCAATGCAACAACGCTATCCGCTTGTCAATGCACTGGATGAACAAGGCGCTGGCGCTGCTGGCATGGGTGTTACACATCATTATCACCATCATTTTTATGTGGCACCTCATGTGGCTAATACGCAGAATGTTCATCCACTAACAAATTATCGCGCTCCACTACCGTCATCCTATCAGCAAACGACCACACAAGACCTAGGCGCCGTGCAGTTTCCCAGCACCAGCAAAGGATCGTATGAAACCCAGGAGCAGCTGGATGAGGAAGACTTGTTTAAGACAGCTACCACAGATTCATTGGATGATCAAACAATTTCGGCAAAACCTTCTAGATATCTACCCAACAGCGTGCCCTTGGAATCATATAGCAACTACGACACGGAGCAGCCAAAGCCTTTCGTGCAAAGTGAGCAACTGGAGGAAACTATATATCGTTACTCCGAGCCCGATCCGCTGTATGTGCAACAATACCCAAACGATCCAAATCGGAGCTACGAGAACGATTTCCTGCCCATTAAGGTCGACGAAGCTCCGCAGCCAACAGCTGAAGCACAAAATCTAACCAAGCTGGAGCAAAAATTGGCAGGTAGCGAAAAGCAACAAACAATAAGCTCCTCGCCGCTATTAAGCACAACTACGACCACCACGACCACTACAACGACTCCGGCGACAACGACTGTAGCCGTAACTACAGCCGCGCCTGCTAGCTTTGTTTCCACTTCGACTATAACGACTCCGCTGAGAGCGTTGAGCCGCTATCGCCTTACGCCTGCACAAAAATCTCATATATCGAAAGGAAAGCTTAGTACGACAACGTCTACTACTGAGCCAACAGTATCCAAGTGGAAGCAGCTCCGTAAGGAGAACAGTACCAGCCTAGATAGCAAGGCCAAAAGCAGCCATCGTTATGAGGCTAGAATAGAGCTGAGACCAAAATTGCCACCCATCAAATTATTGGTTACGCCAAATAGTACCACAACTGAGCCAACGTCGTCAACGCTACCGCCAGTGGAGCGTGAAGTTTTTGAGGTGCTTACACAGAAATCAGTGAGCAAGTCCGTAAGCATTAAGGTGGGCGCCAACGGTGAAGAGATACCCATTATTGTGGATGATGAGGAAAATAAGGTGAAGATCAGTTAAGTTTACAATACAAATATGAGCTACGGCCTGTTGACCTTTTAAAGTATATTCCCAAACAAAAATTAATTTTAAATATAGCGTCAGTCTGTTTGAATTCAGTCAATTGTTTATCTATTTTATAAATACATTTATCAACAAATAAAAATATTTAATAAAATAAAATAAATAAAAATATTTTTAAACAATTTGTAGCCCTTTTGTAAGGTTGAAAGCGTTACACTCACCTGCCTCCTCATTGGCATATTTATAGCTGGGCACAGGACTGATCGGTATAAGCTTGGCATACGTAGTAGGCATCATTTCAGTTATACGCTGATGATACGACAAGCTGGAAGTATGCGTAGCGCACTTAATATATTTTACATTTTCATGAACTTAAAGCATGCTTACCGCAGACACTTCTGCAAAACTTCTTGTATAAACTTGGGCCTTGGATGCTCGGGGTCTAGCAGCAGACAACTGTCCCACTCATCCCAAGACCAGGTGAACTTGAAATTGCTCAAATGATAGGAGAACCAGTTAACGAATCGATCAAAGCAAGACGTATTCATCGAATCAATGCGCATAAATAATATTTCAGTAGCCTGAGCCAACACCTGCGGCAAAGTGCCCGGTTGTAGCTTACACAATTCGATCAGTATGGAACCATAACAAATGTCCAGATAGCGCGGAGTTGGCATGTGAAACAGCTCAGCAAAGATAACCTCAACAATACAATATTCCAATGGTATTTTATGCTTAAATGGAAAGTTTAGTAGTTGAGCAGCACAATCCTTGCGCTCCTGATGATGCGTTTCGATGATGTGATGCAAATGTTCTTCAATCAGAAAACGCTCGATAGAATGCGCACCAGGCAGATTTGGTCCATCGGGACAGTCTGTGTAATCAAACATGCGATAGACGACCCAAGGCATGGGATACTGGAAGGCATCGTGATGTAGTGGTGGCGTAATTTGAGGCAGGTTATGCTGCAGCGCTTCACACAAAATAGAATCAAAGACCAGGTAAGGGCGTGGAATATGCTTTTCGGCCCAATTGTCCTGGCGTAGCTTGCGTATTTGAGCCCACAGACAATCCAAGTACTCCTCTTGTGGATGCGGTGCATCAGATGACCATACCCTCAGCGCGTTATGATGCTTTTTCGAGCGTTTATTCAGATAAACTTCAATGCGCAACAGCAGCGACTCTAGCGCCGACTCCTTCTTTTCGTATAGATCTCGTCCAACCCAGGGCAGAGTGGAGAGCACAGCGAAAACAAACCAATCTCTGCGCACCTGTGGTGCTGTATCCTCATTGGATACATCGATCATAGTGTCAAGCAGCTGTAGCAGACTAGTAGCCGAAATGACATGGCAGTTAACTAGGTCAGCCAGAAAACGCAGTGAATATCGCGCCGCATCCCAGCGACAAAATTTCAATGACTCCTTGAATGTTTTTACCATATGATCCACGAATTCGCCACCGAATTTATAGTTTTTGGCATTCAGCAGTCCCACCAAAGTTGTGTAGACGGTGCATTTCTCAGGCATACGCACAGCACAGTCGGACAATATGCGCAATATCTTTAAACGGAATGTGCCCAGATCGGCCTCTAGCACAGAGACAAGACCCTCGAGATTTGATTCCACCGAAGAGGTGCTACGCTCGCCCACCCTCAGGATCAAGGACTCCAAACGATCTTCGATTTCCTGGTTCTCCGAAACACGTCGACGCTTATTTCTGCGTTGATCTGTGTGTACAGAAGCATTTAAAATCTCGAATAGCACAAAGGAACACTCCTGTACTTACCATAACCGTCGTCCTCACCATCGTGCGCACGTCGACGACTCATTTTACTAATTCAAATAGCTAAGTGGCAGCTGCTCGGTCGGTCAGTCTTTGCGTTCGATACGTTTATAAGATCAAGGCGAGGGGCAGGGCAGCGTCAAGCAGCACAGTTTTGGCTTTTTGTGCCGGTGGCGTTAAAGCGTGCACTAAAGAGTGACACACACACTTACACAAAGTTTTAGCGTAGATATTGTTGAACAATTAGACTTAAACACAGTAAATTGCTGTGTACGCAACAAATTGAGGCAACTGCAAGTAAAATTGCAGGTTTTTAGCACAAATATAAAAATGTCTTCTCAGCGTAGTGCTTCTCTTTAAAATGTTTGCCATTCACTGCGGCTGGCGATGCTCGATATAGAATACACGAGATTTGCGTATCGATAAGTTGCATTTGCCGATGAGTGTGCACATCGATAGCAATGAATGTGTTGCACTTTAATAAAATATCTGCGGCTGCTGCCAAAGTGTAAGTTTGCGTTACTTAAAAGTGTGGCATGCACCAGCAGATATAAATGAAACAGTTTTAAAAAGAAGTGTGCAGGCCTTGCTGGCGTACCTAACAAATGGATCAGTTTTCACATGATTTGACATTGGCCTTAGAGGAGACGTCGTTGATGGATAGGGCATGCGGCGTTGGTAGGTGGGGTTCGCGTCGTAGAACTCGATCAACGGGTAATTTGCGTAAGTATTTTCCAACAACTCATATCTCTAAAAAAAAAAAGAAACAAATTGGCTGCATCATGGTACATATGTATATTTAAACAACGATATGTGCATTTGCAGCTTGTGCACCGCAGCCAACAGAGGATTCTTCCAGCAGCCCGACGGACGCACTGCATCCAAGCGCCTTAGGAGTTTCAATGCTTACACACAAAACAGCCAATATCGATGGTTTACATGCAAACGAAATCAAGTTGCCAGCAAGCGATTCCGATGATAAGGCAGAAGGCATGTTGCCATTGCGTTTGCCTTGTGGCGCACTGAATGCAGCCGTGCGAATGGGCTTGGGTGCGCTGGAGTCAGACTCGCTCAACGAGACAAACTTTAGTCCTGCTCGGTAGGTTGCCCTGGATAAGCTTAATTATTGTGCACATTTATCTCACAGTGTTTTTTTGTAGCTTTTACAAGCCGTGTTCACGCCGCAAGCGTAAAATCAAACGCATGTCCATGGAATTTGATTTCAACAAGGATAACAATTTTGCAATATCACCCAACAGTGCAATTGATTTTGAGTCGCATTTGCAACAAGGCCTTACATGCTCTACGCTGGGACAGAGCCAAACTACAGCCGGAGCAGGAACCTCAGCTGGAGGATTCTTATCAGCTACGGGCACAGTGCGCAAACGTGTGCTTAAAACAGACACAAGTAGCCGCTCCAATTTCTTCTTTTGCGGTAAGCGTAAGCGTTCAAACAGAGATCGCTATCATGAACAGGAACATGGCAGCACATCCACAAAATTACACTCCTCCAGCATGCCACGTTACAGCTACATGGATGAATATCAACGTATGCGTCCACGCAGCTACTCTTTCACCTCAAAACCACACAGCGAAAGACTATTACCGCTTAATGAGGGCTTGCTCTCAAAAATAAATCGCATTGCGGCGGCACAACAACAAAAGACTGAAACCGAGACTTCTAACACAGTAGCGTTGCCGCCTATATTAAGCACATTTATGTCTACGCATAAAAAAAGCCTTGCCGTTGACATAGTAAATGCTACTTCCACCAGCCTGGGTGAGCCTGTGAAGAGCGCGCCAGCGCACACTGAATCGTTAGTGCCTGTAGCAAAAAGTAATACATTGATTGCGCTTAAGAAACAACATCAGCTACCCTTGGAAGCAGACTATCAGTTGCATCGTAAAAAGAACCATGGAAGCAGTAGCAGTACATCAAAATCGCATCGCAGACGCGGTTTCTGTCTAATACCATACACGGCCGCAGTAGCCGCACAGGCTAACTCATTTAATACGCAACAGTCTATGGACTGCACGGAACTGTACGACTTTCTTAGTTCGAGTTCATTGAGCTCTTCTTCAGATAGTGAGGATGGCCATCAGCGTCATGATACGGATCGCGAAGGTGATGACGAGCTCACCGACTGGCCTGGCAACGAGTTTGGCATAGGCGGAAAATATGATCCCAAACGTAAACTTACGAAAAAGTCATTTTTGCCGCAAATACGCTCCGACGATACAATTGGTGAGGATGACACGCTTATGTCGGGCACAGAAACCATGGCTTCTACTGAAGCAGCGACTGCAACGATGCCTGTAACCACAGACTTAGCGCAGTCACAAACTCTTACGAATGCTTCCATGCAGCATTTGTCGCGTTTTCAAACTGCAGTTGCTTCCGAGCCAATAGATATAAGTGGCAGCATGGCTGGTGTGGGCAATGTAAATGGAGTAATTAATGTTAAAGTCTGTTTAGATATGGAAAATAATATAAACACCATTCCGCCGCTCAAGCAGATCGAGAGTGAAATGTCCGGTGAGACCTCTAATCCATTCCTATTATCGCCACCAGCGCAACCAGCAGAGGTGCGTGAAATACGTGCAGGCTGCAGACGAATCAATGGTGATCGACCAGGATTTAGCATAAAGCTAAGTGTTAATGAACGCCTAGCGCGCTTTCTGCAAGATCCGCGTCAAACTCAAATACGTTTGCCGGATATTGAACTGTATGAGCGAGATAGTCTATTCAATTTGGCTACACTCTATTCTCTGACCATGGCCGTTGATCATGGTTCAACTGTTCTCACGAAAACTAGGTAAGTTAAAGCAGTATATAAATTAAAAATATAAAACAATTGTCAATTCTATTTTTATAGAAACACAACACAATCCGTCACCATTGAGCAGCATCGTGGTCTGCCAAATTGTCAGGACTTCTTTAGTGATTTCAAGCGACGTTGTTATGGTGACAGCGATGGTGCTAACCTCTTGCCACGGAAATAAACTCAGCAATTATTTAACAAGCTAGTTCTTACTTTATAAGATTACAGTCAACTAAAACTAACCAGGTAAATTACAGAGCTGGACTCTTTCTTGAATGAAGGCCAAAGCTTCCAAGTACTACATAAAATGCAGCCCGAACTTCCAATTATATGTACATAAAATGGTTGTTTGGAAATCAAAATTTTTACTATTTAGATTGGGTAAAAAAAAGACCACTTAAGCAATTTTTTGGCTTTGTGTGCTATTATATGTACGTACTTATATATTTATTGAACGTTACATCTATGTATATATGTATTTTAATTGGTGTTAAGGGCACAGGCAAATGTAAGTTAGGCTCATTACCCATTATACCTCTAGTATATAATTGAAAATTTATAAAACTATACATATGTATGCACATGATTTATGCACGCCTTATTATCAATGAAGCAACGGCCATGCACGATATAGAAAGAGATCTATGTATATGTATTGTTGTTTCAGAGTGCACATATGTATGGTTATATTTTACATAGACAATGTCCATGTCCAATTGTACAAAAATAATAATATTTTAATAATGTTGAACATAAGTATTTACATATAAGCAAGCCCATAAGAGAAATATCCTCTTTATAATTATTATTATTTTTTTTTTTCGTTTTTATCATACATTAATGTATCATACATGTATAATGTAAATACAGATTTTGAAAGCTTGAAATTGCATATACATATATAACAAGAGTGTTGACTTTACATATGAAACAGTTTGTTGTTAAAAAAAAAAGTTAAAACGTTGGAAAAAACTCTCTCAGCTTGAACTCGTATATCCTAGGAGCTGATAAAAGCTGTGCCTACTCCTTAAACAGATCAAGTTTACTTACGTCTATTTTTGAGATCTGCAATGGAGTTGAAACGGTTTTAGACTAATTCACGCTAAAAATGTACGATTGAATGAATTCACTGTCTAATGTGAGATTCGCATTTTGAGTCGATCGTTGGACATATTCATGCACTAAAAAGGGAAGTATCTTATAATATCATGGTGGGATGTTCTCGAAACCGAGTACGAAATTTATTAGTACTTTTTATATTTGAGTTTCGCGCTTCACAGTCTCATTAATATGTTTACGTAGTTAAATTTTGCACCATTCATTATAATGTAAAATTCATCAAAATCAGATAAAAACTTCTAAAGATGTAAGAAAAGTCGATTCATTCCTAATTTACTGCACATAATGAAATGGAATTCTCTTATTTTTCATATCGTAGTACTTAACCGATTTCTATGAAACTAAAACTATAAATAAGGAATAGCTAAACAAAGGTCTGTGCCGAGTTTCCCCAGTCAGCCGGCTACAGTCGAAATATCCCGACTATAATATACTCTGTACCTTCGAAAGCTCCAATGTACACAGTGTAAAAACTATCATCAAATCGCATGTCACAAGATTTAACTTTCTACATTGAAAAGTTTGAATGAAACTGATGTCGTAATTGCTAACTGAAGCAAGATTTGCAAATACAAGAGATATCGCTTATAAGCAATGACGAAAATGCAGCGATAAACGGTTATATGCACACAAAATTTAAATTAGCGATAATCGCTTCTATGCTTATAAGCGATAATCGAATATATTCAAAATATTTTATATAAGCTATAATCAGTTGCTAGCTGGAATAGCGTTTTTTTATTCACAGAGTATGGTGATTTCTTGTTCTGAATTTGAATGAAATCGATGCATTGAATTGTTGCAGGCAAGTTTCCATATAACCGTTCTCCGACAATTTATTTATGAAATAGTGGTATATTGCATATATGTAATACTTGCTAATAAGCGATTATTACTTATTATTGTTTTAAGTTACAAGCATAGTGCTTCGATACCAATTTTCTCTTTGCATATAAGCAATAATTTCGTGTAAACGATACGTCATATAAGCGATATATACCGTAGATTTTTTAAGTCAGCTCTCGCAGATGTTAAAGCCATTAAAACCAGAGACGTCTAATTACACTAGCTAACAAATTTGGACTACATGAAAGGATAAAATACCTCTATTACCGATCGAGCTCATTCTGCGAAAAAAATCGATATGTCGAGAGTTACGATGGGAAACTCTACTTCCACTCGAGTTGAAATGCTATATATAAAGATTTTGTGAGGAAGTTCTTGCTTTTAAGAAAAACATGTTTTTAACTTTACTTTGTTAGCATTAAATCGTTATAAGACTCCAAATGATATTTTTGATTTTGACAAGAAACCACTTTTAAAATATGTTCTTCAAAGTTCTGCCATGTTCATGGTAGAAAGTGCTCTTAAGCTCTCGGGGTTTGTTTGGTGATGGTTAACAGGTATAAAAAATAGGCACAATTGAAAATTTGAATAGGTTACGTTGCGAAAATTCGGGTTGCATGACCAGCCGCTTTGGGTTAATTCATTTTGACTTTTTGTCAAAGTATTTATTGCGTAAGTCTGCGATACTGGCCTGGGATACCCTAATTTACAAAAAAAGTAAATAAATAAGTTGTATGCTGGAAATCTCTAGACGGTTGTGCCGAAATTTTCTTTTATAAAACCCTTCGGCTAGATGTTCTTCTTGTTTGATTTTCCAAGCACTACAAGTTATTTCTGGAATATCTTTTTGGCTAAAAACCTGATTAAATTGATTGGTAGAAAGAGATTTCTGGCACAACCCGGACGTGTCAAGTTTTATATCGATACCGAAAATCGGTATTCGGCCAAAGTTCAAAATTGTCTTGTTTAGTAGGCTCACGTAAGTCTTTAGCCCCATTTGGTGTGCTATCGCATAAAAATACATATCTATAAAAAGCATTGGCATTTCGTTGGAATGCATAGGAGAAGGGCTCTGAGCATATAACAAGGACTTTACTACAGTTTGTGCATAGGCTTTGGGACCCACCACGTAAAACCACAATTCCAATGAAAGAATGTATTTACATCGGGCCGTAACCCGAGAACGGGTTGTTATAGTTAAGAAGAAGAAGAACGTTTAAAGCTGCCGGAAGCATTTGACTCAGGTTTCTGGCCGAGATGCATGCTGTCGGCTCTGCTGCCTGATTACAGAGTATACCAGTGTCCTCTTTGTACACATTTGTGCCTATCGATATAGTTGGGGCATGCGTAGTTCCTAAGCAGGCGCATGCGCATAAGCAATTAGAGCTGGATACATATATTGAAAAAATGCAAACAGTTGGCAACTCTGCGTTACGGTAAAAGTTAAAGCTTAATCGTTCGTTCTGTTGCTCGCTTAGCACGTTACTCTCTTTCTCACGCTCTGCTTCCCAGCGCTGCTTGCTCACCGTAAACCACAAAAACGTGTGCATTGCGGCACGGATTCAGTTGCCGTAACCGTAACAACGCTACAGTCGGCTTTAAGCTAACAGGAATATTATGAAACAAACACAATATGTAGTATTGAGAACAGGAGTAAAGCTATAACGAATTGCGTTGTTTCTTTATTTCGGTTTTTTTTTTCCTGCCTGCTAATTATGCATTATTACGCCGTATTTGGTAACGCGTAAACGATGTGCGGTAAAACTTCGCCTGAATATAAACAACAACAAAAATAGCGATAGCTTTACGGTAATTTATAAAACAAACGCAACAATAGTATTATGTGCTAGTTGTAGTTATTGGCAATGTTTGTTTAAAAGTCTGTCGTTTTAGCACAATGTTGCAAGTGGCGACTGCAGCAAAAGCAAAGTGAAACTTGTGCAAAAATCGAGGCACTTTATTGATTTTTCTATGCTGCATACCATCACCCACACACGCATACTACACACACACACACACACATACACAGGTACGCTAAATACTACATATTTTGGCTGTTTTTTTTTTTTTTTTGCTTTTTATCACAATTAGCTTTGCTACCCACATAAGTAAGCAGTTTTCTTTTTTTCTTCCAGAATATGTTTTCATAATTCGAGCGCATAGCAGCGTATGAAAAATGAGTGGTTGCGAGAGTGAGAGCAAAGGCAGTGGCAACCCTGCAGCTGGAGCTGGCAGTGGCAAGATTGATACCAAGTATGCCTCCAGCAATGGCGGCGACACGAAGCATCAAAGCGATCTGGGCAACAACAACAGCAGCAGGGAGCAAGTCAGCAGCGACAATGAAGCGCAGCCAGCTAGTGATAAACAAAGTTGTAGCCGGCTGCAGGCCAAAGATGCGGATCAATCGCTGCCGGCTAGTGGCGCGGATTTAAGCGGCATTGATGCGGATATTGCTGCTGCTAGCGCGAGCAATACGCCTTCCATTGACACCTTGGTTGCCTGCAAGGATGCACTGTTGGCTCAAAAACTCTTTTCCATTGGCGGCAGCGAGCCCAAGGATTTGCTTAAACATAAAGAGCCCATGCGTGTGGGTTTCTATGATATAGAGCGCACCATTGGCAAGGGCAACTTTGCCGTGGTTAAGCTAGCAAGACATCGTATTACCAAAAACGAGGTAAGCATTAGCCTATATAAGACACTGCTAGTTTGCTGTTCGTATTTACATTACATTCAGGTGGCTATCAAAATAATCGACAAATCACAACTGGACCTAATTAATCTGCAGAAAGTGTATCGTGAGGTTGAGATTATGAAGCATCTTAAGCATCCGCACATAATCAAACTGTATCAGGTAAGGCCTAGGCTACTACTACTAGCTAATTCTGTAACACTTTGTTAATAAACACAATCTGTTTGTAGGTCATGGAAACGAAGAATATGATATACATCGTTTCGGAATATGCGAGCCAGGGCGAAATATTTGGTAGGTACATACTGAAAACACAGATACATCATGTATTTTCGGCAAATACACCCAAATTGAAAGGTGCGCGGAGATCGAAGCGGTAAATGTTTAAGTTAAGATTATAATCGTTAATGCGTCTTGGTAACGATTACGGTATTGCTTTTATAAAAACTGATTTGTTTCAGTTACGATTTTACAACGCTAGGTGAAACAACTCCTCCTAATCGGTTAACGTTTTCAATTGCATTTTATTCTTCGATTTAGACAGAGTAATTCCGCTTTATTTGTAGATTTTCGGCGTTACCTACAAAAAAAAAAAGGTAGCAAAACATGGTTTTGAGGCCATATTTCTGCGTCTTTCGCTACTTAATATATTATATATCAAATGGATACTAATGTACCGGCTTACGTTTTGGGTTACATTTCGATTAAGACAAGATTAGAAAAAGTAGGCAACATCTATGAGGGCAATATTTCGTATTCAGTTATATTACTATTTCCTGTTTAAAACAGAGATATAATACCATATTTTTAGACAAAATATGTCCGATTTCCTTTCCTTAATCCCTAATGAGATATTTGTGCAGACTAAACTTCGTTTGGCGCCCTCATGCGGATTCCATTTCGAAGTTGAATATTTGGATGGCTTTATTTGATCAGACGATTAATAACACGGCTTGCCTTATATATCATGGTCATAAATGTAGCTTCTTAGAACCCAAACACTACTTAATAATCGCCTAATAATCGGAGACACAACAAGTTCAATCTGGTTCTTGATCCATACCTCGCTTTTTGAAGTACAACAAAGCTTGACTCTTTTAGTAAGAATCTGTATAAAAATCTACACTGGCCGATTGAGCACGGATAACTTGTGCAAATTTTCCAAAACTACTGGATATCCACTATAGAGTCAAGCTCTATAAGTGGTTATATCAGGCCTATCTATTCGGGTTATACAAAGCGAGACACATTTGTAGAATCAGAGGAATCGTCGGGTGGGAAAGATTCTTTTTCTTAACTGGCCATAACAAGCCGTTATAGGGTTACGGCCTGATGTAAATACATTCTTTCATTGGAATTGTAGTTTTACGTGGTGGGTCCCAAACCCTACGCACAACCCTTTTAAGGCCTGGGTTGTCTGTACTGGTCTCGAAAGAACCCAGTGTCATTGTTAGTCGCCTCATACGACAAGCTTTGACCTGCTGAGGTGGTATTCTCTAACCCGCTCAACACACGGGGCATAAAGAAAGATTAGGCGCATCAATACTGGAACTTCTACATGTATACAAAACGATAAGCGCTGTTAGGGATCAAAGTCTGACACTGGATTAGGCTAAAACTTACAAGCTACAAAAATTTATCTTTTTACCAAGAATAATATGGGAGTATGAAGCGCAGACTAGGAAATGAACAAGAGCTAGTTCCAGAACACATTTTGCCCAATTGTTTGGCACTGAGACGAACGAGATTTTTAGATAGAACTGCACTACTTAGGGAAAGCGTATTCTAGATGTATTCTCTTCCATAGTGTTCGTTCTTTGTTAACTGAACCTTATTGTTGTGCTTATTTTCAGATTATATAGCCAAATACGGACGCATGTCTGAGACGGCAGCTAGATTCAAATTTTGGCAAATCATTTCTGCCGTGGAGTATTGCCACAAAAAGGGCATAGTGCATCGGGATCTTAAGGCTGAAAATCTGCTATTGGACTTTAATATGAACATTAAGATAGCTGATTTTGGTTTTTCAAATCATTTTAAGCCCGGAGAGCTGCTTACCACCTGGTGCGGTTCGCCTCCCTATGCAGCGCCCGAGGTTTTCGAAGGCAAGCAATACACGGGTCCTGAAATTGATATTTGGGTGTGTATTTATGATACGGCCTTGACTTACATTAGTTTTTAACTAATCAATTGACATTATATTATAGTCACTTGGCGTTGTGCTCTATGTGCTCGTGTGTGGAGCATTGCCTTTTGATGGCTCCACATTGCAGAGCCTGCGTGATCGCGTACTCTCTGGCCGCTTTCGTATACCATTTTTTATGTCCTCAGAATGTGAACATCTTATACGTCGCATGCTAGTGCTGGAACCGACGCGTCGTTATACAATTGAGCAAATCAAACACCATCGCTGGATGTGTCCTGAACTAATGGACCATGCCATTATAGCCAAGTATAATGTGAAACTGGAACGCAATTGCATTCTGGAGCCCAATGAGGATATTTTGCGTATCATGGCCGAGTATGTGGGTATTGCGCCAGACAAGACTAAAACAAGTCTTAAGAAGAACACCTACGATCATGTTGCTGCCATTTATTTGCTGCTTCAAGATCGCGTGAGCCATAAAAAAGTGGCCCAGGAGCAGCACTCAAAGCAGGGCTTGCTATTATCAAGCGAATCACTGGCCCAGCTCTCTTGCCTGTCTAGTGTTTCGCCCAGCGTCAAGAGCAGTACAAATACACGTTTGCTGTATAAAACAGGCAACAAACAAACAGCTATAGAGACCACTTCATTGCCAGCTGGCACACCGACAGTGTCAACATCGCCACACAAGGCACAAGCCCTAAATAACTATCTTCTCAGTGAGAAGCAACATAAGACAATATCCACCACGATTCTAGCCAAGGATCAACAACATATAAGACTAAACCGACATCAGACTGTTTTAATGAGTGACCACGCCGCTGCCGCTGCTGCTGCTGCTGCTGCCGCTCCTGGTGAACCCTACTACACGCCCAAGCCAAGACTAGCAGGCGTTGAGCATCATCATCCGCATCATCAACAACAACACCAAAGGTACAATGGTGAAACCATGACGCTGCCAAAGGAAATTGCTACACCAACACATTACACGCCTATGCATGTATTGCCGGCGGCTGCTGGTAACAATGCCCTCATACCTGCAGCCGGCACGCCTACTACGTCTAGATTAAGTCGTCATAATATAAGTAGCAGCAGCGCTGGCGCCGGGCACCGTCCCATTGGCAACTCATTAAGCATCGACAATAATTGTAAACTGCCATCATTATCGAATCTTAAGTGTAGAGAGCTATTGCTGAATTCGAGCCAGACCCTTAATATGTCCCCCGGCTTTACAAAATATGCGCATCCAGCGCAAAAGCAGCTACATCAAACCATCAGCGAGTACATTATAAAACAGAGCACTGAAGACTGTCGTCTGCTGTTGCAGCAGGTAATACTAGTTACTTATTATAACAGCAGTAACCGGAATCTAATCTATGTATTAACGTTTCTTGCAGTCAACGGCTATTGCCGAGACCAGCAAGCAACAACGTGGTGGGGAGCTCCGAGCCGAAAACATGGATCACTATAGTCAATTGCAAGCTGAACAGACGACTGCTAGCGATAGCAAGTCCTTAAAACCCATGACAAGTTCCACAAGCTTTGACTCCAACACAAATCTCAATCAAAGCTTTCGCTTTAAAATGTCAGCAGAAGCAACAAAACTATTTCAAACACTGCAGGAGAGTCCATTGCCATTGGAGGTAAGTAAAGCTGCAAATTGAATTTGTTCAGCTCTGTGCTAAATTCGAATCTCTGACAGAAACCGAAGAAGAATACAGGGTATGCAGCGAAAGCCAAGCCAACTGCTGTTAATGGCAGTCCCAGTGAGCCGCCAAACAAGTCCCATGACTTAACGCAGCAAGCCGCCGACATTAAGACCAATGGCGATATGTAAGTCTACGATGCTTTATTTGCAAATATCATTGAACGCGTTTTTAAGAATGCAGCCATAAACAGTGATTAAGAAGCTTGCCTAGGCTGGCCATAATAAACTCCTTATGGGGTTAGGTTTACGTTTTGCAGAGTGTTAACTTTGTCTGCCTTTGTCGAAGCTGGTATCCACAGTGTAATGGCTTTCGATTTGACGAAGTTCTTGACAGCAATAAAAGTATACTTTGTAAATCCAATCTGAGAGTCCGATCGACGCGTCACTCTACATGACAAAAACCAGACCCATTAAATGCACACTTTTGTAAAAACTGCTCCAATTCCGATGCGCTACGCGTCTCCTTGTCTGAAAACTCGCAACAGGACCTGCGTGCATCGGCCAACGTTGCTTCTGGCATTGGTTCTTCACACAACATGCAACCTGATAGCAACGTGGACTTTGTCGTTGGTAGGTTGCGGCATATCCTCGCCGTCCTCCATAACTGGGCACGTCTGGAAGTTAAATACGAAATCGCTATAAGCCGGATATTTGAAGTGCTACTGCTTATATTTCATATGTCTGGCAACGCTCAAATAGCAAATTTCCCACAGTTTCATATAAATGGCAACGCCAATTTAACCAATAATAGGACTACCATATAAACAGTAGCTAAGGATATTGTGCAAATATCACACACATAAATTAGGCATATTATAACTGCTTAACAAATCATTTTCCAGCTCCTTTGGCCAACATGCCAAACCCAATGCAGCAAGCAAGGAAAAGCAAACATTTGAGAAAAAAGTGCTTGCACAAGGCAGCTCAAGCACCGACGAGGGCTGTGAAACTGACCAGGGCAATGAGACGAAAGACGGCTCCCAATCCTCTACAGATTTGACCACAGCGCAAACAGCACGCATACGCTCTTATGCCAGCAGCAGCAGCTCCAGCGGCGTGCTTGCCGGCAGCTATTCCAAAAGTCTCAGCCAAAATTTAAGCCGTGGTTCATCGAAAAGCAATTGCTCCGCCTATGAGAGCATTGACTTTGTGTCGCTGCCACATGGCGCAGTTGTGGCCGATATTGCGGGTAGTCTGCCTTCTTGCATGAGCAACTCGATGCTAGCGGCCGCAGCTGCTGGCTCCGGTAGTGTGCACAGTGAAAACTCTTCGGAACGTTCGTTTTATAGCAGTCACAACTCCTGCATACATATGCCTAGCGTTGTGGGCGCTGCAGCGGCAGCGAACACAGCAGCTATACATTCGCATTCACCAGTTGGTACTGCTACTCTGAGGCCGCCGAACCCAGCGCTGCTCACAGCTTTGGCAAACAACGCTGGTACGCCCACACCCCTTGCCAACAAACGTTCGCCAATACATTTCAGGTAAGTAAATGCGGCTATGTTATTTAGTTGACTTTTACTAACTAGTTCTACTTTATGCGCCAGGGAGGGACGCCGCGCCAGCGATGGCCTGGTTGCTCAGGGTCTGCTTAGCTCCACATCACTACTAAATACCAGTCGCGTTTATGGCAGCTATCGCTATGATCCCAAACGTAATGGCTTAATGGACATGCAGCAACTGCAGCAGGAGGCTGTCATGTTAAAACAAGCTGCGCCATATGCGCATATGCTGGCTGCACACTGTTTGGACGATATGAATCACTGTCAATTTCAACATGGTCAATTCTACACTATGTCTCACACTAACAGTGGCAATCACAAGCCACTTGCTGGTCATTACCCGCTGAGCCATGGACCGCTGGTTTTACCAGCGTCTGCGCCACATCATCCGCATCAACATCATGGACATGCGCATGGGCATGCTCATAACCAAAATCATCACCATGCACATCATCATTATCATCATCAGCAAGTTGGACCGGTGCTATCACCGCCCTATGTACACCCCATGCCGCCGCCACCACCTTTGCCGCCAGCTACAGTACAGCTGCTGTTGCGTGCCAATGATGGTTTTGATCCTGCCACTGAGCTATACGGCAGTCATGCCGCACGCTTTGAGCCTGGTGGCGGTTGTTATACGGCACCACCGCCACCATTGCCGCCGGCTGCGCCACCACGTATGCCAGACATGCAGGGTCTGTATCATCATCTAAATGTACTGTCGCCCATGCAGAAGCCGCCACTGCAGCAACAACTGCTGCAGCACAGATTGTTGCAGCAAAAGCGTCAACTATTTCAGAAGCAGTATGCGCTGGAGGCACAACTGGGCCGCCATCATCAAACGCAGCATGCGCATGCTAGCAATTACAAGGTAGCTGCGCCCGTAGTCGAATTGACTGATGAACTGTATGATCCGTATAACCTAATGGATCGATCTAGAAGTGGCACGCCCAGATTGCAGCACGCGCTAACAACTCCAGCGCCCAGCCAGATAAACTACAGCCAGATGAACCTTAAAACCTCCTATATTAATCAAAAGACACAGGATATAGCAGCCACTGCCAGTGTTGGTGCCGGCGCTGCAACTCCACCGACGCCATCGACTCCCGGACCAACAATGTGTAAGCCAGCACAGCTGAATAATCATGCATCCCTGGAGACTTGGGGTGCTGCGCAACAAGCTAATATTGAGTCGGTTGAGTCCTCAAACTCAACAAATGCAGCTGGACAACAATATCATGTAAAGAACAGATTTCTATCGATGTGTCAGAGTTTATGGAAATTCGTGTGGCGCTAACGCTACAAAAACACTTTTCATTTAAGATTTTTGCAAAAGCTTGTTATTTGTTTTGTGTTTTTCAATGCATGTTTTAAAATGTTTATGTTAAGAGATCGTTTAAACGGGTAACGCACCTGCTACCCGGGCTGTTGTTTTACAAACCGAACTAATTTTGAGAAAGTAAAGAGTAAACGTATTGTACTCGGAAATTGAACAGAAGATGCGCTTAGTCCATACACTGATAATATTGGTTAAACTGTCTTGATGGCTATTCGGAAATTCAGTAAAAAAAATTTAAAAAGTATAAATTGCAAATGTTTTGTTTACCCAAAACTGTTGGGTTTGCAAACGAATGACTCATGTAGATAGATTTATAGTATGTTTACACTAGAAGCGAATGTTAGATACGCAGCTATGATAATGTAAACCTTCTTAAAGTAAATATTAGAAGAGTTTCATACAGTTTTCTATAAATGCAAATTTATCTAACATTTACTTCTAAGTTAAGCTAAAAGCAAATATTAGATAAATTTTCTGTTATTTATATCTTTTATGTTTTGTGGCGTTGTGAACAATTTGGCCGAATCTTATTAATTTTAACTGTTTCTTATATTTCAGACGTCAGCACCGGTACTAAGTATATTTACTCCTAATTGGCAGACTGGAATAAAGCCTCTAAGCGAGAGTCCCATACTGGAAATCTCCGAGCACTTGGAGTCTGTGTAAACAACACAAAACTATATACATACATATATACTTAAAACTATATACTAATGCGTAGGCATGCTACATTTTTTGCGCTTACATTTGGCATTTTACTCATAAATACATATAGACATACACACATATATATATATATGCTTATATACATATATATATATGTATGTATATACACGAAATACTATACTTATATAAAACCAAAATGTGTTAATTATATTTATTTATATAATAATATTAATAATGGGGCATATACATAGTTGTGTTACTAGTATTAGGTAGTAAAAGTTGCATATGCATATACACACACAACACACAAATACACAAATGTATTACAATGAGCCATGCTTCAATGCATTCCAACAAAACCCTTGAAACAATTGTGAGCGTTAGTAAGCGAGCAAGTAATGTACAGCTTGTATGCTATCATATTTGTATATTCGGTATAATCTCGATAATACGGATATTAAGTGTTCAGTCAGTCAAAACATAACAAAATGTCCGAATTACCGAAATATATACACAAACCATTCGGAGACCTTAAAATTTTTAATTTCCAATAACGCCATCTATTTTGTAATAAGTTATCTATAAAATTTTAGTTTATAAGAAAATGTAAAACATAGCCAAAAAGTCTTTGTTTTTCCACATAGACATTATACGGCTATTTAGTTCAGTTACTTATCATACTTATAGAAATGTTATTGATAGCTTTAGCTTCAATGATTACTTCTAAAAAGTGTTTTAATAGGCTTTCATTTTTAGCCCTTCCTTTAGCAAAGCTGTTTTCAAGGCTTCCTTGAATGAAATATTATGCTTGCTTAGGCTCTTTTCCAATGTTTTCCAAATGTGTTTAATGCGATTTAAGTCTGTTGACTGGATCGGAGTTTTCAGTGGTAGAAAAGGGTCGTTGTCTGGCTGGAACACCCATGTCTATAAATTGAATGTTTTGGTTTAGATGTGCTTGTAAATTGTACCCATCATTCTTAAATAAGATGCAATCTTTTCTGTGTAGCAAATCTCGATTCCGACTGGCCAAAATGGCTGTAGGAACTGTTCTGTTAAACCGATCAATTGGAAACGGCACCAAAATTGGATAAAAGTTTAGATTTCACTGTATAATCTAGCGATTCTATAACACTATGCAACAAATTTTACCTCAATGGAAGACCTATGACTAAAACATACATTTTCCGTTAAATTTTAGGTCGCTGATTTCGAATCCGGAAACCATTTTGGATTTTCTTGCACCGTTTGCGAATCATCGCTACTTCAAAAAATTCGAGATTTCGTCAGCAAATCCCATATATATTAGGAACCTTACAACCGATCGAGTAAAACACACCTTGATTTGAAATCCGCAAACTGTTTTGAATTATCTACATTACATATACATATTACAGATCTGAGTTATCGGAGTTTCCTAGTACTTCTTATCCAATCAATTTTGGATTGATTTATATATATGTATATAGATTATAGATTATAGCAAACCCTGTAAACTTTGTTTTGTCCAAAATAGATCAAAGCATTCACGATTTCACACGAAATATATTTTTTATCGAAAGTAGTTGGCACTGCTTTTTGCTTGCTCTGCTCGCCAACCCCCGCACCTCATTCCAGATTGATCGAATTCTTCTTCCCGTTCCCCTTTCCGTGCTTCTTCCCAAGAACAGTTTTGCGAAAAAAAGTAGGCTTTGAGATTTTATGTCATTTAATGTAGTTTTACGCTTTTTTGCCGAGGAAGTGGTTAAGCTATTGCCACAAAAAAGGTACTTTTTTTTTTGCCAAGGTCCTATTTATCTTTTGCACCAAAATGCAAAACGTTTGGCTCAGCGGCTTAGGCGTGAAAAGGGAACAAACAGACACACACATAGACAGAAAGTGTTACTTTCGAATTTATGGTATTAGTATAGATTATAATTTGCATACGAGTACGTACGATTTCGTCACATTTTTTTCATAGATTACACGCTCACTTACTATGTAATCTGCAGCTGCTAATATGATGCATTACGCGTTCGCTTACTATGTAATGCAGCGCTATTGATGCATTACTTTTACGCTAGTTGCTTCTGTATTATGTGCTGGGATTTGTTCTAAAGATCGCTCACAAATATGCATATGCATGTACTTTTCCAAAACCAGAAGCTTGTCGGCGCATGCATTGAAGTGGCATGCTACAGAAACACACTCAAACACACTTACACTTACACATAATGTATACATACGTGAATCAATTATTCGAAGCATTTATTGAGGTCAGATATAGTACATACATACATAATTATATACTTACATACATGGTACAATAATTAGCGAAAAAAGCAAACATCGATTTCGATTGTTCTTAAACATAGAATTAAAAATTGATAAATTGAAAACAATTATTAAAGTCATTTGATAAGAAATGCAATTTAATATATGCCAGTTATATTCATTATAATATTTAAGACAACGAACGAACGAACGAAGAAGAAGTTTGTTGTTGTTGCTAAGGGAGCGCACTCAAAATGGCTATCAATTGGGACGGAAAGGTTGCAGCCCCACTTTACCGTTACACCAAATAGCGTTCAGGTTTTGACCAAGCGATTCGATTCGACATGCTTCTTCTTGGCTGCCGCTAAATGCGGCGCTTCCAGTTTGTGGCAACGCAACAAGTTCCAATAGGCACGCCTATACTCGGAACTCATGAGCACATAGATGAGCGGGTTTATGCAGGTCGTCAGATATATAAGCAAATAGCCCATTATGTTAAAGATGTGCACATCGTTGGCGCTCTTCCAGATCTTGGCCACCGTTATGGGCAAATAGCAGATGACAAACCAAACAAAGATGACCAATATCATTTTGAGCAAACGACGATCCTTGGAGCTCATGCGACCCGGATATATCGAAGAAGCATTCGATGTATTGCCCATGGATATATAGTGTGACTTGCGTGGCGTAAAGCGTGTAAAGGATGTGCGCAAGGACGTGGTAGTGGCATTTTTGTTGCTGTTGCTACGGATGTAGAACTCTAGTTTAGAAGTTGTTAAATATACGCAGTAGCTTAGAGACTTACGAGTTTTTGCTGCTACCGCTGTTGGGTTCAGCCTGTATGCTGGACACAGCCGGACAAGGGCACTCTTTAAGCACGACCAGCGCCTCAATGGGCGTCTCGCTGCCACAAGCTGGCTGTTCGAAAAAAAAAACGCTCAACATAAGCGATTGTTTGTACACACTGAGCAAGTGCAGCAAATACCTTAAAGTTGTAGGAATTGGGCAAACTTTCGGAGCTGGCATCGTCATCTATATAGGCCAGTGACTCGTAGACATTGAAAGCGGGCGGCGTGTTTGGGCTGCTTGGATTGGTTTTATCCTTGGCCGTAGGCGGCGCTGCCTTAGCTGGCTTGGGCGTGTTAGCCAACTCCAGCTGGCACTTGCTATTTGCCGGTTCGCGCGTGCGCAAGGCGGCCTGACGCACCAGCATAAAGATGCGCGCATAGCAGATGACTATGCATATGCAGGGCACTATAAAAGCGGTTATGAACAGAAACTCCTTGGGCGAACGTCCATACTTGTCGTGCAGTATGGAGCAGGAGCCAATGCTGACATCCAAGCCAAAACGTCCCCAGACCTCGCGCCAGGTGGGTATCATGATGGAGAAGGTGATCAACCAGATGCCCATCAACATGAGCGTCAAATAGCGGCGCTGATAAATGCTAATTGTACAAAGTAAGTGTAATTAGTGTGAGCTCAGCGCACAGACGCTGCTGCTGCGGCAGTTACCGTGGATATAGCCTGGGATGCGCTATGATTATATAGCGATTGATGGTGATCAGCGATACGGATAGCAGCGAGACGGCCAATAAGCCGTAACGCAGCAGCGGAAACAAACGGCACAACAAGTCACTGTGTGTCCAGGCGCGTTGCTTGAATGTGGAGGCGGCCAGCGGCAGATTAAAGCAGGCGAAGAGCAAATCCGAACAGGAGAGATTTATGATAAAAATGGCCGTAGAGTTGCGTGTTTGACGGCCACGTGAGAGCGCCACTATGGTTAGCAAATTGCCCGGCACACCGAGTATGATGAACACTATGCAGGCCACCCAGGCGAAGGTAAGCAGCTCATCCGAATAGCCCTCAAAGAGCTCCACACTGGCTGCAGCGGCGCTTAGGGTTCTGTTGTTTGTGTTGTTGTTAGGACCGCCGTCGTGGTTGTGTCTGTGCATGAACGTGGACATGCTCGTTCGTCCAAGATTCAAATGCGCTGGAAACTATGATGTGCTCTACTTTGCGCCGTTTTTGTACTAAACTAAAATTTACACTAGCATACAAAAGGCGCAGAACGCGCTAGATTGGAAAGGGAGAAGAGCACCTACAGCAACAACAAGAGCTACATTTTTATTGTATACAACAATTGACTTCATCATCGAGTAATTCGAAATGAGCGTTTTGTTTACATTGCTCTTTTTTTGTATTTGAAAACTTTTCTTTTCTTTTCTAGTCTTTTTTTGTACTGTTTCTTTTTCTTGGCTTTTCCAAAATAATTTCAAAATTTGTATTTTTTTTAGTTAACAGCGCTTATTAACAGCTTTTATGCAGTTATTATTACTCAATTCATTATGCACACACAATTGATTTTTGTAGGCGTGTCCGTAATTAAGTTATAATAAAAATCTATAAAAATTCTTATACCAATACAGTTTCCAAAAAGCTAATAAAGTTTATATAAATACAATGCGTTTGTATGTATGGATGTGTTTTGTGTCTACACAATAAACATAACTACACAGTGCCTCAAAATGTATGCATACAAGTTTTACTTTTCCGCAAAAAACTAAAATCTCTAATTTTATGTTTTTCGACGATTTAAGCACTCTGACAATTTTTCCGGCGATCTAGCGATGTTTTTGTGTTGGGCATGTCTTTAAAGGGTTTCCTATTGAATTTGAGCACTCTAATCGCTATAGTTGGGTCGCCAGAAGAATAATAGGAGTAAATAATTTTCGAAATTTTTTTTATTTTATTTTTTTGTTGTTTAAATTTATCCTAGCTAATTTCGGTTGTTTTAATAAACGTGCGGAAAAGCCTGAGTATTTTTGGCAACTTAAAAACGTTTGTAGCGAAAATCGGCTACTCTATGTGAGATGTGACTGATAACACTAGGCAACAAAAACGTAACAACTTGGCTGAAGCATAGCTCTTCCGGGACAAACAAAAAACACTTTAAAATCACAGCAATAAGCGGAAACACACAAGTTTAATTTGATTTGGGGCCGAAACTTGAGTGTAACTTATGTACTTTGGCGCGCTAAGTTCGAAAACCACAACAGAATTTAACCAATGGGTGTTGGTTCAACGCTTACCACTAAATACAGCTAAAATCAAAGAAACATGCGACAAATTTGCGTTAACACTCAAAAAAGACGTTCAGACGGGCCGATAATTGGCATGCCGACACACGATAACACACGACAAATAACATAGTATAGCTTGTAAATGAAATTTTTTCTGGGGAACACTCCAATTTTTATTTATAGACAATTCACGGTTTTTTTTTGGCTTTACACATGCATCTATTTAATACACCGCCAGTTTTCTATCGATTCTTGAAAAATAATATGCTTTAGAAAGGGAAAAAATGTATCTTTTCCAATCTATATGGACAGTTTTTTGGAACTAAGTAGCGATTTTTTCAATTTAAACTGAATTATTCTAGTATTACACATTTTTCTAACTTTGGCAGCTATTTGCAGCAGATTTTGAAATAAGAGGCTTAAGTTTTTATATTTAAACTTATGAGTTAAAATATAAAGTACCAGAGCACAAAAATGAAAAAATAATGGGAAATTAATATTTTAAAGCTAACAAAAGCAGCTTAAACTAAAACTACTGTAACTTGAAAACTAATGTTCAGATTGTCATGAAATTTTTAGTGTTATCATTTGGAGCTTGGTAAAATCTAAAAATAATATGTGTTTTGGGTTTGTGACAACTTTTATGTGTCGCACAGGAAACTCTTCAGGCGATGTAATAGTTTTAGTATTTTTTATTTTAACACATAACTCCGGTAATTCTTGATCGATTTTCATACGTTAACCCACTTTTGACTCTGTTTCAAATGTACTTTCGATATAAGGCATTAATATATAAACTTTTCTCATGAAAAATTCGTTAAATAACGGTCAAAGTTCGAAAAAATGTTCTATCGTTGCAGGTTTGCGATATTTCAAAATAACTTCTCGATTTGGCAACCAATTTTGCTGAAATGGGTGTTGAAATGTTCACAATTTTTTTTTAGCTTTTATTTAATTCATTTGGAGTAAAAAAAGCAGAAGTTTTAATTTTCGAAAACAAATTTTGAGTTCATTACCCTGTAACTTGCAATCAAAACAAGTTAGACCAAAATCTTTTGAGAGACATTGATTTGATATTAAATTAGCTTCAATTCGAGTTACAATTTATCTCGATCGAGTGTAAGGTTCCCAAGATATTTGAGATTTGCTGATTTCCCAATTCTCGAAATCTCGTATTTTTTTAAATAGCGATAATTCTAAAACAGTGCTAGAAAATCGAAAATGGTTTTCGGAAAATGGATTCAAAATCAGCGACCCAAATTTACCGGAAAAGTTATGTTTTAGACATAAGCTTTATTTTTGTTGCACATTGTTATAAGTCGAATGCTGTGGAAAACAGATGTGAAATCCCAATATCTAAAACACTGAACAGCGAAAGAAATCGTTCAAATTAAAATACATCTAAATAAGTTAACTTAAGAACATCGCTTCAATTATCCGTTATCGAATCTCTTCCAAAAATGCAACTTATTCGTGGTAGACTCTTGAAGTCCGAGCAGTGAAAGAGATCCATCAAATTATCCTTCATAAAATTAAGTTGCTAGGCTTCCTTGAATTGAAAATCAATGAAAACTTCGACCTTTAAAAACATTGGTGATTTCATTGAAAAATCGAGAAACTTTAAGCATATGTATACCCTACAAAGTTTTAGGTTGGCATCTATAATTTGGTATGATCACTGGAAAGGAAAGGAAATGAGCGGCGATAATCTTTAAAAATTCGACCTGTGACTCGCTTTTCATATAGCTCTAGGTCTACCTTGTACTACAGCCTCGTTCGAAAGAACCTTCAGCGTGTTTGGAAGGGTTACAAATGAATGGTGGCTTAAACTATATATAGAGATAAGGCCCGTGAAACTTTTTTCTGCAGAAATAGCTAAATGCTCATTCTTGATGCATGTTTTCGGTAAGTTATGCATTTCCTAGCCATTTCTAGGATTGCATTGAATATGCTAGTACCCTAGACTTGCAGGAGAACTGAAAGGGTACAAAAATGCCAGTCTGCTAAGAAGTCTTCAATGAACCGTGTACTCGAGCGCTGTAACAAGTGGTCGCTTTTCAGCATGTCATCTCAATGTAACGGCCAAGGATTCCACTCTATTCAATTTCATGCTCTTTAGTGGGTGACTCACTCATAATTTGGCCTTCTGGAACCATTTGTATGTACGGTTAGGTGAGTAGTAGACATGCGCAATGTAATTCAAAACTATTTTGTATTCAATAAGCATTATTTTAAAAGTCTGTGAATAAAATTCGCGAAATTACTAATTTCAAATTAGCGTTAGGTGAATGCAACCCGCTAAAGCTGGCCGAGAATAAGCAATGCAAATTTTCTTAAGAAAATGAGAACTGAAACAGCTTTGATATTATGTTACTCTATGGCATTTTTTCTAAGAATTAGTGCTTCATTCAAGAAACTATTTCGTAAAAGAAAACTGTTGGAACATATTCCAGCCTTACAAGAAAAGTACCAACTCAAAACATATGGGATTTGAAGTAACGAAAAAATGGATGATCTAAAGAAAAGCAACAAAAATAGACTTTGTTAGAAGCAAAATAAGTTTTTTAAGCTTTAAAAAGTTTTATTTTTTTATGCAAAAATTAGTTCGCAAGTTTTGTATTTCATGTATTTCCTTAAGAGATCGCTGACGAATACCTGAATGATTTTCTATTTTCCTATGCAAATTATAAAAATATTACACTTTTATTATTACACTGGTCAACAAGAGCGTCATTTCTGAAGTACGCATATTTGTTTTGTGGCAACCGAACAGATATTTAAGGTTATGTACGCTTCTTTTGAGATTTGAATGCGTTTAGATGGTTATTACTTACTAAACCAGTCCAATTATTTCCGCAATGCTGTAATACAAATTGTAGGCACTGTATGCACATTCTTTTGTTTTGTTTATATGCTCTTGAATTGTTGGTATCCCTTTTGGAGGGGCCGGATCTCGGCCGCTTTTAGCTACTTGGTACTCTCGCGCATTCTAAACCAAATTTGTTGTTATTTTCGGAAATACCAAAAGTCTCTCCCAAGTATTTGGGTATTTAATTGGCTACCAAGTGATAAGTAATGGCACGAATAAGTAAGCAGCAACCGGAAGAAAGCCAAACAAAACCTAACTAAAAATAATTAGAAACACCTTATCCAAAACGCAGCCGGCATCTCGAAACTCTTTTTGCTTCAAGTTTGCATACTTCGCAGTTATAACACAATTTTATTGCTATAGCTCTTAACTACACTACGCTACAACACTTTTGAAACCTTCAAATGACAATGACAAACTATTTGTTGTGTTTTTTTTGAAGAAGTTGCTATATGTAGAAGGGTTTTTATTTTAGGAAGGTGCATTCAATTTCGAGGCAATTTTAATCCTATAAAGGAATATAATTCTTAAAAACTACCAACCGAAATAATTTGCTGCGTAGAATCCGAATCCGGTGTCAGAATTTTGAGATATTTTATGCATCCGAAAAGCGGCCTGTGGTCTGTCTCTCCAGTTATATCGGATTCGGATTTTACGCAGCAAATTACTTCGTAAATGACGCTCAGCTTTCCAACAACTAATCCATGTTGACCTATGTTATTACCTTAAAGGCTTAATGCTAATCACATCGAAGGGATATATTTCGAATTACGAATCTCTTGAACTCCTAAATGAAAGGGTAAGAGTGATACTAAATGATGTAACTGGATAGACAGACAACAAAAATTTCGCAGTTTTTTGGGTACATAACCTCAAAATTCTGATCTGTGGGGCCAATTCTAACCCAGGATTCGGCTTCTACGGCGCAAATTACTTCGGACATGACGGTCAGCTTTTCAACAACTGACATGACCCCGGTATTTGTAGACCTGTGTAAGTGTCGTTCGTCATTCATTACCTATTATGTATATAAGGATATTTTTTTGCCGGCTCAAGATCCAAAACAAGAATTAATTTTCAAGGTTTTTTTGTTTTTATTTCCCGATATTTCTGACCCTCTGCTCAGTCCGTCTTCAGGCGAATGTAACACAACATTTAGCTGAGTAGCTTTAACTTAAAGTTTACATATCGTCTTTCATAACCTTCAAATAGAATAGAAATCTCGTTGCCACGGAGTTTAAATGGTTTAACTCTATAAATGTTTTGTAACTTTGTGTTATATATTTGTAAGATAAATGCAGTAAATATCGCTTATATGCAATTATTGCTTATATGCAAAAATAGCAGCATCAGTGCGTTATTTTTTGACATATAAAAACGCTTACTTCAATCGATAAGCTGTTGTTTCATCGATCAATTTTGGATTGATCAGGCTGTATTTGAAATATTTTGAATATAGCCGATTACACTATGCAACAACAAAAAAGCCTATGTCCAAAACTTACCTTTTCCGGTAAATTTTGGGTCGCTGATTTCGCACCCGGAAAATGTTTTGAGTTATCTCAAACTGTGCTCTAATGTTTTGGAAAAATCAATTTTCTTCGATTACCTTCCAATTTACACCAGTATTCGACCTTATTTTTGCAATAGGACGTATTTTAAAGAAGTTATGGCCATAATTTGAGAACGGTGCTACGAAATCCAAAATGGTTTCCGGATTCGAAATCAGCGATCCAAAATTTACCGGAAAAAGTATGTTTTAGTCATAGGCCTTTCATTGCAGTCAAATTTGTTGCAAAGTGTTATCGATGCCTCGGCAACTGGCCTGTACGCCTTTACGGCGCTTTTCGAACTGATTGACTACACCTGCTCTGTGAGTGCGCTCTGTATGCAGATGCGCGATTTCTGAATGGACTTGGAGTGCATGTTTCAGGAGTGATGGCGACCCGAGAGAGAACTATGCTGCTTGTATCATTTGCCGAAGTTGTGTTGTTACGGCGATGTTATGGTGATGCCCAGCTTGCTTAAATGTCCCTTCAGTCTGCAATGTCCTGAGTTTGAACCTTGAACCTATTTGAGTTGTAGGAGATAAGAAACTGTTTCGCCTGTGTGATCATCCTTATCCCATTCCATTCTCCTCATTCTTTCCTCCTCTCATAGTAGCTCTTTAACTGTGTGTCTTCCAATGCCACTAAAGGGTTCTGGTCCTATCAGCGGATTAGCAGCACCGTCTCTTGCCAGTTATTCTAGTTCCTGCAACCGCCCTTATTAAGACCTGGCTATCTGATAATATAGCTATATCCCTATGTTGGTAATTCCTTTTTAGGTTTATGTCTGCACATCTGCCGACTTCAGCTAGGAAGATGCTTTTGTGCATGCCCATAGACTCCGAGAGATGTGTTCGGGGTCCTGCACTCTCATATGTCAGAGACCCGTTCGTGCACCAAACTATGGTATGCCTTTTCATAGGATGTATCTACTCTAAGGTTGTTCATGTTCGTTTGTTGTCTTTCCAATTCTGTCAGCATATTTAGCACTGACTATATGGCCATTGCCAATCCCTTCCATTGCCATTCTTATGCAGTGTAGATTTCATATGTAGATGAAATAGGTATTGTTAAATGAATTTCCGTGTAGGTCCTAATGCTTCTCTTATGTGCTACAAATTGATAATATCTCGTGAATCTTCTTCTTCTCAACTGGCCATAATACGGCCTGTTGTATTTCATTCATTGGAATTGTGGTTTTACGTGTTGGCTGCCAAACCCTACGCGAAACCCTTTTAAGGCCTGGAGTGGCTCTACTGGTCTCGAAAGTACCCAGTGTCATTATAAGTCGCCTCATACGACAAGCTTTGACCTTGTGAGCAGTATGCCATAAATCTATCTATCATCAAGTAGTACGCCAATATGTCAGAATCACGTGAATCTACGCTTTTAAACCACAAGCATCCATGAGTCATTGTGTGCGTTCTACAAAGTCGGATTTTGTCAACAGCGCTCCAAGAAGCAACGCCTGCTCTCCATATCTAGTACTATGTAAGTCAGACGCGTTGCCAGACAGCCCTGGGACATTCTATGGACATGGTGAAAGATAAAGTTCAGCGCGTTTTATTAAAGAAAATTGTCTACAAATAGCAGTAAATTCATTGAGCTGGGCTGCAATTTCGGAGCATGTACGTAGTAGCTAGTTATGGGTCTGGGTGGCCCGGCAGAGATCCACTGATAAATGAACTTGCTCAATGTTTTGCAGTTATCGCTGTTAGGTTTAGGTGTGATTGTGATTGTGATTGGATGTGATCGAGCGGGCAGAGAGCGAGTGCGTGACGGCGCGACGCTCGAGAGAGCGAGTGTGAATGCGAGAGCGTATACGCTCAGACGAGCGTTGTTTTTCGAAATAGTCGACTATGTTTGCGAGTTTGTTGGCTGGCATGGCGCATATACAATATAAATATACGTAGTATCATGTAGTAGTATATAATTGTCAACAGAGCCGCCGACAACACTCACTCCATGAAGTGCACTCGTTCTCTAGGCAAGCACACAACGCAATTTGTCTCCAAGCGGTTTGGGTCTGTCGCGGTTTGGCGGTTCGTCGATCGTTTCGTGTGTTTTGTATTTAAAGTGTGGCAATTGATTGGGATTGCATTTCTAATTTACGCTTGAAATATTTCAAATGTTTACGCTGTGTGCGCGCTTGTTTGTTTAAAGTAGTTTTCGGTAAACAAGTGATAACGCTGGGATAGCACAGCTTATGAGATTTCAAGTTCAAATTCGAACAGTGATCATACAAGTCTGTGCATAACTAAACGCTGTCCGGAGACACTCTGTTGCATTAGTCATGTATGGCGCATACTTTGAATCACCCGCGCAGCTTGCCGCTCCACAATATACATATGTATAACCGCTATAAACCCCGCTCCACGCCGACCGCAGCTTACATTGCTGAGGGATTTACTCATACCTGACGACCTGTTGTTAGTCGATTGATACGTTGGCCTCGCGTTGACTCGGACTCGGAGTCGAACTGAGGCTCAGAGCTGCTGCAGTTGTTTTGCTCGTCTTAGCCATAATAGTATGACGCTACGCTATAGCGGCCAAGTGGTAGACGTCGTTGTCGGTACGCAAGTTTTTCAAATCATTGTGCTTCGACGCTGATAAGAACTGCCAAACTAAATAGAGTACATAATCACAAGAGTTGGAAGGCCATAAACAACGCTGGATAGCAGCAAATTTTGAATGGAATCATAAACAGCTTGTCGCCAAATCGTCTATAGAGTAATAATCACAAAGCAAGAGGTAAGTTGAGTAAGGCTCTAGTAGCATTGCCAAAGTACTCAAAACTACACTTAAGTGTCATATTAGGTTTTTTAACGATAGGTATGCTGAATTCGGTTTCTCACAAGCCCAAAACCTTAGAGCAACTTTTTTTTTTTAGAAATACTTGTAATCTTCGCTTTGAAAACTGTAACAAAGATATCAATTATTCTTGGGCTCTCAATGAGGGCTGTCAATCGTCAATCGTTATCAACCGATTTAAAATTAAAAATAACAACAAATATTTTGTTTTTCAAACAGCAAATCGAAGCTTAACTGTAACCCTTAACTGATTCGAAATGATAAACAAAATAGTTTTTTATATGTGACATCTAATGACGCAACTTGGGTGTGAAACCGTTTCATACATGCCGTGATGGTAGCACTAGCATATGCGCAGCCTAGAAGCCGCCATACGCCATCAGCTCCCCCCGAGTGGTAAGCGGGTTAGAGAATACCACCTCTGCAGTTCGAAGCTTATCGTATGAGGCGACTAACTATGACAATGACACAGGCCGTAACCCGATAACGGTTTGTTATGGCCAGTTAAGAGATCTCTGAAAATGTAGCAAAATGAGAGATAGTGCATAATTCTTTTTTCGAAATTTTTGAAATTTTGTGTTTCAACAGAACGCTATGAAAGTTATAGCAACTAGTGGTAAATTCCATAAATTTTTTAATCCAAAATTATTAAGCATTTCAGATTTCTCTCTTTATGATTTTTATAAGCCACTGAGCTGTGTGTCGCAAATACGTATTAAACAACGTTTTTTCATTGGGCCGAACACTTTTCGGCTATTTACAAAGACACTGCTTTTGCGAGAGAAATGCCAATAGAAACTGAGAAAACGTTCATGAACAGTAACCAATATTTGTAGACAACTCAATATAAAATATAGGATATTGGGCTTTTATTCATTTTATCTATGATTTGGCAAAATATAAGAATAAAACTTATATTCTGCACTTTCTATGAAAATTTCCTACAGAATGATATAAGTTGCACCCATATTTGTTTGCATAGAGTTAGTAAAAAAGGGGTCCAAACATTTTTCTTTAGCCTACTTAGGTAATATAGATTAGATGTGCAAAACATCCACTCTGTTCTATATTGGGTAGCGAATCTAAGCGTAATGCACATAAGTTCACAGTGCTACACTTGTGGTTGCCATAGAAGAAACACAGTTCCCGAAATATATAAGTTTTTCTACTCAAAAACAAAACCGATTTGTACCGATATACCGTATAGTTTCACTCAGTGGTAAAGAATCACCTATTGTTTTGGTTGTGAAACGTCTAATGACGCTTTTTTTCAACAATTACGCCTGTGAGGCACATTTTATAGAGAAAAAGTAAAGAGTTTTTACGTTTGCATTGAAAAACAGACTTTTGCATTTTAAGAAATGCAGACCTTTTGCGTGCTAATAACTTGATAGCAGACTCTCGACGGATTACAGCTTTACACGGAATAAAGGGAAAGGTTAACGAAAAATGAACAGCCGGAAAATACATTTTTGGTTTTTACGACAGTCACGTGCGCAATATGCGGTACCGAATAATGAAACAAAGCGGCAACTGAACTGTAGTAACACAAGCTGATGCCAACGGAAATAATAATATAATGCCGCTTTCGGGTACATAACCTCAAATATCTTAAAATCCTGACGTGATAGGCCAATTTGGACTTCGGATTCTACGTAGCCTTCCAACAACTTAGCCATGTTGACCTATGTTATTGTCTAAAAGGCTTAATGCTTATAACGTCGAAGGGATATATTTCGAACAGCAAATTACTTTGGAAATGGCCCTTAGCTTTCCAACAACTGACAAGACACCGGTATTTGTAGAACTGTGTAACCGGTGGTGTGCCTGAAATCGCTTTTAACCGACTTTTAAGCCATATCAATTTTTCGATTTGCCAGATAACACTTTATTGAATTCGTCAATGTACCCGAGCTATCTCTAAAGATCATGGGAAAACCAACAAGTAAGCATCTGATCGACGGATTCAAATGCACTTTTAGCCAAAAGCGTCTAGAGACTAACAAGAAACTGCCCATTGATTTCACCAATTGCAAGCACTAACTTCCGATAAGCGTCGCAACAATGTGTAACTGTAAACCTGAAGCTAAGAAACACAACTTGCTCTCTCTTACGGGCAGCAAGTCGCTTACTCATCGAAACTGTCTTGAATTTCCACTGAAACGTACTTGATTAGCTGCAAGCTACAACTCGGTTTCAATTGCCGTAACGACCAATTTGTTGTTCCAGAAGCGCTACTGCCCGGCTTTTTTGTGCCGTTAGGTACACATCGTAGACAGCCAAATGATGTTACATGGCAGTACATAACACTTGGCTCAAGTTGTACTACGTATAACACTCAATTAATTAAAGTTTGGCGTTGATCTTTGCACCCATATGCATCCATATGTACGGACATATGTGACATGTACTACATAAAGTGAGAGCAGAGCAAGACTCTCAGGGAGATAGACCATAAATGAAAGGGGTGGGTACCAGAGTGACCTCTTTAAATTATTTAATTGACACTAATTTATTATGAGTAGTAGTCACAGTTGTAAGTCAGGGAGCGGCAGTGCCAGCGCCAAGACGCAAGCAGCGCTGCTGCGCCTGTGACGTCGCCGCTGCTTTCGGTTTGGGTCTTTCAATACTCAGTTCAGTAGATCACATAGATCAACACGTTAGGTTTAGTTGTCCGTCAGTGCTGAGCTGTTGAGGAAGCGGCACTGATCTCTAAAATACTTCAATTCATTAAGTTTTTTGAAAAATATTTGCAGCATGGCTGACGGCGACTTTGGCTACATATCGACTACGACCATACCAAACATCATGGATGCAGACGATGAAAACGGGTAAGCTAACATCGTTATCAGTCACTTGTGCTTCTATATATACATAAATATACATGGTAGTGGTGGCATAATGTGAAAGGTCTGATAACAGATCATTATTATTATGCGGACCATTTCAAGCGCAATCGCTACTCGTCTATAAAAAACGCCTTGTTGGACTCCATACGGGGCACAACTACTACATTATTGGATATTTATATATATATATAAACAATGGTTATTCTTGTTCCCAGATTGCTCGCTATCTATAGTATATATATGTATGTGTGTGTGTATGTACTTGTCTTGACCCTTACTTTTTCTGTATTTGCAGTTTCTCACAATCGCTGTTAACCTTTGCGGCCATTATGACATTTTTGATCATGATTGTGGGCATTTGTGGCAACTTTCTGACCGTTGTGGCATTGCTCAAGTGCCCCAAAGTACGCAACGTGGCTGCCGCGTTTATTATAAGGTATTGTATATGGAAACTATGGGGTTCTACTGGCATTAGTCGCTGCAGCAGCAGCAGCAACCGTTTGATATCACTTGTCCGTTATGTACTTCCCCGTGTGGTGGCGGGTTAGAATACCATCACACCCAGCCATCCCACAATCTGGTGTACCAACTGCACTTGTTCTTGGATAACAGCTGGCCAAGATTATAAACGGACCAGAGGTCCACGAACCTGGCTAGAGCGTCCAGCACCCAACCTTCAATGACAAACCTTTGACATGTAGTTGTAACGATCCTGTTAACTGTTGGCTGTTGCAGATTCGTAGTACCTTCGGGTATGAAGCTCATAACAGGAGTTTAAACTGGCACTACGTGTAGTCAGTAAAGCCCGCATAGTCGTCTCTTTTTAGGGGCGGCTATGTGCTGCTCAAAAGCGAGAAGTGTCTTTACACGGTGTGTAGTTGCATCTAACCAACCGGATGCTGGGAATCGTTGATTGAGGAGAGTATCAATGCGTGTGTTATGTGCTTGCACATGCGAACACCGTGAGATAGATCCTAAACGGCAGGTGCTCACGTAAAACACCATTGGCGTGGATGCAATTTCTAATGTTCGTTATGCACTACGTACTTTTGTTACAGTTTTTTTTTTTCGTATGACGTGATGATCGCCTATGATTTAATATTTCTCACATTTTTCGAGAATTTGTTGAAATTTTTTTGATTTTTCAACTATAAACTCTTTAAATAACCATAAATTTCGATATTTTTGAATTTTCAATCGATTCGATTTTGTTTCAGCACGAAACAGTTACAACTTTTTACACACATTTCGTTAGGAGGAGCAAAAACTAATGCTTTTCACATACTCGATTGTATGATATTGGAAAGTATCGAATTTTCATACTTTGCCGTTACGAAATTTTTCTTCTCCTTGACTGGGCATAACAAGCCGTTGCCGAGTTACGGCCTGATGTAATGTACTCAGTTTTACCAAAGTTATTTCTAGGTTGAGCATATTATAGAGTGTTAGTTTCGTCTGGCGAGAGTGGTCTCTACTACTCATTTGCCTCCTCAGACTAAAGTAAAATCTATTGGCAAGAGTGATTCTGCGATTGATCTCCATGCTGATATCAATCTTCAATCTTCTTTATAGCTTTCAACATCAATTTGAGATTCCAACCGCTGTTGGCTTCTACTCGATGGTAGCATATATTTCGTCTTGCTCTGCTCTCTCATTTGTAACCAGACCCAACTGGGCTGATTCTCTTTCAATAGCCGCAAAGGCTCCGGTAATTGCTGGCTAAGTACAACCAAAGATTTCAATATCAGCTGCAAGCTACGGGTCACTTTGGCCTTTCCACTACAAAGTTGAAGAGGTCGCAGGAGAGGTTATCGCCTTGTTCGAATCATCGTTCGGTATCAAGAGGTCCGGAGAGGTTTTTTTGCTCCCTTTACAGAGGGTTGCTCAAGTGAGAAATAGTAAAAATTTATATTTCAAAGTTTGACTGCAAACTCAAAAGGCATTGATGCTAATCAAGGTATACTTAAGGTCTACCATCCTCTCTCTCTCTCTGCGCACATGCGTCACAAGATCAACATTTTCACTTCATTGAGCGAGTTATTTGTTTCAACTTTATTGCTGAACACATTATAAGAACTTTGGAATAGAAATATTATTAGAACAGAAATATATCTGTCAATAAACGTGATGGCACGTCCAAATTTGGAGTGTCTGTGATTAAGCCAAAAAATGTTTCCCATATTTATTGGTTTAATGTTAAAACTGCGCTTGAAGATCATGAAAGCTGTGCCTTTTGGCTGACATAACATAAAACGCTTCTTGGAACTTGCTTCCCTTTGATCGCGTGACGTCATATGCTAACATTCTTCTTCACTGTCGTATAATGGAACTGCACGCTTTCTTTTAATTATCATATGAGTTGCTCTTAACTTATTAACAGTTTCGATTCGAAGAGCTTGGTATTTTTTTTTCCCCCCAAATTCTTCTAGTACATATGTAGCACTGCTCTCGGTAATCCTTTTTTACCGTGTAAACGGATTGTGACAACAGCTGCGGCGACTAATGCAAATCACTTTTATACACCACAAACTCGCACTATTAAAATTGCTTAATCTTTAATCCTTAGCTTATGCATTGCCGATCTGCTCTTCTGTGCGCTGGTGTTACCCTTCCAGGGCTTACGTTTTGTGCAGGGCACCTGGAATCATGGAGCCGTACTCTGCCGTTTAATACCTTTTATACAGTATGGCAATATAGGCGTCTCGCTGTTATGCATTGCGATGATCACCATTAATCGTTACGTCATGATTACGCATCACAGCTGCTATGCACGCATTTATAAGCGCCATTGGATCGCGATCATGATTGCCGCCTGTTGGCTCTTCTCCTATGGCATGCAATTGCCCACGCTGCTGGGCGCTTGGGGCCGCTTTGGTTATGATGCACGTCTTCAGACTTGCTCCATTATGAGCGATGAGCATGGCCATAGCAGCAAGACAACGCTGTTTATCACCGCCTTTGTTATACCCTGCTTGGTCATAATTGCCTGCTATGCCAAGATCTTTTGGGTGGTGCACAGATCCGAGCAGCGCTTGAAGCGTCATGCCAACAAGCAGAACTCCATACCGAACAATCTACGCACAGTAGTAGCAGCGGGAGTTACCACTGGTGTGCCCGCCACCGCCAGCAAGTCGGCCGCTGCTAGCCGCGTGAGCTCCGACAGCAGCAGCTATACGACAGATGCGCCTGAGGCGCAGACGGCGATTAACAAGCAGCAGCCAAGTCGCGTTAAGGATCAGCGCGAGGTGCGCGCCAAGCGCAATGAATGGCGTATTACCAAAATGGTGTTGGCCATTTTTTTGTCTTTTGTCATCTGCTATCTGCCCATAACCATAGTCAAGGTGGCCGACAAGGATGTAGAGCATCCAAGCCTGCACATCTTTAGCTATATAATGCTGTATTTATCTGCTTGCATCAATCCTATAATCTATGTTATCATGAACAAGCAGTATCGCAAGGCCTATAAGACAGTGGTGCTGTGTGAGCTACTGCCCTTTGGCAAGTCCAATGGTGGCAATGGTGCAGCAGGTATGTACGTTATAGATTTGGCATATGTTCAGAACTGCGCCAGCTAAGGCACGGCTTTAAATCGTTTCAGAGAAATGGAAAGATGCCGGATTGAGCAAAAACCACAGCCGCACGTTGGTCTCCCAGATGTCTGCGGGCGCATTGGCGGCAACGGCAGCCAACCAGCCGCCAGCCAGCAACAGCCCAGCCACAGTCACAGCTCCGTTGGCCAAACAGCCGGAAACAGCCGAGGCGCTGGAAATGATGACCCGACAGACCAAATTGAATCCAACTCCAACTGCAGCATTGGCTACGCCCCTGTCACAGTCACAGACAGCGGCGCCGGCGCCACAGCCACAGCTACAATTGCAGCCAAAAAATCTGCGCCCAACCAATGGCTTGACCACTCAAACGCCGAGCCACAGCCAGCTGGCTGCCAAGAGGAACAATCACTCTTACATAAACAACGGATTCAACAACAGCAGCAGCAGCGGCAGCGGGAACAACAGCAGTCTGTACCGGTACGGAGTCGGCTTGTCAGCCAACAGCACAGCGCCGTTTCGACGCATCACGATGGTGGGGGACGACATAATACTGGAGGAGGAGGAGCTGCCGCAAAGGAGCAGCTCGACAGTCAGCAACGAGCCACAAGCAGCAATAGCAACAAAGCCAATGAATCCCATTTACATGAATGTTGTAACGCCGAAGAACGCCGAATTGTATAGTAAACCTTCCAATGACATTCCAGTCAACGATGCACTGCAGCATGAACCTGTCCCAGACGGGCAAGAGAGCAGCAAAGTGTCGACAAAATTGAAAATTTAAAAGACTAACGAAATGCTTTAAAGCCAAATAATTATTATTATTCGCTCTAATTATGGTATATACTATAAATACTATAAAAAATACTATACAGTTTTGTTACGCTACTCTTTATTATGATTGCAATTGCAACAATGTTTGCCAAATTAGTATTATTTTAATTAAAGGTTTACGCTAAAGCCAACGCAACTCGAAAGATCACAAAGCAGTTGGGCCACCCTAAAGTCCAAAACTGCCATAACTTTGGTATTTGTAGCGCTATTTTCATAAATGTTTCATTGTTGTAATCAGCTTGACGTTTGCCATATTTCTATATTTCCTACTTAGCTGCTATACAACTCCGAAAGCAAATTTCACTCGTAAAGCTCCGATACTCAAAATATGAAGCACTTTAAAATGTCATAACATTTTTGCCCAAAAAAAATTTAATTTCCAGTTATGAATAACAACTAACAAGAAAGTGAAGCAATTGTCCTAGTACTTTGCCATAATCGCCGCTATTAGGAGTCTCATTTCCGTTAGCGTCAGTTAGGAGTAACTCGCGGGCTGCTTTCTAAAAAGTCTGGAAATGACCGCTATGGCAGGGCTGACTTATAAGTTATGTAACATTCAGAACAGATATCTGCCAGCCAATGCCAAAGCTATGATAAAATGTCATTTCAACGGTTTTTGGGGTGGCCCAATTTTTTTTTTTTTATATTTATTTCGAAATAAGACATTGGTAGCTAATATGACTTTTTTCTATGATATATTCCAACTTTATTCCACACAAACTAGTTTTATAAAGATCTAACTTTAAGCAAATGAATTATATATTTATATGTTTTATTTTTTTTTCGTCGAAATAGCTCTTAAAACGAATACTACACTAAGCACATAGTATGATAATATACATACTATATATAGTTTTAAAATGAAAAGCATCTGCAGTGCATGTTATCATATATAAAATACACCCAATTTTTTTGACCCAAATTTTAATTTATCAATACACAAAACAATAACTAAAGTTTAAATTTTTTGTTTTACTTTTTCCTATCAAAGAAGAGCGACACACGAATGCGTTCGTTTTGGGCATAACAAAGTAAGCAGCAAAATCATCGGAAAGTAAGCATGTTTTCTTCTTGGCTAACAATAACAACCCGTTGCCACGTTACAGCATTAATGTAGCTCATTCTCCAGGCAGCTCATACCATCTTCCATTGGAAGGAGGGCTTTACGCTCTGGATCCCAAACTATTCGCACAGCCCTGTTAAAGTCCTGGGAAGACACATTAGCTCATTGCCCTAACGCCTAATGGCGATTAGAGCAGCAAACCAGGGGTTGTGCGTCAACTTGGTAAAGTTAGAGACAATGATCAGGGAGCCTCACCTTGTCCTACCAGAGTTCAGGCTCGTTATATTTCATAAGGCAGAGTTTTCAAAGGGTCTTCAACTTTGCATTACAAAGTAAGCGCAAGCCACTACAACGTTCTCAGGCTGAGGTGAAGGTGCTGGCCTGCAATCTATGGATGAGAAAACTCCTGGTGGCTTCTGCGCTAGCAGATCTCAGCGGTGATGCGGCTTCAGTGGTGGTCTAGTCCTAAGATTCTTCGGCCCCTCGTTTTGTAGTTGTGTAAAGTCCTTTGTGGTCATCTACTTTCATGCCAGACCCACGTTTTTTTTACGCTTCTGTGTCGATGGTGGTAGCAGATCTCAGCGTAATGCGGCTTTTGTGTTCATCTAGTCCTAGAAATCCCTCGTTTCGTATCAGAGTCCAATGTATTTCCGGGTTTTGTGTCGATGGTGTCAGTAGATACAAGCGATGATTCGGCTTTTGTGATGATCTAATCTTAAGATTCTTCGGCCCCTCGTTTTGAACCAAAGCCCACAGTGTCTCTTGTATTCGCGTCTCACATAAGATGCTGCAATGACAAAGTTAAGCTTTTGGCAGCGTCCTGCTGGCCTCTGTACTAGTTGGTTTGTCAGTTCCTTCAGTTGCTCAAAGAAACATCGTAGCAGGAATTAGTCCAGAAGTTTCGAAAGGATGCCCAAACTGAGCAATTTTGCTGGTTATATCTCCACTAGATCAAAGCTGCGTTCCTGGAGATTTCATGCAGTGTTCTGTGAACTACGTTGTCTTGCATCCAATATGCGAGAATGAGTTCCTCCAAGGGATCACTTGTTCCATCGTTTGTCACTGACCGTCACTCTGTCCATGGCGTCGGCCATAAGCCGAGATCTGTTACAGATTTATATGGCGTGGTTGGTCAGTTACTTAAGTCATTCCTAGAGGTCACAGTAGCCTTGGTCTAGTCGCCTTGCGTTGTTTTGCTGTACCTAGTTCTCTGTTGTGTGTTGAGGTTCAATAGTTGCTTCAAATGTTTCTTTCTTTTGTATTACAAAGTAACATTGCTGAAAATGTGCCCTTCCCTGTCTCCCGAAGCGTCGGAAACACCTTGATTTATGCATTACAATCTAAGTGATGGCGTAATATAGCCAAATAGTTTTGATCTCTGCACTGCAAAGTAAGTAATGTATTCCAAAAGTCCATACTATATCTTTCTATGGCAAAGTACTCGCAAAAGTAATAGCTGCATTATTATAATTAAAACAGGTCGAGGCGTTAAGGGACAGTGGAATACCCTTTACCCTGTTACATACACTACACATACTATCTACAATACGCTATACGTAGATGCAGGCTATTTACATTACAAGGAGAGCAAAACAACAATGGTTCAAAAATATGCTTCATCTTTGCATAACAAAGTAAGCGAGAGAGTAATGCATCCAAAATGACCTTATCTGCACTTCATTACTTAAAATTTATTCAAAATAGTCTATTTTGTTGCATAACAAAATAATGTATGTATTCAAATATTTCTTGTCTCTACATTACAATGTAAGTAATGTAGTCAAAATCAAGTCTATATCTTTGCATAACAAAGTAAGCGAAAAAGTAATGCAACAATAACATTAAGATACATGCAAATCCGAAGTCCGCAAAATTTTTAAAATCTAAATACAGTAAGTTTCAATAAACTTGGATTTTGCATCTGGAATTTTGGTCAGTTAATTTGATTCGAGAAACTCGACTCGATAAACTCAAGAAATACAAAGTTAAAAACGGAGATATTTGTCTCAGTTCAGATGGAAAAACTTTTTTCTATTTGCAACTATTTACTTTTTGTAGAGTCTATTCCGACGAAACCATTCATATGTTACGTCATCACTGATGGGGCGCATAGGGTTACCTAGCTGAATATGTTGGATTACATGGTCGAGGAGCGGTCAGGATAGTCATGCCATCATAATTTTAACACAAATGTTTACAAAAAGGTGAACACAGTACAGCCGTCAAGAAAAATCCATAAATTACAACTATTATTCTCATACGAACAAAGAAGAGAATCGAAACTACGCTCAAGATGCATCAAATGAGCTTTCTTGTGTGAATCACATCTACATACTCATGCCTTTTGTTTGTAGCCTTTGACTGAGTCAACCACGAATAGATACGCAAATCTTTAGATAAAGAAAGCATTCCCCCGTAGATTGTTACTGTTAAAAAATAAGTCTTATTACGCCGCAAGATAATTCGTTCTACATAATGAACAGCTTTCCGAATCTTTCGAAGTGCGAGAGATTCTGTCGCCGATCGTATTTTTATACTTACTTAATTAACTCGACTTTAAACTTTCGAAATCTCTAATTTTTAAAAAAGAGATAATTTGAAAAGATATAGTTTACTCCAGGGTATTTGTTTTTTGTCTTTTTTTTTTTTTGGACGGCAATTCAAAAATATGTTGGTTTGTGTCATTTTTTCGAAATTTCCTAATAAATTCGCCATTTCGATACCGATTTAGCTGAAATTGGATTGATTTGTTGTTACTCAAAGCAAAAATATCGAATTCAAAAACAACAACTTTTTTTTAAAATTTTTATATAATTCATTTGCAATAAAAAAAATAGTTGGTAGCCAACTTAGGCTTTTCTGCACGTTTATCAAAACAACCGAAATTAGTTTGGAGAAATTTAAGAAATAAAAAAATTAAAAAAAAATTTTTTGAAAATTATTTACTTATTATTATTCCTCTGGCGACCCAAAAATAGCGACTAGAGTGGTCAAATTCAATAAGAAACCCTTTGAAGACAGGCCCAACACAAAAACATTGCTAAATCAACGGAAAAGTTGTCAGAGTGCTTAAATCGTCGAAAAACATAAAATTAGAGATTTTAGTTTTTTGGCCAATTCCAATACTTTTTTGCGGAAAAGTAAGAAGGGAATAATTTTCGATTTTCGAAAAAGAAAATGTTAATTTCATTGGCCTGTAACTTAGTACAATGGAATCAAGTTAGACGCAAACCATTTGAGAGACATTGATTTGATATTAAATTAGCTTCAATTCGAACTACAAATCATCTCGATCGGTTGTAAGATTTCCGAGTAATATGAGATTTGCTGACTTCGCAACTCTCCGAATTTCGAATTTTGAAACAGCGATCATTCGAAAACGGTGCTAGAAAATCCAAAATGGTTTCAGATTCGAAAACAGCAGCCCAAAATTGACCGGAAAAGGTATGTTTTAGACATGGGTTCATTTTTCTTTTGCATGGTGTTACTATTTGAGTGTTGACAGTAGTAAGACATTTGAAAGTTTTTCGTTTCAAATATGAGTATAGCAAATACTAAAAGTGAATTGCTTGTTTGCCGTTCTAAGAACCTTTGTGCAGACTCTAATATCCTTAAGGTGTTGCTTTTAAAGGCCTTCGGTTAAGAGGGCCCAGATGCATTATGGTTCGACATAGTTCGCCTACCATTATTTGTTGGTACATGTTGTAAAATATACATACCGAGTATGTGCATCTATTAGTGTTTGTAGAGCATACACTCATTTGCCTTTCAAAATTTCTAGTGATCATTGCAGTTGCTGCAGTATCAGCAGCTTCTAATCAAATTTCGGGGCGGGTTCATTATTATTGATTTTAGCAAATTGATAATACCATATAGTAGAAAAATGTATACAATAATGATTGCAATGCGCATTTAGCTGGAGTACTTTGTGAGCATAACTTGAGCTTGGACGTGCCTGGTTAGGGCTCTGCAATGGCCATGAGTCGTCGGAGATTGGGAAATAATAGGGCGCATACAAATATAGGCGGCAATATACGTTGCAGCATCTGTTCCGAGATGTATAAAGGCACGAATAACATATTTGCATTGAAATGTGGACATGTTTTTCACTGGAATTGCCTTGAGCGTTGGCTTACGGAGTAAGTATATATAACTGGGCTTAAGTATAGCTCTAATAACGGTAAATTCGCCCAACAGATCAAGCCGCTGTCCAGAGTGTCGATCTCCTATAACAGAATACTTTAAGCTCTATTTGCAGTTTGAGGCAAATAGTGTTGCTGAGCGCGTATCGAACGCTCGACAAGATCGTGATCCCAGGTGTAGTGTTGTTAGTGAAACAAGCGTAATTAAAGATTATGAAAATTTACTGTATGAGACGATGGTTTATCGCGATGAAATTGACTATTTAAATTCAAGAATTAAACAATTAACTGGAAGAAACGAACATTTAAATGCAAGAATTGCTGCTTTCTTTGATTCTTCTGATTCTGAAGAGTGAAAGTTTGTGAAGCAAATTTCAGAAAAACCAAAAACCACAATATTATAGCATAGCATTAAAATTAAATTAAAAAATAACAACAATTATGAATATGGTATATGGAAATAATAAGTAATACAGTCTGCCAAATAAAATTGTATTTAACAAAAAACATAAAAGTAACCCACCAAAGTTCCTTATGGACTCCATTATGGAATTATGCAATATATATATAAACAGTGATATTCAGGACAATACCACCTCAGCACCTCAAGTTTGTCGTATGAGGCGACTAACAATGACACTGGGTTCTTTCGAGACCAGTAGGCCTTAAAAGGGTTGTGCGTAGGGTCTGGGACCCACCACGTAAAACCACAATTCCAATGAAAGAATGTATTTACATCAGGCCGCAACCCGATAGCGGGTTGTTATGGCCAGTTAAGAAGAAGAAGATCGAATCCATCAGTGCAATTTTAAACAATGTAATATCGGCTCGTTATTTGCCGGATACAGGCCAACGCGACCTTGAATGGAAATGTATAGACGCAGTGTACTACTTCTGCGCTCCTTCTAGAGGGAATTCTTAAAAAACAAGACATTTAACATTGGAAAATGTGTCAAATTGCCGTAGTCGCCAAATTGTAAAGAATAGCAGAGCTGTTCTTAGCTAGTCCAAGATACTCTCTGTCCATAAAACAGATGTCAGATTTCAATCTCCTTGCGACCGTGAGTACTCTTTTCAATAGGAAAGCTGCGTCCAATACTACAGCAACACAATGTGCCGATGTGTCAGAATTTGCATAGATAAGTGCCAATTTCTTGTTCAAACGATACTATTTATTTAATTTACATGCTTAATTTATAACATTGTGCAAAAAAAAAACACTTAATGATGAACCCAGCCACAATTTAAATTAATTATTTAATAGAAAATAAAGCATTGGCGCTAAACTGGATTTTAAAAATGTTTATTTACCAGCTGGTGAAATTGCCTGCTCGTCAGACTTTTGCTGAACTAATCGATATTTTTTTGATTTTCATTTGTTAGCTCAGTGTACAATGTACATTAAACAAAACACTTACAATCAAAAAGATTTAATTGTAACAATTGCACAAATACTCATTTTATATATTTATTTAGCATTAAAATTATTTTTATCGCTGATTACAATGTTGTCGTGATTTGTTGTATATCGATAACATTGAAATGTATCAAAGTGGCAATGCAGATGCTTTTATGCACGTACATACATATATATTTAAAGAAGTGCAACCTAAAAAGCGTGCGTTAACTAAAAAGTAAATTAAGCATATCATAAAATAAATAATTAAATTGCATTAAGCCACAAAGTATGTAAGTAATAAATAAGCATGTATTGTTTTGATTTTGTACCAAAAAACAAACACTTCATGCTCGGTGTCGGCATTTTTAATTGCATATACGTACATACATACATATATATATATTTGCACAAATCTTATTGTGCCTACATACATACAAACATATAATTGCAAGGGTTGTTTCTTTGTGCAGTGGATGCAGTTTTCAATCGGTTTTTGTGCTTGTTTTCAGTGTTTTTGGTGTAAAATGCTTAAAATGCAACTATTGTTGTTGCTGTGTTTAATATTTGTTTTGTGCTTTGCAAGCTTGTTGCGTTTAGATATTTAATGTTTACAAATATTTCGTGCCAATTATTGCTGCTGGGCGAATCATCGATATCATACGTTATCGTGTTGCTTTGCAAAATCGATCGATATTTCGCTAACAAGTGTATCGATGATTCATTTTCATTCCTTTGTAGAGAAAAATTTGTCGACGCGAACGCGAAAAGTGTTTAATTGTTTGTGAAAAAGAAACGAGATATATATATTTATTTTTTTCAATCATACAATACAATCAAAAACTATGCGCATCAACGCAAAGCTGCATTTGCCTACTGTATGCAAGTAAGCAATTTGGAACAGACGAATTTTTGCCAACAAGCTGCAATATTGTTTGCAGCAGCAGCAGCAGCGTAAAAAACGCTATATACAGAAGGGAAAGCTAGCACCAAAATGGATAATGGCGATCAGGAGGCCGGGTTTCGGCTGGGACCCATAAAAGAAGAGGTCAAACCGGATATTTCACAGTTAAATGATAGCAACAACAGCAGCTTTTCACCAAAGGCTGAAAGTCCCGGGCCCTTTTTGCAAGCAATGAGCATGGCTTCAATGTCTTCGGTGGCGTCGGCAAATAATAACCAGAACCAGTTGTCACAGGCACCTGCCGCCCAACAATATCCGCCAAATCATCCATTAAGTGGCTCCAAGCATCTATGTTCGATCTGTGGTGACCGCGCCAGTGGCAAACATTATGGCGTATATAGCTGTGAGGGTTGCAAGGGCTTTTTCAAGCGCACCGTACGTAAAGATCTCACCTATGCGTGCCGCGAGAATCGCAACTGCATCATTGACAAGCGTCAGCGTAATCGCTGTCAGTACTGCCGCTATCAAAAGTGCTTGTCATGCGGCATGAAACGCGAAGCGGTACAAGAGGAGCGTCAGCGCGGCGCACGTGCAGCTACTGGCCGACTTGGTGGCTCAAGTGGTGGCAGCACTGTTACTGGCAGCGGCGGCGGCGGCGTTGGCGGCGGCAGCAACAGCGGAGCGGATGACTTTTTGCCAAACAGCATGTCCCGCGATTTTACTATCGAGCGGCTGCTTGAGGCTGAACATCGTGCGGAGGCACATAGCGGCGATAGAGCGCTGGCCTTTTTGCGCGTTGGCCCCAACTCAACAGTGCAACCGGACTACAAGGGTGCGGTCTCAGCGCTCTGTCAAGTGGTCAATAAACAGCTCTATCAGATGGTAGAATATGCACGCCTGATGCCACATTTTGCGCAGCTGCCGCTGGATGATCAGGTTATACTACTGAAGGCTGCCTGGAATGAGCTGCTTATTGCCAATGTGGCATGGTGCAGCATTGTTTCGTTAGATGATGCCATGCCTGGGCTGGGACATGATGGCGCCTTTGAGCGACGTTCGCCCATACTGCAGCCGCAGCAGCTATTTCTCAATCAGAGTTTCTCATACCATCGCAATAGCGCCATCAAAGCGGGCGTTTCGACGATCTTTGATCGCATACTATCCGAACTCAGTGTAAAAATGAAGCGTCTAAGTCTGGATCGCCGCGAGCTGTCGTGCCTGAAGGCGATTATACTCTACAATCCCGATATACGCGGTATTAAAAATCGTGCTGACATTGAGCTATGCCGGGAAAAAGTGTATGCCTGCCTGGATGAACACTGCCGTCTAGAACATCCGGGCGATGATGGGCGCTTTGCGCAATTGCTGTTACGTTTGCCTGCACTGCGCTCCATAAGCCTAAAGTGTTTGGATCATTTGTTTTTCTTCCGTATCATAAGCGAGCGACCGCTCGAAGAGCTGTTTATTGAACAATTGGAATCCCAGCCGCCAGCGGCCTTGGCGCTGAAGCCCGAATAAGCTGAAATATATATATATATAAATAGATATGAATATGAAAATCGAACAATGACATGTTTGATTGTTTCATTGTGATTGAGTTTACACACACATATATGCATTTCTTCCTTTTCCTACTATATATATATATATATATATATATTATTTTTTTTTTGTTTAAACATTAATATGAAAAATACGAAAAGTGTATGTAATATTTTTATTTGTTTGTTCCTTAAGATTCCTTAACGTTTATCGCTATGTAAACGAAAAAAAAGCCCACTAGAATTATATGCATAAATGCATAAAAGCAAATTGTTGTTTTATTTTTACACAATTTAGAGATATTAATCCGAAAGATTAGAACTGGTAAAACCATAAATACTTAAATACACTTGTTTATTAATTGTACACAAGACGACTTACAAACACAACATATACTATGCTGTGCACATAAATATAGCTACGTAAGTTATATATATATGTATGTATATATATATATACATACATGCTATATGCAAAAATGTGTATATTTTTTCAGTTTTATTAAATTTATGATTTTGTGTCTAAAAACATATTTAAAAATATGGTACATGAACACACACATATAGAAGCAGCAAAACTAAAAATAAATGTTTTTTTTTTTGGTTTTAAAAAAAGCAAAATACAACAAAAATGTTGCTGACGACGCACATTATAAACCAAAAATAAAACGTTTCTGTACATTCTTATGTATAGGTGCACATGTGTACATAGTTGCTTAAGTTGGTGGCACTTTTTGAGCCAACATCACTGCCATGGAATACACTATAAGCGCACATCTAGACCTTGCCAATTGCTGCAACGTAACTATAGTGTATACGAAGTCGCTGCTCTGACACATGCAATTTGTCTTAAGCGCCAAGTGCTTGACATTTGACTTGCAAATATTTAACAACATGATACACTATAAGTTAGAGTATGCAAAATATTTTGTTGCAGCATATCAGAAATTCGAAAGCATGCCAATAAAACTCATGTGTCCCATTTTAACCTATATGTATTGGAAAAGAGTTTTCGTAGCAAAATTAACAATTTGCTATTTTTATAGATATGCGGGGGTGTTAGGCCGACTTGCTGACTGGCTGGCTAACTGTATGATTGACTGCATTGACGGACTGTCGCACTGTCGGACGGACTTGACTCTGTTGCCGCCACTCACTCGCTCTCGAACAAGTGTGTGTTTTTTTTCTATACATTTATAGAATGTAAGTACTTGTTGTCTCTCAGCTCAGAATATGGCATTTATTTTTTTACGCCTAACAACTCGAAATTATACCACTGTCATGGCGCTGAGGCTATAAGACACAAAACGTCAATTGAATATTGTCAATTGGCAATTGGCCACAACTCTGGATATATGTATTTGTGGCCAAAGTTGTCTCAACCATATGTTTGTGTGTGTTTATACATACATACATATAGATATGTATGTATTTCGATTCACTTGCGTTTTCGCTGGGCTTTCTATGCTCTTGAAACCCAGTTGGAATTTGGCAGCATGAAAAACGTTACTTACAAGTTGCAAGTTTTTCTTGACGATTTTAGTAAGAGCGCAAAATTTCGGGTAAACTTGTTTCTTAATCTCTTGTTGTTCGAAGAGCTTGGAATTTTGTCAGAAGGCGATTACGCCTACGGAATACGACCTTGACCTTTTTTATACACTGTACACAAAGTATAAAAGCGTATTATTGGCTATAGAGGCGTGGCAGACCATATGTTCCATGGGCAAAAATGATCAGGATGATTGTAACGTGTTTCTCAGAGACTATAAGAGTTAGAGCCAAAAAAAAGGTGCATTTAACCGGCATAGAGCAAGTTTATCGCTTCATGTCGACATCTCAGCCCTTTCCGCCGTGACAGATTTTCGCGGTTTACAGCCGCTCTGTTGAATCTTTCAACTCGAAACTCGACAGAGTTGTGCGCTGTGCTTATGTGCATCTACTTTATAGAAATTATCAAAATCGGATAAATATCTCAAAAGTTATAGTCAAAAATATGCTGAATTTTATCACCCTCTCCGCCTATAAGCTGCTCCAAATTTCCACTACATGTAGATATGGATACATGTGTACATACAAATTACATTGTACACACAAACGTTGTTTTTCATTTTTTTACACTATGATAGAAAGGCAAATAGAAGTATGGACATTGTAGTTCCATTCTACATTTAGTCTTTTTGCACTCAGCAAGAAAAAATGTTAATTCTTAAAATTAAAAATTTCCTTTTGCTTAAAGTGTGTTTAGCATGTGTGTTCCGAAGATGATAGTAAGCAAGCTTCTTTTTTTTACTCCAGTAGCAAGCTAAAAGGTAGGGATACATGCAAACTTCCCTTCTTCAAAAAGTATCTTAGCATGCAAACAACATGCTTTTTCTACTACTGAAATATATATTTCGCACATGGAAACACTTATTAAACAAGGTTTTTTAGTATATTAGTGAGATTGAGCGTTGATATAAGTGGCAGGGAAGCTGCATTACTAGAAAATATTAATTTATTAATCACACAAATACTATTGCAGAGTAAACGTTCGTGAACAGTAAACAATGCATGTAAAGAAATCTAGAAAATTTGTTATTTTTGGTATTTATTTTACCTACGATTTGTCAAAATATATGAATAACACTTATATTCTGCACTTTTTATGAAAATTCTCTACACAATGATATAAGTTTCAGCCATATTTGTTTTCATATAATTGGTGAAAAAGGGGTCCACACATTTTTCCTTAGCTTACTTATATAATAGTTTAGACACGTAAGTGTTTTTATGGCTAAAATAATTTGCTTTCTTAACTCAATCATTAACTCACTGCTGTGTTTTACTTTCATAATTAAAAAGTATGACTTTTTATGAGCAGCTGAGTTTCAGGCTTTGTCACTTTTTGTTAAACTTCATCAATTGATTCGTCACTTTTAATAACAGTAATTAGTGTATGCGTCACATTTCATTTAAAACAACGTTTTGCTTTTTGAATTCGATTTACTGTACTTTCAGCTTAAAAACTAAAATTTTCTTACTAATTGGGACAGTCCGGGTTTTCTTGTTAGCTTTGGGAGCAGCTATTTTTAAACTAAATACTCACATACATAAATGCATTAATAGTATAATGGTTTTGTTCGTATTCCGGTAATTGCCAATTCCCATTAGTTTCATTATACGATTCGGCTTCAATAATTCGCTTAATAAATAAACGATTATTTACAGTTCTCTTAATTCGAATGATTCGAGTCGAAGATGAAAGCATTCCTGATAATACTGTTTTATATAGTAACATATTAAGAACTGCCTGAACTGGAGATGAGCTGCTGCGAAAGACTTTTGTGGGTGTGATAGGATGTTCATACATCTAAAGCTGACATGTACATCCGTCGACTGCTCACACCGACCTGACCGAAGTCTTAAAAGAAGCCTGGACTCACTGATTCCAAGTATCGAAAAGCAGCATTGTAGCAGTTTCATGTCGCTTTTTTTAACCCTAGAACGTCATGCTTCGTCAAAATGACTACGCTCTCCATATGACGTTAGAGTACAAAAAAAAAGGATGACGTTCCAGGGTTAAAAAGGCTAAACTTTGGCCAGAACCATCTGAAGGCAAGGATAGCTCCACCGCCGGTATCTCGAACTCATAAGGTGCTAATAATAATAATAATGTTATTGGGGAGTATTGCACGGCGATCTTTAAGTTCTATTCTATTTCCAAACGAAGCCGCGTCGCACATCCAGTTCCTGTATTTGACTAGGAGCGACATCCTTCATCTCGCCAGTGCTTCACAAGCAGCAAGCATGTGCTGCGAGGATTTCTCTTAAAGAGCTGGTGATTCCCAGTTTGTTCAGACGGCCCTTCAGCCGGCAGTGTTCAGTAAGCAGACCTCTCAGAATTCTATCCTTATTTTGATAGTTTCTGGAAACTATTTAAGTTATAGGAGTCGTGGAAATGTTAGGCCTGTCTGAGGCACTGATCCAGTTCGTGATTATTGCACATCTTTGCTCTGCTCTTAGTGGTTACTTAAAGTTGTGTCTTCCAACGACACGAAAAGTCTTTGACGTAATCCGGTAACGGGTTGTTATGGCCAGTTAAGAAAAAGAAGAAGGTCCAGTTTGATTCGCGTTTCCCGAACACGTTTGGAGTTTATATAGACTGCCTAATAGTTTGTACATCGGCCTATGGCGCAAACCTCAGTCTGTTACCCAAGGATTCAGATAAATGAGCCCGCGACTCCTAGTCCAAACATTAGCGACCCTTTTAATAGGACGTTGTGTAGGCTCTCCGGTTCAAGGTTCAGGGTTGTTAGTGCAAAATATAAGTTAATAAGAGTAAGTACTATTCGTCAAACCTCAAATATATCGTGATATTCGAGATTGAAAATGGTTTTTAGCCAAAAGATGAGCATAAGCTGAAGTTTTTTCGATTATGTTGAAATCTGAACCGCTTCCGCCCTTTTTATGCAGTCTAAGAACTATTTTCTTATTAACAAGTTTGCTAGCGATATTGTTGAGGTTTGAAAGATATACAGAAAAGGATTTCATATTTAGAAGAAGAGGCGATCGTACAGATAGACGGAGAATTTGATCAAATTAATTCATCTAATCGATACTTTCACGCCTTGGCTGCAGGGTAAAAAGGCAACTTTTTTTGTTGATGATTTTTTATCTTTTTCCAAACATTGTTGTATTTTTGTATAAAATATTAAATATTATTTACTGAACCTACCACCTTAAAATACAGAAAATTTTTGTTTAAATAAATATATTTATGTTAATATAATAATAATATATAATAACTAAAATAGGTATCCTATTAACTTGAACGAAGTCCATCTCGCTGCAGCACCTTCTTAAGTCGCTTTGGCATCAAGCCTACTAGCTTTTTTTGTTTCTTTTGCCGTAATTTTGCCCTAATCTTTCACAATCTTCTCCTTTAGCATTTTTTTGGACGTCATCGTGTGTTGCCGGATCCTGCGATTAGTTCCCACAAATGCTCTATCGGGTTGAGATCTGGAGATTGGTGTGGTGAATTTAGTTTTTTTTTCCACGTTGTACAGTAGCCAGAGCCTCGAAATATGCGCCGTATGCTTCGGGTCATTGTCTTTTTGGAACCAGAAATCGTTCTCTAAGTTGTAGCCTATGTGATTTTTTGCTGACTCAATAAATGTAAATTTTCCGACACCGTAAGCTGTCATACATCCCTAAACTTTAACGCAGCCTTCTCTATGCAATATAGTTGGTATTAAATGATCTTAATTCACTGCTCAATTCTTTCTTTCCCTTTGTTTTGTAAATCTAAAGTTTACTCTAAATAGGGAAAATCACTTTGCCCCAAAACTCTGGCGGCTTACATAATTGCGAAATCCTTACGCTTCTGCTAATTAGCCGTGGATATTAGACGCTTGTTAAAGGCTAAATGGCTATAATAGTCAGCTTCCTTTAAAATTATTCTTATCATCGCATATTGTTTTAGCAAAGCGTTCCGTAACCTTCAACAACATGTCTAGTCCACAACCTTTTCAGAACGGCGCTTCCACTTGAGACTAGCAATAAAAATTCAGATTTTTTCCGCCTGTGACCCCAAAAAATAAAAAAATTATCATTTGTTAGTTTGTAGCTAATTAGGTCGAAACCAGTGTTAACCAAAAAAAAAAAATTCCCCACATTTTGTGTCCAGAAATTTATTTGCCTGTTGGAGGGTTAACTTTATTTTCAATAAAAATATTGGAATGCCATTAATTTCTTCCATGAAGATGGATGTAGATGCTTTGAGGGGTAGGTGCGTAATAACGGTAACTGTGCTACGGGGGTAGGGCGGATGATTCGGAAAAAGGTTTAACTTTAAGACTTTGTGTACAAGGTATAATTATTCATATCGGGTAAGAACTTTAGAGGATATAGCTAATAATGTGCCAATTTTAGGCCTCCTCTCCTATGAACTGTAACAGAATTTCTCATTTTACAGAAATGTTAAAGTTAACATTTATGTTAACCAAATGTGGTACGTTAGGCTTATAAACCAAACAATTTTGACCTTTTTCCGCAGCATCGCCCCCTAGTACAGTTACAGTTATTACGCCCAAACTCTTCAACGCATCAATACAAAAATTTGCATGAAATTTGATTTTTATGGAAAACATGGGTACAGGGTATCCGACTGTCGGTCACCGTCCAGATTGTTTGCATAAATTTTTTTAGTCTTCTTCTTTTTAACTGGTCATAACAACCCGTTACCGTATTACGGCCTGATGTATTTCTATTTTCTCGAAAGAACACAGTGTCATTGTTAGTCGTCTCATATGACAAGGTATGACTGGTAGCCAATCTAGATTTTCTAGTTGGCAACACTGGGTGGTGTCCCGACGGTCTGCATTTGTTTAACAACAAAGCGTTCCGCAAGGTCCTAATGGGCAGTTAGCTGCCATACACATGTACCGTTTGTATGTATGTATGTGTGTGTGTGTGTAACTATGTATACATACATACAACCCTCAGCACGCACAACATTACAAACAGGCAAAGAAACAAACGTATGATATTGTCTCGTCTTTTGGGCCGTCTCTGCTCTTTCTTGGCGCAACGGTAATCGTTGTTGGCCGAAATTATACTTTCTTCTGCCACCCACTCCCACTGGCTGTGCTTGTGTGCGTGTGTGTGTGTGTGTGTGTGTGTGTGTGTGTGTGTGTGCTTTTTTCGTTATTGTTGTTGTTGCTGCTGCTGCTGCTGCTTCGATCTTCGTCTCTCTCGTCTATACATATGCGATTGGACGTCGTCGCGCTGCCAGCAGCTGCTGCCCGTACACAGTGGATCTGTTCTTCATCGTGCTGCTGCTGCTGCTGCCGCTGCCGCCGACGTCGCTGCTGCTGCACAGTTTTCTTCTACTGCCACTTCTGGGTCGCATGTACGATATTCAGCTTTTGCTGGCGCGACATCAGTTTTGAGTTGGCTATCAACGCGAGCGGGTCTTTCTCTGTGCAAGCGACAAACGTAGATATCCATTTGTTTTAAATATTGTTTTTTGTGTGTTTTCCTACATATATACATATATATATATACATTTTTTTTGTATTTTTTTTCGTTGAAAATTATAAAAAAAAGAGCTTTTCAAACACGCATACATATAGATATGTTGAGAACATATATACATATATAAAATCGAAATATGTATATAGCACATACGTTTTGCGTTTTTTTTTTTTTTTTATTCGCCTGCTGAACGGGCGCATTTTTCAATTTATTTCAAATATTTACTACATGCGTTGACGTTGACGCCGAAAATAAAATATCAAAACATACTATTTTTAAACCAAACGAAGAAGCAGAAAAACTAAAAAAAAAAAAAAAAAAGCTAGCAAGCAAGCAAACCCAAATATAATAAAGCTGCAAATTAACGTGTTATACAACTTATTTTTTTTTTATTTTCCTGAGCTCGGAACAGCGTTACAGTTAATTTTCAAATTTCAAATGTTAACAGTGTTTAACTGTCAAATAACGCGCCATTTTGCACAGTTTTTGAAACTAATTTTGCGCTGCTCTCTTCTTCTTTTTTTTTTTTTTCTTTCAATATTGCAGATTAATTTTTAAGGATATACTGCGAACGAAACTGTTTTTTTTTTTTGTTTTTTGTGGGTTTTTTGCCTACAAAATATAAACGCAAACAAAATTAACTTAACTTAATAGTCTTTTATGATAATATATATATGATTTAAAATTTGCAACACGTTTATAATTTGCCAAAACCAAATTTACTTTCCAACAAAAAATCCAAAAAAAAAAAACTCACAACAACAACAACAACAAACGTTCAAACGACGCAGCCCCAAAAAATTCTCTGTTGCCCATCAATAGAACAGCGCCTTCTAATACAATAAAATAGTGAACCACCAATAACAGCCACAAAATGATGATGGAGAACGGTCTCTCCATGGAGTACGGCGATGGCTATATGGAACAGGAGGAGGAATGGGAGCGAGAGGGACTACTCGACCCTGCGTGGGAGAAGCAACAGAAGAAGGTAGGTGCAAAAAAAAAAAAAAAAAAAAGAAAAAAACTTCAAAACTCTTGATTATTCTACGGAACAACATGTTGCTCCAAATAGCTCTAAACTAGCTGCGCTGCTGTGCCGTTAAAAAGTCTCTATACACACACAAACACACATACGCACAGTGGTCCATACGCATGCATGAAATATGTATTGTATGTGATATATATGCCTGTATAGCAAAACTCAAGCTATATTTTTCGATTATGTTTCAATATTTGTGTGAGAGCCAAAAAAAAAAATAGAATTATTTGAAGAAAAAAAGCTCAACGCATTTTAAAAATAGATTATTTCATGGTTCTTCGAAATGTTTCGAATATGTTGTACGAATTTCAGTAAAAATGCCGCGTTTTGAAATGTTCTGAAACGCAACGACAGCTAAGCAGTTAGACAGTACACTCTTAAGAGCCACAGAACTTTGGCTTTTGAAACCCTTTGCTGCACTTTTTTTTTCCAACTTCTACTTCTGCATTTTGGCTGACCCAATTTACTAGAGCTTCAATGTAATACAAGGCCAAAAACAGCTGCAATATGACAGTAGCTTAGGTTTGTGTGACTCTAGAATACCGGCATATACCGGTTGTACTACGCCATATTAGATATGAACTACCGTATGTGCTACAAGTTTTACCTTGACAACTAGTTGCAAACATTTTATAATCAAACAAAGCAATTACAAGCTACATGCAGCGCACTATTTACAGCTACCGAAGTTACAAGAGCAACATTAGTAATTAGTTGACAGATAGCTGGGAATGTGTGTGTGATTGGACGCATCAAAAGTGAATGATCTATAAGCCACTGGAAGCACTTCGAAATAGCAACTACTTATAGATGTGGTTTCTGTAGCACATATATATGACAGCTCATTTTAGAATTTGTTAAACATTTAGTGCAAGGCCAAGTTTTTGACACTACACAGAAGAGTTGCCGCCGCCGACGCCGCGTTAATGACAATTTAAAATAGCCAAAATGTAGCCAACAACAACTGCACACAGTCGCAGCATAATCAAAATTCCACTTGCCACTTGGAGAGTGTACGTACGTCCATCTATCCGGCCATCCGTCCGTCCATCCGTCCGTCCATCAGTCCTTCCGTCGTGTCTGTTTGTTTATTAGCATGACACATTGAGGCAGCATGCATGTAATATGCGATTTTTTCTTTATATATAGACTATATTTCGTAATTGCTGGCCACCTTTACAAGTTGACGAAATATATTTAGAGCTACAGCAATCATTAAATTTTGTTTACAACCGACACAACAAAATTCCGTATTTTAATTATACATATTTACATAGTATACGAAAGAAATGTATCATCTTAAATGAATGAATCTGAATGTGTAGCTAAATATATACATATAGACAGCGCTGTACCTATTAATTGTAGCTGTTTTAGTTAAACAAAACAGTTGTTAGAGTATTTGAAAATTAATGTGTTTGGCTTTGGATTGTGATTCAATTATGCGTCATCAGCTAGAGTTTTAGACTTTAGGTGATGATTGCCAACACCCAGAATGCTAATCAACTGTAAAAATAGTGTACACAACAACAACATTTGTTGGCGTTCATGTGCAATGGACTAAAAGTACTTTGTAGCACAGTGTACAATACAAATTTGACTTTTTTGTTTAACGGCTCTAAATTCAAACTTAACGCTTCATTCGTTGTACGTTAAAACGGTAAACGGTAAACGGCAAACTTACGGCCGTATTGGCAGCATTGTACGCGTGCGAAAGAGTCCATGCTACGAGCGCCTCTCAAATTACATTCAGCCAAAAATGGTGTGCAAGAGCGAGTGCGCCGACAAAAAACAAAAACAAAAACAAAAATGAAATTAAAAGAAAAGCTTTTTCAAAAGCTTTTTGCGCGCTCACTAACAAAAAGCGCAACGTTATTTTTTGCGCATGCGTCTTGCTCAATTAGTTAGCAAATGCCGTGCGCTGATTGGTTAAACTACAATCGATACAAATGATCGCGTTAAACGGTTACGCGAGTTCATAACGGTACTCAAAGCTTTCAGAGAGACACGCACACAGGATGGCACAAACAAAGCTCAATTAGTTAGCAAATGCCGTGCGCTGATTGGTTAAACAACAATCGATACAAATGATGGCGTAAAACGGTTACGCGCGTTAATAACGGTACCCAAAGCTTTCAGAGAGACACGCACACAGGATGGCACAAACAAAGCTCTATTGTTGAGCTTAGTATTTGAGCGGTTTTCGGTAGACGCACTTAAAAGCTATAAGCGCGCATATAGCGAGATTTGCATTAACTGTTGAATTTCTTGTTGCTTTCTAATGCGCAGTATTTAAGCGTGTGTGTGTGTATGTGTGTGTGTGTGCGTTCTAAACGCCGACTGCAACTGGCTAACAACTGTTGTTGTTGCTGTTGTTAGGCCGCATTGGTAGAACCGGCATCACCGTTGCTTCGCTGCCGCTGCCGCTGCTCATTGTCTTATGCAGCAACGCAGCATCATCAGTATAACTGTAACTGCTAATAAAGCGTTGCCCCATTTTCTTCAATATATATAACATGTTGCGACAACAGTGTGACAGTCGCTGCGGCTGCTGCTGCGGCTGCGGCTGCATTGCTGCCACCAGTCTAAACACGTTTCGTACATTGTTGCAACAAGAGCCAGACACAGACCAAGCCAACATCACATAGACAATTCCAATCCCAAATCTTTATAGCGGTGCTTGATTGTACTATATACAGTAAAATGCTTTCCTTTTCATTTTCTTTAAGCTCCAACTGCTGTCTAGTTGTAGTTTATTGCCATACAATAGCAATTATTGCTAGGTTCAACTTCAAACTATGATAATAAACACTGTTCCCCAAAACTTACGGCCACATTTTTGTTTCGAAAACGCGACTACATGCAACACACACACTCACACACACACACACACACACTTGCAGCGGCTTAAAAAAGTGCAAAAACTGGTTTACATACATGCATACAAAGTGTTTACTGGTTTTCTCCTTGTTCTTGTTGTCCTAATTCGGTAAAAATAACTGCAAATGCGAGACGCCAGAGCGCAGCAGCCAACAGCCGCCTTACGGCGTGCGCTGCTGCGTCCAACTACAAAGTAGTAAGGGAATTCCCCAATAACTCTTTGATATATGAGGTGGGCCTAATGTGCAAGCATGAGTTTTGTTATGTTTGAAATGTGACGACAGCGCGCTATGTAAGTGCATTTACATAGGTCTAATGTGCAATATTGAGTTCAACACACTTCTATATTTATTTACTTTTACTTAACCAACTTTTTGTTGTTGTTTTGTTTTCTTTGCACTACACAGACCTTTACCGCTTGGTGTAATAGCCATTTACGCAAAGCTGGTACTGCCATCGATAACATCGAGGAGGACTTTCGCAATGGCTTAAAACTGATGCTGCTGCTGGAGGTGATCTCAGGCGAGACATTGCCCAAGCCAGATCGCGGCAAGATGCGTTTCCACAAAATTGCCAATGTGAACAAGGCGCTGGATTTCATAGCATCGAAGGGTGTACATCTAGTATCGATTGGTGCTGAGGAAATTGTTGATGGCAATCTTAAAATGACATTGGGCATGATTTGGACCATTATCTTGCGCTTTGCCATACAGGATATTTCCGTTGAAGAGATGACCGCCAAGGAGGGTCTGTTGTTGTGGTGCCAGCGCAAGACAGCGCCGTACAAGAATGTCAATGTACAAAACTTCCATCTGTCGTTTAAGGTGAGCTAAGTTTTTCTTTATATAAAAATATACATATATAACTGTTTGATGTTTAACCTTACAGGATGGTTTGGCCTTCTGCGCACTCATTCATCGTCATCGTCCAGACTTGATCGACTATGCCAAGCTTTCCAAAGACAATCCATTGGAGAATCTCAACACTGCCTTCGATGTTGCTGAGAAATACCTTGATATTCCTCGGATGTTGGATCCTGATGGTACGTATGCTAGTTGCCCCATAACGCAACGTTACTAGTTTTTTTTGATTTAGTGCCTAAGTTAAGATCTCAATACAAACGTCTTGGTTTTTTAAATTTTATACACAAAAATTAAACAATCAACAACGATAACAACACACAGATTTAATCAACACTCCGAAACCGGATGAACGTGCCATTATGACTTACGTCTCCTGCTACTATCACGCCTTCCAGGGAGCTCAACAGGTTGGAAATGTGACGCATGTACCCGAACCCACAAGACAATACACCTACGTCCCGAATAATTACAATGTGACTAAACTTCACAACAATACATTTAAATATTATATATTCCATTTCTTGTTCTATATTGCAGTTTGTTTTTTGGAAAATTGAGCAAAAAAAAAAAAAAAAAAAATTCCCAAAAAATATTTGCCTCCAAAAAATGTTAAATGCTATGTGTTGCACATACATACATACGCATATATATATGTATTTGTCTTGGCCTTGCTTCTGCGCGCTTTTTATGTATCAAAAAAAAAAAAATCACACCAAAAATTTTGCAGTTACACAACAACTGCCAAAAGTTTATATACTAAACGTGCTATATACTAATGTTAAAAGACTTGAAACAAGTCCAAACCTCTGCTGGTTGGAAATCTTATGAGCTATTCTATGACATGTGGGTACTCCGAAATACCAAAAATTAGTCGTTTATTAAACGATTTGCCGTTGCACTTGCCTATAACTAGGCACTTATACCTATGAATATTCACTCACATATATATAAAAGTTACTAACTTGCTTGAACACAAAGAGGTTTAGCCTTAAACATTTGCCCCCGAACAGTAACTAGTGCATGTGCTGCAGTGTGACCAGCTACTTTAATCATGTATCTAATTGGTATTACTAAGTGTGTGTTGTACTTACTACGTACCGCTGTATAAGTATAGAAATCAGGGTTTGGCAAGCCAACTTTGTTGCCACTGAAGCTGCCGAACCCTGATTTCACAATAAATATACTATTATATAAATTGGATTGCTTAAAATTACTGATACTGTTATGCCTGTAAAATCTAACCAAAAACAATTTATATATATTTGTGTTTCGTTGATTTATATTTTTATTCTATCCTGCTCATCAAATGCCATTAACACCAACCAACCAACAACAACAACAATGCTACGCTGCTACAACAACAACAACAACAATACAACGACTGTTATACCTACAATAACGCCATCGATCATCGATCACCGATCATACAGATTTGCAGAATACTGCATTACCCGATGAACGTGCGGTTATGACCTATGTGTCATCGTATTACCACTGTTTCAGTGGTGCTCAAAAGGTCTGTTATGCACACACACACACATACACACCTACACAAACACCCACACACACACACCCACACACACACACCCACCCAATACATATCTGTCCTTCTAAAACCAAAAAGTATTGCACAATTTATGATTGTCTGGCACTTTTCTATAAATACACACATAGTATGTTTTTTTTTTTTGTTTATGTTTCGTATACTTTTTGAACAGGCAGTTCATAAACTGGCTGTATTTATTATGCTATCGGTTCTATCACATAGGTTTTGAGTTCGCTTTTCATTGCCGGCAACGATTTGCTGCACAAACACTTTTCCGTCTTTGGACTGCATTTTACAGCATTCAATTTCCTTGCGTCTGAAACATGGAAGTCATTTGTTGAGTCACTCCCACCCACACTGTGGTATAGAGTTATAGTTCGGAATCTATTCCAACTTCTTTGAAGCTTATTTTGGATATCAAGATTGCCTTGAGTAATATAGAGTGATAGTTCCTACAAATGTTCCTATCGGGCGCGAACGCTGGCATGGGTTTCGCGAACTTGGTATTCCGAATCTATTCAAACTTCTTTGAAGCTTAATTTGTATATCAAGAATGCCTTGAGTGATATAGAGTGATAGTTCTTTCAAAAGCTCCTACCGGGCGCGAACGCTGGCATGGGTTTCGCGAACTTGGTGTTCCGAATCTGGATCTTGGATATCAAGAATGCTTCAGAAGTAAAACATAAATAAATCAAAGCATATCCTTATTACAGTATAAACTTTCTTCAATTGTCTTATAAAATGAGTTTTATAGCTTTACAAATAAAGAGAAGTTACAAATATTTTTGAAATATTCAATGTCTTTAATACAGTGCATATGCATATTTTTGAAGACTACACTGCGAAAAACTAGAAACTATACTGCGCATTTCAAAACTTGGTGTTTACAAAAAGAATCCTTATTCCTGCTCTTTGAGATCTGTTAATGGCCTAAAGATTTGGCTAAACATTAAAAAATAAATTTAAAAAAGTGAATTTTTAAAAAAAAAATTTTTTAAATTTCATATTTGGAAAAAAATAAATTACAAATGCGTTCCAAAAGTTCGAAAATCGAACGACTTTTCAATCATTTTTTTTTGTAAACAAAAATTGACGTATTTCTTTTCGAAAATGTTAAAAAATGCCAATTCGATAAGCGTCAAACTAAGTGTCAAGTCAAGGTCGACCAAATATAGAAAATCTTTGCCTTAAGTTTCTTTTGAAATGAACATTTCGTGAGCTTTTATGAAAGGGGCTTTCCATAAATGACGTCACCAGTAAAAAGTTTCATCAAATTGCTCCGCAACAAATTCGATTTCTGGCAGAGCCCTGAATATGATAAGTTTAATAACGCATAATCGTTGATATACCAGAAATCAACTGAATTTCAAGCAACCGTCAAAGTGTCAAAAGTATGTTTTGCGAAAGTTTTTTCAAGACCCAACGACTGGGAGTTAAAGCAAACCCGTCGATAGTTTTCTGGCACTCCCCATGGGCAGTTTTAAACAATCGAAAATAACTTGGAACTTGCATCAAACATGCTCAAAATGTTTAGAATGTTGACGGATATACGATATAGCGAAATCTGTGTCGTCGAAAACATAACTTAACACCATCACATACAATATTTTAACCTAAACACTTTTGAAAAGCTTCATTTCATCGCGAAAATGTTTCAAAAACTACTTTTGATGTTTTTGAAAAGTAAAATAATGTCCAGAGAAGTAGTTCATCCTAAACACAAGAAAAACAGCTGATTCAAGTGCAGCTAAGAAACACCTAAACATGGCATAAAACGTCTTTGGTTACACTGCTCTATAGATAGACGCTATAACAGGGATCGGCAGCGCTAGCAGAGACGCAACGCTGCTGTCGCTGCCGATCACTGCACTATGAGCCTAATTGTATGCGTTGCAACAGTCCTTGAATTGATCTATGCCACAAATGAACTAATATGCATTCGTGCAACATGCTTATGTTTGATCATTTTTGTTTGTTATTGTTTATTTTGTTTGTTTTTTGTTTTTACTGTTATGTTTTGTGCCTGTTGCATTTGAATTCTGAGTTGGTTTTGTTGTGTCATGTCTCTACACTCAAACTCAGATGTTACATATTATTTTTTTGTACCTCTACCATAAATACACAATAAACTAATGTTACTTCATACTTTGCAAATCGACAGGCGGAAACGGCAGCTAACCGTATTTGTAAAGTGCTCAAGGTCAACCAGGAAAATGAGCGTCTTATGGAGGAGTATGAGCGTCTCGCTAGCGATGTAAGTGTTTTTTTTTTTTATACTCTATATGTGCCTAAACTTAATACTAATTGCCGTTTTGTTTGGCTGTTCATAGCTGCTGGAATGGATACGCCGCACGATGCCATGGCTGAACTCACGTCAGGCTGATAACTCGCTGGCTGGTGTACAGAAGAAGCTTGAGGAGTATCGCACATACCGTCGCAAGCACAAGCCACCACGTGTTGAGCAGAAAGCAAAACTCGAAACCAACTTTAATACCCTGCAGACCAAGTTGCGTCTTTCAAACCGTCCAGCGTATTTGCCAACCGAGGGTAAAACCGTTGCTGATATTTCTAATTCCTGGAAGGGCTTGGAGCTGGCTGAAAAGGCTTTTGAGGAATGGCTTTTGGCTGAAACCATGCGCCTTGAGCGTCTCGAACATTTGGCGCAGAAGTTTAAGCATAAGGTGAGTAGTCAGCTGCATCATACATAGAGTCTAATTCATACCAATTGAATGCAGGCCGATGCACATGAGGACTGGACACGTGGCAAAGAAGAGATGCTACAGTCCCAAGACTTCCGTCAATGCAAGCTAAACGAGCTGAAGGCGCTGAAAAAGAAGCACGAAGCCTTTGAGTCTGACTTGGCTGCTCATCAGGATCGCGTCGAGCAAATTGCCGCCATTGCCCAAGAATTAAAGTAAGTTCGCAACAAATGCTTTATAGTAACAATATGTTATGTTTACATAATATGTCTTGTGCTTGCTCTATTTGCTACGCTGATGCGCTGCTTCTGGCATGATACCAGTGTGAGGTTAGGTTGTATGCACAAATCAAATGCTAATTGTTTGGTTTTGCTCATTACGTCATAATATCATGTCGTCATAACAGAACATCACTTGTGTTTTAGCTCGCATATAAAAGTATATTTTTGTATCTGGACTTAATGTTTTACTTTGTTGTGTTCTACTTCTAAAGCACTCTTGAGTACCACGACTGTGTATCGGTGAATACACGCTGTCAACGAATCTGCGATCAATGGGATCGTCTGGGCGCACTCACTCAACGTCGCCGTACTGCATTAGACGAGGCCGAACGCATTCTAGAGAAGATTGACATACTTCACTTGGAATTTGCCAAACGCGCCGCGCCTTTCAACAACTGGTTAGATGGCACACGTGAGGATCTGGTCGATATGTTCATAGTGCACACTATGGAGGAAATTCAGGGCTTGATACAGGCGCACGATCAATTCAAGGCCACACTCGGCGAGGCCGATAAGGAGTTCAATTTGATTGTTAATCTGGTGCGCGAAGTGGAAACCATTGTTAAGCAGCACCAGATACCCGGTGGCTTGGAGAATCCCTACACCACATTGACCGCACACGATATGACACGCAAGTGGAGCGATGTGCGTCAGCTGGTGCCACAGCGCGATCAGACGCTCGCTAACGAACTGCGCAAGCAGCAGAACAATGAAATGTTGCGTCGCCAATTTGCCGAGAAGGCTAATATTGTGGGCCCCTGGATCGAGCGTCAAATGGATGCTGTAACAGCGATAGGCATGGGCTTGCAGGGCTCGCTGGAGGATCAATTGCATCGCCTCAAGGAGTACGAACAGGCCGTTTATGCGTATAAGCCAAACATTGAGGAATTGGAGAAGATCCATCAAGCTGTGCAAGAGTCAATGGTTTTCGAGAATCGTTATACCAACTATACCATGGAAACTTTGCGCGTTGGCTGGGAGCAGCTGCTCACCTCGATCAATCGCAACATCAACGAGGTTGAAAACCAGATACTGACACGTGACTCAAAGGGCATCAGCCAGGAGCAGTTGAACGAGTTCCGCTCCAGTTTTAATCACTTCGACAAGAATCGCACCGGACGCCTGACACCAGAAGAATTTAAATCATGCCTCGTCTCATTGGGCTATTCAATTGGCAAGGATCGTCAAGGTGAAATGGACTTCCAGCGCATATTGGCCGTTGTAGATCCAAATAACACTGGCTATGTGCACTTTGATGCGTTCCTCGACTTTATGACAAGGGAGAGCACTGACACTGACACTGCCGAGCAAGTGATTGATTCATTCAGAATCCTTGCCGCTGATAAGGTGAGCAACACAAGCGTACACTTAATAGTTTAACATTAAATAACTAACTTTTTAACTATTCCGCAGCCATACATATTGCCCGATGAGTTGCGCCGCGAATTGCCACCAGATCAGGCCGAATACTGCATTCAGCGTATGCCACCATATAAGGGACCCAACGGTGTGCCCGGTGCACTTGATTACATGTCCTTTAGTACAGCTCTATACGGCGAAACCGATTTGTAAAACCCTTGCTCAGAACAAGCAGTAGCCGGATTATATAACAATAAATTTTAATAATAATATTAATAAACATAGATTTATTATACACTCGTAAAAGGTAACTTCAAAATTCAAGAGATAAAATTTTCGAATCTTATGTATGTATCGATATATATGCCGATGTTTCTTGTCCAGTTGTAAACTTGGAAAGTCAAAAAACAACAGTAAAAAGAACTTAAAAAACAAAACAACAAACAAAAATGTAAATCAATATCTTAAAAATTGCTTTTTTGCGCTATGATATCATTTTTATTTATTTTTTTTGCAAAACTTATAATCAAGTCATGTCTTCGGGTCAAATGTAGACAGCGAGAGCGAGCGTAACACAGAGCGAGAGAGAGAGATTGAGAGAGTTAGAGAGATTTATTTAGGGGAACCACCAGACACACACACTTTAAGCTTCACGGATTTTTAGTGCCAGCAATCAGCATAATCATGGCCCCAATGGAATAAGTTTATTTATATGTATTGTACCTATATATTCATCGCAAAATTATTCATATTTATTTTTTGCCAAACACATTTCAGGACTAAAACAATTATGTATGTATAATAAACTGAGGAGTAAAGCTTAACAGTAAACCAAAACTTGTTTGTGATATTGTGTTTATGGGCTCTCTTCAGGAACTAATGTACCAAAAACAGTGGAACTTGAAAACTTCAACTGTATCTTGTATTCGATTAGATTTGGTTCATAGCTGATTTTGTGCATTTGTTGATTTTCTAAAATCATACAATTTTTCGTATTCGGATTCTTTCCATTTTCACATTTCCTTCGCTAATTATATGACGTATTCGAAAAACTTAAACATATGTCAAAAGCAACTCGTATGGAAATTCTATTCGAATACGCTAGACTTTAGTTTACGATTTTGTACATCAATTTGACGTCAATAGTTAGCTATTCCCAAAACCCAACTGTATCACCAAACATGTTAGCTATTCAAGAAGTTGGCCAGAGTCCAATATTGGTAAAGACCCATGAATACCCATTCGCACACACACCATCTCTTCATGGCGGTCTTGTGAAGCTTGAATTGTCCGACAGTAGGACCAAAGATGCGCTCTCATCAACCTGCGCTGGACAGCGGTCATAAACAGACTCCAGACTATCATGAAACGCATCTTTTATCGCTGCGTCCGCCGGCGCATGCGCCCAATTTTTGTCAAATTTTGTCTTGATGCGAATCGTTGACAGCGGACGACAACAAATCCGCACCCAATGTCCCGCCTCGCTGCATGACAGCTGTAGTATGTGGAGCAGTCTGCTTACTTGCAGCAGCCCTACACTCTCCATCGCAACTCCTGGATGGCGGTTATGTCTGAGAGCGTTCGCCGGACATTCTAGTTGCATATCATAGACCTTTACACGTTTGCGCGGCGGGTACTCAACTTGCTGGCTATCCTTTTCCAAGACTTTGTTCTCAACTTTCAGTGGGAGGAGTGCGGGTCCCAAACCCTACGCACAACACTTTTGTAGCCGCGGCTGGCTTTGCTGCGCATATTGACCCACACCGGGTGGCTACTGGGGCAGCTAACCTCATGGACACCACGTGGCGGTTTTGGCAGTTATCAGTTGAACAGCGATCAGAAGCTTTTGCCATAAGACGCTCATGCTTCCCGTGCTCCTTTATGGTGCTGAAGCATGGTCGATGCTCAAGATCTTTGGGACTTCAAGCCCAGTCAAGCGAATTAACATCCAGCGACTCCATTGGCTAGATCAAGTTGTGCGTATGAATCCGGCTTCTACGCTGGAAGGTCCAGGCAGCGCAAAACAGTGCCGCTTGAAGGACTGCTTAACAGTCCATAACCACATAACGGCTAGTTATGGCAATTTAGGAAGAAGAAGAAAGAGTTTACCAGAATTTTCGAAAAAAAACAGTAGGTCATGGAAAATTTGTTTTTGCATTCTCATTTTATACGCTTGTGAATTGCTGTGCAAACAAAATTGAAACTTAAAACATTAGAAGCAAATACAAAATGTCGAATTTCGGGGATTTAAATAAAAATGGACGCGGTTTTAAGGCGCCTCAAATAAACAACCAGCTGAACGCCATGAACATGCAACTGAACCCAATGCCTGCATGGATAAATCCAACGATGCCGCATCCATTTGGATTGCAGGCACCTGCACCATTTACTCAGGGCTTTGAGCAGCACGGTCCAATGCAGCGCGCACATCAGGCTAAAGCGGGCTTTATGCATGCTGCACCCTTTGGTTTCCCAGTCATGCCTAACTTTAACAGTAAGTAGCAGCCTTGGCAAAACCTGACGTCACAAATCTTGAAACTCTCGTTTTATGGCTTAGATATAGGAGCCCATGGCAGCGCTTCATTTAGCCAGAGTAGCGTTATGACCATGTCTGCGGGTCCCGATGGACGCGCCCAGATGTATCAGGCCACTTCCAGCACCACAACTGCACCAGGTGGTGTGCGTGAAACACGCCAGAGCGTGCACGACACAATCACTGGTCTTAAGCAAATGTCGATTGGTCATCATATTGGCGAGCGGGCGCATATTATAGAAAAGGAACAAAACCTGCGCTCCGGCCAGCTTGAGGAGCGAGAGGAGTTTATAAATCTAGATGAAGCGGAAGCCGATCAATTTGATCGCGAATTTATTGCGCGCGCCTCGCACGGCATAATGCCAACTGGACGCGCCAAGCCGGCAGCTAGCGCTTCAAGAGCAGCACCGGCCAACTCGACGGATGATGATGTGTTTGCAGAGCAGCAGCAGCCAGGCTCAGCTGGTGGCCGCGAATTGGTCGCTACAGCTGCTGCAGGCACAGTGCCACAAGTTAACGTCTTGGAACTCAATTTCGATGCTGCGGCCAGTGCGCGTCCAAAACAATATAGTGGTTGGAACGCACCAAGACGACAATTTTAAACACACACACACGCACTCAGATACTCTACACACGACAATTGCACACTTTCAATTCGCAGCTACGGTTTCCCGAGTTTACGTTACGGCACACCTCTGCAGCTGGCTTCTTGGCCTGGTCAACCCAAAAAGCCAGTCCATATTTTTGATAATCTGGTTTTGATTGCTCGATTTTGGTCTAAATGCAAGTGACGTGGCGGCAACGTAAACCTGGAAACTGTGCACTACAAGAACACACACAAAGAGCAAGAATGTATCAGCAGGTATCCTTCAATAAAAAGGTCTGCTCTTTAAAGATGAGTCGAAAAGTTATCCTTTTTTTTTTAATTTTCAAGTCTATCTATACATGCAGCTGGAACGTGCGACCTTTTATAGGGATGGTGCTGCTGACCAGCTAGCGGACGACGCACTCAGGATATGCAAAGCAGACGTAAGCCTGATTTGCGCACAACCGGGAGATACAAATGCGTAATCTCCGGCCAACAATAAATCTGCACCCAAATGTAGTAAATGGCGCAATCTGCTTCCTCGCAGCAGCCTTGCCCTTTCCACCGCATCTCCTGGATGACGGGTAGAGGCACCATCCCTGTTTAGGTTCCGGACATTCCAGGTGCATACCCTCAAGTAACAGTCCTTTAAATATTTGCGTGGGTCGTCAACTTTGGGGGCGTTTCTATCCGAGGCTTTTCTGTCTTTCATTGTCGGGATTCAACCATTTAGAGCCCAGAGAGTGCTTCGCTGCGCACATTAGCGCACTACTCTAACACCGGGTGGCAATTCGCGCAGCTATCCAGGGGCACCACGTGGAGGTTGTGCGTCAACTTGATTAAGGTAGAGACAGGAATCACCCTGGCCATTCTCCAGTGAATGGCGATCAGAAGCTTTACACTGTTCCACCAGAACTCAGGCCAACCCGACGATATTGACAAAGTCAAGCGAATTAATATCCAGCAGCTCCGCTGGCTAGGTCATGTTGTGCGTATGGATGCAGAAGCGACTACGACAAAGTTATTTAATGCGGCTGCTGAAGGAAGGCGCCATGCCTCCGTTGGACCTGCTAGATAGTACACTAGCTAGCCGCGCGCCTTCTGGAGTGCTCTACATCAGGCCGTAACCCGTTAACGGGTTGTTAAGGCCAGTTAAGAAGTATATATAAGAATCCAAACAATCCTTTGACCAACTTTTTATGAAAGCGAGAAGAGATTTCGCTTTATTTTCCTTTATATCGTTATGGATAGCCACTCTGCTAAGAGGGTAGCTACCAAGCTTATCATGTTTCATAAAAAACGCACTTATGACGATTGCCGCTGCCGCGTCGTCCTTAAGTAGCCTTAATCTCCTTTATTGGCTACATGTTAAATAGCATCAGTAGCCGCTATGAAGAGTATCTTAGGTCTACCACCCAATTCGCTCATTCGAGCTTACAGTAGTTCTTTACGCGTTCGTAACGACGAACTCTATGAGCTCCTCGAGGATATTGACGTAGTCCAGTGCATTGACATGTAGCGCAGTTCGTTCAAGGAGGTGGAAATGGCGCTCGCAGCGGCTTGTGGCTGCAGGAGGCTCCTCTTAAGGGTAGTCCCTGTACATAGCGCGCTTCGCTTGTAAAATGCCAATCTAGTACCACAGCAGAGGTGCTTTTATTTCGAATTTTTCAAATAGATGGCAAAAATTGGGTGCTCAATCAAATAGATGAGCGCTTATAAAACAGTTTGCATTATCGTGATCTCTGTTCGGCGATAGTCTGCTCTGAAAAGCCATTCCAAACCATTCGAATTCTACAGAATGATTTTGGGCTCGCTTCCTTATATAAACATATATGATTTGACATCAATAGTTTATAAAACCGGCTGGTTATTTGAGCTACACTTTATAAAAGTTCAGTGCACCACGTGGCGTATGAGTAACAAAATTTAGACACATAATAGAGAGACTTTGCATTTATGAGTCTGTTTTGATATTTATGACTCCATTTGCCCATGGTTAAGCGTTTCCAGTTTAATGTACACATATCTGCAACCCATCAGGCACACACACACACACACACACACACACACACACAGACACGCTGCAAAAGAGCAATAAACCAACAAAGACAACAATATACAAAAAAAATTGAGTTTTCAATATTTATTCGAATTAAATAATTCACACGTATGTGCCAGACCGCTCAAAAACCACATGAAGCAACACCACAGACGCACACACTCACACTCACACTCACTCACACACACTCACATTCAAATGAACAACAGACTCATACAAATGAAATTGAAAAGCGCGCAAATAACATGGCCAAGCCAATGAAGCCTCCAAAGGACGACGACGACGACGACGACGACGACGAGGAGCAAGAAGGAGCGTTGCCAACTAGGCGACGTTACTCTGGGATGCATAGCAAAAATTTTATGAGCATTTGGGGTTTACTTTATGCTTTCTACACGCACACGCACACACACGGAGCAGACACACCCGGAATGCAAAACAACACATAAATTTTGTGTCAGAAATCATAAATTTCAATAAAATAAGAGCAGCGAAGAGCCAAATAAATACATGAAACCAAGCAGAAACGCCGCAAGACAAGTGCACGGCCCGTGGCAATAGGCCCGGGAATGGGCTCCATAAAAGACGTACAATTTTGCTGGTTGTGGGAGCAGTACTATGGCCAAGCATGAAGTGAGAACATTTTAAAGCAGGCAGCTCCGAAGAGTTGAAATCAAAGCAAGTGGAATTTAATTTCATGCAGAATGTGTGGTCCAGGATGTGTGCCAAGCTACGGCCAATCGCTAAGAGCGACACCCTCATGTGTGTGTGTGTGTGTGTGTGCGTGTGTCGAATGTTTTTGCATAATTTAATATGCACAAGGACAGAGACACGCTCTCACCCACAAAAACCCAAATACAGCTAACATCTAGAAAATGGAAGCGCAACAGACGCCACTGGAAGTAGATACCAGGCACCAGGTGAAACACAACGAGGACTCATAAAGTGCCAGTTTCTTATGGCCAAAAGCTGGCACAAAAAGCTGTCTTTTACCTTTTTATAAACTGAAAGAAAGTTAACTCTGCTTTGTGCTAGGCTTGTGTGAAATATTTCATGAGTCGCCAAAAGAAACTTTGTTGCAGTGTCTCTCCGGACAGAAACTGCTGCTGCCATGCCTTCTGTTGCCACACACACACACACACACAGGCTACTTCCCACAGGTAAAAAGCCATATAACTTATAGCAGGGCTGCAAACCTTTGAGAATTTCTTGCCACTTTGGTTCGCAGCTGGTTTGTAGGAGTCCCATATGACCTCATCGACGGAAGTCATGTTGTACTCTGATCACCACCTTGTTGCAGCCAAGTTTCCTGCGTCGCTTAACTCTCTGAGCAGCTACCTAAACCTTTCTTTGAATCCTGCGAGGAACCAATGGTGCGATCACATGTGTCGCGAAGCTACAGAACGCCAGCTATAAACGGTCCTTGCAGACCGGTTGCTGCATGCAAGTCACTTGTGGTAGTAATAACCTCCTAAAAGCCCATTTCCTTTTTTACATATTTCTCCTTAATACCCTTTTACCTGATTGGACGCATAAATACCAGGTGCTCCTGCCCGATGGCTTACTTCGAGATTCAGGGTTCTCTCCTAAACCTCTGCGACTTGATCTGGGTCGCCGGCCCGATAGATCGCATCAATACCACATGATCCTCTATCTGAGCTTGGCGACGGCCCAATGGGTTGCTTTAAAATTTAAGATTATGATTCCCAATGAAATCGGTCATCGGGCCGATGCGTCGCATTAAGATCATGTGCTTTTCCACATGAGCTTCGAGTCGGCCCGATGGATAGCTTTAAAATTGTCGATCCTCTCCTAATCCTCCTCGACATGATCTTGGTTGTTGGCCCGTTGGGTCGCATGAAGATCATGTGCTCCTCCTTCTGAGCTTCGAGTCGCCCAGATTGATCGCTTCAAGATTCGCGTGCCTCTCCTAATAGCCTTCCCCATGAACTTGGTCATTTGGCCGATGGGACGGCCTAATCTCTCCTAATCCTCTTCGATATGATCTTCGACGGCCAGATGGATCACAATACCACTTGCTCCTCCAACAGAGCCTGTTTCTTATGTACGGTCGCATGGCCGTCGCCCCTTTGGGTCGCACGAAGACCATGTGCTCCTTCATCTGAGCTTGGAGTCGGCCCGATGGATCGCTTCAAGGTTCACGTGCCTCTCTTAATTGCCTTCCCCATGAACTCAATCATCTGGCCAATGGGTCGCAGTAAGACCATGTACTTTTCCACCTAAGCCTCGAGTCGGCTTGATGGATCGCTTTAAGTCTCTTGAGCCATTCCTAATTCTATTGGACAAGATCTTCGTCTGCCAGATGAATCAAAATACCACGTGCTCCACCACCTGAGCTTGGCATCGGCTTGTTGGGTCGCTTTAAGATTCACTTGCCTCTCCTAATACTCTTCCATGAGTACGGCTTCATGGCCATGTGCTCCTTATTTAATACTCTTTTTCATAAACTCGGTCATTCAATGCTACGAATTTTTTCCCAAAAGTCAAGCGTCTGTCTCGAGGATTTAGCATCTGTAGAGATGCCCACGATTCAGCGCCAAAGCAAAACGGAAAGGATGACCGTCTAGTAGAGTGCTAGTCTCCTTGGGAGAGAGTAGCCTTCACCACTGGTTTGCCTACTGAATGAAAGTACAATCGATTGACAAGATTTATTTGCTGACATAATGGTTCGTGTCGACGGTGGTCGATACATTCGGGTGGTCGAAACACGCACTTCCGACTTGCTCTCATTTACCATCAGATCCGCCCTGGCAGAAGAGTAGCTTCTCGTTTGGCACGAACAATGAAGAGGTTGATGAACATTTTTTGCGCTTGAACTGACTTCCTTTTGTGCACAATGTGCGGCCAGTTCGAACTGCGAAGTTCGGTTCGTTCGCATCGATGAAATAGCCGATTCGCTTTAAATCCGGCTTGCAGCCCTGGTATAAAGTATAGAGTACAGCTAGAGCAGCAGCATCAATGGCACACGCATGAAAGCTGTTTTGTCTGCTTTTAGTTTTTTCGCCATTCTATTTTATTACATCGTTTTTTTTTTGTTTTTTTTTTTTTGCTTTCTTTGCCATTTGCTAGCAATTTTATAAATTATCAATTTCATCATGCGCTGAATCAATAAACCGAATCAGTGAATGGGCCAAAGAACGAGCGAAAAGCGAATAAATAAATAAATAAATAAAATAAGAGTGAAGGCAAATGGAAAATTGCGGAAAATTCGGAATGCGAAAACCGCAGCGATTTCAATGGCGGTAACAGGAAAAATCCAACGAATTTATGTAGACAACCCACCCACTCGCAGGGTGGCAACTCTAAATTCCCACCCTTTTGTGCCATTAAATGTCAATGCTGGCAATAGCGCCGACGTCGACGTCGACGGCGCTGCCAATGCCAATGTAATAACGGTAAAGTCGAACACTGTAGTTTGGTCGTAGGAAAATGTGCAGTTAAATAAAAATCAAAGCGGCTTACCTTATCAGCGACGATTTTGAGTAAGCGATTTCTGTTGCACCTTGCCACAAAGTTGTTGCATGGGAAAGTTGCCAACGCTGGAACAGCTCAATCACATACTAGATGCATAATCCTACCAAATACACAGACATGCAGAGTAACTGTAATGTAGGGCATGTCGAACTGTGCATACTCTTGCTGAAGCTTCGGTTTAGATGGTGTGACGCTTCGATGGTGTGACGCTTGGGTGGTGTGACATTTGCATACTCTTGCTGAAGCACCGATTCACATGGTGTGACGCTTGGTTTGTGTGACAATTGCATTGTTTACATTAATAAGATAGCGCTAGCGTATGAATTAAACAACAGCTCTCATCTATTTCGATTGAACTAAACGCACGAAAAACGAAGCTATAGTTTAACAGTTTAGCTCGATCGAACTTTGAAACAATTTGTATGTATCTTTGGGGTAAAAACACTTGTAGCCAAGTCATGGTCCAGCTATACAAGGTAACGCAATGCTTCTAATGCAGAGTTTATTCGTTATTTCTCTGAGCGTTTTAAAAAGAATATTGTACGATCTATTGTGCTCCCTAGCTAGTTTATAGCTCCTCCGCTAATCCTATAACTATATAAATTATTCTTTTTAACTTGGACGGTGGGCTGCCTCAAGCATTGAGTGCTCCTAACGTGCTCCTAAAACTACAGGCGTTGTAGCTGGTGATGCCTAATGGAGTTATAGGCGACGAGGATTATGCCTGGAGCACAAATTCAGATTGCGATTGAGTCAATTTTTCTTCTTCTTTTAGTAGTTTTCGCTCTACCATGTGATTGTCAGCACCGTTTCTTGTTAGTTCGCCGGTGACTTCATTACAGGAAATGTTTGTGTGACCTGTGACTCATCGGAGAGTCTGTTTCGTTTTTGAGGCAAGTTACCTGAACCATCTGCGTTCCTGCAACCACATTTCACTATAATGATAATTTCTGTCCAGGTTTATATCTGCTAATCAGCCGAAAACTATACTTTTGTTGTTGTCAAGGATTTCGTCTAACTTGGCACTACAAATGAGCAGTGGTTCTTCCATTCTCGCCAGACTTCACTCATACCCCTTAGGCGTTGGCAAAGACTACCGCATTCGATGGAACGTCGTACTCTATGAGCTTTACGACCACATTGACATAGTCAAGCGAATCAACATTCAGCGGCTCATGTTTTGCATATGAAAAGGTTTTCAATGCAGCTGTTGAAGAATTGCGACGAAGAAGGCAGACCATGTCTACGTTGGAAGGACCAACCTGGTAACGGGTTGTCTTGTCCTGTTACGAAGAAGAAGAATCAGCCGAATCAGGTGCAAACCTGAACCTAATGTATGTGCCCATAGATTTAGATAGTTGCGTCCGCGGTCTAACGGCTCCAAGTCTGGTGCTTTCATTGGTGTTTACCAAGCCATGATGTGCCTTTTCATAGGTTAAACCTCTTCTAGGGTTGTCCATGTTTATTGCTCGTAATAATGCTGAAGTTGCAACTGAAACTGGCTTCTTAGTAGACATTTCATCGCTGGGGTAAACAAGAAGACTTGGCAACGGTAGGCCAAAGCTGCCTCGGTTTGCCGTCCGAACATAAGACGTATATGTATGTATGTCGTCACGTAAATCTGTTAATACGTTCGGGTGGTTTTACGCTCGGGTGGTGTTACGCTCGTATGATGTTAAGCATCGTCGGGGTTCAAAGAAGAGCGAGAAGCAGTGGCAGCGAAAAGGAGCAGCATGCATATTTATGCAAGTTTATTGCACTCTAGATGGCGCCACTTTATGCGAAGTTGAAGTGTAGGCACTTCTGAATGTTTCGCATTTTCCGGGCGTTTCGTGGCAGCTTACGAATTCGATTGCTTCAGGCAGCGGCTTACAAGTGTTATGTGTAGTAACTCTTCTAATGCTGTTTACAAATGCCGCAGTACAGAAATCTCTTTTCAATGAGACATCTCGTCTCTTGGTGTCTTCTACTAACATCTTTACAAAACGGCTAACGAAAGGTATGCAACCGTTTTAGGCAAAAGTATCTCAGTAGGGTAAAGGACGCATAAAAAGGGAATGTGTGTGCATGTGTACAGGTGTGTGTGTGTGTGTGTGTGTGTGTGTATGTGTGTGTGTGATGCATTTGTGCAGGCAAATGGGAAATTGGTTTATGCAGCAGACTTTTATGGCGCACGTCAGCCAGATATCATTTGGGAAAAACTTTGACGGCGCGACGGATTGCAGTTCCATTGCATTTCAGGCAAACATTTTCAAAAAGAAACGAGTGCAGAGGCAGACCTAGACCGAGACCCAGAGCCGGAGCCGGAGCCAGAGCCAGGCATAGGCTAGCAGCTAGTATATAGCTCTGATATCGTTCAAATACATTTGGCGCACGTTCATGAAAGCCGTTTGTAAAGCATGCAATCATCCACAAATATTGTCTAAGCACACACACACACACACACACACACACACACACACATTTACAGCTATGCACACTCTTGTAGCAAGTTCAACAAGAAGAAGCAGCAGGTTTGCTGGTGGCAAGATGGCAGCATGACATCAAAGTTTTGATAATCCGTTGCTCGTTGTGGATTGATCAATTGGGAAGGAACTGCAAATATGGCAACATTTCATGTCGAGTCTATCGAAGTTCAAGCCGCAAGCCGGTTGGGGCAAAAAGTAAACCGATTTCAATATGCAGTTGGTTGCAACTCAATGGCACACACACACACACACACACACGGGCAGCACTCAACAAATACACCCGTAGTGCCACCTAGAAGGGCAGCCATATTCACGCTTCTGAGTTTTATGCGATTTTAGATATTTATAGATTGCACTCTTACGTTTGGTTTGGCTTGATTCGTTTGGCTTTTTACCCGTTTGATAGGTACTCACATTCACATAAATATATGCACATATAGCTAGTACACTCAAAATATGTGTACCCTACAAACTTAGCTTTATAAAACCAAAAACTGACTCGATTTTAACGTAAGCTCAAGTTCTACGCTAAGCTTTTAGTGTCGGTGAAAAACCGTCGCAAAACGCAGTTTGGAAGCTGGATCTCTTCATATATCTCAATGGTAGAAACAACAATTACAGCGAAGACGTCTAGATTGACCTGAAGTAGTGCTCATGTCAGCCATGATCCTTAAGTAGGTGTGACGCTGTACTGAAACATAGTTTGCCTTCATACGGTCTTCATGATGTGTTGCACTCGTCTTTAGTCCAATTAGAATCAAGTGCAAGTCAGCACTTCAATCAATACATCATCTAGTTCCGAGTGAGAATGATCGCACCAGGAACTAGAACAAACTCCAAGTTGGTTGGGTTGGGAAACCCGAGTCAAGTTGGAGCAGCCAGAAACACGAAACAAACGGCACTGCGAACATCATGATAGGGCCGTAGCCCATTTGTGGCATTGGAAATCATACCATAAAGCAGCTGCTAAGCAAAGAGGCAAGAGCAAGATGAACCACGAATGGGATGGACACGATAGGGCCAGAAGGGCCTATGTGGCATAGGAAAGCATACCCTAAAGCAGCTACTAAGAAAAGAGGAAAGAGCTAGATGGACCACCAAATTGGATGGACACTACGGCCACTAAAACACACCCCGTGCCAAGCTACTGCTCGGCTGCAATAACTTCCATTCCAAGTTCAAGAAAAATATCACAATTAGGAAAGAATTCTGTTGCTCACAGATCTGCTTACTGGACACTGTAGGATGAAGGGACACTTGAAAAAGCTGTGTAAGACCAGCTCCAGTGCCTACAGGTTCTGTGAACTTGAGGTGGAATCCTCGCAGCACATTTTAGCTGTGTGTGATGCCCTGCCGAGGAGAAGGATGTTCCTCCTGGTGAATAGGACTGCCAGGGGAGCTTTAAGCTCAGTAAATAGCACAATAGAGCTTTTAGATCGCGGAAATACCAAATGGACAAACTCCTGATGACGTCATATGTGCAAATTTTTGCTTCAATTAAATGCGAATTTGCGAAAAAATCAACTTTCTTAAATCAAGAAAAATATTTTTTTTAGTGTATATAAAATTTTTGAAATTCTTTTTATTTGCCAAACTTTCAAAAGCTCTCATCCGCTTTAACTTTCTTTTGGACGGTTTGACATGTGTATTGGCAGCGTAATAAATGCGCAGCGCCAGCAAAAATGGCTCCCACTTGTGAGGATGTGCGTGTGTGTGTGTGTGTGTTTGTGTGTGCGTGTGTGTGTGTGTGTGTGTGTGTGTGTGTGTGTGTGTGTGTGTGACTACGCTAAGGTGTTGCGCAGCAGACCACAAAAAATGGCTGCACTTAGTGCAATGTCTTGAGCAAAATGTGAACGAAACTAAGAGAGAAATGAAAAGAAATCAAAAAGTAACAAAAACACAACAAAAAAAAAAACAAAAACTTCGCCTGGCGTATGACGTCGATTTAATACTCTTTCGAAAAGCTTAGTTTTTGTTAGCAATTTAAAAAACTACGTTAAGAACTAGAACTTTTTTGCATAGAGACCCAGACAAGTCCAAGACCACACAAAGCACAGCAATGACTCGAATGTGTTGGTTCGTTCCAAAGAAATAACGTCAATCAAATTTGAAGTTTTGCATCTTAAATGAAAAGTCGAGTTCAAAATGACTGGTGCATTTTCTTCTTAATAGACTTGGAAGCCAGAAATGACTTAAACTTTATATCACTCGCAGGCTTTTCTTTTTCTTAGAGGCTTTTGGTGCTGCTGCTACTCTTTTTTCTTTTGAAATAAGCATTCCTGAGGGCCTGCACTTTCAGAAACAGCTTTTCTCTCTAGGATCAAATTGTCAGCTGGTTCATTGTCTACACTGACAGATTGTACTACGTGTTTGCTGTTATGGAGTGACTTTTTGTCAATATTTTGCAGCTTTTTCTAGTCAAAATTTCGTATGGTTTTTTTCGTACATTTTTTTTTTCTTTCTAAATTATAAAGCTGTTCGCCGGCTCAAGGTTCAAAAACAAGAAGTTAAACTTGAGTTTTTTTATTTTTAAATCTTTATTTCCCGATATTTCTGACTACAACAAAATTCGTGATTTTTCTAAATGTTCTTTTTTTTAAGTTTATTTTTTGTTAACTGATTTTGTGCGAATTTCTGGCAACAATTAATTTTTAATTTTAAATTTTTTATTGAATATTGTATGTTTTTACTTTTCCGCAAAAAAGTATTGGTTTTGGCCGAAAACCTAAAATCTCTAGTTTCATGTTTTTCGACGATTTAAGCACTCTGACAACTTTTCCGGCGATTTGGAGATGTTTTTTTGTCTGTGCGTTGTCGTTGTCGATGTAGTGAGTTACTCAAATAACTTTAGTAATTTCGACTTTAGCAAGCTAAAAGTTTTTCTATCGTGTTGGGCATAACTTAAAATAGTTTCTTTTTGAATTTGAGCACTCTAGTCGCTATAGCTGGGTCGCCAAAAGAATAATAAGAATCAAAAAATTAAATCAATTTTTGGTTTTTCATTTTTTTTTTGTTTAAATTTGTTCTAGGTAATTTCGGTTGTTTTGATAAACGTGCAGAAAAGCCTGGATTGGTCACCAACTGTTACTTTTCCGCAAAAAAAGTATCGCGATTGGCCAAAAAACTATAATCTCTTATTTTAAGTTTTTCGACGATTTAAGCACTTTTGACAACTTTTCCGGCAATTTAGCGATGATTTTGTGTTGGAAATGTCTTCAACTTCTTTCCTATTGCATTATTTTTAAAAATTTTGTTGTTGTTTAAATTTCTTTTAGCTTTTTTCGGTTGTTTTGATAAACGTGCGGAAAAGCTTGTGATTTGGTTACCAACTGCTTTTTTTTTTAAGTTTAGATTTTGTTAGCTGATTTTTTGCGATATTTCTGACTACACTATTCATATTCAATTCAAATTGTAATTTTTTTTTTTATTGTCAGTTAATTTTAGTTTTGAAATTTTTTAGATTTTTTTTTTTTAATGTATTGAATGTTCTTTTTTAAAGTTTATTTTTGTTACCTTTGATTATTTGCTTATTTAATTTGTGAACATTGTGGAATTTCTCAGATTTTGTTCGAAAATTCTTTTTTAATTTTTTTTTTAAATTTTTCTGAATTTGAATTTTCTGTTTTTTTTTAACTTTTTTAATTATTTCATTTATTATGAAGTTAAAATTTTTGAATTTTTAAAAAATATAGAATGAACTTTTTTTTTGGTTCTTTCTGAATTTGTTTGTTTATTTAATCTGTGATTTAATCTAGTAATCTTTTTTTCATAAATATTGTAAATTAACTTTATTTTCTGTGGTTCATAATTTTGTTTTTCGTTTTTAAAACTTTATTCACATTTTTGAAAATTTTTTGTTTTATTTTTTTAACTGCCAAATTATTCAAATTTTTAAATTTTTCAAATTTGTATTAAATTGCGTTCTATATTGCTTCTTTTACATTTTTTGTTCATATTTTATTTGTATTTGGATTTTTTTTGAAGGGACATTTTTTTTGTTATTTTGCTGACATTTGAATTTTTTTTTGCATAATAGATTTTTGTTTTCAACTTTTCAGAATTTGTTTTTGATTTTTTATTTATTTGTTCAGTAGTGGCTTCCAGAGACACAGTTCTTACTGAAAAAGGTGGCAACCCTGTAAGATGAAAAATCTTTTCTTATAAGACATATCAGCACATCAGTAAGAACCGTGGCAAAATATAGTCACCCTTTGACTGGAGCTCTTAGCGATAATATAAGCTGTAAAAACAAAATCCATTCTGGATTTTCTCACATGCTTCCACGCTGCAGCTGCAGATGTTAAATTTATCTCGTATAGCTCCTTGTTTGCAACCAGGTTGACGCCATTTTTAGCCTCAAGATTCCGTCTTATATGCGATCTTTAGCTTAATTCTTGGAAAATTTAAGCCATTGTCATTACACATTTATTCCAAGCTCCTATCCACTGGTCTTAAACCCTTGATTTATGCGTTAACAAAGGTCAGGACAAACTCTATATGGCGTTTCTTTGCGTGTAGAGTACAAAAAGTAAAGGAAAAGTCAATTCTTGGAAAATGTGTAGCAGCTAAAAAAAAATACTTGCCACACTGCATTGGCTTGACACTTTCGACCAGCAAGGAACCAAAAGTAGCACTAGCAAGGGGTGCTTCCCCCTTCTCGGCCTCCTCGCTCTAGCTTTTTCACACTCTCACTCACAGCCATGTGAGCCTCATTGGCAGCTTCAGTGCCAACTCCATTTTGCAGCACATTCAAATTGCACGTATAAATTGCAACCAACAAGCCGAATGAACAACAAAGTTGCGCATAAATGGAGCAGGCAGCGAATGCTGGACAGTCCCGCTGCAGCAGCAGTAGCAGCGGAGACACCCAGCTACGGGGCAAGAGAAGGCACGGAGTAGGGTTGCAAGTAGCCGTAGCGAAAACGGAAGCTTAGCATTTTGTTGCAATTTCTCTGGTGCCAGGTTGTTTCCATTACGTAATGCTGGCTGATGTCCCAGAACCAGACCCAGACCCAGAGCAACTTGCCTTCGCTTCGCTCACTAGTTGGCTTTCTTTTATTCATGGCCTTGGCTATGACATGCAACAACTGCTTACAACAACAATAACAGCCAGCTGTCTCTGTCAGTTGCCAATATGTTGCCACTTGGCGTGATGTTGCACTTACATTTTGTTAAATTTGTGTGTGTGTGTGTGTGTTTTTTACTGCAGCTACCACTTAGTAGTTAGTCCAGAACCAGTCCCTTTGGGTACAAAGCTTGCCTTGAGGCAAGGCAAGTACAGCTTATGTTCTGAAACGGACTGCCAACTTTGCACTCTCTTTGCTACGCTGCTCTTGCGGACTATCTCTCAACTAACGCAAAAAGAGTGCGTTAGCATCACTCACCTCAACTTTCTAGTTTTCGTAATGCCAATGCGAACTATCTTAAAATTATAGCCAACAGAGTGCAACTAGGGCAACTGTCCCGTACCATGTCTTGCTGTGTCCTGCGCCAACCTTCTCCAGCTTGCCAAGCACTCGGAGAGTGTTGTTAAACGAGTCCGTGTTAAATATAAAGTCCTTCAAGTCTTAGCCGGTAGTACCTAATCGCCTCCTGCACTTGGCGATACGCAGTTTAAGTTCTATGAGGTCAGCATGCTACCAGTTAGGGAACGCTGCCTCTTTCTTACTCGCAGTTCGCTCTGAGGGTTCACTCAGGGCTTTCATCCGAATCATCCAATGTTTGCTAGTTGGTTATAAACCTGATATGGGTACCAGGACATCGAGGTATCGAGGCTAATTGAATAGCTGACGAGCTTGCCAGACAAGGTACTACCGCTCACCTCTTCTCAAAGTATACCTATAGCCACTTGTACGCTTCATCTTAAGAAATGCTTCCATCATAAAGCCACGGAAAAATGGAAAAATATGGCAAATTACTATCCTAAAATAAACAAATAACGTACAAAAACGGAACTCTGGTCTCTGAATAGGCAGAGCTGTTCTATAGTTATACGTGCCATCACAGGACATTGGCTGATTGGCGCTCATGCCGCACGACTCCGGGTTCCTTTCAATGACTTTTGCAGGAGCTGTTGGGACGAGGAAGAGGTTGAAACGGTAGAGCATCTCTTCTGCTCATGTTTGGCAGATACGTCCCAAATAGCATTGTAAACCTGTCCGAAATGAGACCCAAAAAGATCGCAGACTTTATCGCTGCATCGGGATGGTCTCTCCTTTGATTTTATATCTGTTGATTAACGGGGAAGAAGTGAGCTCGGGATCCTACGGTAGCACAACGGGCCGAAATACGGCCTAAGTAAGACAGGCAGTTAGTCTGATATACCCTACCTATATCTTTTAAATTTTCTATCAGATATTGGATAACTTTTATGGTGTGGTTGTAAACCGCGAAAATCCCTCACGGGGGAAGTGGTTTAGATATCGACATAATTCGATAAACTTCAAATGCTTGACACAAATGTGCATCTTTTACTAAAATTGTGCCTCTAACTTTTATAGTGTTCGAGATCTTGACGTTCAAACGGCAGGACGGACAGATGGACATTGTCCAATCGCTACCCGAGTCAATGATGAGACTTCTTGCCTATTGAGCTTATGGTCTGCCTCTGTGTACAGTGTATCTTCTTCTTAACTGGCTATAACAACTTTTATGGGCTTTTACATGATGGGTCCAAAACCCTACGCACAACCCTTTTAAGGTCTGAGGTGGCTCTACTGGCCTCGAAAGAAAAGAGTGTCATTATAAGTCGCTTCGTACGACAAGCTTTCACCTGCTGAGGTGGCATTCCCTAACCCGCTCACCACACGGGGGGTGTACAGTGTATAAATATTTTAAATTATAGAAATTTGAATTTACGTAGAAGTACGTATAAGGCGTACCACCCCAATATGCAATTTAGTTACAAAGACTTAGAGGCAACCTTTAAACGAATTCCACGTGTCTGCATGAACACGTATACCCACATACGTACGTACATATATGTTAACTCAGAACTAGACACACACACACATACGAACACGGCACACGGCACACGGCCTTTGACTTCGATATATATTTTTCTATAGTATGCCCCAAGGCGCATATGGGCATATTTACCTTCAATGCATTTAAGAATATATTGATAAAATTTTTGCTATTATGAAAAGAGTTTGTTAAATAAAATGCAAGACACAAGCACATACACTTGCAATGTGTACAGTTATGTTAAAATGCTTTTAAAAGCCGTTTTCATAGAGCAGAGTTGCTCTATATCGAAAATTTTCTATTCAGCTCTAGTACGGCGTAACATTGCGGACGACGAAAGTGCAAGAGTACGCAGTTCACTGGCTCATTCAAATGTCAACAAGGGAGAGTTCACGGCTCCCGAAATAAGCTTTGACAGAAAGGAAAGCCGCAAAATGATTCGTCTTTCCTTAAGTGTCGGCAGATATTTTAATAGATCAAAATGTTGCGTTCTTTAAAAGGCAGGCATCCAATGTGTAGGTAAGAACTTCCAGAGGGGTGAACATTAACTCTGCTTCTAAGCAAAGCAAGGAACATGCGATTTAGCTTACAGCGAAAACAGGACATCGCAAGTTACAATCACGACGAACTGCTGTAGTGAATGAGTGAGCAGCTCACCCAACGTTCATCTGAAACACGTAGAGCCGAAACACGTTGGACATACACAGCCCACTACTTCTATACTGCCAGTTGTGTTGGAACCCGGACCAGGAGTGTAGCGAAGCGACGCTGCAAACGGTAGCTCCGCGATATGTGCTTGATAACTATCGAGAGATGAAGCAGGTGATGAGGGGCCCTTCAGCGTAAGCGAGAGGAGATCGAGATGGGCAGGAGCAGGAATGAGTTTAGGAGGTGCTTCTACAAAGTCAAGTGTCTGGCTCAAGAATTTAGTAAGGAAGGGTGTACTAAGAAACACTTCTCCGGCATATTGGCAAGCGATGAAGGGAAGTGAAATTCGCGACGCGCCTAATCACAGACGACGGTGTGGATATACTGCTGCCTAGCCATGACGAAGTTAACTGTTGGCGCAGACTGCAGAATTATTCAAGAGCTGGACGGGTACATGCCCGATGATTGGAATCTTGGTGTGCTCTGCCCTGCGCTCAAAAAGGCGCCACCTACCGTGGTATCTTTTTCTTCTTAACTGGCCATAACAAACCGTTATTGGGTACGCACAACCCTTTTAAGGCCTGGGGTGGCTCTAAGGATCTCGAAAGAACCCAGTGTCATTGTTTGTCGCCTTTTACGACAAGCTTTGACCTGCTGAGGTGGTATTCTCTAACCCGCGATACCGTGGAATCAGTCTTTCTTTTTATGCATATAAAAACTAATCGGTCCTTATCAGTGTGCTTACCATTGACCAAAGATTCACACTACGCCAAATCCTAGAAACGACGACCCACGAATACCAACTCGATACCCACCATCTCTTTCTTTATTATAAAGCAGCTTTTGACAGCCAGTTGAGGGATCACGTATATGCCGCACTACCTGAGTTTGGAGTTCCTGCAAAGTTGCTGCAATGCACGCAGCTCCGTCAAGTTAGGAAAGCAGTTCTCCAAGCCTTTTGAGACCGAACGATGCTTCAGACAAGGCGATGCCTTCTTCTGCGGCCTCTTCAACTTTGTCATGGAGAATGTGTTGCGAAAAGCCAAACTACATTGCAAAGGTACAATATTCTATAAGAGTTGCTCACCTCAGCAAATGTTATCGATATCAATGGTCGTACTAATCGTGTAGTTATCGGAGTAATTGCGGCTATGGAAGAAGAACCTGCCCGGGTGAGCCTGGTTGTAAATGAGAGCAAGACGGAGTATATGCTTTCTTCAAGTAGAGATGCACAGCGGTTGGACTCTCAGATTGATGTTGTAAGGATTTCAACTACTTTGGCACCACCTTTACAATGCAGAACGATGTCAACATGGATATCAATCAGAGAATCACTCTTGCCAATAGATGTTACATTGGTCTCAGCAGGAAAATGATGAAAATACCCTAGGAGTGTTTGAGCGGAATGTACTCCGTCAGATTATTGGCCCTCTACGCGTTGGCAAAGACAACAGCACCCGATGGCACGACGAACTCTATTGGCGAGATTCTTGATGTGAAACTGCTATTAGACTGACTCTTATGTCGTCCCGCTTGTATGGTATGACGCTCGCATTTCTTTACATTACTATAATAGCAATAATATTGCTGGATGCTGAGAAACGAATATATAGCTCAGCAGATCAATGAAAAGTTTAGTTCGATCGAACTATTAGTTCAGAACTGATCTTTCTTGGCGTTATGATGTGAAACTGGGCCGCCCTGCAGTAATACGACGCGTGTGCCGCACATACATGCCGTGATGCGCACAACAATGAGTTAGAGATGGCACAAGCATAAACGCATGAGAAATAGACAGAGAGTGAGAGGTAATCGCTTCCATAGTTCGTACATTTCTATGAGTTGGCGCCATGTCCACTACGTTGACCACTTGCCCGCTGTCCACTCTGTCCTCTCTCTGGCATATAAAAAGGTGCTGATAGACTGTGACATGGCTGCACAAATTGCATCAACAGGATTTTGGCATATGGCCAATGTTGCTGCTGTGCCACAACGAAGCTGCAACTAATTAAAGTCAAAAATTGCATGGTGCAGAGCAACACCAAGTTGCTACATGTCGATGATGATACTCATTGTTGTTGTCGTCGTTGTCGATGTAGTTGGAGCTACGTTGACTCCCGCACAGATATTACGGCAAATTGGTCGGTTTGGGCGATAAGTGTGAGTTGCTTTCATTGACTGCCACCATCTATTTTGTATTCAATTTCAATTGAAATTCAATTCGAGCAGCAACAAAATGAAATTGAATATTGCAACGCAAAACCTGAACGAGATTGCGAATTAGACGACCAACCCACGACGACACATTGACACCACGCGTCCTATCATCCTTTTGACCGCGTGCACAACGAAATGGTTCGATGTTGAAATTGAAACCGAGTTCTGTTCTTAAAGTGCGCGAGCAGCAAATGCCAAAATGTTGGGGGCGAGGCAATGGGCGTTGAGCAAGGGGGCGTGCCAGGCAACGCAATGTGGCCAAATGTGACTGCAATTGGCAGCCACAACGCCCTGGCAATGAGCAGGCATGGCACGCCCCATTGGCGTCCCTAAAGAGGTTGCTGCATTTGGTCGCTTTGGTTTCAACAATTGGGGTTTGTTGCGAGTGCCTTCAAAATAATTGCAGCTGGCACAATTTCAATTAGCGGCGCAGCAGCATTAACTGTTAAGCTAAACAGCTGCTCAACCTCATCATCATCATCATCCTCATCATCCTCATCATTGAAATTGATCCTGCATTGCCTATGTGCGGCTCTACTAATTGTTGCAATTGCGCTTTGGTCCTACGCAATAAACACAAAGCCACCACAAACTTAAAATAAAACCACCATTTTGGTCGGCGCACAGTGGGAAATTTTTGAATCTAGTACAGTAGAACTTAGAATCAATAAGTTGCTAGTGATTCATTGAAAAGTTGGCTGAAATCCCTGAGCTGCAAGCGTCCAACGCTTTAAATTACTGGGTGACCTTCTAAAGGCATACGCTAGCGCCTACTCAAGCTGTGCTGCAATCACGGCATGTATGCGGTCGACTCGGTTTTATACAAAAAATTTGCTAGCAAGAAAATGGGCTATTATCTAAACGTTCAAGATAATTCGAAACGATTTACGGATTCAAAATCAGCGATCTTTAAATTGACCGAAAAAGAGATGTTTTAGCCATAGGCCTTTCATTGAGTTTAAATATGTTACATAGTGCTATTTGTTTATTTTTTATTTATTTTATTTAAGATCAACACAACAATAACAAAATGGTTAACGATATATACAATAAGATTTAAGTATATTACAAAGTTAAATTAACATAAAATAAATGAGAAAAAAAAATCAAAACAGCAAGATTGCCACCAACCCGTTGGGGGAGTTTTATTTGCCCGCAGGCCAGCTATGCCCCTACCCAGAGCCAGAGTGGTCAGAGATTATTGCAAATTCTAAGATGCTGTAAGACCGTTTTAATTAGGCAAGAAGGAGAAAGTTCCGTTGAAAGAATACTACTAAGATCATTAAAATTAGTACACATTACTCGTAACGGCGTAGTTACTTGTGCACCTATTTAAACATAAGGGTTAAAAATTCCTTGTTCGGCGATTTGGAACATTGAACCTTAGTTGGCTAAGCAAATAGGGTTAATCTATGTACCCACAAATTAGCTTATGCAGGAAAGTTGCACTAAGGGCAGTCCTGCGATGTGCTAGAGAAGGAAGATCAATAAGGAGAAGTCTACTAGCATAAGAAGGCAAACGGATGTTGGGATCCCAATTTAAGTTGCGGTTTAACCCAGCCAGACTTTACAGCATAAAAAAAAACACTTAGTTTAAGCAAATAGTTTCCAAAATCTGACGTTATCCTTTCGTTTTAACACATGCCAAGGCCAAGGAACTGTTCTTTTAAAACATAGTTTGCACGTAATTTTCGTGTGCTTTTGTTTTGTGAATCGTTCGGGTTTCCCTTCTCATTTCGCATTTCGAAAGAAGCCTGCTGGAAGCACTACGCAAAAGATGCAAAATACATGTAGTGTTTGAGTTTTTTACCGGAGTGCAAAATAAGGTCTTTGGGTTGCATGCTAAACGTACTTCTCGGAGAAAGGAAGTCTTCATGTATCACTACTTTTAAGCTATCTTTTGGGGTGAATGTCGACGGTTGTTTCCGACAGTCTTTGGGTACTCCGCGCTGGGATGCTTGAAAATCCGAATAACTGAATTTCAATGATTTACTTATATTCGAGAGTGTCTTAGCTTTTTGCATTTAAACAATTTAAACCAGATTAACCGGATTGTGAGTTTGAATAGGAAAAGCTACCAATTATCGAAAGCATAATAAGATATACCAAATTAATCTCTAACGTGAATACTTGAATGCTTAAGTTAATGCACGAAGATAATAACATAGTTGTGTAGATGTAATTTCGGGCCATCTAAATGGGACTTGTGGAAAACCGATCAAGATCAGGATCGAACGTGAAAGAGCCAAGAACGTGTTTGTAAATGGTCAAAAACAAGTCACGAGCTAATGTCACGAAAGCAAAAGCTAGCACAGACACGGGACTTGACTTTTTGATTATAAGAGATCAAAAGCAACATTGAAGAACATTTTTCGTGGTCAACTCATTCTCAGCAGGGGATTCTCAGCTGTCCGAATTGTAATATTCGAAACAGAAAACTATTAGCAAAAATTAACAAAATAGCAGTGGTGCCATTTTCATTGCCCATTGTTGTGGGTAAGACCTTTTTGCGCCTGCATCGTGCCACACATTGGTGCACCATCCGTGTATTGCACCAATGAAATTTACCACTATGTCCGGAGTCAGAGCCATTTAACTATGCGCACAGTTTTTCATTACGATGTACAACGGCAACTGCGCCCAAGGGAGGCATTGCACGCTGGCCAGGGCGCCAACTTTGGAGCAGCTGCAGCTGGTCAGCGGCCGCTGCTATTCATAAAACAATTTGCTTTTTTTTATTTGCAACTTTTTTTTTTTGTTGTGCAACCACAGCAAAAAGGGCAACCAACTTTTGCCTTTGGGCTGGTCACATAGAAAGGATAGAGGCTGCAATATGCTGGCAGCCCCATTACAAAGTTCTATTTTTGTAGTCTCTTTATTCATGGAAATTAAACAAAAAATAATATGATACAGGCAGTCGGCACGGATGATGCCCGACAGTGGGATACCCTGTACGCATTTTATCCAAAGAAAAAGGCTAATAGGTAGCAGTGCGTAATCTAGGTAAATGGTTTGTGGGATGGGTACCACTCCGTTGTACCAAAAGAAGCTGTCTCGCCCTTCGGGACAAACACTGGAGCAGCTAGCTGTGGTAACGTCCTACAGACGTGACGTGAATGCAAGGCAGTTGTATGTGCCTTCCGCAGGAAGCAACTCTGGTCCCTATAATAGAAGCCGCAGCCGCGTTGACAATAGGCGACTATGATGAACAAAGGAGGCAAACGAAGTGCCTAACTGCTGGCCATCCGAAAGTGGGTGAGTAGCAAGCACTACCGAACCGAATTTTTTTTGAGGAGCGCCCGAAGAAGAACTAGGTGGCACCACGTGGAGGTTGTGCGTCAACTTGATAAAGGCAGACAGGGATCAGGAAGCTTCACTATGTCCTACCAGAACCTAGGCGCACCCAGGTCAGGTATGGCCTTAGCCAATTTAATGCAGTCGGAAGGCTTACCCTATCATACCAGAAGCGGAATGGAGGCGCCTGCTCCCAAAGCTCAGGAACGGATTTTAAGGCCAGTCAAGTCATAACCATGATGACTATATTCATAATCCGTTTCAATAGTGCATTCCAAACGACTTGTGAACCTGAAGCTAGCTTTAAAATTTTGATTTAAAGGCAACAACTTACACAAATAAATAGTGTTTCGAAACTTCTGTTACAATTTTTATACGGAAGCTACTCCTTCTGTTGCCGAGCTTGCCGTGAAATCCATAAACATTGAAAACTTGTACTAGTCCAACTGCCTGGCTCATCACCAGTCCAGTCACTCGTACCGAAGCTGCTATAAGTAGTTGACGCGTCTTTGGCCATGGTGCTGCGCCGGAAAATGTTCGTTTCCAAAGCCTTCAAACTATGTCGAGCACCGCTGCTTGTAATAGGCGCATTGGCATAGTGCAGGATGTAGTAGCTTCAACAGGATATGCGTATTAGCGCGCTGTCGAGTTCAACTGTACGCCAGTTGGACGATGATGAATGCGTCTCTCAAGCGTGGTGTACCACAGTGCAGTGCGGCGCCACAAAATGTGAACGGTAACTGCTTGCAGTTACCCCGTTAGAGAATACCACCTCAGCATGTCAAAGCTTGACATATGAGGCGACTAACAATGACATTGGGTTCTTTTGAGACCAGTGGAGCTAGCCCAGGTCTTAAAAGGGTTGTGCGTAGGGTAAAACCATAATTCCAATGAAAGAATGTATTTACATCAGGCCGTAATCCGGTAAAGGGTTGTTATGGCCAGTTAAGAAGAAGAACTGCTTGCACTGGCAAACTCTGCTCTGTTCAACCAATAGCTGATGAACGTTGACAATGGCAAGATTCCCCATATAAGACTTTAGCACTGCTGGAACAACGTGTCGTGGAAGTACTTACAAAGACAGTCTTGAAGCTGTAAGCCTGGTACAAACTCTGCCACACAATCAATATAATCACATTTTGCCAAGTGTAGCGTATAAAATGGGTATAATAAAGAAAATTGGAACTAAGTGTGCTCTCGAATCGCTGGAGAAATGTCAACATCTTCAGTGCGCATCGAACAACTTTTGTCCAGCGTATTCATCACATAAATTACTTGCAATACTTTAAGTGGATGCACACTGCGATGATGCAACTTGTTGTTTTTGCTGCTTGTCAAGCTTTGATTGACGAGTTCATGTCAATTAGGTTTATGATTGGAATAGCGGGTAACAAGCAAAACGACCACAACTTGGCCAATATGTAGACGCCTAATCGTCGCATTTATTGAGAAATATGTTCGCACATAAATCAATGCTTTGTTCTGTAGCCGAAGCTGGGCGTTTTTGTTGGTAACATATTTCGGTGCTAATGACGGCCAAGCGTAAATGACCCAAGCAATCAAATAGAAATGTCGCCATTTTTGAGCAAATCATTCACATAAAGCGAAGGCGGCAAGCATAAAAATACACGCACACACACATACATACACAGAGAAAAAAAATCAAGTACATTGTACTCTAAGTGAGCACATCCGTGCAAGTACATAAAATCTCATTATAAGTGCAAAAATGCTCATTTTGAGTACAATTTATGAGTTTGCAAATATTTAAATCAAGTTGATTTTTTACGTTTTTGAGAAGTTTTAGGTTAAGCAGCTTGCCCGAGACACAGGAGGTCCTTGGTTCGATTCCCAGTCATAGTGAGAATCGAAATCACGACCTCGAGTGTTTGGGTTTAAACACTGCACCACTGGGCCACACTAGCCAACATAAAAACAGTAACTAATGCAACACAACAATGCACTTCCAAATGGATACACATATTTCTGTTGGGTTAACAAGAAAAAGAGATTAGATTAGATTAGATTAGATTAGATTTGTGTTGGGTGCGATGGCTCATCAGAGAAAGATGAAACCATCCCTAGCACTCAGCAGCCGACAGAGGAAGTTAGGGTAGAGAAAGACAGTTTGATTAAGAGAAAGGAGAAAGTTGAAGACAGAGTAGGCTTGCTGAACAGGCTCCCTATTGTCACAAACTTCCTGACGCCCGTAGGAAGTCGAGAAGACTATGTAAGGGGAGGGTAAACACCTCGCTCATATTGAGTATATCACTTCCCAAAATGCGCATCCGAGTTCTTGCAAAGGCCTGACAGTGAAAAAGAGATAAAAAAAGTAAAAGCGTGAGGTTTCGCTCAAACTTGAAATTTATTACGCAGTTCTTTTTTAAAATTTCAAAATACAGCTCATTTTGAGTTTTTTTGTACCTGATTTAAGTACATTATGCTCTTGACTACGGAGGTTACATCCGGTCGACCTCGTTAATAGGTTTATGTTTATATGTACATAAAATTTATAAAAACATAGACTTAATTGTACATTTTTAAGTTCTTTTAGTATTACTTCTTTAAGTTTAATTTAAGTTGTTGTTAAAAATAACGGTAAAAAAAGAAAGATTTTTATTTGAGTACAAAAATTGCTCAATTGAGGTATTTCCTGAAAATTTGTACTCAAAAATACTTGTTCGCATATTGAGTACGCGGCAACACATTTTGAGAATGTCGTTTTTTTCTCTCTGTGTATATATATAGGTGCTATATATAGTACTAAAACGCTGTTATCTGCGCGAGCGTTAAGAGCAGTGGACACATTTGGACTTCATTTCTGCGCCATTAACTCATATAAATTTTGTGGCCATTGGCAGTAAGTGCGCTGGAGCAGCGCTTGGACAAGGCATTTGCTTATTTTGTGGGTGGAGGGGCACTTAATGTAAGGCCTGAAATGGCAGCAATTCATTCAGGTGATATGTTGTGTATGTGTGTGTGTATGTGTGTGTGTGTGTGTGTGTGTGTGTGATGTGCGTTTAATGTACTTCGCAGTGAATGGCAGCGACAATAAAAATCATTGCATACTTTTTGCCGTTTATAAATATTGCATTGTAATTGAAGTCAAAAAAAAGTGTAGCATACTTTTAGTTGCAAGTAATGGCAATAAACAAATACAATCAATCAGCCGCAGCAGCAAAAACAATTAACTGTTTAATGGCTGCCTGGCAGGAAATGCGTTGCTCTTGCTGCTGCTGCTTCTTCTTACTCTTATTCTTATTAACTGCAATTTCCGCTGTTGGTGGCGCTGCGCCGCTGCTGCGCTGCTGCTGCGCTGCTGCTGCACTTGGAGCTAATTAAAGCCAATCGACTAGAATTTATGTGCTGTTGTTGTTGTTTGGGGGGAGGGTGGTGCTCTATGCCCACTTACAACGCTTATTTTTAATAAGCCCTTTGGCCCCTTAACCCACTCTGCACAGTCAGCTGGCAACAGTTGCGCGCTCAAGAGGCGTTTTTGGGGTTTGAAACTCACTCCTATTACTGCATGATTGGCAGTGGAAAAGGTTTGTTTCTTTACACTTTTTACCATATCTGCAAATATTTAAGTATATAAGCAGCTTTTGTCTTAACAACCGAAGCACTTCTTTTTGCCTTCTTTCATATTTTGCTCTTTCAATTACCTGCTGTACCTTTGTAATCTGCCATTAGTGCGTTTATGAGTACTTTTTCGATAGAAGTATTAAGCCATTCGCTGCCAATGATGTCATATGACATGCCCCACACTGTGCTATGTATGCTTTTGAACTTGTTTTTGTTAGCAATTAGCGAAGAGTTGTGCGTAGGTTTCGGTACCCAGCAACAGATGTACAGTCGAGTAAGTTGCCGGGTGAGGCTGCTCCATCTTCATTTCTGAGTCGGCAAGTGTCATGTGTGATCACATTCACGAGAATGTCTAGCTTGCTGGCCTAGTGAGACAGGAACTGATTCAATCGCTTAAAACCTTGGATATTATCGCATAGATATGCAAATTCAATACAAGGGCACGAATTTTAATAGAAATTAAGAAGTCCTTGAAAAGTTAAATATGCATCAGCTTTAAAAAACAGGGCTAAGGGGTGCCCGTATGCTTAACCCTTAACCTTATTTAAGGTACACTTGGGTGATGGGCGAGTTGAAATATCTGAAGAATGAACGAAATCGACTATTCTGTAGGTTTTGATGTTCAAAGACTGGCACCTCGTGGAGGTTGTGCGTCAACTTGGTAAAGGCGTAGACAGGGATCAAGAAGCTTCAGCCTGTCTCACAAGAATCCTGACGCACTCAAAACTCTACTAATAAACTGAAATGTTCAAATCGGTCTTCAATCCCAACTTTTCAACATGAATTCGTTAAAGGCAGATCAGCGCATACTAATCGTTTAGAGTTTACGGCTCATAGGCTTTTGAATAGCTGCCAAACTGACGTCATCATGATTTATTATTGCTTAAATTGGAGATACAAGTAATTTCCTGCAATCAAAAGTAAGATACCCAACAGGTTACATTTAATGTAGCATTATCCAAATCAATAAATATCACCTCTGGAGTTCCACAGTGTAGTCACCATTCTATTTGATCTATTTACTAATAATCTGCCACTAATTCTACGTTCATTAAAAGTTCTGAAGTATGCTGATGTTGTTATGCTTCATGTCAGAATCGAATCTTCAGTTTGACCTCGATTCAGTATGACCACTCAATCTGAACTGCGGCAAATGCAAAATGATGAGTATTTCGCGATAAGTTTTTTCACAACTTGGAAGTTTCCCTCTCGGAAGTGTTGAAATCTGGTAACCCTGCTTAATATATAACTGTCATTAAATGCGCATATTGACTCAATAAATGAATATGTCTACTCGGATTTATTGAAATATGCCTATATTCTACTAGGAAGCTCTACCCCCTTGTTGCTCCGCTCGCCAACCCCCGGGCTCCTCTCGAGGTAGAGCATATTATTTTTCCCGTTCACCTTTTCTCTTTCTCCTCCTCTTACTCTACCTCTTCCTCCTCCTCTTTTTCTTCTTCATCTTCATCATCCTATTCTTCTTCTTCTTCTTTCTCTTCCCGTTCCTTCTCTACTTTCTTTTCCTCTTCCTTTTCCTTTTCCTGCTGCTTCTCCACTTTCTATTCTCTAATGAATAAATATGTCGCGTTCGCAATGTCACATATGGACTCCATATTATAATTTGTTTGAAAAAAAATGGAATATAGCAAATATTTTTGAAGAAATAAAATTTTATATAGTGACATTATTCTAAAATATTTTAAGTATATACAGTCAAACCTGTCAAGTTGACTACCCTCATCTGCTAGCTACCGCTTTTAAACAAAACCAAAAAATTGTAATAAAAATTTTCTTATTTTCACCTGCTTAAGTTGAACCTGCATAACTTGTAAGACGACCACTTTTATATAAGATTTTTAATTTTTCCAATGAAAATTACCCTGTATAAGTTGACCACAAAAAACAAGAGGTAAAGCAGTTTGCGCCGTGTACACTATGCAACAAATTTGACCTGGTAGAATCAAGGAATACCAAAACCATCTGAAATCAAACTGTCGTTTGTTGCATTCGCTATTTCGCAACAGATTTTGCTCGAATTGGTGTTAAAATGTTCACAAAGAATTCATTTATCGAATTCAAAAGGAACATGTGACAACATTTTTTGTAATTTAATTGCTTTAATTTTCTGATTTTGTGAAAAATTTTGATAAATTTCGAAAACTTGATCGCAATGGAATCAAGGTAGACCAAAATAGTCTGAAAAACATTGAAGCGATATTTAATTTTCGTCAATTCAAGTTATAGTTCATCTTCATCAGTTGATTAGGTTAACGAGTAACATGAGATTTGCTAACTACGCAACAGTCGAAATCTCAAATTTTTCAAATAGCAACCATGCTTAAAATAGCGAATAAATGTGTTTTTTTTTTAATCAAAAAGAGAAAGAAAAAGTGAAAATTTGTGATCTTTTTATATATAGACCCCCTGAATAAGTTGACCAAAATTTAGGAAACCGTGCCCGGTCAACTTACACAGGTTTGACTGTATAATTCAATAAAGCAACGAAGCATTTTGGAGCAAATCCTTTAGCCTTTTACCACTGTGCACATATGATTAGTTGCTATGAAATTCACGCGGTTCAAACGTTAGTGCAACTAACGGTACTTAAACTAACGCTAAAAGTGGGCATGGTTTCGAGTAAAATAAACATAAAGCGTGCATCTAATGAAAAAGAGAATACCACCTCAGCAGGTCAAAGCTTGTGTTATGAGGCGTCTAACAATGACACAGTGTTTGGGACCCACCACGTAAAACCACAATTCCAATGAAAGAATGTATTTACATCAGGCCGTAACCCGACAACACGCGTTGTTATGGCCAGTTAAGAAGAAGAAGATGCATCCAAAATTATGCATACTCATATTTAATGTGCTATTATTCATATGTGAGTAAGAGCGTAAAGTACAAGAAGTTCGAAAAGTTACTTATACAAATATAAGATAAGAGTTAAACATATTTTAAGCCTGATTTTTCTATTCTTTCCAAAAAAGTGTCTGCCCGCTTTTGATGTACAAAATTGCATCTATAAATGAAACGAAATCCCTTCCCCCAAGCAGAAGTGCTGCACGCGCCACTGTTCGGCATTCATTGTCCATTTGCCAAAAACAAAGCTCAAAGCAAATAGCAAACCAAATATAAGCCATACTCCGTGTATTGCGTGAGAGAGCATTCTAGCAAATTCGCCGCGACGCGCTCTTGCTTTGAATTCGCTGCGGCGAATTGAAAAGCTTAGCAGCAGCACTTTAGCCTTTGTCTTTGTGCTGTGGCGACATGGGCATGGTTCAAGGCGCGCGTTACAAATTTCTAGTAACAAACGCTGACTTGGGCGCTTCCGGACGGGGCGCAGCTAAGTTGGATATGACAAGTTTTGTGGCACGGTCGGGCGGTCGGTCGGTCGGTCGGGCGGTTGGTGGCGCTTTGGTTGCTTGTCTCTGCTTAAGTCTCTCTAGCATTAACTCCATCATGCTTAACACTTTCCGCTTGCAGCCAGTCGCCGACGTCTATATTGCCTTTGCCTTTTTACTGGACCAGCAACTGCCAACTCCCGACCAGCCAGCAGACGCGGCCCTCTTTTTGGGCCTTGTTGCAAAGTTGTGTGTGTGTGTGTGTGTGTGTGCCCCTATAACTTTGCCACTAACGAGACTCATGAGCTGCATAATAATGAGCCCAAGTTAAGCGTGCCAAGCGAACTGTGGGTAGCGAACCCCCTTACTGTCTTACTCAGAAAACTACTTCAGCAACTAAGCAACACTTGTGTGCTGTAATCAGCAGGCCCAAGCGTGCAGCTTTCAGTCAAAACAATGCATTCATTGCGTATTTATCGTAAAAAAAACGTAACGTATTTGTTTGGGGCAAGTTACAAGCTGAAAGTTGCAACGAGCCATGTTGCTATGGTGCACTTTTGGTGCTGCTGTTTTTGTTGCCTTTCGGGATGACTGGCAATGATTTTCATGCGATTAATTTGACAACTGAATAACCGATGACGAATAACAATGAATGTTAATGTAACTAAATTATTCATTTTGTCAGCTGCTTTGGATCAGCATCGCACATAAATGAGCGAATGACTAATGTGCGTCGTGTTCGTCTTGGTTGTGTCTACTACCAATGCGGCGCAAAGATAAGCAACGGCGAGGGTGTGACAAAGCTATATAAATACATAAATGAATGGCGTCCGTCCGTCCGTGCGTCCGTCCGGCTGTACGCCTACCTGACTGATTGTTTGCTGGATAAGCAAGGCAACGGAATTTATGAAGTTGTCCTCCAAAGCATAACGACAACGCAGTGACAGCTGCCAGCCGTCAGCCATTAGCCAGATAGCAGTCCAGTTAGCTCAGCTAGTCCAATAGTCCGTCCGTACGTCTGTACGTCCGTCCGTCCGTCCGACAGGCCATGGCACTGTTTGCTTAACATTTATAAAGCGAGCAGCTTTGAGCATACAAATGCGTAAGCGGGCGAGTCCGGATGCAAGGCAAAGGTGCTGATTGCCGCTACGTCTTGCTGTCCCTTAACTGTCCTTGATAGTTTATGGTATTTAATGGCCCATGGCACATGAAGGCCAGGCCCAATTGGCATTGGACATGACAAGAGTAGTACCGTATAACAGCAGTACCGTAGCATAGTCTCTTTACGGGCAGCTGTGACAACTCCAAACTCTGCACATTCCATGCCCCGTGCCGTCACGCTCTTTGATCCCTTAGTTTAGCTGTTGTTTTCGTTTCAATTAGCCTAATGCTAAACATTTGAAATGCTCTGACGCGATTGTAACTGCTTGTTACTGGAGCTGCAGTCGTTGCAGTCCGTTCCGTTTGTCCGCCTGTTTTGCAAGTGGAAATTAGTTCAGAGTGCCGAGCAATTTAACGAGCAAATTTACACTTGAGCAAACGCCGACGGCAATAAAATAAAAGCACTGCATTGGCAAGAAGAGACTCGAGTCTGTTGAAGTGCAGTTGGCAAATGCAGCAAATTGGGATTTTAATTTGCTCTATGCTGATATCCTTTTGACTGGATACTTAGACTTGCAGCAGCAAGCTGCTTCCTTTGGTTGCAAAACGCAGGGAACCATAATCCGAACTCCTTTCCCTATTTTGCTAAGCAATTGGACGTGGACTTAGAACACAGCCGTTTTTAAAGCAGCAGCTGAAACATCCGTAAGCTTAAACTCTTCCGAAAACACCTGGAATTTATCGCTGTGTCTCGTACGTAACATTCACTTCAGCTTTTATTTTGACAGCTGTTGAACAGCTGATACGTGTGAAAATGTTGACGGCAACAGTTTTGGTAACATTAAATAAGTGATTGCTTCTCAAACTGACTTTTATAAAAAGTTTGACACGGTTTTGGGGTAAAAGCTGCTCATATGCCGTGATGTTAGTACATCAATGAGCTTAAGTTACACGGTTCATAGATGGCACAGTCATGATAACGGCCGCGTCGTCGACAGTTTGGGGCGCGGATTGCCTCTCCCCGAGTCCGCTGTTTCTGAAGCCCGAGTATCGGTCGAAACCATGAAATCTTTATACATATATATAAATGAATCCAAGATTCTGTATACGGTTGGATGTTTGGCTAAACGGTTTTGGTTTTGGAAAGCGGCATGTTGTTAGCAATGAAAATTTTGAAAAAAGTCCTATTTTGGTGGACCAAAAAGCGTAAAACTAAAAAAAAACAATATCAAAGCCTGCTAATATATTTCCGGCTTTGGTTTCGTTTGGAGTCCCCGCTTTTAACTTATACGTGGTGGCTCATGCTCGTCTGTAACTTCTTACTCAAAAGTTCACATGAGAGCGCGAAGCTTTGCACTGCATAAAAAGTTTCGCATAGATTCTTTGCTAACTTAATAAAGCTGCACAACGTCATTCGAAATGCAGTTCCAAATTTCCTACTGGGCTGTTTCTAGCTAAGTTCGTCTCGCTCACACACGCACTGAATGCGCTTAGGCAGTGGCTGCAGTGTGTGAGCAGCATTGATTAAGCGCGGTCAAGGCTGCAAGTGAAAAGCAAATTGAATAATTCGAAACGCTTACCACAAGTGAAAGGCCGTGTTGGCGCTGCGGCCAAGACTACACACAACACCTTTAGTTCTTACTTCAATGTCAGTTGTAATAAAAAGTAAACATATGCCTATAAGTAGCACGATATATGTATGAATGCTGCTGATCCATCAAACATTTGACAGTCACTTAAGTTGCTTTTTCTTAATTTAAAAAGAAAAATGGAAAAATATGTATCCAAACAATAAACAAGTATGCCCTTAAATCGTGTCATAAAATGGGTCGAGCCCGTGTCAGTGTGTCCGAGTGTCTGGGCAGCTCTGGTGGCGCGTTGCCTACTTTTCAGCGCAAGCTGTGCGTATCAGTCCAGATTTCGTATGATAGACCCTACCCGCTGCCAAATAACCTTACGTTCGGCTTTACCCTGCTGCCTTTTCGCTTGTCGCATCAACGCTTCAACGGTTCGTTGCTTTGTCGCCGCTCCTGCTTCGCCCATGTGTGCTTGCTCTGGAAATTGAATCAAAATTTGGCTGTCCCTGAGAACTTTGCCTTGTGTGTGTTGCACCTTGCGGCTCATGTGAGCAAGTCCAGACGCAGACCCACTGCCAGCGCCTGGGCAGCTGTGCGTCTGAACCCATATCAGGCTTAATTGAATTTAATAGAACGGATATTTTGACGCTCGGCAGCATTTACACTGAGAGTCAAGTGTCGGCGGCTTCTTGGCGTAACAATGCTGCCGGCAGCATTATCATTAATACACTTAAATGAAATGGCAGCTCTGCTTTTAGTTTAACTAGCTGGCAACTCTATGCACTTCATAGATGAACTCAGCGCCTAAAGTCGGCACAGAATTCGCGCGTACAGCACGCGACATGCCAAAATTTATGAAAACACTTACAAGTAAGTAAACTAAGTAAGTTGAAGGGCGCCAAGCACAGCTGTTGCCGTTGTAGGGCACACGTATTTCCACACACACACACACACACACACACACACACACACACACACACACATACGGCGAGCATACATAGAAAAACATACAGCAATATGGCTGCTCTTACAAGTTTCGCTTACGCCATTTTGTTAGCTATGCAATTGCTGCATTCTCATGCACATATAAATTTACTCTTCTTTCATCGTGTTTTTATTTGCTCTATCTTTTTTTCACCTTTTCTTACAAGCGCCGAAAATGAGTTGTTTGAATTCTCAATGAAGTTTGCAACGTTCACTGCAAGTCTCGACACTAGGAGTTCCCCGGGAACTGCTCAGCTGGAAAAGGCTCTAAGTAGAATTGTTAAGCTTCTAGTAGGATAGTAATCTCTTCGCGCTGGCAACGACTACCGCACCAGATGAAACGGCGAACTCTATGAGCTCCATCTAGCTCCGCTGGCTAGGTCTTATTGTGCGTATGGATGAAGAAGCTGCTGTGCGAAAGGCGACGAAGGGGCAGATCATGTCTCCGTTGGAAGGACCAGGTACACTAGCTACCTTTGCTATATAAGGTACGCCTGTAGAAGAGATTTGCATCAGGCCGTAATCCGGTAACGGGTTGTTATGGCCAGTTAAGAAGAAGAAGAGGCTTTTTCCCTCTCCTGCTGATGTCTTCAACTTTGTTATGTAGAATGTGTTGCGAAAGACCGAAGTACAGCGAAGCGGAACAATATTGAACATAAAAGTGTCCAGTTACTCGCGTACGCTGTTGATATCGATAACAACGGTCGTACTAAGCGAGCACTTATCGGAACCTTTGCGGCTATTGAAAGAGCAACTGATAGGATGTGTTTTTTCTGGAGTAGAGAAACGCAGTGATTGGACACTCTAATTGATGTTGAAAACTATACTTTTGATGTTGTCAAGGATTTCATCCACCATCTCTTGCTAATAGATGTCACTTTTGTCTCAGTTGTCAAATGACCACTCCCGACAGACGAAACTAACACTCCATAACACACTAAACCATCTCGTTTTGCTTTATGGCACTGAAGCATGGATATTATCGCAGTCTGAAGAGAATATCCAAGAAGTGTTTGAGCGGAGAGTACTCCGTAAGATTTTTGGCCTTTGTGGGCCATGGCCGCATTCGATGGCACGACGTACTCTATGAGCTCTACTACGTCATTGACATACTAACTTACTTAAGTGGCCATAACAAACCGTTACAGGGTTACGGCCTGATGTAAAGCTCTTCTCCAGACGTATCTGTTTTTCGTGCGCCTTCTCCAATTGGTGGTAGCCAGTGTACTCTCTACCTTGTCCTTCCAACGGAGACATGGTCCGTCCGCAGCAGCTTTATCATCCATACGCACAACAAGACCTAGCCAGCGGAGTCGCTGGATTTTAATGCGCTTAACTGTGTCGACGACATTGACATAGTCAAGCTAATGAACATCCAGCGGATCCGCTGGCTAAGCCATGTCGCTGTTAGAAGGATCAGGAAGAGAATGGCTCTTTCAACGTTGTTCTACAAATCAACGTGTTTTCAAATGCTGCTTTATAATCGACATAGAGATGGTGGCTGTCGATTTGGTATTTGTGGGTCTTTTTTTTAAAGTAGACCGATACTTCGGTGGCTAGCGCATATCGTAGGCTCACCCTTCTTGAGGTGAGGGCAGAGAACACCAATGTTCGTTTGAGCATTCTCTTATCTAGGCATATTCTGGTGCATGCCACCAGAACAATTCTGCATGCAGTTCATTTGTTCATTTTTGAGCCGCTTGATAGCGACCCTGATAGCGCCGCCTGCTAGGCGGTGGTATATCCACGCCGTCATTTTTGATTTGGGACGTCGGAAAGTTATCAGCCCGTTTGCAAGACAGAGAAGTGTTAGCTGCACAATCTCAGTGCACCCTGTGCATCCGCTAACAGGTTAGCCTCTGCATCTGTACAGGAAGACGCATCGTTACTAAGTCCTTGACGACTTTTTGAAAGAACCACCTAACGTCATTCCTGCTGCTGCATATCCCGCTATTGTCTCGTCTGAAACCACCTGCCGATAGTGATCTCGCACAGATTCTGTAGCAGCCCAGTGCAGGGTCCTTCTAAAATTTTTGGTTAAACTCCAAGCAGGTTCTTGGTGTTGGTAGGCATGAAGTGGAACATATGCTTCCAAAGTCCCTTGGTGCTATTGGGTTCGAAGGCAGGTCGAGTGACTCAACTATTATGTCATATTTTATATTCCTTGAAACCAAATCAGCCATAATGGATTTTTTCAGGCGAGTCTTTTGCAGAACATCCTATATTTTTCAGTGTGTACAGTCGCGTATATATATATATGTACAACATTATTATAACTTTTTTTTTGTTATTCTGCTCTGCCATTTGCTCTTGTTATTAAATTGCCAGCCAGCCCCATTGCGCACGCTGGGGAGTATTTATTAAGTCATAAGCTCCAACAAACATATGTACTCAAGCTCGTGCTAAGCACACATACAAACACACACCATCACACCCAGACATAGCCACAGCGACATGCATTTCACACCTACATGGATGGCGGCGCAGTCGGTGGCGCCACCGCTAAGCGCAACAGCCATAGAAACTTCAGCGAAGAAATACGAAGTGCAAAAACAGACACGGTTGCATACCACACATACTGCTACAGCTGGGGCCACAATAATAGGGTCAGCGCAAAAGGAATAGTTGTAAAACATATACATAATATTCATTACGTGACTCTTGAGACTTTTTCTGGCTCCTCATGTCTCGATACGATGTCGTTGATCTCTTTCTCGTTTAGTATTGATTTTGATTGGCTTCTTCTTCTACTTTGTTTGATAGCTACTATGGGAACTCTGCAACATCGATTTCTATGGTTAAAACGTGATTTACGGAATTTCAAGTACGCAAGTTACCTCAAGAATGACATTGTAAGATCGGAGAATGAATGTACCTGAGCTGGCTGATACTGCAGGTATCTCACTTAATCAGTTAGATCAAATTTCACATGAATATTTGGACATGCAAAAGCTCTTGGTGCCGCATCTGATGCAACGCATCTCTTGAGCGCTAGTAACATTGAAAGCAGGCAAGGTATCTTAAAGGTATACGACACAAGAACAAACGTCTTGCCGGAGCGTAAACACGCTGTGCTGACTTTTAGAGCCATTTACCGAAATATGCAGAACTCAGAAGCCGTCTAAAAACTCAGGCCTGACCGACGTTGCTTCACTGGTCATATAGTGTACTTAGCATATGCTACAACGGGCAGCGGTAAGTCCGCATACACTAAAGGTTCAAGAACAATGGTCAGCGGCAAACCCTGAAGCGCGAACGCAATTTCTGCAAATGAAACACCTGGAGATACGACCTCAAAAGGCTGTACTCTGCAGCTGCAAGAATGTAAGTAACTTTAAAAAGCAAACCCATATCCCCAGAGGCTGGCTTATGTATGTACCACGGGGGCAATGAGAACCTGCCACACAGCGGCATTCATGGATTTAACACCGTTGAAAACAACTGTACTACGGATGTCGGTGGAGGGCACTGGAAGAGGCGAGCTAATCAGCGCCCGTGACGCCACGAGCTAGAGAAGACAATTTCGTTGCTGCCACAACCCAGGGACGAAATTCACTAATGCACCGTAATGTGGAGTGGACAACGCTAGAGGAGATGCATGCTATGAAAAAGCACACCATAGTTTGGTACATGGACGCGTCATTGACAAACGAAGGCACAGTCGCGGGACCGCGGACTCACATGTCAGAATCGATGGGTATCCATATTAGCGTATTTTAGGCTGAGGTATGCGCCATAGTCCGATGCGCAGATTTCAACCTAAATAGAAACTATAGCAATAGGATAATAGCATTACTTTCGGACAGTCAGGCATCCTCAAAGCAGAATATACTCCAAGCTGGTACGGGAAGATCGACTCAAGCTAGACGTTCTGGGACGACGTAACTCACACTCATTAGATGGGTGCCTGGTCATACTAACATTCGCGGGGACAAACTGGCGGAAAAACTTACGAGAGATGGTGCTGAGAATCCACTGAAAGGACCCGAACTTTTCTGTGGCATTGGTAGACAAACCTTCAATCAACTTCTAAGAGAAGAGTAAAGACTAAGAAGAGCCGCGTACAGGATAAATACGCCAGGCCTTGGACAGGCCAAATAGTTCCTCGGCTCTTTAAACCTAAACTGGTTCAAGAAACTTACAGTTAGCAAAGAATTCTATAGAATTCTGAGAGATCTATTTACTGGACATTGTAAAGCTGCTGGGCATCACCATTTCTGGTATCTACAGGTTCTGCGAACTTGAGAAGGAATCCTCCAAGCACATCATAGCTGAGTGCTTGGCGAGACGCTGGGCATCACGATTTCCGGTATCTGCAGGTTCTGCGAACTTGAGGAGGAATCCTGCCAGCACATCCTAGCTGAGTGTAATGCCCTGGCGAGACGAAGGTTGACAATCTTGGGTGGACACAGGATCTCGCTGGCCGAGATGACCCGTTTTGAAACATAACTTATAATTAGGTTTATAACAGAGATAGGACTGGCCGCAGCTTAATAGGCGGCACAATAGATCTTATAGGTCGCAGTGCTTTAGTAACCAATAATATTATTATATTCTTAACCCCAAGAAGATGGCAGAGCAGTAGAGCTTACCTAGCCAATGAAATACCAGTTGGTGCAATATGAAGCAATAAGGCTGAGCGGCTTGCTAGGCTGCGGCAACCCCCCTCTGACCAGGAAGGGCAAGTGATGAAATGAAGTCTCTTAAAAAGGAAGCCTATATACAAAATTAGTTTGCATGCATATAAAAATGTTCATTGATGGGGATTTTTTGAAAAATATTGGTTTGGGAGTGTGATCCCAAAACAATTATAAGCACAATCGATGCCCAGAGTTGCCCAACACTACTAATTAATCATCAAATACCTGTTGATGGTGCTATACTTTTGAACGCAACTGTACACTTGCATATGGTATTTGTGTGGGCATCCTGCTGAGTTTGGCAGCGGAAGTGGATGCTTTTGCAATGCAGCCAGCCAAGTGTTTTTTTATATCTATGTGTGTGTATGTGCGTGTGTGTGAGTGTGTTGCTGCTGCGATTTCCGGGAAAAACTTTGAGAATCTTAACGATTTGGTTATTGTTCTTTCTCGTTATGCATTTATTTTTCTATTTTCAGCGTTACGTGGCAGCTGCTGCGGCTCGACCGTCTACAGATCCAAACAGACCATAGCAATTCGGAGCCGGAGCAGCAGTCGGAGCCAGTTTTGCTCAGTGTTTTTTCTTCTTCATTTTGTGCTGAAATTAAATTTTCTTTTAATTGTTGCAACTTGGAACAAAAACAAAAACAAAACTGCCGGGCGTTGGCGCACATGTTGCACATTGCTGCAAGATCTGAGAGGCTGCAGTTAGAGGGAGCGTGAGAGAGGCAGCTCTAATTGAATTATGGTGCCACATTGCAGCGTCGCAGTTGTTCTTATTGTTGAAGTTGTTGTTGTACAAAACTTTAATCGCCTGACTTCCATTACTAGCAAGTAGTGGCAAGTCCGGCCCAAAGGCAGATGAAATCAAAATTGCCAAGTTGCCAGCTATCGCGATGCGATTCCAAATCATTGGCTTTTCAGTTAAGAGAGGCGCATTTGAAGGAAGTTTTATAAGCTGGCGTGCTGTCCCCCTGTCTGCCACGCACTGACTGCGCCAAGACGTTGTCCGCCTTTTGCCAGCTAATTGTTGCCACACCGCACAGCTAGCAGACTCGTAGACATTGTTAAGGCGGCCCAAAGGGGCGGCCCAGCAAGTTTATAAACTTCTAAATGGCCAACACCAGCTTAAGCTGTATTAACGGCGAGCCCAACTGATTTATTAACTTGGCGAAAGTAGTGCAGAGCCCCTTTAGGGGCGTTCGAATAGCCGGCTAAGTCAGTTAGCTAAATATTAATGTGCAGCGCTCGGGCTGCCAATGAAAATGAGCCATAAAACCGTCAGGCACAACATTAAACAGACACAATAAATGAAAAGTACACAAAAAAAAAAAGGGACTTTCAAACAAAAAAATACACAAAAGATGGCCAACAACAATAGCAGTTGATATTAAAGAGTCCGTGTGTAGGGTGTACACAGGCTTTTGGGTTGACATTGAGCACTGACATTGATGCGGCTGCAATGTTGAGTGATAGTCCCAAAAACTGTTGCAAATAAATCTTGCAAATGGCTGTACAGACCACAACAAAAACAACATGAGTTGCAGCAACCACATGCGGCAGGAGAACACTAACAACATCGGCGATAACTAAACATGCCCCATTGGAAATGCAGTTCAAAATAGGAATGTAAAAAAACATCGATGTTTTGAGCATCGACGATTTTTCTTAACCGATGTATCGATGTAAGCTGTTTTTGAATTTTTTTTTTTTTTATGATTTTTTGACTTTGATCACTTTTTCTTACTATTTATAATGCCAAAGTAATCTTTTCTTTTTATGTATGCCGTGACGGTTATATATAATATTTGTCGGAAAAATAGAAAAAATAACTCAAATATCAAAGTGCATTTGCGTTCCGTACATAAAATAGACAAGAAAGCTTTGTGTTGGCACACATCTCACAAAATGATGAATACATTCCCGAAAATAATAATGTGCGAGTCATAGGAAAGCCAACACGGAGCGTTGAGACTGCACATTAAGAAACAATAACGTAATTATGGATGAGTACGTTGTAAAGGGGCTAAAAACAATAACAATTCTGGTATTTATGATTGCAAAAACGTCGGGCCTTTTCTCTATCGTAGAGAATGAAGTATTTTTTCTTACATGAACGTTATATGTTTTAAGGCTTGATAATGATTGTTAATAAGCATAAATAATTTTCTACAAAACTAGGATTTCTGAAAACATAGAGAAAATACGATGCATCGAAATTTTATATCAACATCGATTAATATTTTTAAAACATCGATAGTTATCGACATCGATGTTTAAGTCCAATTTTACATCCCTAGTTCAAAACGTATGTTTTAAGCCTGAATGCACTGCAAGCTTTTGTTCATCAAACTAAACTGAGCTTTTCCCAAGTTGTAACACTTTTACTGAGAGCAGTCGGAAGGAGAGCGCAACGAATGAGCGAAAGCTCAGCCAGCAAGCATTTCTTTTGCTTGATCGCCTAAAAAGCTTTGTATGCCGTAAAAGCTTTTGTACGCTTTCACCAACGCAGCAGCGTTGATGTTTAGCAATGAATTTATAGTTCACATCGCACTGTGGCGCCTCAGTCAAGTCGCAAGTCAAAATTTGCCTTAAAAAATTTTGTCAAAATGCATGCATTTGATAGAGAAATGTGTTTCGATTAGATGTTCGGCTGGTACAGTCAGACCTGTCTAAGTTGATCGCGCACGGTTTCAAATTTTTTGTGAACTCATTCAGGTGGTCAATATATGAGAGTGTTTAAAATTTTCTCTGTTTATTTGTATTGTATGATCTTTTACCTTTTCTCTTAACATAAGCTAAATTTTGTACTCATTTAACTCTAATTGCTTAATAAGCGCTGCATATGCACACATACATGTGTATGTCATGCTCGCTGTTATTCTCTTATATTACAACGTTATACACTGTTAATAGCTCTAAGATGGATTAACAGGCTAATTAAAATCACTCTTAAAATTGATATTGAAGTGAAAAGTGTGTTCTGGTCCACTTATTATACATATTCATAAATATATATATTATTTAAAAATATATCTCGTTCGACGAACATGTTGTCGAGTGCCTAAGCCTGGCACTAACCACTCCAACTAATTGGTTGGAAAAAAATTAAACTTTATATTTACATACACACACATTAAGATGTTATAGATAATATATATATAATATAATTTTTCCTTGTAATTTTTGCTTTCACATTGACTAAGTAATCTACAATTCCTGTTTGATTTTCATTGAGCAGCGGCTAAGCATCAGTTGATTCTTCCAAAGACTCGGAATTAGATACTGCAATATTCTTTGATATATCACTCACAACTCCATTAAAGATATCTCTAATATTGTTCAAAACCAAAAAGTATAGCACTATGCAACAAAAAAAAGCATTTGTCTCAAACATACCATTTTTGGTAAGTTTCGAATCCGGAAACCATTTTTGATTATCTACTATATTCGTTTTCGAACTGTGGTTATTTGAAAAAATTAGAGATATCGATACAAATTTGTGTAAATTCTTCTTTTTCATTTGCTTTGCTTCAAACGTGGTGCATTTTGTTTTTTTCAAATGAAACTTGTTATTAAAAAATATTTTGGCAACAGGCCAACGTGCTTAGGTAATGATACTTATAGATGAAATCGAAAGGTTTGTAGTGGCATTCATTAGCTTTAACTAGAAAAAAGAATCTATATATAAATACACTAAGCAAAAATTCAGTGTGGTACCGATTACTTCGCGAAAACGCAACGTTTTCAGGCGAAATCTTTATCATTCGAAAGATAAAATGATTGCGGTTTGCAGAATATAAGTTTGGATACGTTTCGTTTTAGTTGCGTAAAATCGTCAATGCATTTGATGTATACGTTAGAAAAAGAAAAAAATACTTTTTACGCAAAAACGTTGTTATTTCGTATTTTTTTTTCTCCTCTTTATAATGAGCTGTTATAGGAAAGTGTATAGAGTCGTCGTATGTTAAAAGCTCATTTGATAAAATAGTTATAGTGGTTTGAGTGAAACCTACTTAAAAATACCGATATTTGAGAAAAAGAAAAACTGAGAGTTAGTAGTAGAGTCGATTGGTGTTCTACACCATTCTATTTCTACAAAAATTTAAAAAATTTCTTTTTGTGAATAAAAAATATAAAAATTTTCCTTTTAATTAATATGTTGTGCTGCCGTTTATAAAATCGAGCTTTAATTACATTTCACTATATTAATAGCAGTCTCTTTGATTAATCATTTTAAAGCTGACATGAATCCTAATCTGTGATTTTCGCCGCAAACCAATGCAGAAGGCCCACTGTGCAACGGTGCCAAAACAAAAACGGAAAGCTCAAAAAAGCTCGCCAAAAAATCCTAACTAATTCATAGCTAAGGTAAGCCAGGCATCCGAAAGCCGAACTTGATTAGAGGCCCTCATTAATTCAAAGATACTCTAGGATAGTAAGCTTTAGAGTAGATAGAGAAAGATTAGAAGAGTTGAAGGTGGTGATTAGATTAGGTGGTTATTAGAACACTTAAGCCGTCATGAAGGGCAAAGCTAATGCTGCATCTACTTAGGGATAGAGGGATGCAATTTCCATAGTGCGGCGGGGAACGACAAACCTAATCTGACTGACTAAATACGAGGAGTCAACCTCTCCACAAATTACCTGAAGAAAAATAGCCCCAAGAGTAGGCAAGTGAACTAGAAGCAACCTACTATTGTATGAAGGTAAAGCAATACTAGGATTCCAGTTAAGTCCATGAAGCGCAAAATAAAATAATTGCTTTTGTACTAATGCAATAAGTGCTTGATGTGCAATATACTGAGGGTTCCACACACCAGAGCAGTATACCAGCAAGGGACGAGCAAGGCAGGTTGATTATATAAGGGTCTTTGAATCCCTTAGCCCAGCGTTCAATTTGGCTTTATTTACAATTGAAGAACATAATTTAGAGTCAAAAAGTGCACCTACGTCAGAAACGGTAACGATGCGTTCGAGTGGGTCTCATGATCTATAAAATAGGCAGTCTTCTGCTGGCCAAATCGACAAAAAGACATAATTTCGAATTTTAGAGGCTTAAGAATAAGCAAACACCACCTTTAAAGAGCATTAAAATCACACGGTAGAAGAACGCTTGATGAAGGATGATTTAACGTCAAACAAAGCATCACATTAAAACCCAGATGGCTGCCCTGTGGAACCCCAGAAGTAACGTAAACTGTTTTAGACAGACCGATAAGGGGCTGTTCATAAATGACGTCATCAAAATTTTGAAGACGTCGTCTTGTTGTTGTTACACATGCATACACAAATATCTTGTCAGTGTTTACACAAACTTGAGCTTTTAAGCTTTCGCTCACACAAATTTTGGTAACTGAAAGAAGAAGAGTGAGCACACCTTGGTTTTACAACATGCTGCCAATCAGAAATTTTGCGTGTTCTCTTTCTGAACATCACTGTTGTAGATAAAGCTGAGATTTTAAGTTTTTGCTCACACAGATTTTGGTAACTGAAAAAAGCTTTCTACGGCCTGCGAGAGTGGCAGTAATCTAAGCTTCTTGGACTTTTTCAAACATTCCTTTGCTTACCTCGCGTGTCTTCGATTGCCTACTGAGCCAGATGCAAGTTCTTGACAACCAAAGTATCGTTTACCGGAGATACGGCAGCATCTTAACTAAGCCAGACATTACTCATGAAAGCCCTATTTTTTGATTAAGGAATTTCGTGGTAATTCCAACAGTTTGAGTGCAAAGCTGCACAAGTTGTGTGCGTTCCAGCCATGCTCTGCATCGAGTGCTCTAGCTGGTGGCCAACTTTTGCAAAGTCCGACCGGGTGCTCAATTGCCGTGCATCAAAACCAGCCTAAGCCTATGCAGTAACGGCCACAACTCACACGCACACAAACACACACACATCTATACACTGGGGAGACAGACGGAGTCACACAATTACACTTACAAATGGCATGGAATGAACCGACCCCGTTGGCGGTTGCCTTATATAAATGCACGCAATCAAACTGATGCTGGGCGTCATCATCAACGCCATCAACACGATGTGTGTGTGTGTGTGTGTGTGTGTGTGTGTGTGTGGGTCTTATGTTGGTAGTTGTTGCTATCTGATGGGCTCTGATGATGGCAACAATCAACAAGGACCACAGCGGGTCTTTGTCAAACCTCGATGGCGGCTGAAATGTTGAGGCAGCAGTTGCTGAAATTGCGAAAATTGCACAAATTCCGAGAACGAATCGTTTTCGTTTGCGCTTCCTTTATTTTTCTCTTTTTCAATTTTTTTCTTTTTTTTTTGGCTTCAAAGTGGAAAATTGAAAATGTTCAGCAAATGTAATGAATTATATTATGAAAGGCCGCCGCAAAAGACTACCCCGTCCCGCTGCCCCGCCAACTGCTGCTGCACATGGGCACAGGAGCAGGATTAGTGCAGCACGCTCAAGTTGGCAAGTAAGACAATTATGGTCGTAACTGATGAATCTCAGAAATGTTGGCAAACAATTCGCTTTGAAAATGCTTAATTTATTTTGCGCTTAAAAGTATGCTACATTTTTTGTGTAATGGCATTTCAAAGTAAATTGCTCATACGCCACGGCGACACACACACACTTGGGCTTTTGCCGTCCGCTACTTGATGTCATGCATATTATTACTTCTTCTTCTTATCTTAGCCTGATGTAAATACATTCTTTCATTGGAATTGTGGTTTTACGTGGTGGCTGCCAAACCCTACGCACAACCCCTTTAAGGCCTGGGCTAGCTTTACTGGTCTCGAAAGAGCCCAGTGTCATTGTTAGTCACCTCATACGACAAGGTGGTATTCGCCAACCCGCTCACCACACGGGGGCATATTATCACACAACACTTAAAACCGTTAGCGCATCGTTGTTGTCCCTTTTGTGGATTGTAAGCGTTGTTTGTACTGTTGTCGTTGGCAATACAAAATGACTTTATAATCTTATTATTTTTTAATCTCGCAATCAGCAAAGTACACCAACGTCAACGCATCCTTTTCAGCATGTTTACTTGCCAGTGTGGCGTCCTTGTCCTGTGTTTGCCCTGCTCGTTGCCTGGGACCTGAGCCTGACACGAAGGCTTTTTATGCTCCTTACGCAGTAAATTAGTTATACAAAGTTGTTGGTTGGTTTGCAACAAACATTATACATTAGAATCGTATGTTTAGTTATGGGAATTGAAACGAGTATTCAAGAATTTCGACAAGTTGAGTGTTTCTGGCTAGGATGGCAGTGTCTTCAATAAAAGCGGCAACGAGCAGGTTCTGTGAGTGCCGTTAGCCGATTTCGAAGCTAGTAGGCATGTCGCAAAACACTTCCCTGTGGCACCCTAGCTCGGATGGCCCGATCCGTCAAGTAGCTACGGACTATTCACAGAAGTTGAGATGGCAACAGATAGTAACGATAGTACAATCGGTTCAAAAAGACTCTGTACTGTCGATAGTATTCGGCTTTATGGCTTACTGCCTTCCTAACAGCCGCTTAGGGGCTGTTCATAAATGACGTCATCACCATTTTCATTTTTTTGTAATTTTTTTTTTTAAATCTTAATATTTTCATGCATTATTTACTTTTCTTTCGAATTCAAACATATAACCATCAAGTATCTTGCATTAAATTTAAAATTATTGATTGTTTGTTTATTGTTTGTATTGATTATTGACAAGGGGGTTCATAATCTTCCAAATTTTGCTGACGTCATTTATGAACATCCTCTTTGCGTGTGTTTAAGCAAACGACAGGAAAAAAGGAAAAATCGATAGTGAGACAGAAAGGACAAAATTCGATATATCGATAGTTTTATAGCTTTACTACAGGGTATCTTCGTCTTGGTAATATGATGCTGAGCAGAAAATCGCTGATCAAGAGTAGAAGTCGTCGCCACATGTGCTCGCCGATTGCATTGGCAAGAAGAAACATGTACTTAAGAAATATCTCAGTTAATACGATTTATAGCATATAAAGACTATTGGGAGAGCTATATGATGGTCACATTAGAATTAAGCCAATTATCTATTATACAAATAAGCTAAGGGAATTTTTTGGATCCCTTTTTCAGCAACTATATGGAAACAAATATGGCTGAAACTTATATCATTGTGTAGGGAATTTTCATAAGAAGTGCAGAATATAAGTTTTATTCATATATTTTGCCAAATCTTAGTGGTGAGCGGGTTAGAGAATATCACCTCAGCGGATCAAAGATTGTCGTATGATGTGACTTATAAAGAATGGAATCTTTCGAGACCAGTAGAGCCACCTCAGATCTTAAAAAGGTTGTGCATACGGTTTGGCAGGCACCATGTTAAATGGGCTGTAACCCGATAACAGGTTGTTATGGCCAGTTAAGAAGAAGACGTTTCTGATTCGCCTTAACTTGGGAATGGCCAGTATGATCCCTGTTTCTAGCTTAACCAAGTTAATCGATAGTGGATAGTAAGCTATTCTCTTCTGGGCCTGAACAAGGTTGTGCGTAAAACCCTCCTTGCGCTGCAAGACGTAATTAATGCTTAAGGTGTTAGTTGTTGCAAGGTATAAGAGTAAATGATTTTAGGGTATCAACTGGAATCTCCAGTGCCTTAATTGTGATGGTGCCGGTACCCAACTGGCGGATGGTCACGAATAATACCAACAAGATATAACCTCCAACCAGCAGATGCGAGGGAAATGATATCCATTAGCGCTGTCATGTAGTGCAAGATTTGCTTTTGGGACAACGCTGCGTAACCGTGTGCATCCGAATTCACACCAGTAAACGAGGGATTAGCAACAATCCGTATCAAGGATTATATTTATAACATAAGTGCGATTTGTGTGCCCGCAAAGATCAAACAAGATCAGGAGTTTCGCAAAGCCACTGCCATGGAGTATGACAGGACCCTGCAAACGGCTGATGCGTAACCCCCTGCGGCATTACTATGGGCAGATGAGGAATGTACAGAGCCGCACTTACAAACGTATGAATGACGCTTCTTTCAGAAGGAAATCTGGTACTGGCTGTGCAGGCTGCACTAAGTGGAGGGCACACTTAGGACATGCCAACTTCGACTCCGGACATACTACTTAACTGTGTTGGTTATCGTTCGAGATGCCTCTACGGGTGCTTAATGTATATGAAACAATTTGCGTTCAACGCATTTCCTGTCAAACATTTGGCCAACACTCACAACAAAAGCAACAAGAACAAAGGCAAAACAGCTCATTTTTTTTTGCGGACTACAACAACAACAAGTCGAAAAAGTTTTTCAATTGCTGTTAAAAATTGATTAAAAACTTTTGATTAGTTTTCATATTTTATGCCAAGTGAGTGAGGGAAAGCGGGCCCAAAGTGCTGCCTAATTGCTTTAAAATGTTTGAGTTGGTTTGGCCGGAATGTTTGCTTGGCCAGGTAGGTTTTCCCCTACACATACACCAATGGGCCATGGCCCATTGGCTATTGTGACATCAAATTGCCGTTAATTGAAAAGCTACTCGAATTGACCAGCAACAACGTGTTGGCCAACTGTTTAAACTGGCCAAATTGAAGAGCGGGTGGCAAAGTACAATTGTTTCTTCTATGGCTGGTCTAACCACTTTTCGAGTTCAACACTTTTTGACTCTTTTTGGCTTGCCAGTGAAAACTTGTCTGGAACGTACGCTTTACTACCAATTTTTACGACAGGTACAAAAATGCATCGCTTTTTAAAAGTTTTCTTTAATACTCAAATTTTTTGAGTGCTGCGATTTTAGTTAGTATCTTGTCTTAAACTAAGTGGCAAACTCTTGAAATTGCAGCTGAAAATTTTGCCGTTAACGTAATTAATTGGCAAGTAGTTCACATGAAATAGAAACAAGAACTCTTTAAGTAGTTAACGGCATGGATATAGCCGAAAAAAAATTTGATGCAGACAGTCGGGACGGTGCTCTACAGTGGAATACCCTGTACCCTTTTTCTTTATAAACACTAAATACGGTAAAATGGGAACGGAAGTGTCCACTTTTATGTCTCTTTTCATAAGATCGATATGCCATAAACATTTTCCTTTTGGTTATTATGGGACAAAAATTACTTTTATGCTCCAGTATTTTCCAATTTCGTTGAATTTTGTAACATAGATCAAATATACATTTATAAATGTCTGTGGCAATTTTCATATCGATATGTTGCGGGGTGCGGTATTAATTAAGGTAAATCGATTGCGTTCGATTATTGGAAAAGGGTGAATACAGTTTTAATGATTTGGCTCACACGAGTCTACACACCAAATTTTGTAACTCTATCTCACATGTAATCATATCTACAGGTATTGGAATTTTGGAGCAGTTTATTGGCGAGGGGGGTTTTGTGACAGTTCACTAATTTTAATAAGTTATGTCAAAGATGAGCAATTTCTGCTCAGGGGTTATTAAATCCAATATGTAAATATAAATTTTTAAATTTCAACGTAATAAAATTAATATTTATTTTTGTGTTTGTTTTAATATGTTAAAATATTAGTTTATACAAGTAAAAAACTAACTCGAATTAACTCGAAGACTGCTAAAAACCGAAGACCTGTCATGTCCGAATTTGAAAACAGAGATGGGGATGTCAATCTTGCTGCACTGCTATTGCTGCCAACTCCTTTCAGTAAACGTCCGTACAGTGGGTGAAATTAGCATATTTTTGACTATAACTTTTGATGTATTTATCCGATTTGGATGATTTTTAAAGCAAAGATGCACAAACACGACGCACATCTCTGTTGAGTTTCGAGTTGATAGATTCAAAGGAGCGGCTGTAAACCGCGAAAGTCTGTCACGGGGGAAGGGGGTGAGATATCGACATGAATCGATAAACTTGCACTTTTCCGGGAAAATGCGCATCTTTTGGTACATTTTTTTTGCTCTAATAGTCCCCGAGAAACACATGACAACACGGACAGAGACTGACGGACGGACAGACGGAAAGACGAACATGGCTATATCGACTTGACTATTGTTCCTGACCATTTTTGCCCATGGAACATATGGTCTGCCACGCCTCCTTCTGCCTGTTACATACATTGCACAAATGTGTAATACCCTTTTACACTTTGTGTATAGGGTATAATAATAATAAGATAATATCTACATTTAGCCCAAATTAGCTTAAAGCCATGAAAGTAGCTATAGATAAAAATAAAAATTATGGTTACTTGCAATTTGTAATTGCAATGCAACTAGAGAATAAATAAATAAATAAAAATAAAAAAATCTTCTTTGGACAAATATTTGAAAGAGCTTCAGACAACATTTTTTTCTTATCACAAACTTCTGTCTCAAATCAAAATATCGTACCGTCAAAATGCGTGGAACTTGATGCAAAAGCATTAAATCAGACACTTTTGAGGAAGAATGGCCGAATGAGGTGCTTTCTACATTGATGAAGCTGCAAATCGGCCCTCAGCTCACTCAAAGTGCTATTTGACGGTGTCTCTTTGTGAGAGCAGTTATATTTTGCCATACAATAGATATCGCTTATATGCAATGGCGAAAACGCAGCTCTGCTATTGCATTAAAGCGATTATTTCATATAAGTGATAATCGCATATATGCAAAATAAGCGACAATTGTTATCGTTTATACGAAATAGCGAAAATACAGCGCTTTTATAAGCGATCATACCAGCAACAATCGGATATATGCAAAATATTTTGGTTGTTATTAGCTTATATGGGCAAAGCAAACAATTCGATTAAATAAAAAAACATTTTTGGAAATTTTCAATAATTAAACAGTAGAAAGTTTGCACAAAACCGATTATATTTTTACTAAAAATGTATCGATTAAATAGCCGATCCTTTCTATATATGCAATAATTGTTAATGAGCGATTTTCATATAAAATATTTTCATATTTGTATGAAAATTGCAACAAAATGTTTTAAAACAAGCTTGCATATAAGCAATAATTGCATATGAACAATACGCAATATAAGCGATATATACTGTATTAAGAAATCTGGTAAAAAATTAATCTAAACAAAACATGGAAATATTTCAAATAACACTTGTGCTATCATGCACTTTATTACTTCAATACAATTTTAATAGATTTCGTGTGTGTTTAGGGCCTCCTGGTCTTCCTGCTCTCTATTATTGACATTACACTCTCCGACAAAAGATCATCCTCACTGCCACACATAAGTTGCAAATCATCCATTCCAATGCAGACAGAAAATATGCAGAGTTCCAAAAAGAAGAGCACCCATGTAGCTAATCGTCGTAGTTCATACAATATCCAAAGCATTATTTTGTTTGGAGCATAATTCATGATCTTGTCGAATTCTCCATGAGGATGCAGTAGGCAACAACCAGAAACGTCTTCGTCAAGAAGCATTTAGGACTTAGTGTCTTCCACACACAACTTATGCATAGCCATCAGCGATAGGGTTATGAAGAACGTAGACTCCAAAGAGGCGGAGCTGGCATATGTGAGGCCCATCCAGTGACAAAATAGATTGAATAAATTACTAAGTATGCAAAGTTTTTTTCAAAGGTTCTTTTGTACAACATTTTTTTGTATTGATAGTTTGAGTGCTTTGAGCGTATGTCCATGTCTTTTGAAGTTTTCAGCCGAGATCTTCAATATTAGGGTAAAATCTCCTGGAATGCCTCGTAGTTAACGAGTCCCGCATGTTTTAAAGGGGTTGCCCATGATTTGAAGTTATGCAGCTATGACCGAACCCTTTATTGGGATGGTGCCGCTACCCAACTGGCGAAAGTTCTCAAGCTTTGTTAAGCAGACGTTACGACCATCTAAGAGTTGCGATGGAGGGGTCAAGGCTGCTGCGAGACAGCTGCCATATGGAGAGACTCGAATTTTTACTTAGCGAGCGTCTCTCCAGGTTCACACCCCTGAACGAAAGGCTAGCAACGATGCGACCAAAAATGGGTTCTACGATAGACTCGAGACCGTCTGTGTCCGATGCTCAGCCCATTTTAAGAGAAAAGTTGGCAGAGAGTTTCAGCTTTCACAAAACTAATTTAAGCGAAAAATGGTAGTTTCTAGCATGATATTTCAGCATCCCGATACAGCAGCGAAGCGAGAAGGCAACACAGTGGAAGGAAGAGAAAGACAAAGAAGAAGAAAAAGAGGAAAGAAAACGGCAAGAGGAATATGCTCCAGCTTGGCGAGCGGAGCGAGCAGCAGGTGAAGCCCCCTAGTATATTATATAAGTAAGTATACTATACTTTTGTTGTTATTAGATTACATCTTCCTTGGCAACAACATTACAAAGAAGAACGATATCAGCATGGAGATCAAGCGAAGATTCATTTTTGCGAATAGATGTTACTTTGGTCTCAGTAGGTAAATGAGTAGTAGAGAACGTTCCCGCATGATGAAACTTGCACTGTGTTCCTTGATGACGCTGTCTTATGCCGATACCGCAGTCGAAGGAACGTCAAACTCTATAAGCTCTACGACAACATTGAAGGGGCAGGTTGTATCTTTGTTGGAAGGATCAGGTTAATTAACATTAGGCAGCTGGTTGTTATGGATGAAATGAAAGTTCATTATGAACTATGCTGATGATGATGTCAAGTTTCACTTCACTCAATTGCACAAAGGTTGGCGGTAGATAATTTGCTTCTTGCAAGCTCAAGTCTGTTGCTGCCACCATTTGAAAAACCGCTCCACTGCTCCTGGAAAATCGATTTGGTTTTGTTCGCTGTGGCTGACCGCTAAGCAGAGCGTGTCATTTGCACATTTGACAGTTTCCATCAAGGACGGATCCGCTGCTGCTGCTGCTGCATCTACGGGTACCGGCTGGACAAGTGTTAATTAAAATATAATAAGGCACTAATTAATGTTAATTGATTTGTGCGACACGTGCCCCTGCCACATGTTGCCGCTGTGCTCTGTATGCTTGGCTCTGCTATTGCAATGTTGATGTTGCAGTTGTTGCTGTCATGTTGCTGTTGTTGTGGGCCACCATGTTGCGTGATTTGACTGTACAATCATGGGGCTTCCCCTCTGCCACTCGATGTGTGTGACAGAGTCCATTATGTAACATGCACGAAGGCAAATATAACAACAGCAAGTTGATAAATGTGCGTGTGTCTCTGTGTGAGAGTGTGTTTATCGTTGTGTGTACATTTGTACATTTGGGGCAACTCTTAGAGTTGGGGCGCATTGAGATTTTGCATACATTTGCAAATGCCGCCATGGGAGAGCCGTCACGTGTCAGATAAACCGGACAGCCGGACAAATAGGCAGACATTTCGATGGGCACACACAGATACAGCTAGATATAGCCACATAGACACTTCCCGACATATAGCATACATTTGGGCGAATGCGCTTTTTGCAGCCGAAAACAAACCAATTAAGCTCTGTCAAATTGTTTAAGTTTGTGAGTGAGTGAGTGAGTGAATGAGAGAGTGAGTGAGTGACTGAGCGAATGAATGTGTGTGCAGCCATTTGAAATGCACGCAGAGCTCGTTAGGTGTCTCTTGGTCGGCTTTTGCTGCTGCAACGGCTGCTCCATGTCAATAATTACACAACTGATAAATGTCTGCCGGTCAAAGTGCAAACAAATGCCAGACAAGTTGCCCAATTACGACTATAAGCAAGCAATCCAACGGACAGCTGACCAAATCCAACTGACCAACCAAAACTACAAAGAAAGCTCTAACCAAAAGGCCTACATTTAGGAGCGAAGCTTGCATACACTTCAGGCCTCAAGACCATAGTTGAATCTCATCGGCGCTTATGCAGATGAAGGCAGATGATATAAATTGAGATGAGATGAACTCAGTTGAAATAATAGAAGAGGCGCTAAGATGATAAAGCTTAACTGCGTTGGCATAGCATTTCTTCAGTACTAATAAGATCAATGCAGATTATATAAATTGAGATGAACTCAGTGGAAATGATAGAAGAGGCGCTAAGATGATGAAGCTCAACTGAAACTGACAAACAATATAAAGAAAGTCTTGCATCTAAGAGCAAAGCTTGCACGCGCATTTGGTATCATTAAAATATTTATATTTTTCAAATAGTTCTACGGTGAATGCTTAAAAATCTGATCTAATAGAAGAAGAGTTAAGATGAAAAACGCTGACAACAAAAGCTTGCAAGAAAAACGCAAATTTTTATGAAAGAGACAATGCGATGAGGCAAAAGCAAGTCAGAGTTTTTGAGATAATAAAACTTAAGATGATGAAAGGGAGAAAGAAAGAAAAGGCTTTTAGAGGGCTTGAGTAACTCTTAAATTCATGCGAGATATGATGAAATCATTGAAAGTTGTCCATAAAACTTATGGAAAAGGCTTCTTGAGGATTTGAGTAACCCTCACAGTGCGGCCCTCCGACCGCTTATTGGCAACATTTATAACTTTCGAAGAAGTAGAGATATTGAATGAAACATAGAATTGCCTAAGCTTCTGCGACACGCCGCGATTGTTGGTGCCATAGAAAGTGAAACACTAGACAACACAATCTGTGTCTCGCTGCCACTTCTTCACTTTTTCCTATTTTCAATTTTAGCTACATGTGAGTCGGTCTAACAGACACAGCAACACAAGCAGCATCACACGTACAGCTTGAATATGGTCGCTTTTCACCAACTCTATGCCGGTACTACCGTAATCGTAGCCGTATATGAAATAAGTTTCAGCTTGAAACCCTGGTGAGCAGTAGTAGCAGTATTACCTACTATTACCTACTCCCTCTACTTCCTCCCAATCTTGGAAGCGGAACGTTGGTAAGCAACCAGAGCATGGGCTTCTCCACTTAATCTTGTTAGCGGGCCGTTGGGAAGCATCAATAATAAGTGCTCCGCCTGTCCACTGCCACATGATCTTGGCTAGCGGCCCGTTGGAAAGCAAGCCCAATCTTCTCCAGCCCATCTGTCAGCACGCAACCTACGCACTTTGGAAAGAAACCCGAAATAAAAGTGCTTACCGGATAAGCGGAACCGTATCCGAAATAAATTTTGGTTTGAATAATTTGTTTTAATTCTGGAATTGTCTGCACTATCATCTACTTTCATCTTTCTTTGTAAAAGTGTGCGAAAATGAAACTGAAAAAAGCATTAAGTTCGCTTAATTAAAACTTTGAGTCTAAAGTAGTTATGTTTTTGATGAGTTGAGAGAAGCCTTAATTTTTTTCCAGAAAATTACTTTGAGCTTTGCGTCATATGAAATTCTCATTCAAGTTAACTTTTGGCTAACAATTTTAGAATATATACTTTTTCTGCTTTACCATTTAATATGTCCTTGTTTGGGTCGTCGAGCGTTCAAAGCATCTGTCCTGCTTATGCACGCAGCGGATTCAATTTCATCAACTGCAGGCGGTAAGTAGCGTGTTTAGAGTCTTACTTTGTCCATCTAATAAAGAATTGCATTTCAATGCAGAAATGCCAAGTTGCTTGCCAGTGGGTATAAAGCGCCCAAACCCATAAAAACCGGCACCTCCATTGTTGGCATAACGTATAATGATGGCGTCATACTTGGCGCCGATACACGCGCCACAGAGGGACCAATTGTTTCCGACAAGAACTCCACCAAAATACATTATTTGCAGGATCACATCTAGTAAGTGGCAGCTCTTTAGTGTACCTTTCATGCCATATATTTGTGTGCATTTTTCTGACGCAGCTGTTGTGGTGCTGGCACCGCCGCGGACACGGAACAAATGACGCAGCTCACCTCGGCTGAATTGGACTTGCACCAGCAGTGGACAAATCGTGTGGTGCCTGTGGTCGCCGCCTGTCTAATGCTGCGCCAGACACTCTTTCGCTATCAGGGTCATATAAGTGCTGCCTTGGTCTTGGGCGGCATCGACAAGGGTGGGCCACAATTATACTGCATTGAACCAAGTGGCTCCCATGACAAGATGCCCTATGCTGCGATGGGATCTGGCACACTGGCTGCCATGGCTGTGTTGGAGCAAGGTTGGCGTTGTGATCTTAGTCTGGAAGAGGGAAAGTTGTTGGTGCGCGAAGCCATTACAGCGGGCGTCCTCAACGATCTGGGATCGGGTTCCAACATTGATTTGTGCGTGATCACAAACGGGGGCGCCGAGTATCTACGCACGGATACGGTGACCAGTGAGAAGGGTGAGTGTGCGGGCGCGTATGCCATCGAACCGAATACCACGCCGGTTAAGAGCTTGTTGGTGCAGGCTGTTGAGGTTTTAGAGGAGCATACGTATAGATTGGTTTCATTGCCCAATAGCTCATCGCAGTTCCGCACACGTCCTGACAAATGGTATCTATAAACTATTTTAGTGTTGTCAAATTTCCACTTAAAAATCTACCGTTGTAATGAAATGCCTTAATAATGATGCATTAGAAACTTTATTAGATGTCTTGCTATCTTCTTTGACGGGGCAAAATTGAAACACTATATTAACTGAGTTCCCAAACGTCTTTATCAAGTGGAACTCCATAGGAGTATGCCTAAATTAACACTGCTGAAAAGTTATAGTTATTTGGGATTATACCGATTCTTCTAAGAAGTTGTAGGCCAAAATCAACAGTTTTAGGATACCAGCTACTCTAACCGCGTACAGTGTCACGAGCCGGTAGTTCAAACGAAGCGCCAGATTGCCTAAAGCTGTTACAGATTACAGATTACTTGAAATGGAGTAACCATTGTTCTGAATGATTTCGAGGTTAAGTGCTACTTTGCAGCACCTATTGTCCTCCATAGATGGCAGTGCTCTTTATCTGTGCGAATAACGACTATAAGCGCCATCCTAGCAACTTCCGCAAAGCTACTAACGCTTGCTGCTGCTTCGATGGTTTCGCCTCAGCGGAAGTAACCATCCCTCCCGACCCACCTTCATCAGCCTTAACCATGCCATGCGTCGCCAGCACTGTGTTCACGCTGCTGTTCCCACTGTTATTGGTTGCAGAGGCGGGAGCTGCCACAAAGTTGGAATGGACTCTGGTCGTCAGGTTTATTTGAGCCAGTCACTAGCGGCTGCACCAGCCTCCAGACAACCTTGCCGACGCTTTTTTAAGTGTCGCTTGGAGAGCACTATGTCCATAAGGCTTAGATACTGTTGAGCTGCGAACAGTGTTCACTTGCTAAGCTTGAGCTCGTTGGAGTCTCACATTGAAACCGCAGCTACAGGCGTATGTTCCTTTAACAACAGGCAATCCAAGGGTTGCCGGCTAATCGAGCCTGTAGCTTGCTTCCTCCAAAATTCCAGTTGCAAACTCGGTTCTTAGACTTGAATGCGCTCCATTACCTCAAAAGAATGGCCGTGTACATCTTCTGGTTGGGCAAAGGCCTGAGGGCCGATGTTTACTGAATCCCAAGTCTGTTAAGCTCACTAGTTCGTGGCACCAGCGACTCGTCACGTTACTGCAAGAATGATGCACCTTTAGAATTTGTTGGCATGCCGCGTAACCTCGATATCCAACAAAGAATCTCACCATAGCACTTCGTCAACTTTAAGATGTGCTTAGAATTCGCCGCATTGTTATTGCACTTCTAAGAGCTACAAAGCCGCTTAAAAAATATCAAATGTCTAAAACTTAACTTTTCCGTTAAATTTTGGGTCGCTGATTTCGAATCCGGCAACCATTTTAAATTTTCTAGCACCGTTTCCGAATTTCCGGTGTTTCAAAAATTCGCGATTTTGAAAGTTGCAAAGACAGCTAATCTCACATATCTCGGGATCTTTGCTTCCTATTGAGATGAGCTATAAATTGTATTGAATGTAATTGACTTTTGACTAAATGCGTTTCGCTGTGCCTGGATTCGATTGCAATGAATTCAAAAAATATTTTGAAAATAATTTTTTTTTTTTTTTTTTAAATTCAGTACCCTGTAGTCAAACCAAATAACACAAAACGTTTTCCGGATTTGAAATCAGCGACTCCATACTTACCGAAAAAGCTTTGTTTTACTCCAAGGTTTTTATAGTTTTTTTTTTTGTACGGAAATTCCTTAATAACTGGTCTATTTCGCTACCGGTTTTGCTCAAATTGGTGTTGAAATATTCGCAAAGAAACAATTTATCGAAGGCAAAAATAGCCCAATAAAAATTTTTTTTTAGATTTTTTTTTAATTTATTTGGAGTAAAAAAAATAGAAATTAGCACTTGTCGAAAAAAAGTTTTGAGTTCATTGCTCTTGTAACATGCAATTGAATCAAGTTAGAGCAAAACAGTTTGAGAACCATTGATTTGATATTAAGTTAGCTTCAATTCGTCTCGATGAGTACTAAAGTTCCCGAGTTATATGAGATTTGCTGACTTCGCAACTTTCAAAATCTCGAATGTTTTGAAATAGCCATAATTCGAAAACGCTGCTAGAAAACCCAAAATGGTTTCGGGATTCGAATTTTTTTTTTCATCTAGGTCAAATTTATTGCATAGTGTTATTAGCTTTAGTTTAAAATATTTCACTTTCAAATCCGGTGTCATTGTTACTTGTAGCTTATAATGTATATTTAACTCTTAACACTGCTTTTTAGGCAGAGCACTCTCAATGGTAAGTATCCAACGACAACAACAACCAACAACCAACAATAATAGACACACAGAAAAGACGTGGACAAAACTACTTTATGCTCCATATGACATTATGATGTACATACAACCGCCGTCCATAGAGAAATGCACGAAATGCCACTGACACAACAACTACAACACCAACAAACGGAAAAAAGAGCAGGGTACGCCTAATGTTAAGTCCATTTGAGTTGGCAGGACAATTCACTGGCATTGCCGCCTGATGGTGCCACCTGCCTTCTCTACAATTTGTGACAGAGAGAGAGAGCTAGAGTGTAGTTTTAGATAGCAGCGAGCTACGTTATGAGATTAAATCGCAGATCCACTTCGAACACATATACAAAGATAGACTTATTTACGGACCTATGTGCACATCCATGTGTGTATGTGTGGGAAGAAGCATCCATTCAGCATGCAATGTGTGTATTGTCCCTTAGTAGACAGCGTTTTGTGCTTGCTGGGGTCAATTGACACCACTGCACTACAATACGACGTTTTACTAGTTCCATTAAAGATAATACATGTTCGTTAGCTTCTTGTCATGGAAAGCCTCGTTCGCGCTACACAGCATTCATTTATTAAGTGATTTCTAGTTTATATTAGTCATAAAATCAAATATATGGACTCGCAATGGACAGTGTTATCTATCTAGTTGCTTCTGTGACGAACCTCCCGGTTAACCGAGGTTGCTGTAGTAACTCAGACGGTTGTCCAGTGTCAGTTCACAACATTTATATTTACTGGATCTTCTGCTTTATAAATACACCAATTGTTAAGTTTTAAGTATATATATTAATGGCTATATAGATCTATCGCACCACACAACACGCTCTCTAAAGGATACAAACAATATTGTTCATTGCCTCCGGCTATGGTCGCCAACTATCCGCACCTCTTGTGCCGTAGATGAAGTTCTATTACTGATTAGCCAGGGTCCTGTGCCTAAACACCATATCCAAGCAAAAGGTCTGTCTCTTGTGCACATCAAGGACTGCCTTATCTGGGCATTATGTCCTCTGTGCCGGATTATCATCAACATATCATGTTGATATGGATTGCCGCTCTATACAGCCATACAATCGCCATACAGCTCACCCAGGTCGCCGGCCTGGTATTAGTGGTGCATCGGTATTCTGAGCCCATCGTCTTCAGCCTTTGCCAACGGGTCACCTATACGCGTATTCGCCAACGCCAATAGCGCATCGATACGCCTCATCCCGCACCAACACCACCAGGACACCAAGTGCCCTATTCCTTATAGCTTAAGTTCCAATCAACGCCCTTAAAAGGACGCTTCAAGCTCTATCTCCTTGTACATAATTATTGGTGTGCAACGCACTTTCCTCCAGCTTCAATGCTTGCCAACTCTTGTACTGACTCCTTACTGGCCGAATGTCCTCTAGCCTCTACTGCTCTCAAGCCTCCAAAGACTCACTGTCTTATTGGGAGAAGACTCTCTTCTTTAGAGAAGCGCACGCCTTATATAGGCAATGCCGCCACAGACGCTCCAATTTCCCGCCTAGCAACAGCAGTGCTCTATTTATCTACCTATATCCTAATGTCTATGTTTTCACCTAACAATTACTACTAATGCAAAGGTAACAGAGGCATTTGTAAAAGTGATTTACATGAAGCCGTAACCCGCTTACGGGTTAACCGGTATGATCAGTTAAGAAGAAGACAAACTACAAGTCGAATGCGTGAGTTAAAATCATAAGTCGCAAAAGGAACTAACAAAGAACTGTCAAGCTGTAGCTCTTTTGGGTCACTTTTTTCCCGAAGCTTCATGTAGTTTAACTGGTAGTATTCTTCGTAATGACTAACCTGGTCAGCGCAATTTCTGGAAACACAGGTGCCTGGGTTCACAGAGACAGAGTAGACCTCGTTCCATACAGTGGAAGAAGTCGTGACCAAACAGAAACGATTTCAATATGGTTTGAGATAGAGCCTACACGACAGTTGCTCACGTTAAACACCAGTTGGCAATTGACACCCGCCGAGGACATCGCAGTGTTAAATACGTTGAGAGTTGAGAGCAGTTGCTGTGTATACTAAATGGAATGGTGCTGCCTAAAGAGGTGGCACTAACGGTACATCTGTCACGGACTAGTTCGTGGTAGTGAAGGTAGTTGCAGCCACAGTATATACATGCAACATAACTGTATGTATGCGTGCCGGCCACACAATATCCGCCGGCCATGCCATTCGCTCGACCAAAACTCAAAGAGCAATACTCGATTTTGCCTTATTGGGTATTGCTTTTATTGTGCAAATGTGTGTACGGTGTGTGTGTGTGTGTGTGTGTGTGTGTGTGTGTGTGTGTGTGTGTGTGTGTGTGTGTGTGCTTTGTTAGTTCCTTTTTACTGTTGTCTTGTGGCGCCCGTTACTTTCAGCCATGCTACAAACGGCCATGCCAGCCATTTCTTAGCTCATTCTTGGGTCTGCCATTCTTGTCATTCCCTCTCTTTCACGCTCTCTCGGTCTCTCTCTTTGCCATGCGAACATTCCGGCATGCCTTCCATTGAATATTTCCTGTTGAAAACCCCCTTCCGCAGCGCCGTAACTTGTCCCCGCTCCGTGACTGCCTGCTGCTGCTGTACATTTTAAATTAAATTTTCTCTGTCTTGTTTGCTTATTGTTAGCTCATTTTTATTTAGTAGGTGGAAAAGTAATCTTGTCGCATTGGCGATTTCCAATTCACAAAACTTTTCTTAAACATTTACATAGTACATGTATAACTCATAGATTAACCCCCCCCAATTCGCCCACAATCGTCACAAGGTTCAACTAATTATAAGTTTTAAGTCGCGATTTGCCTTAATTGAACCAAGACTTCCTATTCCGCTTGCTGCCTCATGCCTCCTTTCAGCGGTTAGTACTCCACTTCAAAGAGAAGCACTATTATGCTGCGTCTTGTCGGCTCTCTGCTTCGCTGCGCTTCTGCTGCCTTTCGTAATGTTTGCTGCGCAGCGCCCAGAACTGACGGATGGGTTCTGCTCATGATGGAACAAATCCAAGGTGTGCTCACTCTTCTTCTTCTAGTTACCAAAATTTTTTTGAGCGAAAGCTCAAAAGCTCAGCTTTGTGCAAAAACTGATATGACATGTGTGTATGCATGCGCAACGACGTCCACTGTCCGCATCTATCAAAAGTAGGTCGAATTGGTAACTATTTTAAGAGGCAGAGATTTCGAGTGAGCACAACCTGGTTTCATTCCATCATGGCTCTGCTGAATTCTTTTTGACGATGCGATTTGGAGCACCCAAATCTTAATGCTAAGCGAGCCGACATCGAGACTGGGTGGAGGAGCACATGGTTACTTGGATAAGCCTACCTAAGCGAGCCGACCACCGAGACCATGTAGAAGAAACAAGGATTTGGAGGTACTACTACAGGTTACTAGTACTACTTTATAGGCACTTTCTAGTTGATTAGTATTGATAGCCAATCACAGCTCGCGGCTTATCTCTGCCTGCTAAGTCCCGTTACCCTACTGTGGTCTGTTGTTGGTTTGTTTGTGCTTCTTTTTTTGTACTTTGTTATTGTGCTGCGTGTTGCCTAGTGTATAACGGGGACTTGTTTACGTCTTATGGGATTCGTTTTCTGTACCGTGGTTCGAGGTCCATTTGTTTTATGTTTAAACTTTGGTTAAGTTGGAACGGCCGTTTGCTCTTTGCATTATACTTCTTTTGTAGAACGTAACTTTTTTGTTGCTGCAGCTGCCCAAAAGCAGCTTCATCCTCTCAAGCTTCTCCATGCATGAAGTAATTGTCTTTAGGCTTTGGCCAATTGCTTGTCAATGTCTCAATAATTTGACGGTTCCAGCTTTAATGTGTATAGAAAACACGATGTTGTGTTACTTGTTATCTTTATGTTTCAACGAGCTCTCATGCAAATACACAGCAAAATAGAGTATGCCTGTGTCGTCTGCCAAGGTTGCCTTCACAAGATTATTCTCCAAGGTTACATTAGCTATTCCGCACAGTTATGAAATGGGGCAAGAACGCTGCCTTATTGTACCCAGGCCTTAATGTAGCAATTGTCGGACAATTCTTCTTTAACGGCAACTCTGCAGCTGCGAAGGTGCGAAAGGTAAGAAGTATATTATTTAACTGTCAGACGTTAAAATGTGCCTTTTTTAAAGCCCCGTTGCTCGAAAGTATGTGGAGCATGTGTTTTTCTTCTTCTTGACTGGCACTTCTCCAGGTAATAGATCCCAAATACTACGCATAATCCAGTTAATGTCCTGGGCAGACTTCGCTGCGCACATTAGCTCACTGCCCTAACACCTTGTGGTGTTTAGAACAGCTAACACGTGGAGGAGCTTCAGCCTGTGCTTCCAGAACCCAGGCCCACCCGAAGCATGTATTACGGTAGTCGAACTGATGTCTTGGAATTAGCAACCATAGTCAGGTAGGCAATTGCATCATGCAAATCGCATCACAACGTGTGATTGGTATTTGGATAAAACCAATTGGAGAAAATGGATTTGTCTAACTTCAAATAGGTCTTACTTTGAAAATATAGGAAATGGAACAAAACAAAGCAGTCTTCCATCTACTTAGGTATAGTTTGGGTGATAAGTTTTGTGTAACAATGAGTCCCTATACTGGTATCATAAGTCGTACTAAGCAAACTGTTACCGAAGCCTTTCTGATGTTGTCAAGGATTTCGGAATTTTTGGTTTGTCGGAAGATCAAGCGGAGCATCAGTGTTGCCAATAGATGCTACTTTCTCCTACTTTCTATTTTCTCTCCGGAGAAGGCACGCGCGAATCAGAGACTTCCGGATTGCTTTGCATCAGGCCGTAACTCGGTTACGTGTGGTTATACCAGTTAAGAAAAAGAAGAAGTATGTTTGAAGGGGTAAAGGTCTTGAAAATATTTACAGAATTTCCTAAAGATCTGTGTAAAAGTTAAAACTAATACCAGGGCACTACTTCCAATTGGGAGCCATACAGATCAGAAATCTTAAGCGCGATAATCTTGATATTAGTTTTTTCAAAAAGTTTCACCATTTCAACTATTCGCCGGCCATAGCTTTTAGCTGAACGAAGAAATTTTTATTCGCCGAAAAAACTCAAATTGTAAAAACCAATCGTTTTAGTTAAATCGTCAACATTTGTGCATTAGAACACAAATTAAGGAAAACATTAGTTTTTCTTGATTTCAGACGCATTATTCCACAATTTTTGAAATAATTTGTTGAAAAATGCAATAAAACATATTCCAACTTAAAGACGTATTAACGTGTTGGCTTATTTGGCAAAATTGTATCGCCCTTTTGAAACAAATATTTAAAAGTATCCTATATCTTTCGAGAAAAAGTGTACATAAATAACTTCTGAAGTGCTTACTTACTGGGTAATAACTCGACATGTATAATTCTGCCTTCTAGAAAGACTTTGAATTCAATCCTAAAAGAAGCGGTCATGTTTTCGCTGGCATTATATTTGCCACTAAATTTTCAGAGTGACTCTTTAATAGCGTTTACTTGCATTTGTTTGGTGACCGCAAAATTAAAGGTCATATCAGCTCCATTGCAATGCAGTAAAAGACACACAAAGCCCCTTCGAACCCTCAACACTGAATCATTCGTAGCAATAAATTGCAGCGACAAAGGCTGCAAAAGCCAGCAGTAAGAAGTCAGTTTGGAGCTTGGAGCATGGAGCATGGAGCTTGGAGCAGGGAGCAGCTATTGGCCGCCATTTAATAGCGCTGTAACTTTCAATTACGTGGCAGCCACCGAGTTCGCTGTGCGGAAACTTTCAAAAACTTTTTCACATGCAAATGATTTACGCGCTGCCGCTGCCGCTGCCACTGTCGCCGCCCACACTGCGCTGACTGCACTGTCAACGAGAGCAGCGCTACACAGCTGATCGAATAGCAAATTTTGTGGATTGTGGAACGTAAGTTCGGCACAGCTGATCGACAGCTTTGAGAGATCGGCGCTTGTTGGTGCGAGCGAGAGCCGCATAGTGTTTGTCGTCGACCATGATGGAATAAAGAAAGGTGTGCTCACTCTCAGTATTTTCAGCTGCCAAAATTTGTGTGAGCGAAAGCTCAAAAGCTCAGCTATACGTTGACAATGCGCGCACCGACATTCTCTCACCAAAACTGTCAGATCTAAACTGAATTGGCAACCATTTAAAGAGACACATAGTGTGATCGAGCACACCTTTGTTTATTCCATCGTGTCGTCGACCAACAGCTGTTGGCTGCTCTCTCTCGCTGCAGCTTTTAGTCTACACTTTGCTTGCCAACGATAAGGTGTGCCGCACGCACGTGTTATAATATTCCAAATTGCAATAACTGAATAAATACATGCATATATATAATGAACGGCCAAGTCGCTGACGACATAGAGTTTCGTGTGTTTGGCGAGGGAGAATGGCAACGGGTCTTGGCATTTCTGCGCATACATTACTACGCTGATGAGCCCTTGACTGCCGGCTGTGCGCCGCCGGCGCCAGACCCAGCCGATGTGGAATTTCTCAAATCAAATGTGCAGCACGGCACCTGCATGTTGGCACTGCAAGGTGAGCGCTTGGTAGCTGCCATAATAGCCGGTCCCAAGACGGCCGATGAGGCGCAACATCTGGAGGAAGAGGCTGCGCTGCATGCTGGCACCAAGTGGGGTCGCATATTGGGCATATTGACGCAGATGGAGCGGGCGGCTAATGTATGTGAGCGTTACAATTTGGAGCGCGTCTTGCATTGCCATGCCATTGGCGTGGATGGCACGCTACGTGGTCGCTCCATTGGCACACGTTTCATGCACGCTTTCATGGCACACGCACGCACCTTGGGCTATCCGCTCATTGTGGCTGACTGCACTAGTGTTTATACTAGTAAAATGTTGCAAAAACTCGACTGGCAGCTTCTGTACACCTTGCGCTATGCGGATTATGTGGATGAGCAGGGCGTACCATTGTTTTGTCCACCGCCGCCACATGAACAGTGCCAAACCTATGCGCTGCGCTTGTCATAAGTCTTCGACTTTTTATCTGAGTTTATAAGTTCTTATCAGCTTTAATAGCAACTAAATTTAACGCAAAGTGATGGACAAAAAACTTGTTGGAAATCTGCTAAGCAAAAATTCAGTGTGGTATCGATTACTTCGCAATAACGCAACGTGTTCAAAGGTATAGTTGAAACCTGTGTCATTCGAAAGATATAATGCTTGCGATTTGCAGAATATAAGTTTCAACTGGATATGTTGAGTTTTAGTCACGTAAAAATCGATTTGAAATACAAAATGTACTGTAAACGTTAGAACAAAACAATATTCCTCTATCGAGTTTTCTTTTCTTTGCTTCGTAATCAGCTGTTATAAGAGCGTGTAAGCTCATGTTAGGCTTACAAACCAAACATTGTTGACCTTTTGCCGAATCATACCCCCGGCTACCTTTGTCTTGATTAAAGTTGAACTTCATGGGCCAAATGTGTACAGGGTATCCCACTTATAGTGTGCAGGTTGCTGTGCGGGTTGTTGTTTCTTCTTCTTAACTGGCCATAGCAACCCGTTATCAGGTTACGGCCTGATGTAAATACATTCTTTCATTGGAATTGTGGTTTTACGTGGTGGGTCCCAAACCCTACGCACATTGTTTACCCGCAATAAATGTAGAGGGCTGGTGCCACTCTAGCGTTACTCTGACAAGCTCGCCGGACTGTCGAGGTTCTTCACACACTCGCATAATATTTTTGGGTGCACATTATTGATATAAAAAGGTAATTACTATAAATGAATCGTAACAAGGGAATCAAAACCAAATAGAACTGAACTTTCTGTGCTAATCCACATCCTTCGGGGAGCTTAGATGTAATTACGCCCCTTCTCTACCTACCCTTCCTATGCTAATACAATCGGCATGGCCAAATTCTTCTTCCCGTTCTAATTTTTTTTCTCCTTCTCGTTTTAGTAGCTGTTGCCAGACTCTGTGCACAGTTTTGTTAAAATAACGACCACTCAAATTGACCTCAAGCGTTCTTACACGGATAACATGTATGAATCATTGTTACTTTTATTATTCTAAAGGTTACGACGGTGCCCGAGGAAAAAAAATCCTGGCGCTATAAATATTTACTGTGCCAATCATGGCTTAAATAAAGCTATAACGAATGCGTATCATATTCCACATTTTAGAAAAGAATGTCAACAATAAAATCAACAGCTAACTTTTTCCGTAATTCAAACAAAGCGGCTGAAACTTTGAAAAGCTATATACAAGCCTAATTCGTCTACTAAAATTCTGTGAGACGCAACGGGTAGAGCACTAAGATTCGCTTAGCCTTTCTTACGAAGTATTGGAATCCATTTGCTTAGCACTGGAAGATTTGGAAGAGAAGGGAAAACCTGTTGGCTTACAGCCATTTACTTAATAATGTTCGATTCGCACAGCTTCGTTAATCTTAACTTTGACATTATTGAAGCCGATATTCAGCTCAACAAAAAATCTCACTGAATTTTTCCAAAAAAAAAAAATAAAAAATAAACAATTGGTAACCAACTCAGGCTTTTCCGCACGTTTATCAAAACAACCAAAATTAGCTAGGAGAAATTTAAACAACAAATTAAAAACAAAAATTTCGAAAATTATTTACTCTTTTTATTTCTCTGGCGACCCAACTAGTCGCTAGAGTGCTCAAATTCAATAGGAAACTCTTTGAAGATATGCCCAACACGATCGATCATTTAGCTTGCTAAAACCGAAATTACTAAAGTTATTTGAATAACACACTACATCGACAAAGACAACGCATGAACACAAAAATATCTCAAGTTGTCAGAGTGCTTAAATCGTCGAAAAACATAAAATTAGAGATTTTAGTTTTTTGGCCAATCCCAATACTTTTTGCGGAAAAGTTAAATACTATAATTAACTTTCTCTGCTAATCCTACTGGGAAGTTAGATGTTATTAAGCCCATTCTCTACCAACACTTCCTATGCTAATACAATCGGCTTGTCCGTCAAACTCTTCTTCCCGTTCCCTTTTCCGTTCTCCTTCCCGTTTTAGTAGTTGTTGCACAGTTTTGGGTGAAATAAAAGTAGGCTTTTAAGATTATGTGTCCTTTTGTGTAGTTTAACGCTTTTTTGCGGGTAAGTGGTTAAGATAGATTTGGCCTATTTTTTATGCCAAGGTCCTATCTATCTCTACACCAAAATGCAAAGCAATTGGTTCAGCGGCTTAGGCGTAAAAAGGGAACAAACAGACGCACACTTTTTTAACTCACTCACGCAGGCATTAATCCTTGAGCTCAACACACTTCACAATTTATTAGTATATGATAAATATTAGATTGATATAAACGGTGCTTATCAAAACTAAAGGATACCTTTTTTTTAATATTTGGTTAAGTATAATATGGAGAAATTCCAAAAAAAATGTTGGGTTATAGCCATTCAATCGACAATTACTACCAACAATTTGTTTGTTTAGTTTGGTAAACAATAGTATAAAGAAAAATAACATAATTCTGAGTTTTAGCTCATATCAAAACTATAGGACACATTCGTCTTTTGAATTGAAAAATCAGAATCGTATAATTGTTTAATTAAACTAAGAAAATTAAAAGTCGATGTGGCCAATTCGACTTTTTCCAATTTCTTCAAGAGTGTGACTAACAAGTCCGGCTCAAGCTTGTTCCACTCATGTAAAATCGACCTTTTTAGATGGAAAGCATATATGCGCCAAACTAATACTCCCCAAACGTTTTCAATAGGGTTTAAGACTAGTGAGCAAGCCGGTAAGTCCATGAACTGTGGATTCGCGCATTATCCTGCTCGAAGACATATATCTTTTTCTCTCTTTTTGAGTAAAAAAGGCAGCAGGCAACTTTCCAGCACATTTCTGTACTATTCATTTTTGAGCTTGCACACTTTAACTCGAGTACATCACACTTATTAAATGCGCCCCAGATCATTACTGACCCGCCGCCAAAGTTTCTCCTAGAGAAAATAAGGGGCTTCTTAAGTCGCACCAATATTGGCGATATCCATCAAGTACATCGAGATTAAACTTTTTCTCATCGGAAAAATTAATCTGTTTAAAGAATTAGGATAGATCGATGCCAGTATTAAAGAGTAGAATTGTCTTACCGAGTCGCAGCACGTTGCCAAACTGGTTTAAGCGAAAAGATTTTTGACGCTTTTGTAGGCATGACACCTTCGTAAACACACTTCTTACAATATGATTTGATATGTTTAAGGTACGCCAAACGGTCATTGCAGACATTTTTTTACTGCAAGAAGCAGCAAGTTGGGAGCACGTTACTTTGGAATTGCTCTCTATATTTATTATGTACCTTTTATCACGAGCAGAAACTATTAGGCTTCACCATAATTTTCAGGATTTTTAAAAAAATTTACAATAACATGTCTACTACAAACAATTTTTCTCGAAATTTGGCTTAACTTCAAGCCTGACCTTGAGTAGGCCTTAATTAGGCCTTTGTCTTCTTCAGTCTCTAAAACTCATTTTGTTCTAAATGCCTTTAAAAAACATATTCTATCGCAAAACTTAAAAAATAAATTAATGCTTTCACTTGCGCTGCAATTTTTATAATGTGTCCTATAGTTTTCATGAGCACTGTAAATAAATTGGACACATATTTTTAATTTTTGTTTCCAGCTCATTTAATTCAACATTTTCTTATTTCATTCTTTTTGTACTTTAATTTAAAGTCTTCAAGCTTTACGGTTTTAAACTGAATCTTATAGATGCAAAAAAAAACAACTTCAAACATTTCATATGTTTAAATACTTCTGCTAAAGCTTGAATACATTCAATAGCAAATAACATATTTTATGCATGTACAAAGAAAAAGAGAATCTTTCTTTCTCCCATTCCAATTCTGCCCTAAAAGGCGTTTTAATTTATAGAAATCTCTTATGGTGAGCCAGAAGGAGGCATGGTCAATATAGCCGTGTACGTCCGTCTGTCCGTGTTGTAACGTGTTTCTCAGAGACTATAAGTTAGAGCAAACAAATTTTACCAAAAGATGCGCATTTTCCGGAAAAGTGCAAGTTTATCGATTCATGTCGATATCTCACGCCCTTCCCCCGTGACAGACTTTCGCGGCTTACAGCCGCGCTGTTAAATCTATCAAATTGAAACTCGACAGGGGTTTGCGTGTTTTTGTGCATCTATGTTATAAAAATTATTGAAATCGGATAAATACATCAAAAGTTATAGTCAAAAATCGGCCAATTTCAACCCTAAAAACTGCTCCAAAATTCCAATTACTTTTAGATAAGGATATATGTAAAAGAGGCTGTTAGCATAGCACAGGCAGAGAGCAGTACGACAGGAGCTGTTACTCAAGAGGAGAGAATCTGAGCGGAAGTGTGGGCAGTTGATATTAGACAGCAGTGAGAAGTAGTCAGCCGTAATTGCGTTCTCTTAAGCCATATTAAAGCCGTACTAAAGCTGTGTGAAGTTAAAGCCGTTGTATGCAAAGCCGTGTTTGTGAGCTTTAGGCCGCTCACTATTTGCATTATATAATTAAAACTATCTTATTTCAATATTAAATATACTTATAATAAACAATAATAATATCACATTATTACATAAATGTGAGCTAGAGCTTGGAAATTTGTAGTGGAGACTCGTGTGAGCCAAATCATTAAAAGTGTATTCACCTTTTTCCAATAGAAGTCCGCCTTCCCCCGCTACCGATTTACCTTAATTACTTCCGCAACACGCAACATATTGATTTGAAAATTGCCACATATATTTTTAAACGTGTTTTTTATAAATGTATGTTTATAAGTCATTTTTGCCCCATAAAAACCAACTTCCCAATAGGAAAACATGTCAATTGGTACTTCCAAATAGGAAAATATTTACAGGCATATCGATCTTATGAAAAGAGACATACCGTTCCCATTTTACCGTATTTAGTGTTTCTAAAGAAGAAAGGGTACAGTGTATTCCACAGTCGGGCACCGTCACGACTTTCTGCATCACATTTTTTCTCGCTGTTGACGTCGCCGCTTAAATTTTGGCCGCCTTCTTCTGCTGCGGCAGAAGCCTGTTTATCGAATGATCTTTGCCAGGTCATTCATCTTTAGGGCTCGCGCACACATGAACCTGAAAACTGAACTTATTGCTGAATTTGACAATGAGCTTTTCGTGCTGAAAAAACAAACATACTGCATGTATGCAAGTGCGCACACCAAAAGCTCTGCTGAACTTTGAGTAAAGCTTTCAGTTGAGCTTTGCTTATTCGATCAAACGTGCTTGTATTTTTAGGCTGCTGAAGTGCTGATATTTAGTGCCGCGTTTGGAAAAATCACGGATTGCGAAACATTGTTAAGTGAAATCGCGCTTAATCCACTTTTGTGGAACAAAAAGAATGCAAATTATTTAAATAGAATTGTAACTGACAAAATATGGGATGCAATAGCACAAAAAGTAAATGCTACAAATTAGTTTTCAACTCTTGCCGAAAAAAGCTTCGTGTTCAGCAAAGCTTTCAATTCAGCAATAAGCTCCGTTTTCAGGCTCATGTGTGCGCGAGCCCTTATGCTGCAACGTGCGACTAAGCCGCAAAAAAGCTTTAAGGGGAAATAACCAAAAGCTCTTGTCTAAGCTTAGCTTTATAATGCGCTTACTCGGGACGTTGTGCTTTTTGTGGAACGCATTTATTCGAATCAATATAAGTAATTATTATAAGGCTTAATGGTCCGAATGCCATTTTATAGTTAATTCGAAGATTTAATTGTGTTTGTGAAAAATCGAAAATTAAAGGCTTGTTTTGGCACATTTCAAGTTTGTCGGCTCTTTATACCCTGTACACAAAGTGTTGTAGTGGCCATTCAATTATGTTTGGTTAAAGTTATTTAAGCATGAGAAACTTTTGAAACCACCCACCCAAAAGCTTTAGTCAATCCGTTATCAGCAGTTTAGTTGGTCAGCGGTTCAATCATACGATTGTACCGGCAGTCCGAAAAGATAGACATCTGCCAGACACGGCTGTAGCCTCATACGATGAAACAGTTATTTCGATAGATAAAAGCTTTGACGGGGTATATATGTCATAAACCCAGACGTTCAGCCATCTTGTAGTCATTAGAGCAAAATCTGTTGCCCAAGTTACAAGTGATATCTACTTAGTTAAAGGTCAAAGTGAGCAATAACCTCACTGAAGGTTTTCATATACTTCCTAATTGTGCGTTTCCTTAAAGAATTATATAAATAGTGAAGAAAAGTGACGTCTACACTATTGTGTGAAGCAGAATTTGTTTATAAAAGGTACGGTTGCTTCAAAAAGGTGTGCTTGCTCCTAAAGTCGTGTTTTTGAGCTTTCAGCCCATGCGGTTGGTTCGCTTCATAGAAGAAGTTTCATTTGGATCCAGAACTTATACCCTCTTTGGTGGTCCAAGCCCTTCTAATAGTGAGGAGCACGATAAAGAAACCATATACCGATAACGTCGGCGAAGCACCGACGTGGCCTTCCCATGTATTAAGGAAGAAAAACTAGTGACATAAAAATTATCGTCAATATGTCCAAGTGACATATTCATATCACCGCTCTATAATTAGATCGTAATGATTATATCAGCTGATGTTTCTTTATTTTAATAATTAATTGATTTAGTTGGTATTGCTGCTGCAGTGTAGATATTACTGCAAGTATCCATATTTGTACTGCAAAAATGTGCCTATTAGAAGGTATTTTTTTTGGAATATGATTATATTAAGATGCAATTTAAGTTGTTAGTTTTGTTCGAAAGTTAAAGTCATTTGCTGGTAAAATAAGAATGTGTGGTCATGGCATATGAATATATATATATAATTAGTGGTGCACTTTTAAACTATTTTTTTTGATTAATTAACAGCACAACCATCACATCTACATCTACTTGGGCCCAAGGATATCTACGATGAGTGGTAAACTTACTAAAATGTTGTGAGTACATAAGACAAACGTAGTTTGTATAAGTTAATCCTACCAGTACTTTGCTATCCATATATATATATATATATATATATATACGCATATATATTTGAAGCCATGATTTATTTCGTTTATTAAACCACATGTGTTCAGTCACGAAGACTAAGATCCATTTGTATGGCACCGGATGCTAAATGTTACATATATATATGACTTAAAGATGTATTTTTTTTTATTTTTTCCTTATAAGTATTGTGGCGCGATTATACAAATTCGTACACTTAACTATACATCTAATTATCTTATCTATAAAATAAAAACATGAAGTTTTGTAACGTTTCTAAAATGAATCCCTAAGTTTTGCTTTTTTTTTCCCCTTAGTAGAGCATGACGTTTTCTCAGCTAGAATGAAATCACTTTAATTTTCACAAGGGTCAATTCATACGGCCTAGCCGTTTGTGTTGCAATGGTAGGGAGAATGAAGAAAGAGGCTTAATAACATCTGAGTCCGATACAGTTTGGGGTAGACAGAGTACGTTTTCTAGTAGTATGGATCTCTGCATTTTTTGGTACATTTTTATATTTTATTAGTTTTTTTTTGTTGAAATTTGTGCACCTAAATATTATGCAAGATAAGATACGCATTGACACCGAAAAGATGTAGTTTGTCGAATCATGTCGATATCTTGCCCCCTTCCCCTGTGACATATATTTGCGGTTTACAGCCGCTCCTTTAAATCTATAATCACGAAACTCAACAGAGGTGTGCGTCGTGTTTATAAAAATGATCGAAATCGGATAAATATAACAAAAGTTATAGTCACATATGCTAATTTCAAAACTGCTCCAAAATTCCAATACCTGTAGATATGGATACATGTGAGCTAGAGCGTATGGGCCAAATCACTAAAACTGTATTCACCTTTTTTTAATAAAAGCCCCCCTTCACCCGCAATAGATTTACCTTAATTACCACGCAACATATTTATTTGAAAATTGCCACAAATATTAATAAAAGTGTTTTTGATCTATGTATATTTCAAAATTCAACGACATTGATCCAAAAATACTGGAGTTATGGGCATAAAAGTAATTTTTGCCACCATAATTGCCAACTTCCCAATAGGAAAACTTGTCAATTGGAACTTCCCAATAGAAAAATGCTTACAGTCATGTTGAACTTGTAAAAGAGACATAAGGGAAAAAACTTTCGTTCCCATTTTACCGTATGCTGGATTTAGTGCTTATGGGGAAAAAAGGGTACAGGGTATTCCACTGTCGGGCACCGTTCCGACTGTCTGCATCAAATTTTTTTAATATGACATAAATAAGTTTTTGTAAAGAAAATTGCGACTGCATAGCCAATAGGCTACAACATTGAAAATTTCCTCATATCGAATGTCGACGATAAGGCGATACACTGCAAGAAAAATGGCTTGCAATTTCTTCTGACCAGAAGATAATTTTTTATGCTTGTCATTTAGTTCTTTTATAGCAACATACCAAAAAGTATGCAATAGGTTTTATTTTGGCTTTTGTAGTTTTAGTAGTTCGAAAGCCTGATAACGTCAAATCTGCAGTCTCGTTTTGGCTGCGGTTCCCAGAACTTGAACGGCATACTTTCAAGTTGGTAAAATGATACATTTATATAGCAGAATACTGTTTTCTATTGACAGCTTACTTCAACCGCATAGCAGCCATTCCATTTTTGCCAGTTTTGTCCTACATCTCGTGGAGGTCTTCGACATGTGATGACCACAGTTAAATTTTGCGTCGTATTGAATTCCAAGGTAGGAATGCGCGGTTTAATTGGCATAATATTCCCATTTAGTGATAATGTCTCTCCTCAGCGTGCACAGTGAAACGGTAGATATTTCACCGTTTTGGCCCATTTTCCTACTTCTTCCAATTCCTGCTGCAAGTTATCCGCGGCTTCTTGTACGGAGGATGCTGAGGGTAGCCGTTATAAGTCTAGCGTTTTTTGTGCGTATTGAGTAGTGTATATAGGAATGGTGAAAGAGCGCCTCTTTGAGGGAGTCCGGCTTTTTGTTCGCACATTCAGGGGGGTCAACATCAAACTCTGACCATTACCTTGTTTCATGTTTTGTGAACATCTAGACACAATGTTATTCATAAGCTGTATCACAGCGCTAAGACACAAATTTTCACTGCCCACATGCCACATTGTCACAGTGTGACAGTTTGCCGCAGTGTAAACCCAGCAATGTTTCTTCACTTCCTCTTTGCTTATCGGTTTTGTTATGTTAGCTTGACGCGTTGGGCTTGGTAATTTGACACTAATTAGTGTTGTAAAGCGAACATAATTATACCGTACGCCCTCACTCTATGCACAACTGGTTTTTCGCTTTTCTTTCGCTCACGACTTGTGTTTGTGGCGTAACCATAGAAACTGTACTTAACTTCATTACTGCAAACTATTGACATAATTAAGAATAAATGGAAGCATAAAGAAATAAGCAGAACAAAATAATGAAATTCCATCTACGTTTTCAATAACGGTCAAATCAACACAATTCGTTTATATTTTTACTTTCAGTCAGTAATGAGCATAAAGCGTTTTTTCTTTTATTACCGAAAAGAGTTTTGATGGATAGAAGATAGATATACGCATGGCATTCGTTTGGCAAGTGCTACCAATTAAATTTATTTGAAACTTGAGCAACTGGCAAGTTTAAGGATTTTCTAAGTTTTCACATCTACAGAGATTGTCATATATGTATATTTTGACGAAACTTACTTTTGAATATCGGACCTTTCTCCGATAAGAACTGTCAAATATAGGTGCCAAAATGAGTTCCAAAAGTAAGAGCGTATTTACAGCATTGTATACCTTACTTATGAAAGTTGAACAAGCTTAAAAGATTGGCTTTCGCAAAGGAACATCAGCACAAGCCAAAAGAATATTTGGAGTAGCCTTCTATGGACAGAAGAATACTCCTTTCAGTACAATTCATCAAAACAAGAGATTTTTGTAAGGCTGCCACAGGCACAAGTCAAAAAATTGTTCCCGTTTGTCAAAAATTGAACCATAGTGGCGACTCTGTCATGTTCTGGGGATGCATTGCGTACAATGGGTTGTGTTACTTTGTGCCCGTCGACGGCACGATGACGCAAGGTCAATTTGTATACCCCAAAAAATAACGCAACACGATAATGCCCCCTGCCACAAAAACAAGATGATAACCAAATTTTTGAAGGGCGATGGTGTGAAAACTCTTGACTGGTCAGCTCAGTGTTCAGACTTGAATGTTATCGAAAACGTGTGGTCTCTTATGAAACGTAAAAGAATTGCTACTTTGCATAAAACCCGTAAAGAAACAGTTTCTGAGGTCACTTCCATTTGGAACGAAATATCCTTAGGTTAAGAGGTTAGGCTAAAACTGCTGCCAGGTTTCTACCTGCCACACTTAGGCCAAAATTCGGCCCATTGTGAAACCGTAGAATCTTGTTCCTTACACTCTAGGAATAAATATTTTAAAAAGGCGTCCGTTCAGATGCTGAGGGGCTAATTTTAGAAAGCTCTGACAAGCTGTGAAGTAAGTACCTTCTCAGGTAGATGCTCTGCCGTTTCTTCCTGGTGCAGAGGTCGGTGTAGGGGGCAAGAAGCCTAGCCAGTGTCCAGTTGTGGCTCCAACAAGAGCTGAGAAACTCTCCCTACTAAGAGCGCAGATTACAGCTGTTATTGTGGAGTTTATCTTCGGCCAGGTTTGTCGAGCAAGACGACAGTTTGGGACACTTTGCCAGCTTAGATTGGATCTAAGTCTGACGACTTAGGGATGCCTATTTCCTCTCTATCCAGAAGGACGGGAGCAGTAGCACCTTGTCTGGCAAGCTCTTTTGCTTAACCCGTTTCTTAAGCTGATAACTTCCCGGAATTGGAACGAACTTCGAAATTGCTGCTGTTTCAATGGTCAAAAACGCACCCAATGCCCACAGCATGTAAATATGGTTATGTATGAGCTAAATTCCCAGCCGTATGGTGAGCGGCTTAGAGAATACAACCTCAGCAGCTCAACGGCGACTAACAATGACACTGGGTTCTTTCGAGACCAGTAGAGCCAACCCAGACCTTAAAAGGGTCCAACAACCACGTAAAACCACAATTCTAATGAAGGAATATATTTACATCATGCTGTAACCCGATAACGGGCTGTTATGACCAGTTTAGAAGAACAAGATGAGCTAAATTCGCTAAATGCAGTGAAGAAGACTCGTGTGAGCCTAATCATTAAAACTATCTCGACCAATGCAGTGTTTTTTTTGTTTTGTTTATAAAAGCCTTTTTGAGTTCGAAAATATCGGACATAAAAGTGCTTTACTGCCTAGATTAAGAGCCCCGAGATATCGCCATATTGTTTTTGTCTGCCGTTGCAGGCCCAACTCTTGTTAAACTCTCCCAAAAGCAACAATGCTGTCGATAGTGCAATAACTAGCACGGCATTGTACAACACTGGCGTACACTGTGAGCTGTTTGGCTTGAAGTGAACGGCGCTAAGTTGCCCGAAACTCATTATCCCTGATGTACTGCTTTGACTTCAGCTTTTTGAGTCCAATGTGTCTTATTTTGCTTGTTGATTAATTGAATCATATTGCGTTCACAGGACACTGAGCTCCAGCATATTGTTTTTCCTTTTTGCATGCCTGCAAATGCGTCAAGTGCAATTTAATTTAAATCGTGCGTAGCCAAGGGCAACGTTAAGGACATGCTGATGTTGGTGATAGGAAAGCAGAAGCTGAAACTGATGCGTCGACGGAGTCAAAGTCAAAGGAATCGCCCTGGTCTGCTGTCCTATGACACCCGGCGATGTGTTACGCTTGGCAGAGCTCCGTCTCCGGCTCCGGCTCCGGCTCTGGCTACATTGCGCACATTTGAATAGAGCAGCAGGCAACGAAGGACCAAACAAAGGCGCTCTATGACTGACTGCTGCATGGTCCGGCGCATGAAGTCGTTTCATATCCTGTTGTTTATGGCCACATATCCTTAAAGTTGAGAGATAAAAACAACACACACACACACAAGGCTTTTGGGTCATGTGTATTTGATTTCCTGCTTGTTGTTTATTGCTTTGCGGCCTGACGGGCGAGTGAAATTGCTTTGCCGTGGGTGGCGCTGGCGGTGGCTCTGGCGGTGGCTCCGGCTGTGGCAGCTGGGGCACTTGGGGCACACGGCAACGACATCATCAGTGAGTGAATTTGGAAAAAAGGCAAAGGCAACACCAAATGAAACAAACTACAAAACCGACAAATTTGTCGTTCAAAAATATGGCACCGGATATTGACAGGGCGGCAATAAAAACGACAAAAGCGACTCGTGCAACAACAGCAATGTGCTTGTTATTGTTGTTCTGTGGCAACTATTTAACTTGCCTCAACAGCGCATAGTATGCAACACGCATTTGTTGCAGCTCGGACAACTGACGCTCAACTCAAGAGCCTCAAACGCTGACTGACTGGCAACATTTTACCGTTACTGTGGCCGCCATTTTGTGCGTTGTCTTTAGTTGTTGCTGCCGCTCATTCGCCGTGCAGGTCACGTGTTAAGCACAACGCATCAAAATTCTGCGCGTGAAGCACACAACGCCGAGTCAGGATCTGGGCGCAGGCTAGGCAGCGGCCCAAGTTTGTTTGTTTAGGACATGGAGCATACCGGAGCTGCTTGATCTGACAGTTGAGCACACCGACAGACAGACAGACAGACAGAGATTGAGATTGAGCGAGCAGACTTGCTACTAAAAATCGCTGCGCCTTTGACAGCTTCTCTTCTCCACACAATCAACTTGGCTATTTGAAATTTTGCTCAACTTTTGCTTGACCACCGATGACCCTCCGCCAGCTCCACATTGCCTCCCATCTCCCGTTTCTCCTCTCTCTCTCTCTCTCTGTTCCTCACCGCCTTTCATTGAACACCCACTTAGCGTCATTTTGCCATTTTGCTACTTTGGCTTGTAGTTTGTCTTGCTAAGCAAACAAGCAAAAAAGTAGCGAAAAAAAGCCAAAAAAAGAAGAACAGAAAGTTTTGCGCGTAGCTATTTAACAGGCGCTACCAGTGACAACAAGCTTTTGGAGTAGGCGGGGTCAGTCACTATAGGGATATAGCATACACTTAAAGAAATTAGGTGCATTCTAACACTAAGGTTACGCTTCTGCCTCTTGACTGGTCATAGCAACCCGTTACCGGGTTACGACCTAAGAGCACTTCTCCAGGCAGCTCACAACATCTTCCTTCGGGAGGATGTTAACTACCCTAACCCCTTGTGGCATTTAGAGCAGCTAGCCAGGTGGCGCCACGTGAAGGTTGTGGGTCAACTTGGTAAACGTATAGACAGGGATCAGGCAGAACATAGGCCCACCCACTACGGCCACACAACTCTCCGAAATCTCTGTTTCTTATGGTGATAGCCAAGCTAGTCAGCACTCTCTCTCTCTCTCTCTCTCTCTCTCTCTCTCTCTTTCTACTCAGCCTATTGCATCAAACTAAGACACGGCCGAAGGGTTATGTCACTTTTCCGCAACACCCGCACTGAAGACCTTACTCTTAGTAGCTTCTTTGTCCAAATGCAGCATAACTGCTGGGTTTTAATCCGCTTGAATATGTCTGTGTCGTTGAAGATTTTGTTCAGTGAAGTAATCGTCAAGATTTTGTAGCAAGCGGCATTGCTTGGTTCAGCCATAAGCATAAAGTTTGCCGTGGCTGGTCACAAACTAATGGGTGTTATAAGGTTCTAGTGTTCCTACTACACTTGATCTCGGACAATGCTGGACAGTACCTTCGGGTGTGTAGGCTTTACCAGGAGTTAAAGCCATGAGCAGTCAGAAAGCTCGCAGAACTTTATCGTCTTAGGATTAGTTATGTGTGGACTTTTTGCTTGCGGCCCCTCGAGCAGTTTCGTGATCGTGTCAAAACAAGTTAGAAGAAAAGTGATCTAACGCAACTTCTTCAATCTGGTGCCAAATGGGATTTATGAGTTCGTACCATGTTTCTAATCGATCGTTACTGGGATTTTAGAACTTCGCTAGGTACACGGTGCGGTGAGGCCTGGATTCATTAAGGACAGGGTGCAGCTGATCACTGTCTCCAGCTTAACCAAGCTGACGCACAACCTCCAAGTGGTGCTCTTTGGTTAGCTGCTCTAATCGCCAACCGGTGAAGTTTCCTCAAGAGTTTAACAGCGTTGTGCGCAGGGCTTGTGAGCTACAGCGTAAAACTGCCTTTCCTATGAAGGAAGGCCGTAACTCGTTAACTGTTTGTTGTGGCCAGAAGGTACACGTTACATGCTGTAGTATCACCGTTGTAGCTACAATTAACTTGAGCGGTTTCTAGCTAGCTTGTGAAGAAGCTGAAAGCGTACACAGCTGGCTGCGATATGATCGGCGGCTACCCAACCGCTGCTGCTGCATCTATCCCAGATACACCGGATGCATCGACGAGATTCGCCAACAGATATATAGCGCAAACTGGTAGCATTTAGCATAATTCACAGCTCTTTGGCTTGTGTATTGTGTGACCCAATACCAGCTAAGTGTGCACTGCCTTCTGGCTCCGACTATGCGAGTTTTTTCTCTCAGTGCATGCACAGGCCAGACTAGACCAGAAACAGGCAACTCGACATATCGCACACGGTTGGCTCATGAAATGCATGCCACGTTTGACGACGTGCTTCACAGCTTAAATAGCGCACGCCGGGCTCCAGCTATCAGGCAGTTGTTCAGTTTTGGTCATACTTTTGGGGGGGGGGTGTAGGACTCGCAGGGGGTTAGCAGCGTTTTTAGTTAGGACTGTTGCACGTTTGCGTGTGTGTGTGTTCGTAATGATATGGCAGATATAACTGCATGTCGCTTCATTATCGACAACACTTGCGCCTAATTAGCGCGGCGAACGCTGCGTATGCGCAATGAATAATTGTCGGTTGCATTTGCCGCATATATTTGCCGGGGTCTTAGAGTAACGCTGCAGCAAGTAACCAAATAGCAGTTGCCACACCTGAAAATACGTTACCACACACACAAACACAAGGCCACAAACAGGCTGCTGGCCATTGTGGTTGCAACTTTATCAAAACATCGTGCGGCCAAGTTTCCGTGTGCGTGTGTCCGTGTGTATCCGTGTGTGTGAGTGGAAGTGCCTGATTTGGGGCACTGTTCTGTGGCTAGTTTTATATGAGCCATTTGGGCAAAGCTTTAGCATGTAGTCAACCATAACCAACTGCAATTGTTGTCAGATACTTTTCATGTCTTGTTCAAGGTATAAAAGAAAAAATTAGGGCCAGTGCGGCATAGAATTTTGATTAGCTGTTTATGTAACTTGTGATTACATAAAAGTCCAAATGCCCTAAATCGGATTGTCTTTGTTTGAAATTAAAGTATCAGGCACGTGATAAAAAAGTATGTTTTCCTCAACTCAAGTTGTGATTTTATTGATTGCTTAGATTTAGAGTTTGATAAAGCGGCTAAAAGAATGCTTAAGATATTGACCGAAAATTTCAAGTGAATATATTGTATAGTCATAGAATTATAGATAGTTTCAGAGTGCTAAGCAGAGAGAATTGAGTTAGTGTTAACTTAGCTGAATTCGAACTGTAGCTCCAACTTCAACACAAAGGCGCATCCAGGGTTGGAGCTCCAGAAAACTCACTATTCTGACTGATCCGTTTTAGTGGATTGCGAGAACAGCGGTCGGAAATGACAAAGTCATTCGTTGTGAAAACACTCAAATGAGAAGTGACTAGTTGCATTGGCCCTTATGGTGATTCCGATAGATGACACAGTTCCATCAATGAAACCGAAATGAACATGAAGACTTAAATTTGAGGGAACACAATGAAGAGAATACGTGACGCCCAAAGCAGTTAGCTCGTTTGAAAACGTCGATAAATTCCATGGAATGATATTGGACGATCGAAGAATGCAAATGGTGTCTGAGGAACACTTTACATCAAAAATGCTCAATAGGAAAACTTCCGAGAAATGTTTGTTCTAACACCGTTGCGTAGCCGTAGATAAAGCTTGGATGCATATCACAGCAGACTTGTTACTATGGCAAAATGTAGATTATGGAGATTTTTTGATCTACTAGATTAGACCCACTACCTAAAGTAGATAATTTCAAAAGGTTTTTGAGAGCTATTAAGTGTTTGGAGTATTGGGATTTCCCAGCAGCTGCTTTTTCGAAGTCGACAATCTCGATAAATGCCAATTTCATACATTCGTATGACGGTTTTAGAAGCGTTTTATTCTTCAGCTTTTATTTAATGCATGCAAAAGCGGAAAAAAGTATAAAAAAAGTTTGATCTAGCAGGCAAGGCGCAGCTGGTCACACTGGCCCTTTTAACTTTACAAAAAATCTAAAAAAAAACATAGTGGAATCGTACATCGTTAAAAAACTAAAAATTTATGTTGAAAAGCGACAACTTTTGCAGCACGTCAACTGAATGTTACGGCCAAGGATTCCACTCTATACAATTGTATGCTCTTTGGAAACTTCACTTTTCTAATTTCTGAGAATTTGATTTTTTTCACATACGGTCACACCACATTGCTTCGTGCATCTCAGTGTGCTTTGGGAAAACTGTAAGTCATGTTATTAAAATTATTATTATTCGAGACGCACGTACATTGTTTTTAAACTAAAATTTAATTTACTAACAACACGTTAATAATGTCGAATTTCGGTGGTTTTCCGGTTGATTTTAACCCTTCTCGCGTTCAAACTAACAACAATCAAATTGTGCCACAAATGAACGGCCAAATGAACGCAATTCACTCGATTAACGACTGGATGGACCCAATGATGCCGCAATCATTTAATATGCAGGCAGCGGCGCCATTTGGTACGGGCTTTCATCAGGGCGTTCCAATGCAGTACGTACAGCAGCCGCAACTGGACTTCATGGGTGGCGCTCCCTTGGCTTTGCAGCCATGCCCAACTTTAACAGTAAGTCGCAGCCTTGCAGACCATTGACGTCACAAGTCTAAGTACTCTCTTATTGCCTAGACATTGGCCATGCCCAGGGCGGCAGTTCATTTAGTCAAAGGAGCACTATGACCATGTCTTCGGGTCCCGATGGATGCGCACAGATGTATGAGGCCAGTTCTAGTACTAGAATTATACTAGACGGCGTGCGTGGCGGCATGCCGGCAAATGGTGACCCTTCAGAACAGTTAGATGCTGATAAAAAGAGGGAGATCGCTCCAACTGCTGCGTCCACAGCTCCAAATAGCACATTTCTCGAACTAAATTTCGATGAAACTGCCGCCTCGCGTCCCTGGAGCCGCATCCACAAAAGATCAATGATAGGGCGTCCTTTTTAAGCAGGCTCCTCCAAAAACACACTGCACAACTGTGTCTCGAGAGGTAACATCTAGTTAGAAGCAGTGAAAACCACGAAATTTGCGAGAATTTGCAAATGCTTTTATCATAACAATTGAACACTCTTCAGGCTTCAGTTGCTCCAAATTACGCAGGCGTTCTCATCTGTTCGCCACAAAAACACAGTTCATTTTTTAAAATTTCAAACTGTGTATCGTTAAATTAAAAAAAGTAACTCCTTAAATATGACTTTAACTTTTAATATCATTTTTATAAATGAGTTAATGGTGTGACATTATGTAAAATACACTTATTTGATGAACGCAGGATCTCTCTCCTTCAGTTAGCTCAAAATATCGTCTTATTGCAAGTAAGTGGCATCTTGCACAAGGTATCTTCTAGTGACATTGACAACTTTGTTGGTTTCAGAGAGTTATTACTTACTTACTTACTTAACTGGCCATAACAATCCGTTACGGGGTTACGGCCTAATGTAAAGCTCTGCTTCAGGGGGGTCTCTGCTTTGCGAGCGCCTTCTCCAATCGATGATGCCAAAGGTAGCTCGTGTACCCTCTACCTGGTCCTTCCAACGGAGATATGGTCTCCCATTTCGTCGCCAACCTTTGACAAACACATTAAAGACCTTTCTCGCAGCAGCTTCTTCATCCATACGCACAACATGACCTAGCTAGCGGAGCCACTGTCGTCGTAGAGATCATAGAGTTCGTCGTTCCATCGGGGCCGAAGATGTTACGGAGTACACTCCTAGGACATTTTCATCAGACTGCGACATCACCCATGCTTCTGCGCCATAAACCAAAACGGGAAGTACGAGCGTCTTATAGAGTGTTAGTTTCGTCTGGCGGGAGTGGCCTTTACTACTCATTTGCCCACTCAGACCAAGGGAACATCTATTGGCAAGAGTGATTCTCCACTTGATCTCTATGCTGACATCGTACCAAGGTAGATGACGAGACAACATCAAAAGCATAGCTTTCAACTTCGATCTGAGAATCCAACCACTGTGTATCTCTACTCGAAGCGAGCATATACTTCGTCTTGCTCTCATTTACCATAAGGCCCACCCTGGCAGATTCTCTTTCAATAGCCGCAAAGACGCCGGTAACAGCTTGCTTAGTGCAACTGGACACCCTTATAGACTACAGTCCCAGTTAATATATGAATCAATAATATCGCTGGTCAACACTCTTATATTTTCGAGACCTTTGACGGTGGCCCATGTTTATCATGTCTTCCCTACATACTACATACATACGCTACGTCACAAAGTTTAAGTGGTAGCACGAGAGGGAATCGCCTTGTCTGAAGTCTCGCCCGGCATGAAAAGTTTTGGAGAATTCCCTTTCTAGCTTGACGTCATTCTGCAAAGTTGTGTTTTTCTAAATTTGTGCAAGTAGTCGACAACGTAAAAGTTAACTTGGGTCTTCTATCGGGAGAGCGCTCTTGCTGTCATGGCTTTCTAGTTGCACTCAGTTCAGTTGAAAAGCTGCTAACTCAAAGTGTCTTTTTGTGAGAGCAGCTTCATTTTGCCGTATTAAGAAATCTGGTAAAAACCTAATCTAAACAAAACATGGAAATATTTAAAATAACACTTGTGCTGTCATGCACTTTATTACTTAAATACAATTTTAATAGATTTCGTTTTTGTTTAGGGCACCGAACCTCCTGGTCTTCCTGCTCTCTATTATTGACATTACACTCTCCGACAAAAGATCATCCTTACTGCCAAGCATAAGTTGCAAATCATCCATTCCAATGCAGATAGAAAATATGCAGAGTTCCAAAAAGAAGAGCACCCATGTAGCTAATCGTGGTCGTAGTTCATACAATATCCAAAGCAATTTTTTGTTTGGAGCATAATTCATGATCTTGTCGAATTCTGCCTCAATAGCGTGTTGCAAAGCGTTTGCCAGCATTTGGTGAGGATAGGCAAGGAGAAGCTCCATGAGGATGCAGTAGGCAACAACCAGAAACGTCTTCGTCAAGAAGCATTTAGGACTTAGTGTCTTCACACACATCTTATGCATAGCCATCAGCGATAGGGTTATGAAGAACGTAGACTCCAAAGAGGCAGAGCTGGCATATGTGAGGCCCATCCAGTGACAAAATATCACTATTAAAAATGAAAGCACAAAAGTAAATTCCATTATTGATATTCGAAAGTTTTCTAAAACTTAAAAGAAAGGTTAATTTTGTAGTATATTCAAACGCGATATTTTCTTCCTAAATACTTGATTGTAAGTACATTGGTTTTTACCAAAACAAAAAAAAAAACAAAAATAATGGAAAAAATGGGTTCCAGGTTTTGTGTAGTTTTGGTTTACTTTTTGTGTTTGAAATGAAATACTAAAAATGAAAGGTTATTTCATAGGTTGCTTCGAAATCATTTTTGTTTTGTGTTTTGAGAAAGCAGTCATTGAAAATTAACTGTATTATCTCCCATGCCCTTTGAAGTTTTCAACTGTTTTCTGAAATATTGAATCGTATTTAGGGCCCACCGGAGGAGGTCACTCTATTAAGCGCTTTTCGTTGAGGTAGGTAGGTAGGTTGTAGGTCACACAGAACTTCTAAAGATTTCATTTTTAGTATTTGTTTAAGCGAAAGAAGAAACTTGTCAGCTGTTTGTTAACTAAGCATTGTGACTATGGTCTATAGGGTTGCCAGCATCTAACAATTATTTATTTGCTTTCTGGTTTTGGGCTGTTTTATTTGATAAACTGATTAAAGCACATAACTTTTATGTAACTAGAGATGAATTATTGATACACTTAAGTTATTAAGTAATTTATTGTTAGATTTTTGGACCGCAATGTTTCGCATACCTAATGGCAACTCTAGACTGCTTGCGTTAGCTGTGACTGTCAATTTTCAGCTGCCAATGAATAAACATAAAAACAAGCTCATGAAACTTATAAATTTATTTTGGTGGTTAAGTGGTCATCGTAGCAGACAGCTGGTATTCGGAAGACATCAACGGAGTCGCAATTAACTAGTCACTGTTTTCGAGTTCATCAACTGAAAGCTGGTAATTATTAATTTAATCAGGCTTGTTCCTTGATATCTCTAGATGGTATTGCCTAAAGTTTCATTTTAGTTTTCCTGATCAATGCGTCGAACGATTCTTTTATGATTGATGGAGTGAAGCTCTTAGATCCCCCACCCCCGTGTGGTGCCTCTTGGTTAACTCAACATCAACTGGTCTTAGCAGCAAAGTCTTTCCAGGATTTGAACAGGTTCGTACATAAATCTTGACGCCCACCGCGTCAAACTCTCTTGGAGGAGTGCGTTACAGCAGGCCGTAACTCGGCAACCGGTTGTTATAGCCAGACAAGCAAAAGCAGATCATTGTATTACTCCCGATTTTGAAAATAATATCATTTTAATGTCCTTCCATCCATAACTTACAGCACTTGATCCGAGTGGTTAAAGTGTTTATTGAAAAATCAACTCCAAGAGATCAATAAACTGCTGAATTTGGGAAGCATCTAATCCAAGAGTCTCCATTGCATCCACAACAGTAAGCTACTGTCTTGGTGTGGATTTAGGTCGAATTGCGTCATTATGGTATGCATAAACGATAACGGCCAGTCTGTGACTCAACATAAACCTGGACGACATGTGGGTGTCAGACGCTATGTTCAAGTGGCTGCAAGCACATTTCGTAGAGCGCTTGACTTTCTGAAAAGACTTTGAAGGCTAGCCTCCAAGATCGTGCGATTCTATGCCTCCGACTAATTTTCGTTTGGATTTCTTATATTACTGCTATCTTTATAAGTTGTGCATGATAAGGTGCTAAGGGGCAAGGGCATCATATATCAACGAGGCTGGTTATTACTTACTTACTTAACTGGCCATAATAACCCGTTGCCGGGTTACGGCCTGATGTAAAGCTCTGCTCCCAATTGGTGATACCAAAGGTGGCTAGTGTACTCTCTACCTGGTCCTTTAACGGTCTGTCCCTTCGTCGCCTCCCTTCGACACTCGCATTGAAGACCATTCTCGCAGCAGCTTCTTCATTCATACACAAAACATGACCCAGGTATCTAAATTCGCTTGACTATGTTAATGTCGTCGTAGAGCTCATAAAGTTCGTCATTCCATCGTATGCGGTAGTCGTTGCCAACGCGTAGAGGGCCAAAGATCGTACGGAACACTTTCCGTCAAACACTTCTAGGGCATTTTCATCAGATTGTTTAAACACCCATGTTTCAGTGCCAAAAAGCAAAACGGGAAGTATGAGCGTCTTATAGAAGTTTAGTTTCATCTGGCGAGATTGGTTCCAAATACTCATCATCTATTGGCAAAAGTGATTCTTCGCTTGATCTCCATGCTGACATCGTTGTTCATTGTAATGATGGTGCTAAGGTAGATGAAATCCCTGACAACCTCAAAAGTGTAGCTTTCAACATCAATCTGAGAGTCCAACCGCTGTGTATCTCTACTCGAAGCGAGCATATACTTCGTCTTGCTCTCATTAACCACCAGGCCCAACCTGGCAGATTGCTCGCTTAGTGCGCTCGACGATATCGATATTATATACGTATGCAAGCAACTGGACACCCTTATAGAATACAGTGCCATTCCGATGTACTTCGGCCTTACGCAACACATTCTCCATCAAAAGGTTGAAGAGGTCGCAGGTTAGGGCATTGTCTTGTCTGAGAAGCTCTTTACTCTTTTCTACCTTTAGGAAATATATATCCACACAACTTTGTATAATATACTCGCAGCTAAAGGGCATAGCTTGTTACCACAATTGCTTGGTTCATTGATACTGGATCGCCTTTCAGAGCTCCTTGGATGAATATTGCAAGAAGCAGCAGCAAAGTACACGCTTCCATGCGCTCTAACGTATTTTGCAGAAATCGTAGGACAATGGTTTGTTCTTTTGGGAGCCAATGGAGGACAACAAGGAGACGACGACCATTATAAAAGGTATTAAAGCGGCTTAAGAACATTTTGGCCCGCAGCAGCAACAAAGAGGAAAAACTAAGCAGTCAACGAAAGCAAATTAAATAAATAAAAGAGCGAACGCCTCAAGTATCAGTGCGTGTGTGTGTGTGTGTGTGTGTGTGTCTGTGTGTGTGTGTGTGTGTGTGTGTGTGTGTGTGTGTGTGTGTGTGTAAATAAGAATAGTGCAGAGCAAATAACATCAGCGATGCAAAGGGACACAGCTTCAACTACAAATGTAATCGCTAAACAAAGCGAAAGGGAAATGATTAGGGGCGAAGCGAAGCGCCGGAAGTTGCTAAAGCTAAATGGAAAATGGCGATGAGTGCGGTTGCCACTTGGCGTCCAATGTCATCGACGGATTATGCCACTGAAACTTTCACAAGTGAAATCGAGCGCGTCAAGTTGAAGTGTCCATTGTTGCCTGGCAATTGTTCTAATTGAAGTGCCGTCGCAGTCGGTCTCAGTCTCAGTCTCAGTTGTCGGTCGTCAGCGTCAGCCACTAACCAGGCGCCGCTATATAGCTCTATTTTGCCCAAGGTCAGCAGCTGGAAGTAGCCAGAAATGCTTGAAATGTTCAAGTAAATCAGCTAAAAATAAAGAAATGCATATGTACAATAAAACCATTAACTTCAAGTGCGCTTGTGAGTGTGTATGTGTGCGTTTCATGCTAACTACTGCGGCTGGCCGGATGGCCGGCTGGCCGGCTGGCTGGCTATCGGGCAAGTGTCCTTGAGCAGTTTGTGCCAAATGCACAAGTGGCGCCCGACTCAACGGCGACTCCAGAACGAGCCAGCAAAAGCTTAACACACACGCACAGTGTCTCCCATCACCGTACACAGGGCCGGATTATGGTAAGACCTTCAATTTAAGCATCATTAAAAGGGCGTCCCACAATTGTATGCTGCAGCTAAAACATTTTACGCTTACAATTTTCATCCAGGAACAAATACCGATTAACCGAGTTAAATAATCGAGTTTACCACTACTCGGGGCTGTTCATACATGACGTCACCAAAATGTTGAAGATTTTTAACCACTCCGCTTGTCACAAAAAGTCACGATTTAACGAACCCCCGCCCTCCTTAATGTCACATCACAAATCGTGCAACCAAAAAAAAATCAAAAAGCTTTGGGTATTCCTAAAAAATATAAACTGAATCATTGCAGTTAGGATGCTCAGAGTACACGCTGCTGTTATAAAAGCGAAAAGAGTATATTTTCAAAACTAAGAAATTTTTTAAATGACAAGAAAACATTCCAAGAATAAAGAACATTTTTTGCAGTTGTTATTAACATTTTGTAGTGACGTCGCATTTTCGGAACCCCCTCACCCACCCCCTTGTTACAAGAAGTCATGATTTGATGAATGCCCTCCAACCCCTAAGTATGAATGCATTTCTGAAACTTTTACTTTTAGCAGTAGGTCTTATCCAAGCTGTTAGAAATTGGCCCAGCTAAAGATCATGGTCGAAACTCAAGTAAATGAAGATAGACTTCATTAACTGATCCTTTTAATTAAATTATACTATAATTCTGTTGGATGAGTTGGTTCATCGCAGGCCGTTGGATATATCCGATACAGAAAGTTGGAAAAGTGTAAGAATAGTTAAAAGAAGAAAAAGCATAGAAAAATAGTAGACAGGAATGAGCGTTTAGAAGTCGTGTATACCGTGCAAGGGGTGAGTATATAGCAGACTCATATGAAGTGTAGTCAAAGGTCTGACAATGAACCAAAAACTGTTCTATCGTGTCATTTTCTTCGAGGCAAACAAAGCAAGTTGGGACGTCAATGAGTTCCCACGTTAGCCAGACACAACCAGAGCTCGCTAATCCTTGCTTTTTCGAGCAAGTTCTTCTCAAAGTGTTTAGTTACTTGCGCTATCCAATAGTACCAATTCTGTTACTTGTACAGGAATCCAGTATAGACTGACTAAATGATGAACTGCTACCATGTTGAGACTGATGTTGCACTTAATAACCATAAAATACGTTATTCGGGTATTATTTTTATAGTTCAAAGCGATTTATTTATACTATATAACATACATTTTTGCTAATGCCGAAATAAAGCGTCTTGGTTATATACTATACTATACTATACCCGTGTGGTGAGCGGGCTAGAGAATACCAGCTCAGCAGGTTAAAGCTTGTCGTATGAGGCGACTAACAATGACACTGGGTTCTTTCGAGACCAGTAGGCCTTAAAAGGGTTGTGCGTGTGGTTTGGAATCCACCCTGTAAAACCACAATTCCAATGAAAGAATGTATTTACATCAGGTCGTAACCCGATAACACGGGTTGTTATGGCTAGTTAAGAAAAAGAAGGTTATATACTTCTAATGTATCAACATTTACTAGATTTTCTAAGCATACAGTTACATGTTATGAAGCTTGACATAACGAGTAATTCTGCGTCATTAACTCAAAAATGGCGCTTGTGTAAATGGCTATTTGAAGGAAACGCATTAAATTTAATTTCACGATGGGGCCCTCACATCGCAGCCGGCCCTTGGGGCTAGCTCTACTTAAGACGGCCCTGCCCCTACTCAATCCAGCTGCGCGCCGCCCCAAACAGCAAGAACTTCTGCTGCTGCCCACAACTAACTGGTAGCATTATAAACTTCATGCTGTCGCGCTCTCTCTCTTTTGGCTTGCGCTCCGGCGAATTGTGTGTGTATGCTCAATTCGCCGCAAAGCTTTCGTCGCTTGTCCTGCCGCCAACTGTTAAAAGCAGACGCAGCGCTGCTGCTGCTAGCAGAACGATTCGTACTGCCTGCGCGTTCGGTTCGTTTCCAACTTGAGCTTGTCACACAGTGACGACTCGCAATTGTTTTTGGCCGGCGGATTCGTTGATTTTTGGGTTATTTGATGTGTGTGCGCGCGTTAAAGTAAACAATTCGAAATCGCAAATTGACAAAGCAGCAAAAATTAGCGAATTTCGCCAGCCAACTCTAAGACTTTAGTCGTTAACAAATTTTGTACTAATTGTTTTTGTTTTCTTCGTTGTTGTTGTTTGTTTGTTTTTTTTTTTCAAAAAGAAGTGCTTCAGTTGGAGTCTATAAACAGAAGAAACAGTCAAGTGAAATCAAAGCCCAGAAATGCTGCTACAGAAACGCCTAGGCATGGGTCACTTTTGGATGCTGCTGCTATTGGGATTAACCCTTGAAAGCCTGCGCTGCGATGCTCGTGCGGTAAGTGGCCAAAAATATATAAGCACTATACGTTATGCCTGTCGCAAGTCCCTGAAGCAGCGGCGGCTCATAACGGGCGCTGTGAAATCCCGTTACTTACGCAAAATTAAACATCGCGGATTTTCCATTAGCGTTGACGTTGCGAATGATTTATTTTAAGAGCTAATAGCTAGGGCAACAGCTGAAAATAGCCCTAAGCAGCTGCCAAACACACACACACACACACACACACATAAACAAAGCGCCATTTAGCCATACTTATTGGCTTGGCACTGCATTGCGACTTCAGATTTCCGTTTCCGGTCACCCAGACTTTAAATTTTCAGCCGACGGCTCTGACAGCTGCTTGTTTGTAGCTAAGATTTTATATATCTCTTAACTTGTACTTATATGAGCGCTGCGTTAGACGCTTCTGGTTTTCAAATATTCCATAAATCGTTTTATTGTTTGCTTTAAGCTCTGCTCCATTGTTATAATGCTCATCAGCATAAGCTTAATTATCATTATTAGCTGTTGGTGCTCGCTCCCTCACTCAACTTTGCTGCAACCCTCCGAAAATTCATAAATAAATAAGCGTTTCCGAATGAATATGAAAATATGGCAAATTCATATCGAGTTATTTAAAATTATGCTCACGTATATAACTACACTGCGAGCATAATAAGCCATAAAACTTATAGCATTTTTACATATTGCTTTGTTATCGTTTAAATCACGTTTACAATGTGTTAACTTGAAAGACAAATGGAGCAAGTCCCAACAGGACGAAGCTGGCAAGTTTTTCAGCAAAGAATAATGATTATGTAGTGTAATATAAGGTATTACTTGTTCAATCGATATATAGCAATCCGCTTGCTTAGCTGTCGATTTGAAGATCTTACTTAAATAAACAAGTTTCGGTTCATATTCGGTTTTGAAAGTATAAGTCAACGCTTAAGGTATGCTTTGGAATTTTTCAATTGTCGTGGTAATCTCGGAATATCTCGAGTTCAATCAAGCTACAAACTGTGTATTGTGTGTTGCATTTGGAGTTTAGACCTTCTCCTGCCCGCTTCCTTCTAGTCGTATAGGCCGTGAGCAGGAACGCAGAGTAGCGATAATCGAGTCACGTCACGCCGAAAAAACGTCTAGCTACAAAAACCAAATATAAGTTTATGAAAAAACCAAAAACTTTGGGTTGCTACTACTTATCGAAAGCGATCAGTGGCATTAGCAGTGACGATCTCATGCCAACTCACTTTTAAGAACAAGGCCGCTGATGGTTACATTAATGTCCTGAAGACAGTTGTGAAACTCTGTCAGTGCATACGCATTCCTCGCACTCGCCCAAAAGTCAAGAAAGACGCAGGTCGCCAGATTTGTGACCAGCTTGCAATCCCCTTGATTATAAACTATGGAGCGATGTTGAAAGCTAGGTTTACGCAAAATTTCACAAAGCAAAGAATGCTCTGAAGTGTAACATTTTAGATGGAATGCTCAATTTGGACGAGAGGGAAGTAAAACGCGCATGTAGTGGTTTCAAGGAGGTAACATCGAATAATATTGATAATTAGTAAGTAATTGAATTATAAATGTGAATTAGTTTATAAAAGTTTCTCAAGGGAGTTGAAGTAAAATCAAGGGCAAACCCTTCTAGAGATTTCTTGCATGCCACCTCTAAACTTTTTATGTATACGGTGGTGTACTGGAAGTCTGTCTCAACAGGCATTTAGCCCAATAGTTAACGTTCGATGTGTCAACACGCATCAGAAATGCGGTTCGAAGCAAAAATATGATTTAATTTTTAATCTCTGTTTCAAAATGCTTGACTTATCGACGTAGCTGTAAATCGCGAAAGTCTGCTGCGGGGAAACGGGCACAGATATCAACCCAATTCGATAAACTTCATCTTAGAATAGAGTTACCGCCTGAACATAACAACACGTGATCGGAAAAGGCAGCTAGTACGCTATCTAGCTGGTCCATCCAGCGGAGACTCTTCTTCCTGCATCCATACGCACAACATGACCAAGCCAGTGGAGCCGCTTGATGTTCAACATAGTTTACACGATCCCTTAAAAGGGCGCTTTGGTATTCGTGTGTTTACTAGGCTTTGACGTAGTTTGAATATCTAAGCAATGGTGTACTTTTCAGGCCTAAAGCCAGACAAGAATGGCTTTAGTCGCTCCCATAATACGCTGGCCTTATATGCGATTAGAGGTAGTCTGGGTGTGCCTACTTGAGGACAGTGCAAAGGACTCCAAGGATCCAATCATCGTGCGGAAAACGCACGATAGGACTTTATGCGATAAGAAGTAGACTGGAGACACTAATTGGCCAGCAAGATTTGCTATTGCGATTACCTTTATGGTAGCAGGCAATTCCAACTCTCAAAGCGTAACCTCGAGCGCAGGCATAACCTTGGCGGCCATTTGCAAAACCACAACCATGTGTGCGTCCATATCATAGACATGCTTCAACGTTATGACTGTTTCTTAACCGTTTTGCTCAGTGTACGTTTTAATACAAAATCAACTGTGTTCATAATCATTGCATGATTCTGAGCTTTTTGTTCAAATTTCAAGTTATTCTTATAGAGTTACAATCAGCTTGCACTTTGTCCAAGAGCGCTGACTTGGAAACGGCTTGGTTAAAAAACGTTCTTTGAAATACGCAAATGGCAGTCAAAGCTTTTGAAACTTTGGTTTCAGATTAGTGACTGACACACATATACACATAATAAATTCAAGCCCATTACAGTTGAAAGCAGCACTCATGAAGCATGTGGCATGTGCCATGAGGCACATAGCGTTGACATCAGTTGCAAGAATGCACAATTTGATTTGGTTTCACATATTTCGGAACATATCTCTAGTCAACCGCAGAGGTTAAGCGGCACTTTGTGCAAATTGTTGACTGTCTACGCTGTCATACGGCTAAAAGGCTGCTAGCCCGGCCTTCTTAACAGGTTGACTGTCTAACGTGCCTTTTTGGCCCAATTTATATGCGCAAAGTTGTGCGACTTGAGTAAATCAAAAATGTGTACTGTGTTGCTTAGCTTGCCGCAAAAGTTTGTTTTTTCTTGCCTTTTTTTGGGGCAAATGTCGACGTCGACATAGACGTCGACATCATCGTGCTCGTACTCCTGCCAGTCGTCCTTGTAGGCACGGCCTCTTTTTAGTTGTTTTGGTTTAGCTTTATCCTTTCGCTTGGGGCTTGCCACTGACTTGCTGCCCCCCCCAAACTGGCCGCCAACCCATTTCCAATGCCATTTTTCTTGACTTTATTCCGTTGTTGTTTGTTTCTTGTGGCGTTCTTACCTTCCTGCGCTTTGCCCTGCCACGTAGTAAATGCTGCGAAATGAATAATTTCACAAAATTTACTACACAATTTTATTCATATAAATCACAAATTAAATAAGTTTTTACGAGGTTGTTCTGCGGTTACAACCCACTACAAAACTTGCTCATTGCCCCAACTGCTGCCGCTGCACAGTGGATCCAACTGACTTCTTTTTCGGCGAAAATCATAACTTTTGAGGAAGTAAATACATTGCGATAAATAAGCTGTGTGTAGAGCGAGCTTCAAAAAACGGTAGTAAATTTCGATATTATATACTGCAAATGTCTTATACTTGCATGTCATGGAAAAATTTCATGTTCTAAAGTGTGTTTGTCGATCTGGCGAACATGTTTACACTAAGATCCAAAAAAACTGCAAACATCTTGCCAACGGATTGTCAAAATTTTAACGATTTACTTATTTAGTATTAAGCAATAAGCAAATTTTATAGGTAGGTGCAAAGATAATACTTTTGGTGTATAAAATATCGAGCTTTACTACCGTTTTTTGAAGATCCCTCTATAAACAGCTTATTTATGCCAGTGTATCGTAGAATCGCCCCGTGTGTTGAGCGGATTAGAGAATACCACCACAGCAGGTCAAAGCTTGTCGTATGACACTGGGTTCTTTCGAGACCAGTAGGCCTTAAAAGTGTTGTGCGTAGGGTTTGGGACCACCACGTAAAACCACAATTCCAATGAAAGAATGTATTTACATTAGGCCGTAACCCGATAACACGGGTTGTTATGGCCAGTTAAGAAGAAGTATCGCAGAAACTTAAGGGCTTCGTTGTTTTTGTATGCATTTTAACTTTTGTAAATACCTTTAGTTCCTCAAAAGTTATGATTTTCGCCGAAAAAGAAGTCAGTTGGATCCACTGTGCGCTGTCGCTGCCGCTGTCGCCGTCGCCGTCGCTGCTTCCTCTTCTTATGTTGCTGTTTGTTGCTGCTGCTGTTGCTGTTGTTGTTGTTATAGCGTTATTTGGGTTATTTTGGTTTGCTTGTTGTTTCATTATATGAGCGTTGCCTGGCATTGGCTGTGGTGTTGGCTTTAGCTTGCGGCTTTGCTTTCCTGTTTGGCTTTCGTCGCTTGCCCCTTGCCGCTTGCCCCTTGGCGCTTGCCCCTTGCCGCTTGCCCCTTGCCCCTTGCCGCTTGGACCTTGCCTCTTGGCATTATGGCCATGTAATTTTCTGTAAAGCCCTTTTATTTATGCTTATTATTGCGATTGCTATTGCGGTTTATTTATTTATTTTAATTTCGACGCTGCTTTACAATTTCGATATTCAGGCAATTTGCTGAAATTGCAACAACAAAAAAAGTGTTGCCTACTTGCAGGCTGACTTCATTGTTGCAGACTCCAAACGACTTTAACTGTTAAATCTACAACAAAATCTCATCTTTTCATTAGATTTAACACGCCACAAGGGGGCGTGGTCAATGGCAGTAGCTATGCCTAAATAAGCACATTTCATGGCAGTTAAGCAAAGCTGTGTTCTTCCTATTGACTGGCCATAAAACACGTTACTGGGTTACAGCCTGATTTAGAGCATTCCTACAGCCGCTTCTGCCTCGCGTGCGCCTTCTCCAATGGGTAATACCAAAGTTAGTGTAGACAGGACCCGAAACTCTTCGCCTTATTTTAATAGCCGTACTGAAGACCAAGCCACTGGAACCGGCTGTTGTTAATTCGCTTGACTTTTTCAAAGTTGTCGTAGAGTTCGTGCATGTCGTTGCCAACGCGTAACGGGCCAAAGGTCTTATGGAGCACTTCTGAATCAAGTTGCGACATCACACATGATTCAAACGGCAGAATGAGTGTCTTGTACAGCGTTGGTTTCGTCTGGCGAGCGTGGTCACGCCTACTCCTTTGCCTACTGAGATCAAAGTAACGCCTATTTTCAAGAGTGATTCTATGCTTAATCTCAATGCTGACTTTATTCTTCATTGTGATGTTAGTACCTATGTAGACGAAATCCTTGACAATATCAAAAGAAAAGTTTTTTCTTACGCGAAGAAAACATATACTTGTATGGCTATTTTTTGCAACCAGACGCACCTTGTCAAATTCTCTTTCAATAGTCGCAAACCATCTGATAACTGCTCGCTAAGTAATACTAAAGTAGTCAATATCATCTGGAGACGCTTATAGTTCAATATGCTTCCGTTCCGTCACAAAGTTGAAGAGGTTGCAGAAGAGCGCATCGCCTTGTCTGAACCCTATCTCTGTAACTAAAGGAGAGTTTGTTAACTACCTTGATGAAGCTGTCTGTGTTGCTCAACGCCAATCTGGGTTACTGTGGACTTACCGCGTATAGCTTAAGTCTCTCACATAACACGCAGAAAGGCAGTTAGCGCATACCTTCGGGTCAACCTTCTTGTGTTAGGGCAGATGACTCCAAAAATCAAATATTCGGGCGTCCTCTGTGCTTGCCATTTCGAGGGAAGCTGTATTGCGGTAGAATCACTGGTAGAGGTACATACATATGTGTATGTATATGGTATGTACGTATATGGGATGTCATGCAAGAAGCGCATTGTTGCAGCATTGTGTTACCAAGTTTTCATGTATTCCAGAAATGAGCCGAAATCTTCTTCTTTTTCATTGGCCAGAACAACCTGTTACCGGGTTACGGCCTGATGTATTTCTTTCATTGGAATTGGGGTTTCACGTGGTGGGTCCCAAGCCCAACGCATAACCCTTTTAAGGCCTGGGGTGGCTCTACTGGTCTCGAACGAATCCAGTGTCACTATAAGTCGCCTCATCTTATCCAAGGCAAATGCAAATGGAATAAAGTAGCTCTGACTCATTGATTTATCGCATTTAAAAATAAAAAAGTATTATAAAATTTTTATTATAATAAACTAAATTCAAAAATGTAAAAAACAACATGTCCTAAGTAAACAAATACCTTTTGCGAACTCGCTTAAAAGTTAGCTCATCGGAAAGTGATTTTTGTGATCTCAATAAGGTAATTGTGTTTCCAGAAAATTTAGGAAATTTAAGCGAAATACCTTTGAAATTATTTATCAAATGCTCATAAAACCCTAAGCGGTTTGCGAAGTCGCTAATACACTGGCTGCTGTTATACTTAGCCGGTTTGTAAGCTCGCTAATACTATTGCGAGAGCTTCGAAAGATTCGATCGACGCTCAACTCTAACTTTTAGAAGTTTGCTAGAAATGCCTTTTAAACGAATTTCGACGCTTCAGCAAACTTTCGATGTGCTAACTTGTTAAATGAATTTCAGCTCGAAACCACTCAGGCGACCACTTCAAATAAAGTAAGCTCCATTTGAAGAAAATATGTAAAAGCTATGACGAGCTTCTAGGGGTCACAAAAAGATCACCTATTCCTGCCAATAATAACAATGATTGCATTGGAAAAAAATTAATCTTGAAGATAAAAATCGTAATCAGATAGATTGCAAACATTGAACGATGCGTTTTTGTGAAATATTTGCTATAGTTTCTTTCGTAAGAAAATCTTTGCCATACTTGCCGTGACGCACACTTTTTGTATATAACAACAGATGTATGTATGTTATTCCGAGAAAGCTTTTAATACATCAAAAGAAGCTTTAAGCAAATTAGTTAAATCATAAAAAGAGTTTTGGCCAGATAATTTGTCAAAGAGAGAGGGAGAGCATTACTTCCGCTCAAACTAACAAATAACAGTAAAGTAGAGGCACACACACGAGTGAGTAATCAGAAAAAGAAAAAAAAACAATCAAAATGGAAAAGCAAAATGACATAAGGAAAAAAACAGGGTATAATCATATGAAAGCCGAAGCAGCTAAATGAAGTGAAATAACAGCCAAGTTGCAGCGAGTCAATTTAAAAAAAAAAAAAAAAAAAGAGAGCATAAAGTAATTTACGAGCGGCATCCAAAAAAAAACAATGCAATTAATCATAATTTGTGGGGCACGCCAAAAACGCCATAGACTTTTCGCCATTTTCACTTTTACTTGGCGGTTTTTCTGATGTTTTCGTTTTCGCAGTGCGAGAGAGCGAAGCGGAGAGTAAGCACGCAAAGGTCGCAATCGCATTAATAAAATTTGAAAGTTCACTTTACTCGACTTTTTTCGGCGCCTTGAATTTACCTATGCAGAGTGACGTGGTGGCAAGTGGCAAGGCCAAAAACTTGGCCAGCCGTAGCCAGCGCCAAGGCACATTTGCACATCAAATCATAATTTATGTGCTCGGCCGACATCGCAGCCATCAGCCAAATGCGAAAAGCGTGGCAATCAAAACGCATGTGGCAGGGTTGCCGCCTCCTTGTAAACACACACAATATGCGCTCTATAAGGCCAGTACCGGGCGATATATGCCTCTGACCGACCGACCGACCGACAGAAATACCGCCCGCTGTCGCACGCAGTCGGCAGTCCGTCGGCGCGCAGTCGCCCACATAATTATCAGCTTGATTTATGGCAGCATTTTCGCAGCCAATTACATCGCACCCAGGCAAAAACGGAAATCAAATTGAAATGAACCCAGAAACCACGCACAAAAACCTCACACATACCATAGTAGTACATAGGCGCAGAGCGAGAGCGACTCACTATAAGAAAAAATAAATCATATAGCTGTATATCCCCTGAATTGGCATACAATTTTTGCAGCCCACTCACACACACACACACACACTCTTCCCACTTGACGTCACGTTGCATCTAACGGTTTTTAGCTGCTCCGCCAACGGCGCTGCACATTTTTGTAATTCAAATTGCTGTTCTACTCGAGCTCTGTGAAAGTTCCTTTTTATAGTCTTCTGCCAGTCATGCGTTTTTTTTCCCCCAACGTTTTTTATGTCTTATATTAAGCAATTTGAATGGCGAATGATTCAAGTTGGCGCGCGTCAGCATCATCTTCTCATGATTACCATCAACTTTTTCCAATGACGTTTTAATTTTTCGCATTTCATCAAATTAGCTTAAATCGCAAACGAATGTCTGCAGCAGCTTGAGTTTGAGCTCAACAAAGACGTAATTTCTTAAAACTTTCAGACAAATTCATTAATCGTAAGCTTGTCGTTCATTAATTTATTCTAATTGACAATGCCAAATGCCAAAATAGCCGTTAAATTTGCTGTTTTCATGCAATATTCAACTGACGTCACAATCAACTAAGTTTTCGTCAACAAAAGATATAACTTTAAGCAAGTATCACAATTAGCTATAACGTTTACAACCTTTTGGCATTTACTCGATAACGGTTCTTCTTGACCCATTGTCGAGTAACGGCCTGATGAAGAGCACTCCTTCGGACTCCTCGCTGATACCATTGGTAGTTAGTGCGGTCTCTAACTGTTTCTGCTCCTTTCTTCGTCGCCTTCTTCATCCATACGCACCACATACAATTTCCAATGTCACAGACATTAGAAATTGCATCTACGGCAATGATGTCTTAAGTGAGCAACTGCCGTGTTGGCTCTATCTCACGGTGTTCGCATGTGCAAGCAGGAGGCTTCACCCTGTCATAACAAAACTCAGGCCCCACGAATAGTGTATTCAAATTTATCAAGCGTGATCGCTAAAACGATTAGTGACATCACATTAGGTTACATACGACAAGCTTTGAGCTGCTGAGGTGGTATTCTCTAACCCGCTCCAAAGAATTTCCAATTTTTCCAGCGAATTTTTGTAGGAATTAGTAAATCAACAAAAAATTTTGAAAAAAGTGATTTTTTTGGGCATAATTTTGGTGTATAAGCGCCATCTAGCGTGCACACATGCTCGAACACCAAGCTCGTTGATCAGAGTTTAACGCTAGATGGCGCTTCTTATTGTATATAACCTAATCGTCGAATCGATTACGGTAAATTTTAAATAGTTATTCCTTATGCTTTCTGCTGACCTTCTGAAGCTGATCTTCTTCGTATTTAGTTGTTTTCCCGGGTCAAGGTTCTTTTGTGTTTTATTCTATTAGTTGTTTTAATTTTTATCACCTCAACGAACAGCATTTTCAGAAGCTTGACGAATTTTCAACAGTATTTTGCAAAATTACATAAATGAGTTACTTAGGTGAAGCTTCAGGTTGCGTCAATGATTGATGTTTAAGTTTAATACTTAAAACTAATAAAAACACTTATTTTCATTAATATTATTTGTTAATTTATGCAAGAGTTACAAAGATCAGCTTTGTGCGCTTCCCAAGCGCTTTTTTCCGTTTCGGATTCACTCCGAATAAGAATTTTCATGATCATTTCAAAAGTATAGTATGCTTTCAAGTAAGTTGATTTTGTCATTCTACACTTTAAAGTTGAAAAGTATGCACAAATTCTTCGCTTATGGTTCTTTTGGAAGTGACTTATCTAAAGAATGCGATATAAGCCAATTAACCATGGTGACAAATTGGCGTACATAATGCGAGGCTATGTTCTGATTTTGGTTACACAAAAATGCAGCTGAACGTCTAAAACTGTACCGAGCTCAAGTAGCGGCACTACGCTGCTTCAATTCCAAGGCGAGGCGTTTCCATTGATTATTCTCGCTCTTAAAGCTACTAAAGCAGAGAAACGTACGTTGCGAGCTTTCGCTCTGATCAGGCCACTCGAATCAGGCCAGCCGTATTAGGCCAGCCGATGACTTACATGCCGTTGTCAACCCAAGACACGGCTAAAGACGAGCCCGATGGCCTTTTGACAACTGCAACTTCTATAACTCTATGTACATAACTATAATGACTGTAAATATGTACGATATATGTAGAGTTTGGACCAATCTTAGCGTTAATGATTTAGCTCTAGAATATGGTTTACTGCAGCAGAGTCCAAGCCAAAGTCGAAACTAAACAAAGAAACAAGCCATAAATGTGTGTGTGTGTGTGTGTGTGTGTGTGTGTGTGTGTGTGTGTGTGTGTGTGTGTGTGTGTGTGTTTATGAACTTGATTGGATAACTGTTATTACGCATTCCATGCCCCGAACAGAGCAATCAATGAGCGTTATAGTTAGTTTACTTCAGATACACAAACTTGGCCAGAGTTGAACTAAGAACACACAAAGCTTTAAGCAGAGCTATTGGTATTGGTAATTTCATAAATGTGTTTATCTTACTTTTACATACTAGCACACAAATGCATAAAGGCACATTCACACACACACGCAGACACACATACACTCACTTAGATAACGGTATCTGTCCATATGAGTCAAATATTTGCACACATGTACAAACGTTTCAAAATGGTTGCTTGCGTAACTATTTCTTAATTGAAAATGTCAACAAATACACTCACACACACACACACATGCACTTGTCTATTGTGCATTTATATGGCATATGAGCTGTTTATCGATATCTATCTCAAAAGCATTTCTATGTTTTAGTTGCCGGGGTTATGCATATACACATTGGAATTTAGTCATGAATTCGAATAAAACGCTGCTTTTGTATGAATGACAAGCCATCAATCAATCACACACACATGTTCACAAAGACAAAGCCAAAGGCATAACATATTTACTTTAAACTATATTAGTGAAATGATCATGAAAATGCTTATTCGGAGTGATTCCGAAACTGCTATCTTCTTCTTATCTGACTTAGTTGCTACCCGTGCTTATAAGTTAGTCGTGCGCTGAATTGCTTAACTGACAGAGAGGATTTGAACGACTGGCTTAGAGCTCGGACTCTCTGTCCGATATAAGTAAAGTCTGGAGCGAGAACTCTGCTACTCAAAGTGCGTTCTTAGCCAGCACAATGCTGGCGATTGGTTTGCCAACTGAAGCATAACGAGCAATGCCAGCCATGTTTCTGTCCTAATTTCGCGGTAATCAACTTAACTCAACTTGGTGGCAGCAACGCGTCGACGCCGCCAGAGAATTTGCAGTCTCTGTGGCACTGTGGCGCTGTGGCAACTGATGCGTTGCATTGCAGTGACCCGATTCAAGCATACTTTTGGGCGCCTTTCAATCGCGCTCTCGCTTCCTCTCTCAAAGCAAAAGTTTTGGCTGCACTCAATTTGTAGCGTATTCGCTGCCCCAACACGCCCCCATCCCGCCCCCCCGTTGTCGTCTACACCCATGTTAAGCTTTATTTTTGTCACTGCTCGTCCTTGTGGCGCTCTTTGTTTCACTTTTCTTTTGTTTGACGCGAGAAACGCCTCGTTATGCCTCGTTATGCACAAACAAAGCGTTTTCACTTCCATTTAGCAGCGAATTAGAAACGGGTTCACTGGCGTTTTACCATTGTCATCTAATATGCATTATAATTGTACAATTTGCATATGGAATTGGTTCTTTGCAGCCAGACTCTAGAGACGCCACAGACACGGTACAGTCTCCCGGTGGCACAAAACGGGCAGCTAGCTGATCTTTGAATGGCCGCAAGCACAGCGAATGAATTACAAATTAATTAAAAGTAAATAAAAAGTATGGTCAAGACCCCAACGCTTTCGCTCTCGCTCTTTTGTAGCTAACCCCAAAACGCCAACCTTAACTGATAGCGCCCAAAATGTCTGACCCCATGCATAGCGGTAAAATGTTATATGCCTATGTGTGTGTGTGTGTGTGTGTGTTCTCCCGTACACTTTTAATCTCGGAGCGCAGCCGTTGCAAACAAAACACAACAACAAGCTACAACAATAGCATGGAACGGAAATTAATTTTACGACATTTGTGCTGGTCAAAGTTTGACCCAAGGATGTTTGGGACTCAGCCGCAGAACCACCTCAGGCTGCGCCTCAGCCGCTGCCACTGCCTCTGCCATTACCAGCGACTCCGCCTCACTGACTAAGTTGGTGGCAAGCTCAGCTTCCCGCAGGCATCATTGTCGCTGTTGCCTTTGATAATAATGAGCGTAATCATAATGTAGCTGTTGCTAACATTTTTACCCTAACAACTTGGGCTATATTAGCTTTGGCCTAAACGCTAAAACATCTTTAGCCATACTTTGAAGTTCACTAAGTCATCGAGTGGTGTGATTGGCGTGGCCTGATTAACAACTAATCATAAATAATTAATGCAACTAACAAAACTGCAACGGAATTCGAAGTGCAACCATTTTTTGTTGGACATCGCTGGAAAAAGACAAAAGCCCAGTTTTCTAGTCAAGACGTTAAGTGCTTTCAAAGCTTCCTGTATTTTTGTTTCACTAAGCTTTTATTATGGAATCTTTTGAATCTTCTTCCACTTAACTGGACAAAACAACTCGTTACCGGCTTACGGCCTGATGTAAATACATTTACTCTTTGGAGTTGTGGTTTTACGTGGTGGCTGCCAAACCCTACGCACAATCCTCTTAAGGCCGGGATTATAAGTTGCCTCATACGACAAGCTTTGAGCTGCTGAGGTTGTATTCTCTAACCTGCTCACCACACGGGCATCTTTTGAGTCTTGCTTGTGTCTTCTTTTGGCATTTGGTAGTGTTGTTAGTATTACTGTGGCAGCGACTTCGTGTAGACTTTGCAGAACTCTTACGGAGCGCCCTCGTAAGCCATCACGGCATGTACGCAGCATATAATGACAACTTTAGATCTTGCTTTTGTGATTTGGTAAGCTGGTGTTATTTGTATAACTATGGCAGCGACTTCGTGTAGACTTTGCAGAACTCTTATGGAGCTACCGAGCTGCCTACATTTGGGAAACGCTGCTCTAGAGCTGCATTGTGACTGGCTTCTTGCCTTGAAATACTTATTCCTTAGAGTGTTAAAGCCGTCGTCTGGCCAAAGTTGGCTTTTTGTGTTGTTTGTTGTTGTTGGTGTTGCTGCTGTTGCTTATGTTGATGATGATGATGGCAACGTTGGCGTTGAAATATTCCCGTGCATTTGGGTATCATTGATAAGTAATGATGCTACATTAATCGAGGCACTTTGTTGCTGTTTTTGTTGTCGCTCGGCAGTTTGTTTTCCCCAAGCCTTCCCTGTCTTCTTAGTGCACACAAACATAGATATGTATGTTTGAATGTGTGTATTGCAGCCATTTTGATTAAGCCACGCGCAGCCACACACTTACTCACGCCGTCACTCACGCGCAAACTCACGCACGAGACGGCCGGCAATTGTGCGCTAATGCGTGTTAAGCTTTTCTTATGGGCCATGGACCCAAGCGGGGACCCAGGGCTGGCTTAATAAGACAACAATAAAGAATGGCATTAAGTAATTTGGCCTGGTTAACACATATACATTTAGCAATGCTCTTAATGTTTCATGCAAATGTAATTTAAAATTTATTTCCTGCGTTTTGGATAATAAATTACATGAGATACTCTAACTTTGCAGTGTCTCTCTCTCTCTCTGTCGCTCAAACCAGCAATATAAGACCATATTTAAATGCATGTTTACATACATATACAAACAGCGCGTTTGTGTGTCGCATCCATGAAGCCATCGATTCATGTTAATTAAATGTAGGAAAACTTTGGAAAACTTTTCGTTTCATTTCATTTTCTATGGCCCAGAACAACATCCTTGCCACAACACTGCAAAAAGGAACTTCAGTCTGCCAGTTAAGTTTGTCCTTCTGCCCAATTCGGGTTTTTTTTTCCTGTCTTGTGTCTATTTTAGTTGCAGCTGCTACATTTTCATTTGCTGGGGCAACTTTTCTTCTTCTCGCCCTGTGCATAATGTGCAGCGATTTCGATCATCGGCCAAAATTGCATGCCAAAACTTTTGCGGTTTTAATTAGAAATCGAAGCTGCAGGCTGTCCAAGTTTTACTTATCTAAGCGGCAGCCAGTGCAAGTAGCTTGGATAGTTTTTAGGACATAGCTCATGGGGTTCCAGCCTGCTGCTAGAACAGTGTACTTCAATGGTATTTTCAATAGTTTCGGCCCGTGGTGAGCATGAGATAAGATTGTCGCAAGAAGTTGCCACATGTGCTTAATTCTGGCAAAGGTTCCTAAAGCAACATCTCTTGAGGCTTCTAATTGGTAAGTTGTGGCTTAGGCGCTTAGTCAGCCAATTGCAGTGGCCCAGAAGCCTGTCATTGTACCCGAGAGAGTAGATATTGGCCGCTTCACGTTGGAGGTTACAGTGCAAGGTGGCACAAGGCTTTATTCCAAACAGTAAATACCGATGCTACAACGCAATTTGTTCAACGTGACATGTTCCATGGTTTGAATTAAGATCACGTTGCTTTAGCACAACAACTAATGTCCAGCCAAGAACATCAGCAGAAGCTGTGGCCTGTTCAGCACCGATTGGAGTGCATTGTGTCTGGCATGTACTCTCCCCCTAGGGTAGAGGTGCAGTGTATCTATTAGCTCTTCTGCTTTATGGGCAGCAACGGCACCCGGTTGAAATGCAACTCCACGCCGAACACAAGGTTCTAACCACGATACTCCCACAATAGTTCCGACCTCAATGAGCAGCCTCATTATTACTGCTCAACCCGTAATACCGCAATTAAGTTCTCGGTTAGCATCCGAAAGGCTCGAATTTTGCGGGCGCCGCCAGTTTTGGCAAAATCTCCGGGACTGGTTAGCCATGCACACAAGGTTCTAACCACGATACTCCCACAAGGGTGCCGACCTCAATGAGCAACTTCTCAACCCATGGTACCGCAATTAGGTACTCGTTTAGAATCTGAAAGGCTCGAACGTTTGGAAAAACTTTTCGGGACTGGTAGCCCATGCTGTCATTAGTTGTCGTCGTGTAAATTTAACTTCGGCAAAAGATGTTAGCAGTCTCGTCTTCTCCAGTAATGTCCACCACTTGTGCTAGCATCTTGTATGCAGGAAAGCATTCAACGATCTATAAGCTGTCAGCATAAACATGAGGATTTCATTCGGATCTGTTAAGTTTTGGATTGAATTCGCACTGCGGTTCAAAATGGTCATTCTCTGATTGGTACATTCGGCAATTCGAATAAGCAAACTTTGTTGTCGAAAACACGTTGAACTCAGTGCAATCATTAGGAAGGTCAAGAAGAGTTGGGAACTCAAAATCATGCTGCAACTGGCAATCCGGAGTAAAATTCACCCAATTAACAACTTCCATCGAACGTAGAGAAAATCCAGTCGTCAGTATCGGTTACAGCAGAGCTCTCCATAGATTCACTTTCCGGTTCATCAAAATCGACATCCGAATCATCTTCGCTTACAATGCGCTCAAGATCGTCAAGTGTTAGTTTTCCTTTTGACATCTAAATATAAATTAAGATAATATATTACACATAAAAATGTATCGGGATTATAAGTCCAAAAATTGGTTTGGGACAATATAAACTTTTTTCATAGATGAATAGCGGTTTTTTTGGCTGCATTCATGAATCTATTGATAACTCCCCTATTTTCTTATCGATTCTCGTAATATAATATGTTTTTGAAAAGGGACAATGTATCTTTCCCAATCTATAAAGGGTATGATTGGTTTTTTGAAACTAAGTAGCGATTTTTTCAATTTAAACTGAAAATTTCCAGAGTATTACACATTTTCCTAACTTTGGCAGCTATTTGCAGCAGATTTTGAAATTAAAGGGTTATTTGTATATTTTATTTCGAAAGTAAATTCCGTTCCGAGTCAAACGAGAATTTTCTTATGAAAGTCATTCAAAAATTGAACAACTTTTAAAATATAAAGTACCTGAGCAGAAAGATGAAAAAATAATGGGAAATTCATATTTTGAAGCTAACAAAAGCAGCCAAAACTAAAACGACTGTAACTTGAAGAGTAATAAACGGATTGTCTTAAAACTTTTAGACTTATCATTTGAAGGTTGGTAAATTAATGTGGGTTTTGGGTTTGTGACCACTTTAAGATAACGGACAGGGAACTTTACAGGCGTTGTGTTATTTTTAGTATTTTGTATTTTAAATTATAAGTCGCGCAATTTTCTATTTTCATATGTTAACCCTGGCTTGACTTTGTTTTAAATGCGCTTTTGATATAAGGTATTAATATATATGCTTTTCTCATGAAAAAATGCGCTAAATGTCGGTCAAAGTGCGAAAATTTAGTTTTTTTTTTTTAAAGTTAAGATTAGATTGAAAAAAAACCTATTTAGTTGCGAAAGACCGGTAATGTGTTGTTATTAAGAAGTTAAGAAGAAGTTGCGAAAAACCAGCCTTACTCTGTATAGATTTAGAAAGTTACATGTTTTCACTATTTAAAACATACAAAATTGGAAAAATCGGCGGAGTACCAACGAGATTTATTTGCAAAGTAAAACAAAACCGATATTTGTCAATAAAAAGAAATTGGATTGTTCCGCAGTAAAAAAGTAAATTGTTTTGAGTTCCACTCGTTCAGATCTACAAACTACACTAGATTTGTGTGTTTGAAATTTGGTGGGAGGTATTGTTCCCATAGTCCCATAAGGGTTAAAACTCAAAAAGTTGCATTCTTTAAATACAAATTTCAGCTCATGCTTTTCGTGTAGCTTTACTTGCCCAAATTCTTAGAAACTTTGCCAATCTCTTTTATTCAAATTTGAGTCGAAAAGCTTAGGCTTTAACTTAGAAACTCAGATCGTTCAGATCTACAAACTACACTAGATTTGTGTGTTTAAAATTTGGTGGGAGGTATTGTTCCCATAGTCCCATAAGGGTTAAAACTCAAAAAGTTGCATTCTTTAAATACAAATTTCAGCTCATGCTTTTCGTGTAGCTTTACTTGCCCAAATTCTTAGAAACTTTGCCAATCTCTTTTATTCAAATTTGAGTCGAAAAGCTTAGGCTTTAACTTAGAAACTTAGAAGTTTGCAGCAGTTGCAGCTGCCACATCGCTCAAATAAATCCAAATTATGCATTGTGCATGCAAATCTTTTGCCCAGTTTTCGGCGCGCTCTGTTTCAATTTCAATTAGACACTTTAACTGCTATATTTTGGATATGCTGACAACAACAACGACAACAAACAAAAGCCGTGCTGAGCTGGCTTTCAAATTGTCATCAGCAGCAATGGCGGCAGCTGCCAGCGCATTGCTCTGCATTTCATTTTATTTCATTTATTTTTATACCCTGCAGACAAAGTGTAAAAGGGTATTATCGATTTGTGCAACGTATGTAACAGGCAGAAGGAGGCGTGGCAGACCATATGTTCCATATCCGTCTGTCCGTGCTTCCGTATGAACGTCTAGATATCAGACACCATAAGAGGTAGAGGCACAAAAATTTACCAAAAGATGCGCATTTACACCGAAAATATGAAATTTGTCGATATCTTGCCCTCTTCCTCAGTGACATATGTTTATGGTTTGCAGCCGCTCCGTTCAATCTATCATCTCAAAACTAGACAGAGGTGTGCGTCGAGCTTATGTGCATCTATGTTTCAAAAATGATCGAAATCGTATAAATACATCAAAAGTTACAGTCAAAAATATGCAAATTTCATTCCCCTCGCCTATAAATTGTGCCAAAATTGCACTGCATGTAGATATGGATACAAATGAGCTAGAGTTACAAAATTTGGTATGGGGACTCGTGTGAGCCAAATCATTAAAACTGTATTCACTTTTTTTCAATAAAACCCCCCCTGCCGCGCAATCGGTTTACCTAAATTACTGCCACACACCCCGCCCCCCCCCCCCCCCCCCATAGATTGATTTGAAAATTGCCACAGGCATTTATAAATGTATGTTTGATCTATGTAACAAGATCCAAGAATACTGGAGTTATGGGCATAAAAGTAATTTCCCAATAGGAAAACTTGTCAATTGGAAGTTCCCAATAGGAAAATGCTTACAGTCATATAAATCTTGTAAAAAGAGACAAAAAAAGAAAATACATTCGTTTCGATTTTACCGTATGCTGTATTTAGTGCTTATGGGGAAAAAAAGGGTACAGGGTATTCCACTGTCGGCATCAAATTTGTGTTGTTGTTGCTTGGGTTAGTTGTTGTTTGTGTGCTGTTTCTCTTGTCATTTTTTAGTGCTTTTCGCAAGCAATTTAATTTCTGTTCAGCTGCCAGTTGTAACGTCTTGTGATGAAGCTGCAAGGACTTGAGAGTCCGCCCTCGAAAAACCATCAACTTGCTATATTCACACCTCACCGCAGCAACCCTACCCGAACAGCACTCCTTCCGTATCCGGTTTCTCTCTCACCCGCTCACTCTATTTAGCTGTTTGTCTGTCTTTTTGTATAGAATGGTTTGCTTGCTTCAGACGTTAAAGTAAATCACTTAAGCAGCTTGCAAAATAAAGGCGTTGGAAAATTCATACAAGTGACTGTGGCAACACACACACACACACACACACACACACCCCACACACACACACACATAGACCAAGTCTGTGTGTGTGTGTGTGTGTGTGTGTGTGTGTGGGTTTTGTGAGCGAGAAATGACTTAAGTGCGCTACTGTTGAATATTTTGGTGCTTTGAGCGCATAATTCACATTGGTTTGAAAGTAGCACAAGGATTAGATGCCATATAATGTATTACAATGTTATCCTCAAAGCTTACAACATATATCGGTGTGTGTGTGTGTGTCAAAGTAACTGTTTAGCAGAGCGTCCATTTGGCGCTATGCAGCTGCAGCACAGGTGAAGTCTTTGAGCCAGCGCCTTACCAAGAGACCCGTAACCGCATCCGTATACGCACTAAATTAAGGGTTACGCTCAACCACGGACCGACTGACTGACTGACTGACTGACTGACTCACTGGCTGACTGAGCTGCCAGCGCGACTTGCAAGTTGTCTTCAATTTTAATAAATTTCGCTTGCATGTAAGCAAGCGCGACAGTTGACAGCTGCATGGAAAGTTGCCTCGCCGTCACGCCCTGCCCCGTCACGCCATGCTCGACAGGCGCCTCATTGCGCTTCGCTTCGCCTCGCTCGTTTAGCTGCTGCTGCCGCTCCTGCTGGCGACATTGTTGCTGTTGAGGCAGACGTTTACAGTTACAACGCTAACATTGGTCACGACACGCCAAGGACAATGCAGCTCTGTGTGTGTGTGTTTGTGTGTTTCATTCCAACGTTCCGCGTTATTTATACTCGTTTGAAGTGCGCCAGAGCAGCAACACATTCTGCCACACTTCTCCTCCGGCCAACACACTCTTATTTGACTTTTTTTTTTTTTGTAAATTTTTGCTTAAAGCGTCAACATTATTTATAAGCGCGCTTGAGTGTGAGCTTGCAACCAAAACAACAACAACAACGACATTTTAGATGCATATCACATGATAGTTTTATTTATAGGGTACTTCTTTTGGCAAGCGTATGCAACGTTTTGCAGCCATTTTAAAGCTTCCGAAGTGACCTAATGGAGGTTCTGTTACAGTCTTATAGCTTAAAATTTGGCCACCGCAAAGGATAAATTGCACCTATGCCAAAGAAGTTGTATAATTCTCAAAACCGCCTGAAGAGCTATCGGCCGAAACGGTTTTCGATTTCTGTTAGCCGGCTTGTAACTCTTCTGTCGACTCAAGCACGGTGTTCGCGGAGCGGACTCTTAAACCAGAATTCAAATCTGATAAATCAATGATATGCGTCGTATTTCTGGCGAAATGGTCACAAAAAAACAAAATAAGCGTTTTTGGCACCAATTCGACTGCTCTGAGGTATAAATAGACTTCACTGATTCTGCTGCTTTTCCTACCACAACATTAAGATCTCCAACTGTCAATCAACGATAACGAGCATCAATTCTTTGATTTGATCGACATGTTGTTAGCTGTAAAACTAACGATGGCACTATCGAACTATTGTCGATGTTTTGTATCGCCATCGATCGTTTACTATCGCAACTATTTCATTATATTAAAAGCGTTAAATTTTATATGAACTAGTGTAAGAAGATTTCTATCGCCGAATGATAAAAATTGCAACTTTATTTTATTTTACATCGTTAAATAATTGATGATATCAGTTTTAAGATTTTTAATGTAACACGTTCTATTTATAATGTTAAAAATTAAAAATAAACTAAAACAAAAAAAAATGTAATAAAAACTGAACTATTAATATATATATATCTGTCGTCATTTGGAAGAGTAGCTTAAGTCGACATAAGAAAATGTTGAGTTATTGCGTTCTAGAGCTTTATAGAAGTCATGACCAGTCTCCATTCCTTTTTTAAGTTTAGAAGAAAAGGAATATACAAGTTTTAAAAATGTAATGGTGACTCTTTATGACCCGTATAAAGCTCCAGAACGCAATAACTTAACATTTCTTATGTCGACTTAAGCTACTCTTCCATATGACCACAGATATATACACGCGAAAAAATTAAAACAAAAAACATAAACAAAAGGAATGTAAGCAAAAAAAAATTATAAACAAAAAATTAATAAATAACAAAAAAAAAATATAAACAAAATAAATTTTAAAAAAATATAAAAAAAAAATATATATAAACAAAAATAATATAATTTTTAAAAAAAGTATAACCAAAAAAATATATAAACAAAAAATATAAACCAAAAAAAAATAAAAAATTATTAACAAAATATATAAATACATAAAAAAACGATGTCAATAAAAATTTTCAAAATGTAAAAATGTAATGTATATTAACAAGAAAAATTAAAAAAAAAATATATAAACAAAACAAATATTAATAAAATATAAACAAGAAAAATATAAATAAAATAAATATGAATCAACATAAAATGTAAAAAAGTAAAAAAAAAAAAATTTACATTACAAAAAAAAAAAATTATAAAATATAAAAACAATAAATTATACGCCAAAAAAAATATAAACAAAAAAAACAAAAATAATTATTGGCCAAAAAAAAAAATATGCCAAAAAATATAAGCAAAATATTATATATAAAATTATAACAAAAGATATTTAAACAACAAACATAAAGAAAAATTTACAAAAAAATAACATATCAAAAATAATATATCAGCAATAAAATATAAACAAAAAAAATATAAAGAGAAAAAAATTAAAGCAAAAAAATAAAAGCTAGAAATATGAACAAATAAAATGTAAACCAAAAAAAAAATAAGCATACATATAAAAAAAAAATCAACACGAAATAAAAAAAAAAGTAATAATTTCTTCTTTACTGGCAATAACAAGCCGTTACCGAAGCCAAATTGGCAAACACATTTTTCGCGTGCTGAATCTTCAAGGCTGAAACGCCACGATCCTTAGATTTCCTAGCAGAGAATCTGCCATCTGCCCGAAGAACCATAACACATTACGTCATGTCGACGTAATCTTCTCTACAAGTATTTTTGGCCGCCATCTTCGTACAACAACGTGCATCGTGCGCCGCATCTCTTCACTCCAAGAGAACATACTCCGCAGAGGCAGTCAAGAACATCTGCGTAGGCGATCAACTAGACACTCTTATGGTTCATTACAAGGTCGAACAGGTCGCAAGAGAGCGCATTTCCACGCTCGTCATCAAAAGGTTCTTCGCTACCTCCTTAAGGAGGTTACTAGTGTTGCTCAACGTTCAACTTTGCAGGAACTTCAAACTGAGAAAGTGCGCTCCCTCGAAGCGCTATCAAATGCTGCTTTATAAGCGACAAAGAGCGGGCGGCATTTGGTATGCCGATCTCTGCTCTAGTTACTTTTTAGGTAAACCCCATATGACGGGAGGTTTTTCTTGCAGTTCCAGCTTAATAACTGCCGTTATTACTTAAGCAAGTGTCTGCGTTTAAGTATGTCAACTTGTCAGAACACGTTGTAGTAGCCGCCGGAGCATCCAAGGCTGCCCCTTACCAATGCTGAGCACACACCGTGTGTGTGTGTGTGTGTGTGTGTACTTCCGGCCATAAATGTTCGAAACCCCAGTTAGCGCTTGTCTCTGGCAGCCATCTTTGATTGTATGTATGTACATGCAAAAGAAAAGTGATTGGTGAGTGAAAAAAAGTAAGCGAAAAGTTTGATAATTTCTTTTCATAACCCAAAGCGGGAAAGCGGAAAAGCGAAAACAATGCAGATGCCATAAAAACCGGAAAAAAGGAGGCAATGTGGCTGCTTGTCGCACGTGTGTCGCATTTGCATTTAAAAGCGCGCAGACGCCATTGCTCAATTTTATTTCATATTGTTTGTGTGCGACGGAAAATTGAAAAACTTTTGCATTTTTATGGCTGCCCTCAAGACACACTTTTTCATTTTGGTTCGAAGATACTCACTGTTTTTACACAGCATTGCACAAGTGAATGAAATTGCGCATACGCAGCGTGGGTTATTAAGACTCTTGTCGGTCAGCAAATGCACAATTGCCGTGCAGGCAAACGGAATGGCTTTATAAGATGACAATCGAGACTGAGTTACGGCGGACTCACGGAGTCACAGCGACTTGTGACAAATTGTTGCTATCAAGTTTAATGCTAAACAATTTTGGCTTAGGCGCTGTATTAAAATAACGACAACGTTGATGAGGTGTAAATCATAAAACATAAGACAAATATGGTGTCAACGCAGTCGACGAATACTACCACGACGATGATGATGATGATGATGACAACGACAATGATGAGAGGCAGAAACTGCTGCCAAGATTAAAGCACTCAGAGGACTTAATGCTCGGGAGATGCTCTGAGCGTTAGACAGAGTTGTAAGAAGCCAGCGCAGCACTGAGCGAAAAATGTACAACTTTGTTATCGAAGTTTGTTGCTCCTAAAGACTAGACTAGCTCAATTTAAGCTGGAAAATTGACGACTGCCAAAGAAAATATAAAAGCTCGAATAGCACAGCTCGACATAATTAGAGTTCTCTCATAGACATTAAAAGATGCTGCTCAGTGGTAGTGTTTTGAGTAGCTTATTCCTAGACCTGATGCGACGTGACGTCATGTGCTCTTCTGACTGATAAAACACCCTCAGTTTGGAAATCTAAGGATCTTAGCGTTGTCATGGTGTTTGAGCCTTGAAGATTCTCCGACAAAATTAGAGTTCTCTCATAGACATTAAAAGACGCTGCTTAGTGGTAGTGTTTTGAGTAGCTTATTCCTAGACCTGATGCGACGTGACGTCATGTGCTCTTTTGACTGATAAAAGAAATCAGTTCAGTTTGGAAATCTAAGGATCTTAGCGTTGTCATGGTGTTTTAGCCTTCTCCACTCGATTAAGGCGTGCCGTTTCAAGCCACCATCGAGGTTGGCTTCGAGCGTGTATACCGCTCCGGCTTGAGCTGGTCAAGCAACGGCTTCTACGAATTTCAGCAACTCAAACGTTGATCAATCCTGTGTTTTGATGAGCATGTGCGCGATAGTAAGATCTCTCCTTGACGGCATTGATTGAGTGCGAATTCAAATCGGGCTGATCCAGTAATTTGGCGCTCATCAACAATAGTTTGGTGTAACATCGACGGCATCATAGCTTTTCTCCGAGCTAGTTAAATTTCTAATGAGTGAACTTAGCACAACGATTAGATTCAAAGAACATATTTTGCAGCTTGCTGATCTCTTGATTATGGACAAGATGTAGCTGCAGCAATGGGTTTGTGGTTATGTCCAGCAATCGCATGACATTTGATGAGCTGTTGATAGATGACGGTTTCTGACTCGACGTATAGTAGGGTCATATCATATGTCATCAACCTATTCCCAAAGATTATGATGGTTGTCTTCTTTTCACGCCCAATACTCCTTAACTGCATGTAGTTTGTTTTCGAAGTAGCTGCTTGGCTGTGGTTTCGTTATGTTGTTAGCTTGAAAGGATTGCATGTCACTACTAGATATCAATTGCGTATAGCTCTGGGACTTATGACTACTTCGTATTGTTGCAGTCCTTGCCTTGTTGTGGGCGTATATCGTCATTATACAGCTTGGATACTGATGGCACTTGACAGCTTTTGTCGTTGCACGTAAAGCTTAGCTTAACCGTCTCATAATACTCCTTTTCAAAGTAGTTATGAGATGAGCTCAAGATCTGGTAAATCCCCAATAGAGCTATCTTTGCCATTTTTCATGGCTTGGAGTAGAACACATTTTCACTAATTACGAAGTAATTTTTTTATGGTGCTGCGCACCCATTCATAGGACCAGATCCTTTTCGTGGCATTGGCAGACACACCATCAAGCACTTTCTAAGAGAAGAGGATAGACTTGGATGAACAGCGAACTCGATAAATACGCCAGGCCTTAGACAGGCCAAACTGTTCCTCGGCACTCATAACCTAAGCAGGTTCTAAAAACGCTCACAGTTACCAAAGAATTCTATTAGAATTGGGACAGGTCTGTTTACTGGATATTGTAGACCCAGAGGTCAATCGAGCAAGCTGAGCATCAACAGCTCCGGCAACTGCAGGTTCTGTGAACTTGAGGAGGAATCCCTTCACCACATCCTAGTTGAGTGTGAGGCTCTGGCGAGGTGGGTCTCGATGACCAATATGACCCGTTGGCAACAATCCCTCATAATAAAATTTGTAACAGAGATAGGAACGATCGGGAAGCTGTAAGCTTAGTAGGCGGCACAACAGAACTTATAGGTCGCAGTGCTTTAGTCCCCAATAACATTATTATTAATTTGTTGTAACGCTTGCATGGTGTGACGTTTTGGAGGTATTACTCAGGTGGTGTGGCTTATGTGTATAAGAAAGAGCGAAGGCTGCAAACTGTTGTTGTTTGTAGAAGTTCAATCTCGTCTACAGTATGTTTAACAAAGTAACCCCTTTTTACTAGGGGAGACTGGGACTAAACGAGACATGGGGCTAAACCGGAAAGTCGTGATATCTCCAAAGCCAAGCGTACTGTCGGGTGTCCGGTTTAACCCTACCATTTTTGAGATTGGGTGCAGTTTTAGCCAGGTTGCGCCAAACTGAGTGAATAGCATCAAACCATATGCGATTTGTAGCTGAAATATCAAGCTTCTCAAGACGAAAAGTTTCCGCTTTAGCGCTAGTCTGCCCTGTTGAAAATGGCAGAGGTGAAGCAACTGTCTGCCTCTTAGAAGTACAAGCATTGGTGAGCGAAACAGCAAGCGGCGGAGCCACCTACTCATTTAAGCATGTTTGATTTAGATTTTACAAGCTATAAAACTTGCCAAAAGTTGCACATTAAACACTTGTATGTGTCGAATGTGTTAATGTGTGTTAACCGCTTGTGAATTATAAGCCGATTTCAACAAAAAAGAACCAAAGACAATAAAAGCCAAGTCGTCATATGCACGCTTTTTGCTCAGTGTAAGAATATATAGCTCTTTTTAGATACAGATAGATAGCTAGAAGAAGAAGAAGCAGCAAGTGCGTGAGCCCTGACATTTGACATCGTTTAAAAAGAATGTAGCATAAAAATGAGCCAAAGTGCGTTGGCATACATAAAATATTACAATATATCAAAAAGATTGCTAATGCAGGTGTGTAACACACACACACACACACACACACACACACACACACACACGCACACACACACAGCTGCTATGAAAAATGGCATAAATAAACGTCACTGGCAGCAGCATCAACAAAATGGCTGCCGCTCTCGTGCAGCGCCCCCGCAGGTTAGATTGTAGATTTTTAAGCATCGCTGTCGACTTTGTCGTCTTTGTGGTGTGCGTATCGCATGACTCTATGCCTTGAGTGTTAAGCTAATGTCAAATTTACATATACATACGACATGCTTATGATTTATTGAAGCACTTACACACACACACACACACACACACACACACACACAAGCGCACGCTCTAAGAGCTCAGTAATCTTGCCTTGGCTTATGCAATCAAAAATGTTGCCATTTGCGACCACTGTACGTAGCTGACTTTGCAAATGTGTGTGACGGCAATTTAAATTTCATTTCGATTTGCTTTTGATTTTCATATTTGCATTTACGGTATTTGCCAGAAATCGCTAGAGTTTCGAAAGCATGCAACAACTAAAACAACATTTGTCGTTTGCGTTGTGACGTCACATTAGAAACGTTATCTTTGAACAGCCCCTAGTAGTGTGTACTTATGTGTCGCCACTATATCTATTATATAAATAGGCTAAGGAAATATATGTGGACCCCTTTTTCACCAGCTATATGAAAACAAATATGGCTGAAACTTATATCATTGTGTAGGGAATTTTCAAAAGAAGTGCAGAATATAAGTTTAAAGCATATATTTAGCCAAATAGTGAAATTATTAAAAAAAAACAAAAAACATTTATGTTTAGATGTCTTTACATGTATTGATAACGGTTCGCAAAAGCAGTGAGCGACGGCTGTGTCGGGATACGAGATTACCAGAAAGTGCCATTTTTGAGTCTAAATTTTACTTCATAAACTTGGTATTTATACAAAACTTGATTTATGTACAGATAAGTACATTTTTGATATGCAACATCTAGTTATGCAGCTTGAGTGTAAAACCGACTCGTATGCCGTGACGGCAAACGGCAGCAATGAGCTTGAGGACGCATGCCGGATGGCGCCACATTATGTTAGCTTCAAGAAAAACTGTTCCGATCCGCGAAAGCGATACTATCTAATTTTGTTGCCTTGACATGAGCATTGTTTGGTCTCTTCCATTATTATGTGATGCTTTAATTATTAATAAAGCTAACACTCGGGCACAGAAGGCACCAGAAGGACTAACCCCGGCTGGATGAGCTCGGTGTTTGTCCGAAAGAGTACCGTTGTAGGGCACTCGCATGGCAGAACAAACACAAGGCAAATGGCAATGCAACAGCAACAAAAACAACAGGCAAAAGTGCAAACAAAAGCGAGCGAAAAAAAAAGTGAATGAAAATAACAGCGCACAAGTGACAGATAAACGCGCTGCGAAACTTGCGACTAAAGTGCAAGATAAATACCAACAGCGGAAAGCAGAACCCAGCCAGAAGTGGGCCCAGGACAGGCAGCAGGACGAGCGGCTCGTTAGGCCCGTCAGAGCGTTTGCACACAACATGCTAATGCAAATATGTACCAAAAATATGGAGGGGCGGACAAACAAAACAACTGAAAAACGGCAGACACACATCAACTAAGCAATGCTCTTAAAAAAGAGAGCAAACAGTTGAAAGAGAGCAGGAGAGTTGGCAGCGAACTTAAATTTGGTCACGAAATAAAGACAAGGTACGTTTGATTTGCATCTGCAGCTGCCAACCCTATTGTGAGCGAGAGAGTGTGAGCACTTGAAGTAATGAAACTTAAGAGACGAGGCAACTCAAGCAGCTTAGTATGAACAGAATTTGAGCTTGTGACGTCACATGCGCTAATTTATGGCCAAAGCAGCTCTGCGCAAGCTACTCTGATTTCACGCTCTCAATTAGACTTTTGGCAAGAGCAAGAAAAGCTCATCTGTCAATTTGATTGACAAACAGAGAGAGAGAGAGAGAGAGAGAGGCGAGAAACACGCAGAAAAATTTGCTCTGATTTCACGCTCTCAATTAGACTTTTGGCAAGAGCAACAAAAGCTCATCTGTCAATTTGATTGACAAACAGAGAGAGAGAGAGAGAGAGAGAGGCGAGAAACACGCAGAAAAAGTGAAAATTTGGCACACAAGAAGAGGAGGGCAAGTGACAGAACAATCTTTCATTGCTATTACTATACCATGGACTGAAGTTCGCAACGAACTTACCTGTTGAACATGTTGATGAGAACAATCGTACCTTGTGTTAATTGTGCCATGCCCTTGTTTTCTCTACGTCACGTACGTCACGTTATAGTGATAGTTTGGCAAGAAATACACAATACAACGGTTGCCAAACGTCTTAAAAATGGTTACGGTGAATCTTTAATTACGTTTCTGCACAGAGAAGAATATCTCCATTTAGGTTTTAGTCATTTTTTCAATCATTTCTAACGACGGATTAGCTGCTCCACTGAGCTGACAAAAGGTTTCCACACGTGATCCACAATTGGTTACGGCGAATCTTCAAGTACGTTTCTGCACTGAGAAGAATATATCCATTTAAGTTTTAGTAATTTTACCTTCTATACTGAGCTGATCCAAGCCTGAATAAGCGTATTCCGTGACTATCTTAGCTGCTGTGTAGCTGGGGCTATCTTTTAGCCCATGGCACATATTACTTTGTTGGACAGCACAGAGATCCTTACGCGATTACTCGTATTAATGTATAATTCCCAGCGCAGAAGCTGAAAGGGTGGCCCTCTCGTCAGCATAACGTGATCGCAGAGCCAGTGGGCATAGCGTGTGTGAAGAGGGCCTAAAAAAAGGGCCCAACATCCTAACCTGTAGAACACCAGCTTTGATGGTTCTGCAGCTAGATTCCATACAATCCAGCACCAGCGAGCAGGATCGGTTCGTTAGATCGGCGCGCATGATCCATACAAGTTGAAGACCAGTAAGGCGAACTCTGTCAAAGGCTTGCTTAATGTCCTACTACACCGCCACCACATACTCCTTTGTCTGAAAACTTTGAAGGATAAAGTTTGCTCTGCTATTCAGTTGTTCTGAAGTGCCATGTTGCAACTTTTTAACTGGACAACAAGCAACGGAGGGCAGCATTGGTCTGTATGTGTCCTGGGAGGAGGCAGTTTTATGGTTTATGCAGCTGCTCGTTTTCTTCCATGTGTTTGACGGGTCGCAATCTCATACATAAGAACATAAGAAAAAAAAACTTTATCAAATTTAGAGAGAAAATCTCATACAATTGTCAACTCGAGCGCTCCCATTATCACTTTTGGTTATTTAAATGTGCTGGTATTGTTACTTCTTGGCGGGATGCCTTTGAGATAACTCTCCCCCTCATCCTGCTGCTTTGTCCAGCACATCGAAGCGATCTTTTGAACGAAATTAATACGCTTTCAGCGCTGAAGCTTTATGCAAAAATATGGCACGTTTTTGATGTAAATCCAGACCAAAACATCGATGTTTACCATCGCAGAGTCCATCGACAAGGGACATCGATGTAGGTTGATGCATTGGACTAAAAACATCGATACATCAATGGTTTTTTTTACTTTTTATAGTAATAAATTTTGGTTTTTGTTATAGCAGAAAATTTGATATATAATATGAAATATGTAAAACTAAAGCTATCAGAACATAAGAAGATTTGTAGATAGTAAATAATACAGACCAACAGATCTACGACCAAAATATTTTAACATAAAAGTTATGATAACCGTCCCCTTAGCAGTCTATTTAGCTGAGAATTTGGCCTTTGAGTGAACTTTGAGATGACATACTCAATTCTGCAAACACTTTTTGTAAAACTGAGCATAAGTTACTTACTTTGGCATGATCTTGAATAATAGTAGGTTGGCGAAATGTTCAATGGTTTTAAAAACATCGATATTTTGCCGCTGCATCGTATGTTCGAGAACATTGGAAAAAAAACAGGCCAACCATTGATGTTTTCGATGCATCGATGTATTTTTTACACCACTATGTCACGTAGCAAATCATATTATACGATTTTCTATGAAATTAAAATAATATTAGTCGCACGCAAAAATGTTTATAGGTTATGCAAACTACTGCGTAACTTAAGCTGAAACCAGTTTTATTTGTGGTCACGTTCGAATTTTTTTTTTTACTATTTTTTTCGGCAAAAGTGCTCTAAGTTGAAGTAATAAATAAGTGTTTTACTTGGACTTTAGGCCACTTAAAACGTGTCACGTTCGACATCATGAAAATGCAAAGTACGAGCTTTGTGTAGAACTTTTCAAGTTAATTTAAATATATAAATATTTAACTTAGCTAAAAATCTATATATCTATATGAGTCGTACGACGACAAAGCTAAAATCGCTATAAAATCTGAATTCAAAAGTTATTGCTCAATTTTAGAGCAATTTAACTAGCTTTCTCGAAAATTTGGTCTTAAAAAAACCAAAAATTTGGAAGCATCAAAAACGCGTTACAAACATCAAACCAAAACGAATACAACCAAAGCAAAAGCGTAAAAATAAAGAAAGCGCACTAAAAGAGGAATTAACAAATTAAAAAAAAATAAAAAAAGAAAAGAGCGAAAAAATGCTACTCAGCGCTTTGGCTTTTGTTTTGCTTTTTGCAGCTCGGTTTTTTTTCTCGTTGCTGCTCTACGTCTTCATCTTAATTATAGAAATAGCCAAACAACAAAAACAACAAGAAAACAACAAAGCAACAAAAAACAAACACAAACAAACAGCAAAATTGTTTGCTGTGCAACTTTTTAAGTAGATCGTCGTTGTTGTTTGAGCGATGTTCAAATTTAGCTGTGAAAACAATGAAAACTAACAAAAAAAATAAACAAACCAACCGAAAAAAAAGAAGAAGAAGCAGGAAGACATAAAAAAAACACACATACAGAAACAAGTCTCCGAAGACGCAAGTGGCAAGTGCATGGTAAGTTGTTGTTGTTGTTGTTGTTGCATATACAGTTGGAAAAGCGCCCGAGGAGTTTCCTCGACATGTTTACAGACTCACACTTACTGAATTCCGTGCCATTGGCATGCAATGAATTTCCATTTACTAACTGCTCTTTTCTATTAGCTTGGCTTTAATTTTTTACCGTTTGATTCATGTAACTCGAAAAAACAGGAAACATATAAGTTAAACAGTTTCCGTTAACGAATAGCATAAATACAATTAAGTTGTTTTTTTTTTTTGTTTTTTAATTGGCGTTTTCGTATGGTTATCGATATCTATGAAAAAGTTGCCAAAAACGTTAAGTTTACCGTTGTAAACAACTGCACAGCAACAGCGCAAACCAACACAAATGCCCTCACAGCTCAATATACTTAGCCGTTTTTTCTCTTCTTCTTTTACACGCTATTCGCTTTAAACAGCCAAACAGCAAAGTAAAACATCAAGTTGTTGTTTTTGCCCTCATGGGGGAAATGCAGCTATTGGCGTTTCGAGCTAAAATCGGCAAAGTTAAGCATTTTTGGAAAATCACCTTCAAACTATCTTTGAAATTTCAAAAAATCCATTGCATAGTTGTGACTCTGCCCTTGTGGTGAGCGGGTTAAAGAATACCACCTCAGCAGGTCAAAGCTTGTCGTATGAGGCGACTAACAATGACACTGGGTTCTTTCGAGACCAGCAGAGCAACTACAGGCCTTAAAAGGGTTGTGCTTAGGGTTTGGGACCCAGCACGTAAAACCAAAATTGAAATGGAACGATGCGAAGTCTGTCGCTTCTCAATTCCGATTATAACTTTGGTTATAACTCTGGTTCTTTCGAGACCAGTAGAGCCACCCCAGACCTTAAAAGGGTTGTGCGTAGGGTTTGGGACCCAGCACGTAAAACCACAATTCCAATGAAGGAATGTATTAACATCAGCTGCTTGCTAACAGGCCCGAGGACACCAAGGTTCCAATCATCGGGCATGCTCTCATCTGGCCATATTCTGCGAAACAGCTGCTGCATGCATATTACAAACTCATTGCCGCCTGATTGTGATCCTAACTTCGTTATTGATAGCTGTCATCGGGAGTTAACGCCGTAAGCGGCAATATCTCGATCATGGACCAATAATAAACCGCCTCCACAGCCTCAGTAAACCCTGATTTGCCTCAGAATCTCTAAAAGCACCGTTACTTAATAGTTCAGCAAGACGCTCGACTTCCTTGAAGAACTTGCCAAGTTTCAATCGGATAGCTTGAAAAAGACAAATTTCATAATTCACGATTTCGTGTATTCGCTTTTGGAACATGTATATGCCAAACACCTCTGCTTTGCGCACTTGTTCTTCCAGAGTCTTTATGGGGTACGATGTTTTCCGTGGTAATGACGAAAGTCGATGCACATATTAGCTCACACCGGAGAGCAGCTTGGATCCCCTAACCCTCAACTAGTTTAAGATCAAGGCAGAAACCGCTCTGACCATTCCCGAGCTGACAGATTCAGGTGAATACTATTTGCTCTACTAATATAGATACAAAAGCACTACAGGGTAACCCTTCGTAACGAGATAATTTGCTATGGACTTCTTCTTAACTAACCCAACAACACGTTGTCGGATTCTGATTCGTCAACAGCCGCATGGAAGACCTTTCTCGAGGTAGCTTCTTCATCCATACGCACATACGAACATGAGTAGCCAGCGGAGTCATTTCCATCGAATGCGGTAGACGATGCCCAAAGAAACGCGTTTTTGTATAAGGTGCACTCTCATTTGAGGAGCTCAGTAAACAGCGTATTGTGGTAATGAGTAATAATAATGTAGTTGGGGAATAAAGCCCCGCGGGCTTTTAGATATATTGTGGTCTACTGAGCTTACAGCTTCCCGGTCTCAGTCCTATCTCTGATATAAACTCAATTATATTGGATGATTCCAAACGGCTCAAGTTTGCAGAGCCTGCAGGTGCTGGAGTTGGTGATCCCGAGCTTATTGAGGTTTCCCTTCACTCTACAGTGTCCGGTAAGCAGACCTGTCAGAGTTCTAATAGACTTTTTTTTAGTTGTGATAGTTTCTTGAACCTGTTTAGGTCGTAAGAGCAGAGGAACTGTTTGACTTGTCTTATGCTTGGGGTGTTTGTCCAGTTCGCGGTTCGTCCCAGTCTTTCCACTCCTCTCAGAAGTTGCTTGACGGTGTATCTTCCAATGCCACAAAAGAGCTCTGGTCCTATTAATGGGCTCGCAGCACCGTCTCTTGCCAGCTTATCTGCAAGTTCGTTCCCGGCGATGTTGATGTGACCGGGGACCCATCTAAGTCATAGTGTGTTTTGTTCTCCCAGAAGGTCCAGCTTCAGTTGGGTTTCCCGCAACAGCTTGGAGTTTATTCTGGTTCCTGCAACCGTAGTAATGAGCAATGTCTGTAGAAGATCATTGCGCAGGTTTCAATTTCCAATTTCATGTTTTGTTAAAAGATGTTACAAAATCGTTCAAAATGCACGTTTTACACACTTTTTGAGCGCATTTTCAGCAAGGACTTGGGTTTCGCTTAAGCTTAATCACGGTTCGTTCGTCGCACGGATTTCTATATTGTTACGTATTTGGCGATTTTCCGTCATGCAATCAATTTTATAGCATTTTCCGACGTGGCTACTATGCGCTGCGGCGGATTTGGGGTTTTCATTGCACACAAGCCTCAATTTCATTTGAAAGCAACAAACCACAAAATCTATGATTTTTCCAATATAAATATAATTGAGCAGCTGCAGACACACACACAACCACAAACACACACACCACATGCACTTTGTTTTATTTATAGAGTGCACACAGTGCGTATGTGTAATATACATTTGATAGAATTGGTTAACGTTGACCAACACTACACACACATATATTCATTTATTTATTTATGCATACTAAATTAAAATCTATCCAAAACTCAATTTCACACTAATTAACATGAATGACTTTTTAGATTGTTATTTATTTGCGCACGAAATGGAAAGTAACAAATTGCTCTCAACAAATATAATGCATATGAATGTGTTTTATGTGAATCGTTATATACTAAGGGCACTTTATTTTGACACTGTAATACAAAAGCTATTTAATATTTAATTGCCAAAAGAAACACACTTCTAAACAAAGCAGTGTTGACCTTTTCGTTTTGTATGCAACAGTTTTGTGGCATGTGGCACACTTTATTTGTTATGTGTTTCATAGCTTCAGTCGGCGCGAAACTTCGGTTTGCGAGCTTTCAAGGTTCATTGGCTCAGACGTGGTTTGGCAGGTCCAGTCATAAGTAGAGAACTCTGAATTCGTTGTGAGCATCTTTGCTTCCAACATGACTAATATGATGTGAAACATCGCATTATGTGCGAGCGTCATGGTCATGTGGTGTGATTCGGGTTAGCAGCATCTACAGAAGCGTAAAAAGTTTGCAGGCTTACAGCGTTTTTGTTTTCGCGCACGCTAGATGGCGCCACATTACGCCAGGTTGGAGATGTCACAGTTATATGCTTCACTTTTGTCAGGCAAAAAGTTATTAGAGGTATTACAAAGCGATGGTCTACGCTGACAAACCATCAATTGGTTTCAAAGTATGATCAAAAATTGTGACCCAAGCTGGGTCTGGCGCATAAAGACTATATCATCTTCAAAAAACACCCAAAACAGATGTTGGCACAAGCTAAATACCAAATAGTGACAAATACTTAAAATTTTAAAAAATTTGAGTTCATTGCCCTGCAATCGAATAAAGTTTGACAAAACTGTTTGAGAAACATTGATTTTATTTTAAATTAGCTTCAATTCAAGTCATAATTTATTTCGTTGGGCGGTAAGGTTCCCAAGATATATGAGATTTGCTGACTTCGCAACTTTCGAAAACTCGAATTTTTTGAAATACTGATAATTCGAAAACGGTGCTACAAAATCCAAAATGGTCGCCGTATTCGAAATCAACGGTTCAAAATTTATTGAAAAGGGTTTTGTTTAGATATAGGCTAACGTCTGCCATAACGTATCAGCTGTTAATTATCGGCAGCCAAACATCGGTTTGTGTGAACACCAGTCAGTCGCTTCTTGCAGGCAGATTATAACTAACGGTTCGGTATGGTTTTTTTTAAGAGCTTCAGAAATGATAAACTTAAGAAATGTCAGTAAGGACTATGTTGGATCGAATGAATATGATAACGGCGGAAATGAAGATAAAACCGGTTTTTGAACGAAAACGGAAAGAAAGATGAGAAGGTTGATCAAAGATCAAATGACCGAAGCGGAATAGTTAGAAAGAGAAAGCACTGTAATAAATGCCGACTGCATTAAGCTTACTGCAGACGACGAATAGCCGACAATCAGTTGGTGCAACTAACTTCGTGTCTGTCACGAATCGGCATGCCGATTCTCGGCTCGTCTGCGCGCAGCTTTACTGCAACAAGTAAACAAATATGTAGTTTGGAATGTAACACACTTTACTTGACTGAGATGTTCATGCGTTCTTTGTGCGTTCTTCACAGCTTTTCACGGCAGACGTTCGAAGAAACCTTAAGTTTCCACGTAGTTCACTTGTCAGTAGTAAGTGAATCACTACTTGTAAGCGTATTCAGTCAGTTGTGTCTTATGTGAAGCAAGCTTCAAGCTGCATCGAGCGTATAGACTATTCGCTAGTCAATGGTATGTGTAGATTTTAATATTTCTGCTTCATAAAGTAAATTCATGGGTTTATGTGCTTAATTGTGAATTGAAGCATTTTGTTGCCGTTTGAGTGCTGAATATTTGAGCAAATTCATTAAGATATGCATGCATTATATAACATGTGACTTGCCACAAACACACAAATACATATATGCAGTAAAACTCACGCTCTCTGAGACATAACAAAGGCAATTATTATACAAATTTTAGCAACAATTTGACACTTGAAAGTTTATGAAATTTGCATTTTGTATTTTTGGAATTTAATTGCTACTTTTGTTGCAAGTCAATGAGCAGAAGCGCCCACAGTAAGTAACATAAATGCATATTTAAGCCAAAGTTTCAGCTTTTCAAGGCAATATTCAAAATGTGTAGCATACTTTTCAGCAGTGCATAAATTCCTTATGAGAGACTTAGTCAACTAGAACGGTCGCACATCAAGTCTGGCGAAAAGCGGAAACTCTAATGTACACACACACACACATACATACATATAAGGCAGCTACTACATAAAAGCCCGTAGAAAAGCCCGTAGAAAAGCAGCGTAAAGTGCGGCGCGCATAAAAATTGCAGGCCCAGCCGTAACTTAATTATTTATCAAGCTTGTAATAGCATTATTAACAGACATTTCTGCTCTGCCAACACACACACACACACACGCACACACACATACACACGCACACATATATACTACAAAATGGCTGCCGTTTTTTGCTTTGTGCCTGCAACTTCCGTTTTGGTTTTTGCTAGCCGCGCTTATTAGTACTTTTAATTGCTATTTTATAGTTGAAAGTACGCCAACAATAAAAATTTCAATAAATTCTTTATAAGCTTGTGCAAAAAGCATACATTTTGATACATTTTGTTTCGTTGCGGCTATACGGCGTATACTTTATGCAATGTATCTTAGTATTAATATTGTCGCGCAGCTTGTCTAATTACTTAATGTGCCCAAATTGCTGCAAATCTTCGCACAAACTTTATGACTCTCCTGCAGCGGCGTCTCCAAATGCGTCCTTTGTGAGCGATGCCGCATGCTTTATGTTTGTTTGGCAGGGCAAAAGATGGCGCCAGCGAGCTGTAAGTTCTGCGAATTGCCGTTGTTGTTGCTCAGCCTAATGAAATATATGTCAGGCTTCGAAATAGACTTTAAAAACACATTTGCACGCACACGTAGACACGTGTAACAACACACACGTGTGTATTTCGAGCCATTTTAATGGCACACACACACACACACACCTACACACACACACACACACACACACACACACTGACAGCAGCTGCGTGCGCGCTGTTCTGACAACTTACTTGCCAGACTACATTAAAAATTTACAAATTTCAAGCGTCGTATACTTAATGTTTTCTTTGCGCGCTTCCCTGCACGACATTCATTGATTTAGACATATGCTCCGAAAGCTGCGCCAAGTTGATCGACTTTGTAATGTCTAGAGATACAGCATGTTTGCATATACTGTGCCAGTCGAGTCGACACACAATTGCAGAAAAGTCTCTGAATGCACGAAACTGGGCGTATGATTGATTATGCTAGCACAGTAGCTGCAATAAGTATGCACACTCTTAAACCACGAGAACACACACAACTGTGCTGGCTACAGCCCGTAAGCACTTCAGCATGAAAAAGAAGACGTTTTGAGCATTTTTATGCCTTTCAGTTGCACCAACTAATTTGTACAACCATTATATATATTTACAAAATGCTACTATAACCTGTCAATGTCTTTATTGTTTGAAACACAATCTAAATGACTGTCGAACAACGCATCGATTGCAGTTTTAGAGTTTCGACTTGTGTTCAAGCGCAAATGGCAGTGAGTGCAAGTTGTTATCAAGTTCAACACATTCAACGCGTGCTTATTGAAGTTATAGCATAAAGTGAGTTTTATAATTGCATTGTTTCGTTGACCTTATAAGTTACTAGGTATTTATAAAGCCGTCAATAAATTCATAATATAAATAAATTCTTCACGTTCCCATTCCTGTTCCTGTTCCCCTTCCTTCTATTTCTAACCCTTTTCTTCATACTAAGTCAAGCTGCGGATATTGGTACCAATATCTTTATATACTCTACTTCTATCGCTACTTCTATCTCCACTTCCATCTCTACTTCTATCTCTACTTCTATCGCTACTTCTATCGCTACTTCCATCGCTACTTCTATCTCTACTTCTATCGCTACTTCTATCTCTACTTCTACCTATACCCTTACCTCTACCGCAATTCAAAAGAATTCTTTATCTAGTCAAAGTTAATGCTTGTCTACTATATAAGTAGAAACACATTTAGTATGTTTTATATGGAAATTTTTTTTGTCGATATCTTTGGCGTCATCTTTTGGAATTCGTCAAAACTTCACAAAAACCTTCTCCTTAATACTGTCTACAAAGTGTGAAAATTTGGTTGAAATCGGTCCAAATGTTTTCGAGTTTAGCGAGCACATCACTTTATGAGGCTTAATTTGTATATATATAGATATAGGACTACCAGCAGCTCTGTGCGATTCAATGCTTGTCAATATTGAACCTGCTTTTGTGTTGTAATTTTGTGAACTGTTCTGTGTTTCTGATATAGCGCCAATAAAACCTTGATTTTCTACTTCAAACGGAAAAAGCTAAAAAAAAAGGAATGTTTACGAACTAAGACAGCAAAACGTTGTAATTAGCAAGAACAGCAAGCAACATATTCATATGTTCGATGATACAACAACAATTAACAGCATTCAATATCTCTATATAACATAAAACTTTCCGTTTGGCTAAGCAAATGCCTATGTAGAATTGTTGACATAGTTTATAATACTTATAGTTAAAGATTATATAATAGTTTAGATTAATTAGTTTAGATAGTTGTAAATATACGATGGCTGATCTTGTTAACAGCTTGATATCGACTTAGAAACTTTATAATTTACAATGCAACTTTATCAACTTTACAACTTTAATAAGTAACCGACTCTCGACTCGACTGACTACTTAAACTTCTGTAACTCGACTGCCCATAACGATCTCTCCGCTGCCCCTACCCGCGGGACGAACTTTCAACTACTGCTGTTTTCACCTTTCTCTTATTTCCGATAATGGTGCTGCCAACCGCTGCAAAATGTCACCAACCAACTTTACATGCATGTGTAGAGTTTATCAAAGACTGCCATCGAGGGCGGAGGTTTAATTAAATATCACGGTTATCTATGTGCGGTGTCAAACTTTTTCGGGTGCTTCGCTGGCAGCGCGAAACTGGGGGGTGCTCCATTGAGTGACCAGTGTCATACTAAATCCTCTCGAGGGGATCACAGACAAATCCACAAACGTGGTAGTGATTCATAAAGCCAAAAACCCGCACATTAAAAGTGACCAAGCCATCGAGCTTGAAAAAAATTAGAAAATTTGAAAAATCAACTTTCCCCCACTGGGAGTTGATCTCGTGACTGAGTGTTTCTCTTCTTCTTTTTTTTGGGCTAAGCCTTACCCCACTAAGCCACTGCTTGATAGGCACTGGGCCTACCAAAAGTGCATCTAGTGTTATAAAAGCTAGTGCATCTAAAAACTTAAAAATAATAAATAAATTGCCTCCACCGGGATTTGAACCCACGACATCCTGATTTTGAGTCTTGTGCTTGCACCTCTAGGCTACAGCTTGTTAGACGTATAGCCTGCAAAATCTACAGCTAGTAGAATCAAAAATCAAGCTACCATCGCCAACATAAATATGGATACCTATGACGATGAATTCAGCTCGGCCGCAGCAAATGTCGTTGCAAAATTTAATAATACATTGGGTCAATCGGCAACCAAGAAACCATCGACGCCTTCCTGGCAAATCGTGCCAGTTAAAAATAATCCCACCGTCACCAAACGGGCGGCTTCTCGTTCCCCCGAAGCAACCCGTAAAACATCGAAGACAGACCATGCTGCCAGCACGAGTGCAGCTGCAACTCGCGCAAATCGTTTTGCTGCCCTGGGCGCAGCTTTTGAAAAAGCGCTAAACGACCCCGAAACCGTATCCGAGGTAAACGAGCCAAAAGAACACCAATCTAGTGCACTTCGGACAGAAAAACCACCGCCAATCATTTTGAAAAGATGCACAGACATAAATGCCTTCTTTAATGATTTTACAGATGTAAACCCAGAAAAATTCAACACAAAATCTGCAGGAGAATCCCTTCGGATAATAGCTGCTGATGTACCGACATTCAGAGCCATCGTAGCCAGGCTAGACACCCTGGGCGCAGAATTTCATGTGTACCAACTGGCAAGTGAACGCGCGTACAGAGTGGTCCTCAGAGGCTTGCATCACTCTACAAGCCATGAGCAACTAAAAGCGGAACTGACAAAATTGGGCCACTCAGTCCGCAATATATATAACCCGAAAAGTAAACGGGACGGTTCAACGCTTGACATTTTTTTTGTTGACCTTGACCCCAAAGTCAACAATAAGGAAATCTTTCGAACAACCACCCTGTGTCGCCAAAAAATAACCGTAGAAAAGCCACGTAAAAATAACGATTTTGTACAGTGTCATCGCTGTCAAAATTATGGACACACCAAGCGCTACTGCAGGAGAGGTTTTCGCTGCGTCAAATGTGGTGAAAACCACGCATCAACCGAGTGCATTAAGCCACTTGAAGAACCTGCCACCTGCGTTCACTGCAAAATGCCGCACACGGCAAATTACAAAGGCTGCCGAATTTACCAGCGCCTCTCAAAACGGCCAGTGATCCAGGAAACTCGCCGCCAACCTCCACAAAATAGAAGTCAACTTTCTAATGCCCCAGCTGCAGAACAAACATATAACCCGTTTAGACAACAACCACGAGGAATGCCCATGTCGTTTGCTGACGTGGCCAGAGGAACCCAACCCCCGCTGACAAATACCTGGCAAACTCCTAATTCTGCTCCTCAGGATAATCACCCGGAATTGGAAAACAAAATTGATAGTCTCTTGGGCCGTTTTGACCAATTCATATCAATGCAGCGTGACATGATGGAGATGCAGAAGCAAATGCTCCAACTAATGACAATGATGGTTAAAAATGCTTCCAAAAATTAAAATCTTAGTTTGGAATGCAAACGGCATAGCTAACAAAGCCTTAGAACTTAAAAACTTTATAGCTACAAACCAAATTGACATCGCTCTGCTATCAGAAACTCATTTCTGTAGTAGAGCCACTTTTAAGGTACTTGGGTATGAGCTCTACGTAGCGAACCACCCGTCAGACAGCTGCCGAGGAGGAGCAGCTATTCTTATTAAAAAAGATTACAAGCATCATCCAATTTTGCCAATATCTACACCAGAGATGCAAGCTGCAATCATAGAATTAGTTACCGAGCAGGGTAACATAACCATCTCTGCTGTGTACTGTCCGCCTGGGATATTATGGGGAGCAGTTCCCTTTACAGAGCTCCTTCGTCAGCAAAGCCACCGTTTTGTCGCTGCAGGTGATTGGAACGCCAAACATGCACTCTGGGGAAACTCACGCGCATGCACCAGAGGTCGTGCGCTTTGTTCAACTATGCAAAACACGCCTCTATTCATCCTGGCAACCGGCGCACCAACCCATTTTCCCGGAGACATCTCCCGCACACCCAGCGCACCAGATTTTGCAATCTGCCGAGGTCTCCATCCACAGCAGGTATCTATTAAATCTCTGGTAGAGCTAGACTCGGACCATTTACCTCTGATCATCAAAATCTGTGCAAATGTTGCTGAATATTGCAAAAACCAAATACTTCTGCATCCTGGAGCAAATTTGGATATTTTTCAGAGATACATTAACCGCAAGACGTATCTTACGTTAGAAATCAAAACAGAAAGCGATATCGATGATGCAGTCAAGATTCTGCAGAAAAATATTGTTGACGCTGCAAAGTTAGCTGCTCCCCGAAGTGCATATCGCCTTCAACAGACGCCTCGAGATACTCTCGACCCACAGATAGCACATCTGCTAAGGGAAAAACGCCGGAGCAGAAAAAGATACATGCGAACCAACAATCTGGCAGACAAAGCCCTGCTTCGTAGTGCTGAGACAAGCCTGAAAAAAGCACTCAAGGATGCAAGCCAAGACAAAATCAATCGTCTTTTGTCTGAGGCTAGCCCTAATGAAGAAGGAAATCGCAGCCTATGGAGATTAACACGATACATTAAAAAAGCACCAATTCCAAGCGCACCAATAAAGGCTCCCAATGGTCGTTGGTGCCGCTCGGACCAAGATCGCGCTGACGCTTTCGCTCAACACCTTGAGGAACGCTTTACTCCATTCAACCTGAACACCCATGCTGAGGTTGAGGAAACTCGCGAGGTGCTTTCTTCTGCGCTCCAATTAGATGTCCCTAATCGACCAGTGACGCTAGATGAAGTTGTAGAGCAAATTAATATGCTTAACAACAAAAAAGCACCTGGAATTGACAATATAGACGCCAGAGTGGCCAAGGCTCTTCCCATGGCGGGTATACTCGCGCTGTGCAATATATACAATGCGATAATGCGTCTGGCATATTTCCCAAAAGAGTGGAAATGTGCTCAGATCGCAATGATCTTAAAGCCTTCCCAGCCACCTACGTCAATTGCGTCATATCGCCCTATTAGCCTGCTGCCGGTATTCGCCAAAATATTCGAAAGAATATTTTTGTGCAGAGTATTGGCAACAGATAATGAAGCGACTCTAGTTCCGAAACATCAGTTCGGCTTCCGTCCAGGGCACGGCACGCCCGAGCAGGTGCACAGAGTGGTTCAGCATATACTCGATTCCTTCGAGCAAAAACAATACTGCATTGGAGCGTTTTTAGACGTTAAGCAGGCGTTTGACCGAGTCTGGCACGACGGACTACTGCAAAAACTTAAAAGTTCGCTTCCTGCTCCTCAATACGGAGTACTCAAATCGTTCCTGGAAGATCGCTGCTTCATGGTTTCAGTAAAGGGTGAGTTATCCGACAGGCGGTTAGTCAGGGCTGGGGTCCCACAAGGAAGTGTTCTCGCACCTTTTCTATATACACTATACACCATGGACATGCCGATCAATGCGGGCCTTCTCACGGCTACTTATGCCGATGACACCGCTCTTCTGTCATCAGCAAACAACGCCCACGATGCCGCTCTGGCCCTGCAGCTGGCATTGGGCAATATAGATAAGTGGGCAAAGCGCTGGAACATTCGGCTCAATGGAGAAAAGTCCGCCATTGTTCTGTTTTCCCTGAGAAGAGACCTATGCCCTCAAATAAATCTGGACGGGGAGGTTATTCCCACTAAATCATCGCATCCCTACCTCGGTATTCATCTTGACGCAAAATTGAACTGGGCCCAACATATAAAAATAATCACCGCAAGATGTAGAACGAAGATTGCCAAAATGGAGTGGCTGCTGGGCAGAAGTAGCAGGCTCTCTCTAGAAAATAAGACCATACTCTACAAAAGTGTGGTAATGCCGACTTGGTTTTATGGCGTCCAGGTCTGGGGAACCGCAGCAAAAACGAACTTAAAAAAAATTCAGACTATGCAAAACAGGGCACTACGGAAAATCGCGGACGCTCCGTGGTATGTCCGCAACCGCAATCTGCACAAGGACCTCGGCGTTCCTTTCGTGGGTGACCTAATAAACAGATTGAGCGGCCGGTATGAGGATCGGTTAAGAGTTCACCCGAATTCCCTTGCCTGCGCCCTGGCCGGTCACAGACCAAGGAGACGATTGAAACGCCTCCATCCATGTGATCTCAGAAGTCGACAAATGATATAAGAGCACCAGTCTTGTAAACTTTGGACACTCTGCAGTCACGTTTTGGCTGCGGTTCCTCAAGCTTGAACGTCATACTTTCTGATTGGTAGTATGATACATTTGTATTACAGTATACTGTTTTTCATTGACAGCTTGCTTCAACTGCATAGCAGCCATTCCATTTTTGCCAGTTTTGTCCTATATCTCGTCGTGGTCTTCGTTATCTGATGACCAAGAGTATTACTAATAGTTCGTATCAACTTTGAGTAGTGTATATGGGAACGGTGAAAGAGCGCCTCTTTGAGGGAGTCCAGCTCTGATTGAGAGCTTTTTGGAGGGCTCCTCCTTTGTTGAGACCTTGAAGAGGCGGTTTTCTCGTGTCAGGCACGACCAATCACCCGTGTGACGTATTTTAACGATTCAATCCAACACTGCCGGTGTTTAAAAGAGTCGAGAAACCGCTGAACAACTCTGTGCGCTTGTTCGGGCATGCCGTGTCTTTTATGGAATCCGAATTGGTGACTCGGGATTGTCGGCACTTTTTAATTTCCTACCTCTTTTTCTTTATTATTGTAATGTAAATATATCCTATAATAATATCCTATTAGAGTTATAATAATAACTAAGTAATAGAATTTAAATTTAACAATCTGCCATAAATCACACTATTAAACACTTAGTGTGTAGCGATTAAGAATAATGTAAATACATATTGGATTATAGCCTTAGTTTTAGCAGGCTGATTGCCATTAATAATAAAAAAAAAAAAAAAAAAAAAAAAAACATGCATGTGTGTGTTGTGCAAGTTAGCGTCACGCATTCAAAAGTGTGTGTTTGTGTAGGTGAACGTCTCATGTTGAGCGTCACGCCAACCAAAAATTTTATTAGAGCTATTGTACAGATGTTTCGCATCAATACTCAAATAGTTAAACGCGAAGAAAACTAATTAGGTTTTATGCATATATTAACGAGACCCAATTAAGAAACATGTAATCAATCGTTGCTCTACGCACAAATTTTGAAATATTAATTTTTTTTAACCTAGAACGTCATCCTTTGTCAAAAGGACCACGTCTTACGAAAAAAAAGGATGACGTTCCAGGGTTAAGTGTATTGAGTGCCAGCCTACAAACCTACAGTGAACTATTAAAACCAAGGGTGTTCACAAAACCAAATTGGTTCACTCTATCGATTCGAACATTTTATGAAAATATAACTTTCTTCTCTATTTCTCTTTAAATGTAATGTACTTTTGAATAAAAATCAAAAAAATAGCAATCGGTTGCATAATTTACCCAAAAACCATTACATCGGCCTGATGTAAATACATTCTTTCATTGGAATTTTGGTTTTACGTGCTGGGTCCCAATCCCTAAGCACAACAGTTTTAAGGCCTTTTGTGGCCTACAGAATAAATGCGAATAGTCCAAATTTTATGAGTTTATTATTTTCTGAACTTTTGAATATTTCTCTATCAAAAGCATTTATTAATTTTACAAATTGCTTCCATTAAAATTTTGATTTATTTCTACTTTTTATCGGGCGTTGCCCTGCCGTGCGTCGACAGAGTTGTCTGACCTTGTAATTCTTATGCCAAGACTCCTTCTAGAGGTCGTGCAAACAGCTCCGGAATAGTTCGAACGAACTAAAGTTGGTTCACACAATCTAGAGTTCACTTAAGAAACACACTTTTTGAGTTAATAAGTGTGCAAAACTATATAACATACATTTCAGCGTAGCAATTAATGACAACTGCACTTTAAAATTTTCACCGCAAGGTATAGTGCAAAGATTGCCAAAATGGACTGGTTGCTGGGCAGAAACAGCAGGCTCTCTAGTAAATAAGAGCATACTTTATCAGAGTTTAATAATGCCAACTTGGTATTATGCAATCCAAGTCTGGGGAACTGCAGCCAAAACGAATTTTAAGAAAAACAAGGCACTACGAAAGGTTGTGAACGCCTCATGATATATCCGCAACCGCAATCCGCACAAGGACCTCGTCATTCCGTTCGTTGGTGATGCATTAAATAAATTAGGCGGCCGTTATGAGGATCAGTTACGAGTTCAACCCAATTCCTTTGTCAGTGCCCTGGCCGGTCATAGACCAAGAAGACGTTTGAAACACGTCCATCCATGTGATCTCAGACTTTGACAATGGATTTAATCAATTGGAAATCCTCAATGAATTTCAACATTTAAACTATATTACCATTTTATTTTTTCTAAAAAAACATACAATTAATATAGAGTGATACTCGATTAATGTAAACTTCTGCTACTAAATCTGGCAGCTTCTTTGATTTCGATTGAAAACAGCTAAAATCGACGAAAAGGTGCACATCTTTAGTGTTATGCCGTGACGGTTCTTTGTTATAACTAATGCTATAAGTTATATAGAATAAGCACATACTTTAGAGATGATCAACCAATTAATACAAGTTTACCAATTAGTCGCTTAAGTTTGCTAAAAGGGAACATGAATCTTTCGCAATTAAGAGTAGCGTTTTCCAACGTAGTGGCGTTAATGCCGTTACGTTATATAAGCTTAACTGCTGAATTTATGCATTGCTCTTATTTATCTTCATATTTGCTTACAGGTGAATGTCAGCAACACTTGGACAATGCCGCAAGAAGGATTGAATGTGTTCTATCGCTTCTTTCGGGATCGCATTTCCTGGTTTGAGGCAGATGCCGTTTGTCAGTTTCATCATGCCAATCTAGTGACAGGTAAGCGACAGACAGACACAGAAGAGCACAATGCGATTTAAGGCCATATACAGCGCGCGGCAAGTTCCATTGGGGATACAACATACAGTTACACAGACACACAGACAGACAGACAGACAGAGAGACAGAGAGACATGTTAACGGAACTGCAAGTAGGCAAATATGTGATGGTCATGTGTTCCTCCGACTGAATGACGAGCCACATTGAATGAAGCTGAAGAAAAGAAAGAAGCTCTTGAGGAGCAAGTTAACAAACATTACGAGCAGTCAAGACACGGAGGAATGCAAAGCGGCAACAAAATGTAAAATGCAAATAAGCCCAGTGACAGCAGGAGCAGGAGCAACTGAAGAGCTGTAACAGCATCAAGGGGCGGCCGGTCCTGACGCGCGCAGACATGCCAAAAGCGGCAAAGGAGAGCGAACAACCCAAAGGGGAACTTTATTGCAAATGTCCGGCAGCTGTTGTGACAGCATCACCTAGCATTCAATGCAGTTTGTCGTAGTCATCGTTGTCGTCCTTGTCGTCCGTTTCGTCCTTGCCGTGCACCAGCCGACAGTTGCAGCTGGGGGCCTACAACGGGCAGTGGTCGGAACAGCGACTGGGCCAGCGGCAGGGACAACGGCAAGAAGAAGTGCACAGTAAAGTGTTCAAACCATTGAGGCTTAGAAATGAATGAAATGGCAGCAAAATGCCGCAGCCGATGCTTTTGTGTCCTTTCATCTATATAATTGTGTATGGTTGTGAGTGTCTGAGTGTGTGTTAGTGTGACTCGGCCTGGTTTTAATTTTGTTATGCGACCATTATGCAATAAATCATGGTGATATATATGCCACTGCAACGCACAAGCCGCACGAAACTTAGATGCATATATATATTGAAGAGCTGCATTATATATCTACATATATCTATAATTCTATCTATGAAATGTGCATAAATCTATTTCGATAATATCAATAACTTGACTTGATTTGCTACAATTTCAATGGCATTCCAAAGCTGCAAATACTATTAGTATAGACAATGAGCTACACTGAGCGAAATTTCGACAGCCAAGTTTTGTTTGCCGTTTTGGTAGGACCAAACAGCTACGAAATGTAGTCAGCAAATCTGCTAAATTTGGACAGTTCTGAGTTCTGAGCTATTAAGGAAGTACCAAACCAGCTATTTGAGCCTTCTTCTGCACAGGGCCGCACATGAATTGAAGAGCTGCTCAGCCTTTTTCTGCACTTCTTTGTCATTGCATCTTGTAATCGACATCGTGCGTTTTTAATCGATATCGAATTTTATAATATTGAACTTAAAGATTTGATAGCCGCTTGGCGGACACTGCAGTTGTTTACATGGCTAAGAACTTCGGCAGGAAAACGCCTTTTTATCTTGAGCTGTTCAAAGAAGACTCCTTCACCGCCAACTCGACTGTTTAACTTTGAGCCGTGCGTATTCCTATCCGCAAGAAGTTTATTTAAAGAAGTGCTGAGGTAATCAGCGGGTACACAATAGTATTTTTGGGAGCCACAGCTATTTGGAGCTCTTTGTCGTATAGCTGATAGTAGAGCTAGTTTCTTTGCTGCAAGATTCAGTGAAGAAACGTTGAGTATGAAACCGAGGGCTGTATTTGCAGCGCTACAAAGGACACTCTGATACAAAGTTCAGATACTCGCTGTACTTTCCTTAGTTTCTTTAGGGAAGGTTAAATGTTAAGCCGGACAGGACAGGACAGCATATCAGTAACCATATGGGCCTAAGTATCAGCAACTAAGTTCTCGCTGTTTTTTGTTATAAAATGCAACTTTATTGTAAAAATATGAGCACAAATGAATCATTCGAAGTATTGTCCATTGCTAGAGACATTTTTTCCCCATCTTTCTGGCAGAAAGATTTACTTGTCGGTAAAAGGGCTTGTCTCTTGAGGCTACGGCGGTTGGTGCAGGGCCTCCCATTTGAGAGTTTCAAAAAGATTTTCACGGCTTTTGGAGCAAACTTTAAATCATAAGGAATCCAAGTTCCTTGCTTTTGAAGCATCCCCAACGCATGTAATCGTTTGAAAATGGCTTAACGGGTAACTTCTAATGCTGAAGCAAGCTCCTCTTGCGTCTGGGCTGAATCCTCATCGAGCAATGCATTCAATTCAGAGTCTTCGAATGTTCTTGGCCTTCCTACTCGTTGTCGTCAATATCAAAATCACCATCTTTAAAGCGATGGAACCAAGCACGGCACGTTGTTTCGCTCAGAACAGCATCTCCGTAAACTTTTCGAAGCACTCGATGCGTTGTTTTCTTCGAATGATAAAAGTAATTCAACACTTCCCGCAAATGACGATTATTTGGCACAAACCTGCACATTTTTAAGTAACCATAAGTTTACGCCATAATACAAGAAGCCTCTGCATCTTTTGCAGAATAAGCTAAATAGAATAGAGTACTGAGCTCAACCATGGAACAAAGATTACAATGTAAGAGTCGGCTGCCGACTCTCGCTCTTTTTTAAGGTACTATATTTCAGTCTGTAGAATAAGTACTACGTTTTTTTGAGAGTCTTACACATAGCAAGAGAGCACATAAGCAAGAGAGGCGCAAATCACTCAGTCAAACCACAAATTTTGCTATTTTCTATATTACATAGTATCTATATATCTTCTTATGTTTACATAGCTTTAGTTTCACATATTTTGTATTGTATAACAAAGTTTCTTCTATAATAAAAATGCATCGATGTTCTAACGCCGATGCATCGACCTACATCGATGTCCAATGTCGATGGACTCTGCGATGGTGAACATCGATGTTTTGGTCTAGATTTACATCACTATCTGTGTTCGATTCTGTCTGAACTGATTGACAGCTAAGACATTTACTTCAAGCAGCTTAGCAAAGCTTGCAGCGATAGAATGACTCTTAGGCACGCGCATGATAAAATAAAATTAAGGTGGGCGCACTCTTCTTCTTATCAGTTGCCAAAATGTGTGTGAGCGAAAGCTCAAAAGCTTAGCTTTGTTTACACGCTCATATGAATGATTAAATCTTCTACAAAACTAACAAAAATGAACACGCGCCCAACGATATCACATAACATGTGTAACAATCACGAAAATTGCGTGAACCACATCTATCAGATGTAGACTAAATTGGCAACTATTTTAAGAGGCATCCACTTCGAGTGAGCACACCTTGGCTTCATTCCATCAAGGGCAAAAGTTTTCTAATGCCAAAGTGTATGACAGGATATTACATTTAGACTCTAAAGAGAGAGTCATGTCTCTTTGTGGACGACCTCCAAATTAGCGTGAATACTTTTTTCTCTCAGTTCATTCTGCACACACACACAGGTTTACAGTACAAATTCATTACAAAATTCATTAGTACTTTGTTTTGTGCAGCGCAAAAGAGCTTTCTGCATTTTACTGTCCTGGAACATCAAATATTCCGGAAATGTTGCCAACAGCAAAACAACTACTAAGAAATGCCAGATGAAAACAATGCAAAACTTAATAAAACTTTAGTAAAGAAATAAAAAAGAAAAAACTAAGAATAAACGAATAAATAAATAAGCGTAAAGCCAAACAAATAATTTCAAAACCATTTTGTCAACAATTTGTGTTGTCACTCGGACACTGAAGGGACACAGACACAGCATGAGGAGCAGCTGGAGCTCCGCTGGGTTTGGCGTTGGCGTTGGCGTTTGTTTGGGGCCTTGGGAGCAAATAAGTTAAAACAATAGGATACAATATGTATTTACTATATAAAATAAAAACCATTTGTTCTCAACATTTTTGCTTCCCATATAATGTTCCCTGTTTCGTCTCTGTTTTTCGTTTCCTCCCTATTGTTTTAAAACATTTTCGTTTGATTTTTGTTGTATTTTTTGTATATTTTCCGTTTTTCAACAGTCGACAACAGTTTTCAATTCGATGCAACGCGCGACTTGCTGAGGGAATTGGATGTGAACGACATCGTTTGGATTGGACTCATGCGACCGCAGAACTCGGATCGTTTTATGTGGTCGTAAGTACAACAACGACAACAATGGCAACTATGCAACGGCATTGTGTTGTAATTGTTTTGTTCCCCTTGACATGTATATAAAACTAAAACACAATCACACACACACACACACACACACACACACTTAAGCATGTGTGTGTGTGTGTGTGTGTGTGTGTGTGTGTGTGCATATTTTAGCGCTTGTTGTTTGCCTTTTCAATTTGTCGGCATTCTGAAAAGTTGTTTTTCTTTTTGGCTTTGAATGCCCTTGCAGAGAGCATGTTAATTTTCATTTAGATTTCCTTTTCCGAGCGTGATTTCTTAAAAGCAAGAGTTTCAAACTCTTTCCGCAACACACAGTATTCATTATTTTCGCTGCTCTAGTTGTTAGTGTTTTTTTTTTTTTTTGCATAGAGCATCTACAATTCGGTGCGCCGCTGTTAATCTCACTTCTAGTTTTATTTTGAATGCTTTAACTGCACGAAATACAAATCGCATTTGTCTAAAAACCACAAAATCCCGCGTTCTCAACTCGTTTTCCACTAGCAACTCGCGTCCACTAGTCACGGACACTGGCTACTGGGCCGAATCGTTGCCACTAATGGATGCGCCACTCTGTGCCGTCATCGATCCCATACGTGACTATCGTTGGCATGCGCTACGTTGTGGCGGCCCCGAGACGGCCTCCTTTTTATGTGAAATGCCCGGTAAGTATCTAAGGGCACAAATTGGTTTGTGGTCTGCTCAGTCGGACAATCGTATAATGTTCTTTATGTGTGTGTGTCCAACAGTGCCCAGCTGGGCGGATGCATGCATACTGAAGGACATGCCGAGTCTAACCATGCAGTATATGGCGGATACGGCTAGCATTGAGCTGATAAGAAACTGTCAGGAGGAAGGTTTATTGCGCCAGACGTGCAAGGGCAAAGAGGTAAGTTCTTTATGGTTGCTGTCAAATGTCAGCGCTACTGCTTGTCGCCAGTGTCCGACCTATTTTTGTGCCACATTCTTACCATTTGCAGGATCGTGAGCGTGCCATACGCGAGCTCATCTGTCCCAAGGAGCGCCTTGAGGCACAGCGTATCAATGACATAACCAACTCGCATTTCAAGTCGCTGCAAATCATCAACAGCATACGCACCGATAACAATGAGAACAACGACATTGATTTGCTGCCACTCATGCCCAATTACGGTGGTTCTAGCATGGCTATTAACATAGAGGTGGCTCCGGCCACACAAACGCCCGTTGTCGCACAGGCTGTCAATGTGCAACATGTCATTGATCAATTCAGTCTCGATGAGCTAATGCAGGCGGATGATGCCATGACCAGCTATCATATACCTGGTGAAATACCGCAGCCCGTCAAGAAGGCTGCCAAAAAGGTGGTCATTAACGATGAATATGCCAAAAAGTTGCACTTTGATCAAGAGAAGCAGCAAGAGCAGGAGAAACGTAAGACACCCAAAGCGATTAAATCCCAGCCCATGGAGGACATGATGATGGGTGATCAGCCAGCCTTAAGTGACGAGGAGCCGGAAGATGCCAGATTGTTGGCACATTTGCCAGCTGGCATTAGCGAGGATGAAAGCGATGCATCCAATGAGATATTAGAGCATTTGCCGCATCAGAAAAAGATACGTTTGCAGGACTTAAGAACCATGCCAACCATAACCGAGGACTGGAATAAGCTGGATGCAGCAACAACAACGACTACGATGGCGACCACTACAACGCGTTTAACAACACCACCGGCGCCGGCTAGTTCTGCGATAACAACAACTGCAAAGGCAGCGGCTGTCAGTGAGCAGACAACAACCACCACAACAATCACCACAGCAGCAAATATGGACAAATCTAGCAGCAGTTCCACTGCATATGTCCTTGATAGTGTCAGCTCATCCACAGTTGCAAGTACAACACTGTTGCATAGCACACAAGCGCCAGCTGCCATTAGTCATCCGATGCATCCGCATCAGTCGCCCAGCATCGAGGAGTTTCAGCAGCCGCATGCTCATGCTATGCATCCGGAATCCGCCGACAATTCACACTTCATACCGCCCATGTTGCTGGTGAAGTCACATTATGTGCCACCCTCAAAGCATGTCGAGCATGCAGAGCATGTCGTTTCACATGCACCACATAATGAGGCTCAAGTAACGACAGTGGAGCCGCTGCCTGCAACCACTGCAGCAGGCGTTGTGGCGGTGGCAACAACAACAACAACAACCGCAGCACCAAAGACTACGCAGCACGAAACACAGACAAATGCGAAAATCATTGCGGGCAACAAAGATGAGCAGCTGGCTCTTAAGCCATTGAGTGGCATTAGTCTGGCAGATAGTACAACCACAACAACAACCACAGCAGGTACAACAACAACCACAGCAGCTACAACAACAACCACAGCAGCTACAACAACAACAACAACAGCAAGCGCTGCAGTGGAGCAACAAAAGGTGGCCACAACTGTAAAAAAGGCAACCACAACAACAGCAGCGCCTGCAACTACAACAAGCAGCACCACAACAACAACAACAACCACAACAAGCGACAAAGAGACAACCACTGAAAAGCTGCTTATGTCCAGTGAGCCGCCAACAACAACAACAGCGGCAGCAAGCAGCACAACAAAAACAACAGCAGCGGTAACAACAACCATACCAAATACGACTGCAGCAGCAGCAACCACTACAACTCCAACTGCAACTGCAACTCCAACTGCAACCGCAACTCCAACTGCAACCGCAACTCCAACTGCAACCGCAACTCATTTGACTACAGAGGCGCCAATTGGGACAAAGCCTACAACAACTGCAGCTACTGAAATGAACACAAACGCAACTGTGGCTGTTGTCAGCAGTGCGCCGGCAACAACAACAACCGCTGCTGCAGCCGATACCACTACAACAACAACCACAACAAACCGCAGCAGCACTGAGCCCGCAGCCGAGACAGCAACCAAAATAGAGAGCGCTACAACACGACGCAACTTCCTTAGAGAGGAAACCGAAACACCATTCAAGCCAAATCGACGACGCTCGCTTACAAAACCGGAAACAGTTAGCTACTTCAAGAAGATCTTGGGTTAAATGCTGGAACAGCAGTAGCAGCAGCAGAATGTATGTAGTAACTGTAACTGAAACGACTTTTGAGTTAACAAACACATTTCCGCTAAAAATAAGAGATAACCTCTCAACATGAACAACACTATCAAAAATAAGCACACTTCTTGCCGCCCGCCCGCGAACACTTCACACAGCAAACTATGTAATTGGTGCAGCTGCAAAATCAAACCTATTCCCACACATATTGCTACACACACACACACAGAGAGAGAGAGAGAGAGAGAGAGAGAGAGAGAGGGAGCGAAAGAGGAAGAGAAAGTTTGTGCGCGCCACACTCAAACCGGAAACGGAAGCGCAAGCTGTTAGTCAACGCAAAGCGGAAACGCAAAGCAGCCAAAGAAAATGGCGCAGCAAAAACAGCAAATAAATGTTTAAAGAGTAGCAGCAAAAAAATATAGAACACTAAACAAAAAAAAAAAAAAACACGTCAATTTAAAAGCAAGAAAAAAACGCAAAAAACATAAATGCGAGCGAGCGAGACAGTTAGTGCAATCCAAAGGCCAAATCTTAAGTACGATACATTTTCAAATGTTTGCAAAAGATATATATATATGTGTGTATGTATGTGTACTTAATATATAAAACATAAAATAATACAAATAAATACAGTCTATTACAATTATATATATATATTTTTTTTTTTTTGTCATAGTGAAATACAATTATTAATTAAGATGGTAATTATAAATTGGCAATGTTTTTGACAGCCAAAAAAATAAATGCAAACAAAGATGTCACAAAATGTGACAAAACAAAGCCAAACAAAGGCAAAAGAGCGCAAAAAATTGCAATTTAAACAACATTCAAATGATGTAAAACAAAGTAAACCAATTATTTGCAAGCGAAAAGTTGCTAAAGTCTAACTGTAAACAAGAAGCAACAAAGAAGAGGAAGACGCAAAAGTAGAAGAAGAAGAAGAAGAAGAGCCAGCTTTGATGTCAATCAGAGAAATTATAACGGCAACTGACAGCGTTGAAGTAACAAAAGTAACAGTACATTGTACACAAGTAGAAAGTATTGAGAAGCCAATACAGTAAAAAAAAATAGTGTAAACAAAAGCATATTTAAAATAAAATGTCATTAAACGGATTTCACAACACTTTTCTTTTAACACATTTTCAATTTAAGGGCCAAAAAAAAATGAAGCGGTAAGTTATAAAACGCGAATTGCCTGAAAAGTTCGCCACAGGTAAGAGCACACAGACAGCGGAACTGAACTGACCTGAACAGGTCAGCGCTGATATAGGACTGCTCATTGTAAGCTTTGTCAGCAAAGATCCGCTTTTTGATGCCACTGTTTCGTTAGCTTTTAGAGTTTTTCGGTTGTTGTTTTCAGTTAGTGAAGAGAATAGAAGTGGTATTCGACTCGATTACTTCTTATAGTTACCAATTGAACACTGGCACTGCAACTACTGACACAAGAACTCTAGTTAACGAGATATAGTTATAACTTTTTAAAAACTGATAAACACTTAAGGCGCTAGCTCGAGCTGTAGCGATAAGGTGCTTCGCCAAGTCGAAAGATTACACTAGGCAACAACAAAACAACACATGTCTAAAACATACCATTTTCGTATACTTGGGGTCGCTAGTTTTGAATACGGTAACCATTTTGGGTTTTCTAGCAACGTTTTCGAATTTTGGCTATTTTTAAAAATTCAAGATTTTCGGAGTTGCGAAGTCAGCAAAACTCCTGTTACTCGAAAACCTAAAATTTATAAAAATATATTTGTTTTTGTGTCAAATTAAAGAAAACTAAATATCGGTTCAATATTTCCCAGACGATCTTGGTCTGACTTGGTTCGATTGCTAGTTACAGAGTAAATTACTTAAATTGTTTTTTCGAAAATCGAAAATTTTTCTTTTTGTTTTATATGCCAAAGTATTTAAATCAAAAACTGCAATAAGTTTCTTCGAATTCGAAAATGATTTTCAAATTTTTTTCGAAATTACTAAATTCTGTCTTTTTTTATTTAAATTTTAAAGTAATTAAATTAAAAACTACACAAACTTTGTCACAAAGTCTTTGAATTCGATATATTGATTCTTTGCGAACATTTTAGCACCAACGAAGTTATTAGGTATTCCCAAAATAATGCCTACAACGACATTTTTATTGACAGGCAATGAACTCTAAATATTTTTTTTTGGAAAATAAAATTTTTTGTATTTTGCTTTTTTCCGAGTTAATTGCACTGTTTTATCGAATCCAGAGGGAATCCATTGAAAACTTTTTGAAATTTTTGATCTAATTACTTTAAAATAAAAAAACATGTAAATTTTCGATATTCGAGAAAAAAAATCAACAATATCAAGGTAGTCAACAACCGTCTGAGAAACATTCAAACAATATTAAATTTCCTTTAATTGAGGTTAAAGTTAGTCCCGATCGGTGGTAACATGAGTATAGCTGACTTGTAATTTTTCGAAATAGCGATATTTTGCAAGCGGTTCTTGATAAAATACACTAAGTTCATCTTGATCTAACCGGGCGACATGGGATTTGTCGACTTTGAATTCTAAAATTTTTTCAAACAACCATATTTCGAAACCGGTGCTAGAAAACCCAAAGCGGTTTCTGGATGCGAAAGCAGCGACCCCAAAGTTACCAAAAATAGTATTTTTCAGACATGTATACCAAACAGAATTCATCCTCTGACGTAGCTGCAGCGGAACAGTTTTTGCTCAAAAAAACCGATCATTTGCTCTGAAGTGGACGATTTAACTGGTTTTGGAAAGTCCATACAATCGATAACGTTTTTTTTTAAGGGCGCATATATCCAGGATTTGTCAGCTGTTACGATGACATCAACTTGTTTGGAGTCACCAAGCCTGTGACATGACATGCTCCTTCTTTTTGAGCAATGCTCAAATTATTCCGATAAAGTGCAATATTGGTTGCCTGGTCTTGCCACTAAAACCCAATGATGCCGCCAACTCGCTATGTGCGAAGCGAGAATTTCAAGCGAGATCGTGTAATTTGTATCTCGCACCGTTTGATGGCACGGTAATATCGCCCGTAAGTTGTCTAACCTGCAACCCTATGCGACTTACTTCATATAAGAATGTACTCTAATACCGAGCGAGATTTTGTGATTTCGTGTAAAGGAGCGTAAACGTACAGCGTCCATCTTAAGTCTACTTACAATAGTTCGTTCTTAGGAACGCCGTTTGAACCCAACAAACCATGTTCTATTAACGCAGCTCTGGCTTGAAATGCCTTCATTAGCTGGCCGTAGGGCATTTGGCAGGCCAAACATGCTGACCTGTGGCATTTCTTTGCATCCAATTTTCTTGTTGCGCGGTTAATAGCAACAAGAGCCGAGTGCAAAAAACAAGACAAAATGGAAAAGCCGCGTTCTCATTGCCAAAGGCATCCTCTCCGGCTACTTTTGGCCAACTGAAGCGACGCAGCTGGCCCGGCACAGCGCTACGATTTTCAATTTGCATAGTGCGCCTCAAACCTTTCACGCGTTGCACCTAAAAAAACATGAAAAAAGGCAGCCGAGTTTTCGAATTCCATGGTCGCCCATGGCATGGCAGTGGGTTGTAGCGGCAAGTAAGTCCTTGTTTTTGCATGCTGCGGTGGCAGCAGCCAGTAGCAAAGCCTTAACAAAGCAACTGGAGCTCCAATGTTTGAGTCCTGGACGGCTTCATTTGGTCTTTCTGGTCTTTTTTTTCCACTTTTTATTTTTGGCCATTGCCGCTGGTGCTCAGTGTATGTGAACCCTTTCGTGTTACGGTTGCAGGCGCTGCGTCTGGTCCACAATGACGGGCACACTTAGTTGCGTCGTTTTTAATTGAAAGACGATAAGCAAGTTTCTGGATTTGGAGAACCCTCTTGATTGCCATAATTGCATGCATGAGAATTTAACGCAGCACTGCAACTCCTTGGAGCTAGGGATTTAGCCATGTTCGTCTGTCTGTCTGGCAACTGTTGCTCGAAGAGCAAAGTCAGCTTATGGTCTAGCTCTTCGATTGAAACTCGACACGGACTCTTGAGTTTTAGCCAATGCATACTTAACAAGGTAACGTCGTCGTTGAGCGACGCTGAAATAGAGGGAGAAAGAGAGAGAGAGGCGCAAAATACTCTCCCAGTGCGAACAGAGAATGAAAAGTTAAGAAGCTGCGCTGCTGACATCGCAACGACGACGTCACCTTGTTAAGCATACATTGGTTTTAGCTATAATCAAAAATATACGAATTGGAACCACTGAAGCACAGCAGCTTCAGTAAAAACTATCTCATAGCGAAAATATGTTAGGCTTTAAAAGCCGTTGAAACTTGATGATACCTCTAAGAGCGGTAATCGGTATCGGCTTCTATCGATTACCCATTAATCGCTTCATTTCTATCGAAGAAACCTTCTAATGTCTGCGAACCCATGTCATTTTGCAGAGATGATATTACTTGTGAGAATTAAGTGCAGTTGTCGAGTTGTAATTCAGTCATGACCGGAACTGAGTTCTAGACCATTTGAAAACTTACTTTTGAAACTCAGCTTTTGTGTAGGTGAAAATGGTGATACCAAAGCTACCTGGTTCTTCCAAGGAAAGCACAGCCTGCCCGTTCTTGGACTTGCTTCAACAGCCACATTGAAGAACTTTTCCAAGATATTCTTCATCCATACGCACAACATGAGCAAGCGGAGCCGCTGAATGATTCGCTCGACTATGTAGAGCTCATAGAGTTTGTCGTTCCATCGAATGCGGCAGTCATTGTTTACGCTTAGAGGACGTAAGATCTTACGAAGTACTTTCCGCTCAAACACTTCAAGGGCATTTTCATCAGACCGCGTCATCACGCCATAAAGCAAAACGAGAAGGTCTTTAATACTCATTCTCCGCTTGACCTCCATGATGACATCGTTCTTCATTGTGACGCTGGTACAAAGGTAGACGAAATCTACTCGAAGAAAGCATATACTTCGTCTTGCTCTAGACCCACCCTGGCATATTTTCTTTCAATAACCGCAAAGGCTCTGGTTATTTCTCACTTAGCACGCCCGACCATATCGATATCATATGCGTATGCAAGCCACTAGACACCCTTATACCCAGATATACTTCGACCTTTTGCAGCACACTCTGCATCACAAAATTGAAGAGATTGTAGTAGAGGGCAAAGTCTTGTCTGATGCCATCAAAGGATTCGAAGAGGTTATTTCCAACCTTGACGCAGCTGTGAAGCTATGCAGTGTGCATATATCATTCTGCGGATTAATCTTACCTTGTAATTATTATACCATGCAAGCGTTATCATTTGCTTACCTACCTTATACCTACTTTTTCGGAGTCAATTGATTTAACTATTTTGTTGATATTTGCGTTCAGGTTCACCGTAGATATTATAACGTAGAAAACACGAAATTATATATGAATCCTTTAACCCGGGTGGGGCATAGGGCGATGACAAATTTCGACCATCCTTCTCGATCTGCGGCCAGATTATTTCCACCGTGACTACGTTACTATTGATTTCCATGTACATAATTCTTTGTCTTCCAACTCTCCGTAAAGAGTGTTGAGGATGCCATTCGAAGAGCTGCTGCAATATGTTGTCATTTGGCCCTCTCAATGTGTGACCACATTTCATGGTTTTATCTAATTTGCGGCCATCGGATCTTAAGAATGCATCGCATGCCGCGGTTATTGTACTACTGCATTCTGCTCGAAATGCAGGTAGCGACTTTCCAGGTATTACAGGCAGTGGCACCGGAACGTCTTAAAACCAGGTGTCGAGATAGAACTCCTTTATAACAGCGACAATCTTCGGGGGATGAAGTCAAAGCAGCAATACAGTCCAGCAAAAGAGTTTATGTAAAGGAACAATCAAGTCGTGCTCACGCACGCTCAGTCACGACAATCACGCGTCCATCTCTAGCGGCGACTGTTTTAAATTTGCCACTTGGCGGCGACACTTGCTGTTTGTTGAGTTTGTTGCCATTGTTGGCGAAGCAAATAAAAATAAAATGAGGGCTTTTGCAGCATGTGAAATAAATTTAATTCGCACCCAAGATAGAGCCTCACTCACAGCAGTTGCACACGAGCACAAACATGCCTCATTGTGCGCTCCAAAAGGATTAACATTAAACAGGCAAATTACAATTTAAGAGCGCGAATTATTGTGGCAAGCATATGGCAACGCTGTCGGCGTGCCACTTGCTGTCAGCTGCCTGATGCCACACATGCTTGCAGCATAACATCTCGATAGCTTTAAATGAGCAGCGACCGGAAGCTACCAGCAGTCGTTGCAATGGCGTTGTTTTCCATGCGAACCAAAAACAAAGACCACGCCGAAGTGGAATTTTACGCAATCGTAAACAAGATATGGTTACCAGGCTGCCGGCAGCCAGCAGCCAGCACCCAAAACCTGTCTGTGCCACTTGCCGCAAAAATGTGGCGCATCAAAAGGAATACAGCCAGGACAAAGCAAAAGGCCACTGAGCAGTGTGTGGCCCGAGGCCCAAGCGGATTGCGTTGTCCAAAAATACAAAAACCAAAATACGGAAAAAAGAAGATAAGCCGAAGCGTTGAAATGTTCAACATTTCTGCGCCCTGATTGTGGTTATGTACGTATATATGTAGCTATAGCCGGGGTTTACTTCAAACCAACTCAGCGGAGTCCGCGTTGCGTTTTAGTGGTACAATTTTTGTACTATGATGCAGGCTAACAACCATTTTCGCCAGGATATGACGTAAATGAACTGAAATGAAATACACCTCTACCTCTAGCCTGAGCTTGGTATTTCAAACTTGGAGTGACATTGAGCACAGTCGCAGCTCCTTTTGTTACCGAATCAGGTTTAAAACAAGGTGAGGTTGGAAAGTTTGTTTAATTACATCGGATCGGGACATTATTGAGCTACAAGAGAGTCCAGACAATATTGACAACACTACGGGGCAGCTATCAAACCGGCTATACAAAAAGAATCTGACAAGTTGAATCTGGCTGTAAATGGGATCTTTACCGTTTCCTTCAAGGCGCTGTAGCATGGGTGATGCAGCTGGCTGAGAGTGTTTGAGCGGTAAGCGATCCGTAAGATCTTTGGTTCTAGGCAACAACTACCGCTTTCGATGGAACGACTAACTCCTTGAGCTCTACGACAACATTCACATTGTCAAACGTATTAAGAACCAATAGCTCCGCTTGGGCTTGTGCGTATGTATAAAGAGGGTGCCACGGCAAAGGTCTAGCAAATACGATCACGGCAAGCATCTACATTTGGTTTGGTATTCAGAGTGCTTGCCTCCGAACCTTACTTTCTGCACCTAAATCACTCTTGGTATACTTAAGGAACAGAAAGAACAGTAAGTCGTCTAAGATCGAAGTTAAACATAAAAAACACTGCTCAAAAGGCGGTACTCTAAGACTACAAAGGAAATGAGCTCGTAATAGGGTAATATTTAAGCATATATGCAGCAGGAAACTTGTTAGTACTTTAACGACATTTGCAACATTTGCAACTTTTGCTGTCCGTATGCATTCCTTAAAGACCCTCGACAGAGGCCATGCATCTTCACAGAAGATGTACGCTTAGCTTTAAGAGCTACAATTTTGATAAAGTTCGGTAGTTGCAGCTCCCCTTACTTTTCGTGCTGAGCCACGCATTTGACATAAAACCGTCCATCTCGAGCCGGAACATATGCCACACACGTAAGAGACTCCTATGGCATACGGTGTGTTCAACCGTTTGTCTGTCGCAACAACAAATGAAACCCATTTGGCTTGAAATTAAATTTTTGTTTTTTATTATTAAGGCAACATCAAAGCTACCGTCATCAGCTTGTCCTTAACTTACTTGTAGGTAGAGTTCATTCATGCAACAATTGGGGGCAGCAGCAGTGGCACCATTGGGACGCTTATCAGTGCACATAAAAATAAAACCAAAATAACCAAAGCAGAGCGTCAAATAAATAAAACCAAATGAATGAGTATGAGACGAAACGAGAGATAGAGGAGCAGCTGTGGCATCCACTGTGTGGCAAGTCACCAAAATGTGGAGTGATAGCGACGCAGTTCAGCACCAGAAGAGTGTTAGTGGGCAAGTCATCAAGTTGCCAGACGCTGCGCAGCGCTGCGCTGCGCTGCGTTTGCTGCAATAACAGTAAAAGCAAATATTTGTTTCGACGGCGACAGCGCACTGACAGTGGCACTGGCATTGCCAGCTGCCGGAAACGGAACCAATTCAACAGCACCATTTCCGGGCCACAAGGATGGGCAGCCAGCTAGCAACCGCGAGACAAGACCCGAGCCAAAGCCCAAAACTGCACAATCTCTGCTTTGTGGTCGCTGCTTGAGTACTCAGACCATTGTAAGAGTACACTGTATCTGAGTAAGAAAAAGGATACATTGCGTATACAACAGCTTATGTTACCAGCTGATCAGCCCACAAGTCGAACTGTATTCAACAGTATTTCAGTAATTCGGTTGAAACTAGCAAGCAACCTAAAGATGATGGTCTGATGTGTTGAGCTAAAAAGTAACCATCATCTTTTATTTGCTATTGTTTATCTGTGTAGACATGAAATTGGTATGCATCATATTTTAAGCATCTTTACAGAAGCACTGAAGGCCTTGGCTAGTATAAAATCCATTTAAATTTGTAGTTTTTGCTTTAAGTTGCATTGTATAAATAATTCACACACTGAATTGGAATACTTTATGCCCCTTAGGGTTCGGAATTTTCGTTTCAGTTTATTAGAGTGTCTTTTGCCAAGTTTACACTGCAATATTGCTTAAAAAACATAAAGCGAAGCAACTATTGATTGTTACCAACGAAGTGTTTCACTTTGATTTCCGTTTCTGTTCATGGAAATATGTTTTTCTTTGTTCACACTGCATTATTGCTTGGAACATATAAAGCGAGGCAACTTTTTATTGTTAACACAGAAGTGTTTCACTTTGATATTCGTTTCAGTTCATGGAAATCTCTTTTTCTAAGTTCAAACTGCAGTATTGCTTGAAATATATAAAGCGAAGCAACTTTTTATTGTTAACATTTTGATTTTCATTTAAGTTCACGGAAATGTTTTTCTCTACGTTCAAACTGCAGTATTGCTGGAAAGGTATAAAGAAAAGCCTCTACTGATTGCCACATTCGAATTGTTTCAGTTTAATTTTCATTTCAGTTCAGATGGGAAAGTCTTTTTCTAAGTTTAAACTGCAGTCTTCTTTGAAAGATGTAAAGCGAAGCAAATACTTATTGTTTACACCGAAGTGTTTCACTATGTTTTCGTTTCAGTTTAGGTGGGAATGGCTTTTTTTAAGTTCAGACTGCAGTATTGCATGAAAGATGTAAAGCGAAGTAGCTACTTATTGTTTACATCGAAATGTTTCACTATGATTTTTTTTTCAGTTCATGAAAATCTCTTTTTCTAAGTTTAAACTGCAGTAATGCTTGAAAGATATAAAGCGAAGCAAATACTTATTGTTTACATCGAAATGTTTCACTATGATTTTCGTTTCAGTTCATGAAAATCTCTTCTTCTAAGTTCAAACTGCAGTATTGCTTGAAAGATATAAAGCGAAGCAAATACTTATTGTTTACATCGAAATGTTTCACTATGATTTTCGTTTCAGTTCATGAAAATCTCTTCTTCTAAGTTCAAACTGCAGTATTGCTTGAAACTTATAAAGCGAAGCAACTTCTGATTGTCACCACTAAAGTGTTGCACTTTGATTTTCGTTTCAGTTTAATAGAATATCTTTTTCTAAGTCCAGTATGATTTTGAAGATGTGAAGACAAATAAGCCTTAAAGCGTTTCATTATTCATTCATATTCTTTGAAAGAAATAAAGCAAAGCTAATAACTGTTTCACTTTGATTTGTGTTTCAGTTTAATGAACTTTCTTTGGCTTAATTCCAAGTGTAGTGTTGTTTGAATAAAACACTCCAACTCGCTAAAGTGTATATTCAGCTTGTGTAGCGTATATTATGATCGTGAATACCCGGCCAAGAACTTTCTTTCTCGTTGTTGTTGTTGTTGTTGTTTTTATAGCCACACCCCGCCTGATTTTGATTATTTTCTGCTGCATACTTTTAGGCTTGACTTGTCAACTACAATGATGTTGTTCTCGTTGTTGTTGCTGCTGCTGCCCATGCCTGATCAGCCAACATTAAGATTGCTCTATCTCGAAGAGTGATAGTTGTTGTTGCTGTTGGTTGTAAGTTGTTGTTGTTGTTGTTGTTGCTTCCATCGTTGCTCATTGCTATCTGTTTGGTAGTCATTTTGGTTTCGCCTTCTGTCGCAGTTGGCGCACATTTATTGTCATTGTTGTTTGTTGTTAATGTTGCGGCTGTGCGTTGTTGCCAGTGTAAAGCTTGCCACAAGCATTTAAATGTGCCGCTGCCACAGCCCATGCGGCAGCCGCAAGCAAGCCTGCAAAGCCGTTTCAAGTTGTGGCACCAACAACCATTAAAGATGCCATTGAAGTCATTGTAATCAAAGCCACTTCCACATGCACACATGTTGAAACCAAGGCGGCCGCAACATACCGAAACTTGCAAGTTATTTGCATCGAGATTAGCTCACAATAGATTTGATAGTGCTGCGGCCGGGCCATTAGCAAATTTCATGATCAACTGCACAATACTGCGTATTACGTATACGACATGTAAGCGCTGCATAGACCTTAAATGCTGATTTAATTCACTTGACGCGCCGACAGCGTTCATGACAAAGCACAAATATAAATAATTAAAAAATAAAACTTAAAAAATATATACATATAAAAAAATAAACAAACCGAAACGCGAATCAGATGCATTATGTTAAGCGGAGCGAGCGAGAGGGAAAGGGCATTGTGAAATGTGTGAAATCGCGGCATTCATTGCAATTTGCCAGCGTTTGTAAATAAAATATTAAAACGTTTCAAAAATATTTGCAATTTGTCCGATGCATTATCTACTTTTTTTTTTATATCGAAATACACAAATTTTCACACTGAAAAACAGTATATGAGCAAAAAAAACACAAAAGAATCAATACCCTCAAAGGCCATTTTAATACCCTATAAGTGGCAACGAAAATACACAAAAAAAAATTGTAATAATAAAAATATGTGATACTGACAGCACACGACAGCTAAAAAGAGTCGCAAATAATTGAATTCTTATTTTGTTGCCTGAAGGTATGCCGTGAATATTTTCGTTTTTGTGCGAACAGTTTTAATAATAGCTTCTTAATTATAGCACTAGGTTTTGCTTTTAATAGCTGAGTTTGATAGGGATTCTTGTTCTAAACTGTCCATCACCTTGATAAAGGGCTGCTCCAATCAGTGGCACCTGCTGCTCCCAATGGAGGCGCAGCCTACGCCTTCAACACCTATTTTCAACAACCGCATACTACCGCTTACTCTCAGGAGCTTGTACGGCCGTCGGGCAACGCAGCGGGTGAGGAGAGTAGCTGAGAGATGAAGGATGAGAGATTTAAGATGGAAGAAGTCAAAAGATGAGACGGCCAACTACACCGGTGAGTGGATGATAAGACATGAAAGACGTAGGACGAAATCAAAAAATTGGTAGATGGAAGATAAGAGATGAAAAATGAGGGAAAAGAGATGAGGGAAGAGGAATAAAATATGAGTGATGAGATGAAAAGAGAATTATAAAAATAAAAGATGAAGTATGAGACGGCCGGTGAGTAGAAGATGAAAGATGAAGGACGATAGATGAAAAATGAAAGACCGATGATGAAAGATGAAGGATGATAGATGAACGAAGAGAGATGAGAGATAATAGAAAAAAGAAAGGTGAAAGATGATAAGAGAAGGGGCAATAGAAAAGATAGATAAAAGAAGAAAAACGAAAGATGAGCGACGAAAACGATAGACGGTGGCTAAATTAGAGATGAAAGATGAGAGATGACAAAGAGAGATAATAGAAGAAAGAAATATGAAAGATGATGAGAGAAGAAGGAAGAGACAAGAGATATAAAAGAAGGAAAACAGGAATAAAATATGAGTGATGAAATGAAAAGAGAATTATAAAAATAAAAGATGAAAGATGAAGTATGAGACGGCCGGTGAGTAGAAGATGAAAGATGAAGGACGATAGATGAAAAATGAAAGACCAATGATGAAAGATGAAGGATGATAGATGAACGAAGAGAGATGAGAGATAATAGAAAAAAGAAAGATAAAAGATGAAAAAAGTGAGATAAAAGATGCGAATTGAGAGATGAAAAAAGATAAATTATAGATGAGAGATGAGGGAAGAGGAATAAAAGATGAGTGATGAAAGAAGAAATAAAAAAAATAAAAAAAGACGAGATATATGCGATGAGATATGAAAAATAAAAGATGAATGAAGCGAGAAGAGAGATACAAGAAGAAAAAGAGAAGAAAAATGAGTACCGAGGGATGAGGGACAAGGTATGAGGGCCATGACAATGTCGTTGTTGAACTCGTTTCATCGCATGCGACAACCGTTGTCAATGCCTAAAGGGCCAAAAACAAAACGGAGAGGATAAGCGTCTTGAAGACTGATAGTTTCCTTTGGACTACCACTACAACTCATTTGCGTACTGAGACCAAAGCAATATCATCTGTTTGTGCGTTATGACATTGGTTCCAAAATAGATGAAAAAATGGCAGAAGATTCGACAAAGTGAAAATTTAAATGTTTATGTTTATCCCTACGTCTTGGGACCATAAAAAGTATAACTGACCTCGGCAAGAAGTTCCAGCGGAGCATCGCTGGAATAGCCTAACAGAAGCTTTATCATGAACTTTGTCAACTACAGCCATTTCGGCACCTTTCAGATTCGCGCTATCTTTCAGACACTTGGTGATATCTCAAAAATAAACACAATAGCCTAAAACGAAAGACTACAATGCGGTATTACCTGAATCTCATAAAGGAGAACAATATTATGAACTTAATTGGAGTATACCGGCTTCTACAGGTGCATCGAATCAAGGTGAGCTAACATTTGGTGAAAATAACTGCCGCAGCTGAAAAACAAAATCATTGCCAGTGAGTTGAAGATGAGAGATGAAAATTGCAGGATAAAAAAGAAGAAGAGAGGTAAAATATGAAAAATGAAACGGACAACGATGAAAGTTGTAGGATAAAAAAAGAAAGATGTGAGATGAGGGAAAACAGATGAGGGATGATAAAAAGAAAACGCTAGCGAATAAATTGTAGATATGAAGTCGTATATATGAATGAGAAGTTGAAGAAGAGGTGAAGAAGCAGTTAGCGGAGCCCCCTGATATGGAATGCAAATATGTATATAATATAATAGCGCAACTTCTTTGAGTGAGAAAATGACTTGAAGAGATTTTAGCTGATAGCAACTCCTGGCTAACATATTTTGCTTGATATAATCAATAGATTGTTGTATAATCACAGAGCATACCTTGGTTAACTATACCTTATATAAGCATCATGGTACATGTTACATGAACATTGTTATAAATTGCATTATTTATAGTATTAATAATGTACTCCTGCTGAGCATGTTATAATATTTGACAGTGTCAGCGCTGCTGTCAGCAGTTGTTGCTATCCTTGTCATAGTTGTCACCGATGTTGTTTGTTTTTTGTTGCAGTTGTAGTTAGAGTTGCATAAACAGTTGAAACTTTTGCTGGCTGTTTACGTTGTGGTTACGCATCGGTCGTGCATTTGACAATGCAACAAATGAGAATTTTGCCAAAACAAAGTGCTATATTATATGCAAAGCCGCAATAAAACGTGACCTTAACCACTAGAGCATGTTATGGATCCATGTTATGGATGCTGATGGCTATGTTGGTGGTCCAGGACTCGGCGCACAGTGGGGCACAGTTATAGAGAGTGGCCAAAATGGCAAGACATCAAATACCAAATAAAAATTGAAGCATAAGAGCTGAATTAATGCCTTCCATCGAAACAGTGAAAGTAAAGTAACAAAATCTCATTAGTATAAATTTCCTAGAAGAAGCAGCGCAAAGAGAAAGGAAGAAAGAAAGAGAAAGCAAAGCAAAAGCAACGAAGAGCAATAAGAAGCAGCAATAGAGGCAGCAGAACGTGCGACTGGCAAACTAGGGATATAAATTATAGAGCAGCTGCGTCTTATCAATTCCAAAAACATGTCTGTCTGTCTGTGTGTGTGTGTGTCTGTGTGTGTGTGTGTGTGTGTGTGTGTGTGTGTGTGTGTGTGTGTGTGTGTGTGTGTGTGTGTGTGTGTGTGTGTGTGTGTGTGTGTGCCATCATCATAAAATTCAATTAAAGCGAAACGCACACAATCAAACAAAAGATCAAATTAAATGCCAGACAAGCATTTTATTTTACCGCTGCTGTTGCTGCCTTGCTTTTTGTATAAATGTGTGTGTGTGTGTGTGTGTGTGTGTGTGTGTGTGTGTGTGTATAAGTGTGGCACGCATTGCGGTTTAACGCGCTTTTCATTATGCACACACACACACATACGCCGCTGAGCATATAGAAAGCAAAAGCATACACAGAGAAAAATAATCAAGTACATTGTACTCAAAGTGGGCACAACCGTGCACGAAAGCCGTGCAAGCACATAAAATCTCATTTTAAGTCAAAAAAACAAGTGAGTACAAATTTAAGAGTTTGCAATTGCTGAAACTAAGTTGTTTTTTTACTTGCTTGCCCAAGAAACCGAAGGGTCCTCGGTTCGATTCCTAATCGTAGCTGTTGAAATTTTTTTGAAAAGTTTTAATTTTGTTTGTAATGTTTGTTGCTTGTTGTAATTACTTAACATTTTTTGTTTTTTACTTATTGTATTTATATTATCTGTTTTTTTTTTTTATTTATTATAGTTTTCTATATTCTAGAAACATTTCTATACCAGCATTAAACCAAACGTACATGCGGTCATTGTGGGAAATCGAACTCACGACCTCGAGTTTTTGGATTTAAACACTTAACCACTGAGCCACGCTAACTTAAAAACAGTCACTAATGCAACACCAGAATGCACTGCCAAATAGATGCACAGATTTCAGTTGGGTTAAAAAGAAGAAGAGATTAAAAAAGTAAATGCGACGCGTCTCGCTCACTCTGTTATTACGCAGTTCTTTTTTTATAATTTCAAAATGCTACTCATTTTTAGTTTTTTGTACTTGATTTAAGTACATTATGATTGAATTGAAGTATTTTCTGAAAATGTGTGCTTAAAAATGCTTGTTCGCATATTGAGTACGCGGCAACTCATTTTGAGGGTGTCGTTTTTCTCTCTGTGTATATATGTATTATACGCCAGAAAGGCAGCCAAAAGTACAGCAAAGACTCTGCGGTATTTTTACGAGCATTTGAGTTCTTAATGGCAGCCCAAGTGCTTGTTCTACACACACACACACACACGCACAACACTCACACAAAGACAGGCCGGAAATCACATACATAAAAGTCATTGGGACTTAGTTAAGCTAGCGATATTAACAAATGCTGCGGCTAAGCCGACGCCGACGCCGACGCTGACGTCGCTGTCGCTTAATGTCCCATACACACACACACACACACACACACACAAAAGGGATAACAGTAAACCAAAAGCAACAGCAACAACAACGTCTGCTGTCAGTTCGTCGCACCACTAAAACCCACATGTGACGGCAAGTCTAGCATGCTCTGTCTTGGGAAGCACCAAACATGCTTCCTACACTCAGAGAAAAAATCAAGCAATCTGTGCTTAAACCAAGCACAAGCGGTGACGCTAGTACGGTGAGTATCGTTTTACTGAAATCGAGAACGGAATTCTTTCAGGACCGTTGTTGCCTATAGGCAACATCGCCTTCCAATGCCAAAAAAATGCCGATTGTCTGTTTATTTTTGTGTATTCTTATGTATTTACAATGTATTGACTTTTGGAAAGTTTCAGGTGGGGATGATGTTTTTGTTGTGATTTCACGTACCGTTGTAAAAACCAATTTTTCAGATTACCAAAAAAAATCTTCTAAATTGATCAAAAAGTGTTAAGCTGTTTCTAAAGAATTTTTTAAAGTCAATCTTGCCTATATGCAACATTGGTCCTGGGCGATATCCTTATTTCGTATGCTAAAATAGGACGAACCAAGGACTTTGAAATTCATGTCAGTTAATATTTATGGTCATATTAATAAAAAATCAAAAAAAATTATTTAGCTCCACCCACTTTAATTCGGTCCTTACAGGGTTAAGCCAAGCACAAGCGGTGACGCTAGTACGGTGAGTATTGTTTTACTGAAATCGAGCACAGAATTCTTATTATAAACAATTTTTTTTAAGACCGAAATTCTTATTTTAAGTTTGATTCAAACTTTACGGTGAGATGCGTTGTACTTGAATCAAGCACAGAGTTCTTATTTCAAGTATTTCTTTTTTTTAAGTACGAAAATTCTTAATTTATGTTTGAATCGATCAAGGTTCACATTTGCAATTCGCTATATTGCCAAAGTTCAGTTCCCACACCACGCAGCAACAAATCTATTGATCTTTCGGTCTTGTTATAAGAAATATTGTTCTTGATTTTAATTTAAGCACGATTACGACTTAAAACAAGTTTTAAGCGCTTAATTCAAGATCAGTTTCACTCATTTTAAGCATATTTGTGCTAAATTGAAAAATTAAGATTGATTTATACTTAATTTAAGTATTATCAAGCACGAATTGTGCTTAATTTTGCAAGTATGAAATGGTAGGAATTCTAGAATAAAATTCTTATTTTACGCACAGCGTTTTTCTCTCAGTGTAGACATAAGTCTTCCTTTGATGCTGCTGCTGCTTCTTCTTCTTCTTCTTCTTCTTACTAGAATGTATGCCAAAGCAGCAACAACAACAAACACCATTTGCTGCTGGCTTTATATGCTATTTTGTTTGCTGCAGCAACAAAAGCATTCAAAACGTGCCCCACTTCGAAGGTTTGCCATATTGTACTGCTGTTCCTAGTTGCAGTTCCGAGTAACCCAAGGCAATGCCAGGGCCAAAGCAGTGCTGTTCATGGTGCTGTCCATGTTCCAACTACATGAATGAATCAATCAGCTTGCTGCCCACGGCTGAAATCCCTACTTTTCAGTTCCGAACAATCCCATAGAGTAGCATATGTTATCCTTGGGTACTGCCCAGCTTACTTGGACATACAACAAATCTTCGACAGAGAGTTTGTCATAATCAAGCCTCAATTGGATATTCTTTCTGGATAGCACGAACCGCTCCTGCTCCCTGGTGCTGGATTGGTTGAAGTTTAGCATCAAAGCAGGCTTCTCTTTTGTACACACTTTGCACACAAAGCAACCACTTTGGCGCCACAGGAGCTGCCCAGCCTGGCCAGAAACAATTGTATTTACTCTTTGTATTGTGGACAAAGCGCTGGCATCTTCTTACAGCAACAACTGCTGGAGCATCACAGCAGGTAGAAGTACTTGAGTGTTGAGCATTTGGTCAGGCGCCTGATCTTCAACAAGCATATCGCCAGCCTCACAGAGGCGTGACCATCTATGAATGCTGCCCTGCTCCTGGTTGGCGATATGCATTGTAAGTGTTAGGAATACCTGCGAGATCATTGTATAGGAAAAATCCGAAACCTGCAAGCAAAAACTCTTTGCATGCTAACTGTTGCCATCTGGGGATGTATATAAAGAACAAGGTCAACACGCAAAGCCACTAGCAGAACGCCTTTTATACTTCTTCTTCTCGACTGGCCATAACACCCGTTACAGTGTTCAATAACGGAGTCCGGTGGGAACTTCACGGCGCACATTAACTCACCCCACGGGTAGTGATTTCATCAGTGAGGGGAGTTTCACACGTTCGGTACCTAAGCACAACCCTGTTAAAGTCCTGGGTAGATTTCGCTGCGTGCACAGCGCTCAAATATCAGGAAGTGATTAGAGCCATTTGATACCAAGCGACGCTTCAGACAAGGCGATGCGCTCTCCTGTGATTCCACTCTATTCAATTGCGTGCTTTTTGAAAACTTCACTTTACCAACTTCTGAGAATTTGTTTTTTTCATGCTTCGTGCATCTCAATGTGCTTTGGGAAAACTGTAAGTCATATTATTAAAATTATTATTATTCGAGACGCACGCACATTGTTTTTTTAAATAAAATTTAATTTAATTTACTAACAACACGTTAATAATGTCGAATTTCGGTAGTTTTCCGCTTGATTTTAACCCTTCTCGCGTTCAAACTAGCAACAATCAAATTGTGCCACAAATGAACTGCCAAATGAACGCAATTCACTCGATGAACGACTGGATGGACCCAATGATGCCGCAATCATTTAATATGCAGGTAGCGGCGCCATTTGGTACGGGCTTTCATCAGGGCGTTCCAATGCAGTACGTACAGCAGCCGCAACTGGACTTCATTGGTGGCGCTCCCTTTGGCTTTGCAGCCATGCCCAACTTTAACAGTAAGTAGCAGCCTTGCAGACCATTGACGTCACAAGTCTAAGCACTCTCTTATTGCCTAGACATTGGCCATGCCCAGGGCGGCAGTTCATTTAGTCAAAGGAGCACTATGACCATGTCTTCGGGTCCCGATGGATGCGCACAGATGTATGAGGCTAGTTCTTGTACTAGAATTGTACTAGACGGCGTGCGTGGCGGCATGCCGGCAAATGGTGACCCTTCAGAACAGTTAGATGGTGATAAAAAGAGGGAGATCGCTCCAACTGCTGCGTCCACAGCTCCAAATAGCACATTTCTCGAACTAAATTTCGATGAAACTGCCGCCTCGCGTCCCTGGAGCCGCATCCACAAAAGATCAATGATAGGGCGTCCTTTTTAGGCAGGCTCCTTCAAAAACACACCGCACATCTAATTAGAAGCAGTGAAAACAACAAAATTGACTAGAGTTACCAAATACTTTTAACCTAACAATTGATCACTTTTAAGGCTGCAGTTCTTCCAAATTTCGCTCTGCCGCGGCTGTAGGGCTGGCGTTGCCATCTGTTCCGCACCAAAACCCAGCCCAATTTTAAAAATTTCAAACTGTGTATAAGTACATATAAGATCGTTGAATAAAAAAGGCAACTCCTTACATATGAATATGTACATATGTTAATATCATGTTTATAAAGGATGTCATGGCATGATCTCTCTCATTCTTCTTCCACTGAAACTGACAACTTTGTAGGAACAACATATGGCATATCATCTTGGCTTTTGACAGGTTAATAGCTGCATCAAAGCCCAGAATCAGCTCTGCGAACCGTTGCATATCGATCGAGGCTTCAGACAGGGTGATGCACTCTCCTGCGACCCCGTCAACTTTGGGATGGAGAATGTGTCGAGTAAGGCCGAGTGTATATTGAGAGCATTGGTAGCAATAAGCGAGCAGTGACCTTGTTTTTATCTGGCTGTGAGTAAGAACAAGAAAAAGTATATGATTTCTTCGATAAGAGAGGCGCGGCGGTTGAACTCTCAGATTTATATTGAAAGCTATAGTTTTGATGCTGTCAAGGATTTGGTCTACCTTCGCACCAACGTCACAATGGAGATCAAGCGGAGAATCACACTTGCTAATAGATGTTACTATGGTCTCAGCAGGCAAACGAGAAGCCAACACTCTAAAATACGCTCATCCTTACCATTTTGCTTTATGGCGCTGAACCATGGGGTTTGACACAGTCTTATCCATATTGGTCCGAGTACCAATTATTCATTGAAACGAAGAACTCTATGAGCGCTTCCATGACATTGGCTGTTACAGCGAGGTAACGAAGAGGAACAATTGATGGTCTGCTGGTGCTGCTCTTGTGCTGCCTTCGCGGTAGTCATCTTGTACAGTTATGTAAGCCGAACTAAAACCCGATGCAAACGAATGCCTGCAGTTGAGTCCGCTCAATCAGCTTCAGGAGAACTCCCCGGAGTAGTGTCGGTTGCAACTCTGAGCCGCAGTTGCATGCTTCCTGTGCAGCTCAGCAACTTATGAGTTGCAAAGGGCATGCACGTTAGCTTTTCTGCGCTCTCCTCTAGGACATGGCAGTTAATCGGAATCCAGGTTGTCAGTCAGACTCGACTGAAACAGAAATTGTATAAGGCACTCGTACATAACGGCTTCTGCCAAATGCATTGTCAACTGAGAACAATGTCAGAGTGTCTTTATATACTGTAAGGCCACTCATTGTCCTCTTAGCAACGATTTTAAGCATTAGGTATTTGAAAGTGTTTTCTTGTATTGTCAGAACTTTGAAAGACTTGAAGGCTTCACTTCAGTTTTAGCTCAACAAACAATATTATGCAGTTGTGTTGAAATATGGCAAAATGATGTTGGCAGTCAATCATTATTCAATAAAATAACACAACAAACGATTTCTATAAAGTTTAAATGACATTGTAGCTTTGCCGCTGGCAAAATAACATTGCCTACTTTTAGGCTGGCAGGTAAAATGCATGCTGCAACAGCGCAGTACAGTGGCTCCTCAGGCCGAAAAGAGTGCCAAAAATCCAAAATGCAAAATGCTCACAAAACTTACAAACTTTAAACAGCTGTATATTGAAAACCAGAAGAGCTAAAACATCACTGGGAACCACTTATTTTTCAACTTCAAATGACTTAACTCGCAAATAAGATGCAGCAACAGCGAAAAGGTCACCAAAGTGAAGGCACTTGGAGAGTATGAGAGCTTAGCAAAGAACTTCAAAGTTGAGCTGCACTCAACAAAATTCGATATTTAGTGCTGTGTCATAAATCTCTTGAAGGTTTTGCCAAAAAATTCGTTCGGATTTTCTTATTTGTTAGATTTTCATTGCTCTCAAAGATAGTTCTGGCACATTGAAGAGTTGCTTTTTGATTGAAATTCGGCATAAAAAGATAACTGGAAAGAGATTTTAGGCACACCCTCGGTTGTTCGGAAATAAAGCATAGTGTGGCACCGTTGGTTATATTCATGGCTTCTTTTGAAAATACATTAAAGGTTCTAGTCGGTTTAAGTACCAAAAAGTGCCCCCAACGATTTTTAAAAACTAATGATGCAGATCGATTTTGTTGCCCTATCCGTTCCATTAGTAGGCGTGGCCTGCCTCTGTGAACATTTGTGGGGGCCAGGGGGGAATGGCTTTGCGATCTTGTGTCACTTTCTGTAGTCTACGCTTTTTTGTCCACCGATCAGCTGTTTCAGTGATCAATTTTTGATCCAATGAAAGGCCTGTGACGGTAAATTTCTAGATACCGCAAAATGGTTTCCGGATTTGAAATCAGCGATCACAAAATTGAAAGTATGTTTTACTCCAGTATTTTGTATTGTTATTTTTTTCGTACGAAAACTCCAAAATTCCATTTTTGATTATGGAATAGTTTTGATATTCCCTAATTACTTATCCATTTCGCTACCGATTTTGCTCAAATTGGTTGTGAAATATTTGAAAAGAAGCAATTTATCGAAACCAAAAATAAGCCACTAAACATTTTTTTTAAGTTAAATAAAAGAATATTTTTCAATTTTCGAAAAAAAAAAAAGTTCGAGTTCACTGCTCTGTAACTGAATTAAATTACCTACAATTCAAGTTGCAATTTATTTCGTCGGGTAGAAATTTTCCCCAAGATATATGAGATTTGCTTACTTCGCAACTTTCAAAAACTCGAGTTTTTTTAAATAGCGATAATTTGAGAACGCTGCTGGAAAATTCAAAATGTTTTAAGGATTCGAAATCAACGAGCCAAAATTTACCGGAAAAGTTATGTTGTAGACATGGGGTTTTTTTTTTGTTGTTGCTTAATGTAATCGGTTATATACATATTGAAGTTATTCTCGATATTGCAATCGTCTTTTAATGCCGTTGTCGATTTCTATCTTTCATATTTATAAACATGTTATTTCAAAATAATGCATTGAGGTTATTTAATTTCATGAAGTATTTTGCATATCTTGCCACATCTGTTTTACGCAAAACGAGTCTGACGACCCCACTGTGCGCTGCAGCAGCTGCAGCAAAAGCAGCGCGAACTCAGCTGCCAACTCTTGCGGTCAGTCAGTCAGTCAGTCAGTCAGTCAGTGAGGCACTTTATGTAATTCAATACACTGCCCACAGCTGCGCGTCCAGTTAGTAGTACATAATAGGAAACGCTACGCCATTTTGTTAATGCTTGTTGTTTTGCCCGTTTGCTGCTACTGGCGCCATCTTGCGTGTAAACAATTAAAAAGTTTTGCACGCTGCATTCCAAGCCCGGCATTTAATTAGCTACGACTACGTTTTTAGCAGAAAATGGCTGCCAGCGTTTGTTAATAACTGACCAGGCCGCGCCGCAACAGTCCGGTTGGCACTGGGTCCGGAGCGGGCGCTGAGACTGGATCCAGCTGGCAATATAACGGGCAACGCAGCGCCATTTAATTGGAATGCCTGTGGCCAAAGTGAAAAGTCAAAAAAATTATCATGCCACTTGGCGCGTTTTAGGACCGGAATTTGCTTTTTACCATTTACCATTAAATGCCGCCGGCTGTTTGTTAATAGCGTTCATCAAGCCAATTTTATGTTGGCTTAGCAGCCGTAGAAGCCGCATTGTAAAATGTGCCTCTTCTACTTCTACTTTTCATTCATTTTATTAACTCTCGCCCAGCATATGCCAGTCGTCAGTCGTTGCCAGTTGCTGGTTGCCGGTTACGGGGGAAACAGAAAAAATTACGGGCAGCTCAACACGCTGCCAAGTGGCCAGCCGCAACCACAACGCGTCAAGCCCATTAAAAATGCGTTGTTTTTTTTTTTGGTTCTAGAACATAAGCAGCGGCATTATTGATTGCCAACGGCGCCATTTTGTTCTGAACTCACTCTTGAGAGTCCGTCCGTGCAAAACACTTTTCATATTCGCATTCTGCACTTGGTGGCGGCACAAAGTGCCTCCAAACAGAGGCCACTCTTATCGCGTGGCATTGTTTGTCAAAGCTGCGCCATGGCAAAAAATAATTTATGCAAAGACATAACTAGGAAAGCATGGTTGTCGGACTCTAAGATGCTCTTCATATTAACATGGCACCGTGGAACATAGTGCATTTACACGGCCACATTTGTCCAAAAAATATGTTGCACGGGGCGTAGACTCAAAGTATGTTAAACTACTCAATGCCGCGTATATGCCGTGATGGTAGCACTAGCAGATATAAGCACGCCAGATTGCCTCTTGGCAATTCTTGATATTGACTAACTGTTCTAGTTTCCGAGATATAGCTACTTGGTGTTGAAATACAAGTGATTCCAAATGCTTTTTCTGTTCTATCCTTTCGCTTTTACGACTACTCAAAATAGTATGGCAGAGTCCCCAGCGACCCAACGGAGTAAAAGTATGTTTCGTCGTCCTAGAAGTTCTAGCTTAATTCGTTTTTGCCGTACCAGCTTAGAGTCTACTCTTCTTCTTTTTAACTGGCCATAACACCCCATTATCAAATTACGATGTAAATACATTCTTTCATTTCATTTCACGTGGTGGGTCCCTAACTGTACGCACAACCCTTTTAAGGCCTTGGGTGGCTCTTCTGGAAAGAATCCATTATAATTTTTAGTCGCCTCATACGACAAACTTTGACCTGCTGAGGTGGTATTCTTTAACCCGCTTACCACACGGAGAAAAAAGTCTACTCTAGTACCTGACTAACTGATAGCATTACACTTTTCCCTATTCTGTTAGCTTCTGTCATGGTTTACAGCTGCACATCAACCCATCAGCTTGGGAAACGCTGGTATGTTTGCCTGCAGATCAAAAAGATGCTTCCGTGGTACCGCGACTCAAAGTCCGTTACCTTCATTTGGTACTTAGATCTTGCAGTCACTTACTTATTTCCTTAACTGGCCATAACAACCCGTTACCGGGTTATGGCCTGACATAAAGCTCTCCTTCAGGCGTCTCTGCTTTACGCGCGCCTTCTCAAATTGTCACTTTCAGTCACTTTATTCGACGAAATAAATCTCTTTGATGAGCTGCTTAAGACACTGACAGAACAACTCTGTTGTATGATAGATCCAGGGTTCCATACTTCGAAGTATCCAGAACTACGCGATTCCGATCTAACCCGAAGTTTTGTTAATCTTCAGCCAAGCAGCCTGCAGCATCACATCGCTGGAAGGCAACTATGAGGGAACTGACTTGCCTACTCCTGTTCGACACTCTCAGCAGAAGCACCGAAGTTACGTCATTGCCTCAAGAAACCAAAATGCAATCCGTCGATCAAATTGAAAGTAAGGCATAAACCTTTCGAGATTGCTGGCGCATTCTATGTGCATTGTAGCACCTTTCGCAACACACTTGCCATCAGGATTCGGTGAGCTATTTCGCCAACTTAACGTCATCCTTGAAATCCTTCTAATAGGATGTGTTGAGTAAGTATGTTAACCACTTTCAAGAAGGACAAACAAATGCTCTTGTTAATTACACATGGCAACTTTATATTGTATGTAGACTTGAATTTCCATTTCCATCCTTTCTGGCAAAGTAGCTGCAACCCTATTCACCCATTTTGGGAATATGCCTTGTAACAACATAAACAGCTACCACAACAGAACTTTTACGGAATTACAATTTGCATATCCTTGTGCGCATTGGCGGCATATTTGGGACTTCTATGGGGTAACCTCTCAGTCGCTTAAGGTCTAAAATATGCAACGTCACTCGCTCATCATTCCTCTTGTACGACAATGTAAGCTCGTTAAAAGCTGTTCCAAAAAATGCCTGTAAAAAACAACTCACACACAGACACATACACTAACACATTTATACATCCTCCCAGGAAAATCTTACTCAAATGTTTCTGAAGCATTTGTCGGCTCTTGATTTAAGTTTTGAGCCGTTACCCAGAACAGACAACGTCATGTTTGGGGCACCTTAACAATTTATAACAGATACTTTAATGTTGCCACAAATTTGTTGCATTTAATGTGTGCAGTTGATTACACTATGCAACAAAAAAAGCAGCCCCTGTCTAAAACACACCTTTTCCGCTAAATTTTTTGTCGCTGATTTCGAATCTGGAAACCATTTTGGATTTGATAGCACCATTTTCGAATTATCAAAAAATTCGAAATTTCGAGTTAAGTAGTCAGCGAATCTCATATAACTCGGGAACCTTACTGCCGATCGAGATGAATTGTAACTCGAATCGAAGCTAATTTCATACGAAATCAGTGTATCCCGGATGGTTTTGCTCTAACTTGATGCGATTGCAAGTTACAATTTATTGACTTCAAATTTTTTTCGAAAATCGAAAATACTTTTTTTTTTTTTGCAAAATAATTAAATCAAAAACTTCAAATAGTTTTTATTTTGAATGTGATAAATGGATTCTTTGCGAACATTTCAACTCAAATTGGAACAAAATGGATATCGAAATGGCGAAGTTATTAATGAATATCGAAAAAACGCAACAATCGAAAAATTTTTGGAATTACCGAAAAAAAAATACAAAAACCCTGGAGTAAACATACCTTTTTACGTAAATTTTGTGGTCGCTATTTGGAACGGTTTCCGAATTATCGCTATTTCATAATTCAAATAACACATTTTGAAAATGGCGATGTCAGAAAATGTCATATTACTTGCCGGAAAGTAAGTAAGTTTCCTTGTCAAACTCGACATAGCCGTTACTTTTCCTATTGCCCTTCAATAGTTTAGTTTGCTTTTAAATCCGTTGAAAGCCGCTGGTGATGTATCCATCGATTTGTATAACTCTTTTACTACTCTAGCCTACAGCATCAGAAGTATGCTTATCAAGAAGAGTAAGCTCGTCGCGCGTTGCTCTTGCTCTGGCCAAGGAATGCCTCCTTGATTGATATCTAAATGTCTCAACTAAACAAAATCACGTAAACCGCTCAAAAGATGGCGTTTTCGTTTATATGAGTAGGTGTGTCTGTGTGTGTGTCAATTTCCATGGCTTATGCCATATGATTCCAACGCTGTCCAAACCAGGGCCTTGCTTTTGTCAGTTTGCCCAAATTTACGTAAACCGACTGCCCCCCACGGCGCACAGCAGGCCTTTGCCGCAGACACAGATACTAGGCACAAACACGCTTACACAGACTCATTTACGCTGCCATTATCAGGCATTTCAGGACTACTCCGGGCCCAGTTGCTGGTCCCGTGCACTTACCACGTGACAAGAGCTGCGTGCCAAGCAAGAGCATGGCAACTAAATGTGCAACGTGGCATCCAACATTGTTTGTTGCCGCCTAGCAAAATTACACACGCACACACGTACGCACACATACACTGCGCGAAAAGACTGTCTCGCCTAAATATGCAATTTCAATAAGAAGAGTTGTGTGAATCTTGACGCTGGGTTTTGGGATCCTAAGACTATGGTCTCTATTGTTTTTTTTATTGATTTCAATGGAACAGAACTATTGTAACTTTCGTCTTCGTTTGTGTTTAGATGCAGCTCTCGTTGAACTTGGGCAGCTTGTCTACTTGGACACCAACAACAGCTAGAATTTGTTGGGACGCAAAGATGCCCGTGCGTATGCAATAGTCCAGCGGCATACGTTGGACAAACTGTGAGAGAAAACCGCCCACAAAGGCATCGCTACAGCCATTAGTGTCCACTTGTTTTCTTTTATCCACATCGGGCATGGGATACTGCAGCACCTTTTCGTTTTCCAGAAAGCACAGCACTGGACAAAATTCATCCGTAAACATAACAATGCGATTTCGTCCATTGTCCTTGGGTAGCTGCTGCAGCCGCGCGCCAATCTCGAATATATCCTTTGTCTCCCATTCATGCGTTTGGGCAAAAGCCAAGGCCTCCTCCTTGCTAGCTATGAGCACATCCACATAGGGCATTATCTCATCCAATTCATCCTTATGCAGCTGCATTACAAAAACAGCACTTAAATTCAGCACAGCAATGCGATTGTTGTCATTGGCAAATTTGGCAATCCGCAGAACACTTGGCGGACTGACGGCCAGAAAGTAGCCCGTTGTATAGTAGTATTGGGCGCGCTCAATCAAGCGCTTGCTCTCCTCCGTTTCCAGCCAATCTTCGGAAAAGTAGGCCGCAGCGCCCATATTGGCAACCAACGAGCGATTCGGCTCATTGATGATGACGGCACAGCTGCCCGTGGCCTCTTCAGTCGTTACTTGGTAGTGCGTCTCGACATGATCGTGACGAGCCCGCATGGCCATTGTCTCGGCAAACATGTCGTTGCCCACCGCGCCAAAGAAAACAGCTCGAAAGGGTGTGTCGACAATCCATTGAAAGACACGCATGGTATTTTGGCAGGCGCCGCCGGCAGAATATTGCACATCTTCCATTTGGGCAATCTCTTCGAATAGTGGAAAATGCTTTTCCTCAGCAATAATGGCCGCATTTTCTTCCAGTCCGTACTTCTCCAACAGCATGGGCTCCTCAATTACGGTGGTTATATCAAGCAGCGGATTGCCAAGACCAATGAGTACGCCTTCCGCGACATCCATTTTCCTGGGTTTTTCGACTGCCGAATCCGTGTCTCTCAGCAGTGTCTTTGATATGCAGCAGCTGCGACACTTTGCTATTGTGTCCTGGTGACAAGACTGCCTATACGCAATGCGCTATGCGATCATTCACGAAAATTTTTCAACCAAATTTAGCCAAGTAAGGATCCCAAATTTTCAATTTTCCTAAGTATAATACATTGCCGATGTTTATTGGGTGCTAGTTATTTATAATATTTGGAATTTATGTGAAAAGACTGTAAGCATGAAATGAAAATATCATCCTACTTTGATTTATACAAAAATTGTATATGATCGTTACAAAAGTCGCATTTGTATAACAAAAGAAGGGCTAACTTTTGTCCATTTCTTATATATTAAGTGTAAGCATATCAATTTTACTGCCAATAACTTCATAAACAACCTTATTCCTCACAAGTGGTAATAGTTGTTCTACAACTTCAGATGCTGCATCGTAGAAGCTGATTGATATGCGTTCTAAGTATCCCTGAGTAGCTGATTGTAACAGCTCCTCGTTGCTCGATGATTTCTCCACAAATGATAGACACCGCTTGGTGCTCGGTTTCAAGATCCTGCGTATGACAACGTGTTTTCTGACCACCTGAGTGTACACATAGCACAACGACTCTGGTACAATGCGCCAACTGACGCGCTCCCAAGAACATCAGCCGAAGGTTCGAGTTGCATCTATCATCTCTTTTGCAAATCCATGCCAAACACAAGGTTCTACCCAACTTGCAGGTCCTTGCTACAGGTGGACCTACTCACAGCCTTGGAATTGACTCTTATTGCCGGTATTTGGCATATCCATAACTGCTGTTCATACTTGCGCTCCTGCCACAAAAGAAGCTTCGCCACACGCTCGCGTCTCGGCTTCCTGACTCGCTAATTCCATGTAGCGCGCTAGGACACAAGTGTTGTAGGTTTTTTTTGTTTGAAAGAGTCTTCATGTGGTGACTATATAAGCTTTTTTTCTCAGTGTACATGCATGCTAGCATTGGCCTGGCCATGGCGGCAACGTCGTATTTTAATGGTGGTTTAATTAAGCGTTGCATGTTGCGTGCGGTTAACGAAAAACAGTACAACAACCAGACCAGAGCAGAGCAGAGCCCATCAACGTGCCACAATACGTACAGCGAATAACTTTTAACGTGCCACCACACCACATTGCCGCTGACAGAGCTTGGCATAAACATGGGTGGTCATGGCGTCTCCACTAATTGTCCGCCTGTCCGGCGATCAGAGTCGTACTCGTCGTTGGCTGCCACGATACTAATAAACCAGACGCTTCACTGTCAATTACCCATTCCACCCCGCGGCAATTGAAGGTACATCTGTCGCAGCTCCTAATGGCTAGGTGGCACAGTTTTAGCATTGATTGACCCAAGGCGCCACCTCATTCATGGCCAGACACAGATGTGTTTGACATTTTAGTAGCCAGACGAAGGTTGGATTTCAAACTCGAGGCGATACGTTACTCGTCAGCCGTACATAATCCAATTGAAGACGCAACCACATTGCTAAGCAGCAGTTACATACGTATACTTAATATGACACATATAACGAACGTACATATCAAAATTTTGATATTTTTTCATGAAAGCGACTTTCATGAGCGATTCGCAAATCAAAGGTAGTCGAAATCCTAAAGATATGTCGGTTCAACTGTCGGTCTGCTTCCCGAAGCGAATGTAACACTTGGCTTTGGAGCATATCCGCTGTCCATATGTTCGTCTGTCGCGAGTTGGAACTCCGTTAATTAAGCGTATTTTCAGATACTAAAGAACCAAAAACAGCTCTTACGCATTTTCTTAAACAAAATTGTACAGCGTTGCGTATACTTAATATTTCGACGTTGTGAACTACACATACGCCACGTGTGCCATACAGCTTAAGCATTCATATGCACATACTTAGTTGAGCTGATTAGAGCAGTCAATTAAATAATACATGACTACGGGCAATATCCGTACGTACATCAGACAATGCAATCCAAAGGCCGGACACTCCGTCGCATTATCAAGGCAGCTGCAGTTAGTAGACATGCCAATGGACCAATGCTTGTATAAATTATCAACAGATGGGAATATAAGCTGGTAGAGAGGTGGCAGACAGGTTTTAGGAAACTAGCCAACAAGGCAATAACCATAACAATTTCTGCATTGATTTGAGTCAAAGGTATTTCTGTAAGCTTGAAACTGAGAAATGTTGACTCCGAATTGTTTGCCAGGTTTCGATATGCATAAAACCATCAAAACGTACGAGTAATACCAGCCAGAGTCAGTCCAGAGGGGATTGCCCAGAGCAACTTTTTGATTTGCCCACAAGGCAGGCTTAACTAAAGCCATTCCATTGTTGGTTTGTTGTTCTAATTGTTATTGCTCTATAATTTGCAATACCTTTTCATGCACTCCAAATCCTGTGCTTGTTGTTGTTGTGCTACTAGTTTTAGTCGTCAGCAGTCGCTTTGCATGTTACTTCAATTTCTATACTCAAAAAATTTTCCTTCATCGGTTTAAGAGTATCGCTTTTGGACTTAAAAAGATAGGGTAAAAAAACAGAGTTGACAGAGTTCTTTGCATAGTTAGCTTCCCACTGTTTAGAGGCTTCTTTTTCTAGCATTATCCGAGTTCGTCCATGGTGGAAACGCAACGAAAGAGCTTCTCCGACCTATTTGATACCAAGCGAGGCTTCAGACAAGGTGATGCCCTCTCCTCTTTTAATGGAGAATGTATTAGGAAAGGCCGGATTCTATGAGGGTGTCGAGTTGCTTGCATACGCAGATGATATCGATTTTGTCGAGCGCACTCAGAGAGCCGTTAGCGGCGCCTTTGCGGCTTTTGAAAGATAATCTGCCAGGGTGGGTCTGGCGGTAAATGAGAGCAAGACGAAGTATATGCTTTCTTCGAATAGAGATACACAGCGGTTGGACTCATCTCAGATTGATGTAGAAAACTATAACTTTGATGTTGTCAAGGATTTCGTATACCTTGGCATAGAGAACAAGCGGTGCATCACAGTTGCCAATCGATGCTGCTTTGGTCTTAGCAGCCAAATGGCGCTAATAGCGCAGGCTGATGCAGAAGTCCTTGGTTTGTTGGAGAGGAAAGTACTCCATAATACCTCTGTACTCTAAATCGCATTCGAACTCTACTCTGCACGCACTTGGGAGAGCTGCTGGATGTGAGCTGTATAAAAGTAGCTTTCATCTAGGAGTATCATAGAGCACGCTGGCACGGACTGGAGACTGTCAATGTGACGTCAGATAAGGGTATGCCTTTTCATCATGGCGAAGCTCACGGAAATTCCGAGCCGAATTGGAATTTCCGTAACAATTTTCGTGAACTTCGCCTCGATGAAAAGGCTAACCCTAGTCTGACGTTTCATTGACAGTTTTTTGCTGAGTATCCAGTCCGTGCCAGTGTGCTCTAGCTGATCCTTCGAGAATATAGTCACAAATTGTGCTGATGAGATGCTCTTCAAGTGATTAGTCAGTAGTCTTTGCTGCTACCATGCCATCTCCTACACTTAGTGGCAACGACGCTGCTACGCTTCTTGCGATAGCCGAATTGCAAAGCAGAGATTTCCTGCCGTTCCGCCAGTTCATTCTCCAGGTGGTTCCCGACGACATCCAACTTGCATAGAGGTCTGTAGTCCAATGGATCGAGATCAGTACAAGCCGCTGCATCTTTCATTTGTCATGGTCCATACACCTGTTGAGTAGGTCAACACAGGCATTTGCTGGACTGCTTGCGATCCAGAGCTTCAAGAAGTTCGGCCTCGTCAGCGAGTGTTACCAATACGCTGGGAAGCCGCATGCCAAGTTAGCCCATGACGATTGATATGCAAATTTAAAGCATTGGTCTTCTGTTTTCCTTGTATGTCAACAAGGAGAGAGAGAGGAGCTTAGACGGAGTGGTAGCAAGTGGACTCCAATGAATTGGACGCAGCATGTCGCCACATCTCCAAAATTTTGTGTGTTTCAATTGGGCACAAGCTTTGACATGTTCCTATTGAATATATGTAACTTTGTTAGCACATTGAAAAGTCGACACAATGAAACTGACTTTTATTATGAAACATTTTATTTTTATTTTTATTATATTCCCACTCATTGTTATTGTTTTAGCATACTTCAAACGTCGGCAGCACCAGCAATACGCCCATTATTCCTTTTCAATAAGCGCACAATTTATTGTTTATTTATTTAAAACATTCTGGGTTTTCACAATATCCATGAAAATTCATGCCCCAGCTCCTGCTCCTGCTGCTGCTCCTGCCCCAAGCAACGATAACAAAACCATTCAAGTGTCTTGCTCTCAAGCCTCCTGCAGGTAGATACACCTAGTGCTATATAGTCTAATCGAGGGGTGTCTCCTGAGGCACTTGTCTGTGTGTTTTTGTGTGTGTGTGTTATTTAGTAGACATTTGTCTATTTAAGGCATAGCGACTGATCCGGTAATGGTTGCGCCTTCAAATCGAAATGAAATTGCGTTGCAAAACTTTTTTAGCATCACAAATTGTGGCGCCACAAGCCAAACTCTCTCTCTCTCTGTCTCTGTCTCGCTCGCACGCTGGCTTGCATAAACAATGTATACTTAATTTCCTTTCAACGCTGCCCAACACTCATTTAATTTCATTTCATTTCCATGTTGTCACGGCATCATCCAATGATGTTGTTGTATTCATATTGTCGTTGTTGTTGCGCGTGTTGAATATGAAATGGCCGCTTTTACATATACATATATATATATATATATATATATATATAAAAATCGCACTAAATTCATTGAACTTGTTGGCCGCAATCTATAATGACAAGCGGCAGCTACGGCTACGGCTCCGGCTTCGTCTCCGGCTACTGCGCCTGTTTCTGTTTCTGTTCCTGTTCCTGCCATTGTGTTCATATTTTGCCATTGATTAGCGACGCGACGCGACGTGACGCGACGTGACGCGACGTCTGCCAGCAAATTGATTGAACGTCCATGAATGGCTGCTGCTGCTGCTGCTGCCGATGATGATGACGCTGCTCATGATTGCAAATTGAATAGACATTTTTCAATTAACAGTTCTATGCTGATTTGTTGTTGTCGCTGTTGCAGCTGCAAAATTGATTTAATTGCAGCATTTTTTTTTTTTTTTCGTGTATGAAAATGGCAAGTTTTGAGGCAAGAGCGGGTTTAATTAACATTTTGTACGCCAACGTGGCATGCAACAAGTGCACCGCTCTGCCCCCTCAAGTGTCCATCGTTTAACCTTCCACATCAAAGCTGCAAACATTTTTAATTAAGCGCGCGAGCTTTTTGGTTGGCAGCGAAAGCCAAAGCTAAAAACGCAACTCACCGAAGTTTGCATACACTGCAAGTCGACCTAAATCTTATGCTTCTAAATGGAAAACATTGCCGCGGCACAATGGCCTGATTAGGTGGCCTGGCGCAGCCGAATTCACTATCGAGTGTTGGGGCTGGAGGAGAACGTTAGGCGAGCGAGCTGTGCAAATGCAGCAATTACGTTAGGAAGCGCTTCCAAAAGTCTAGCGTCTGGCCTAGGTATTTAGCACTACGCCGTCTTCCTGTAGAGATGCCGATGGAAAGCTGGTAAGGAACAATTCTCGCCTAACTTTCCGACGTCCCCAATCATAGACGAAGGCGTGGCTAAACCACCACCAATAATACATAGGCCTTGTTTCGGATCATATACTTGCTCTAAGGCTACCATATCAACTCTCGATGGCGTGGATATACCGCCGCCTAGCTATGACGAGGTCAGGGTTGCCATCAACCGGCTCGAGAACAACAAAGCTGCTGTCGTAAACCTGCTGCCTGCAGAGTTGCTACTCCCCGGCGGCAATAATTTGGTATGCAGGTTTTGCAGAATATGACCAAATAAGACTATGACCAATGATTGGAACCTTGTTGTCCTCTGAACTGCGCACAAGACGCGTTTAGGGCGCTATTGCGTATATTAGACCGGATCGTAGCTTATCAGTATGGTTTATTTCCTGGCAAGTCCAACATTGAGCAGATGAAGACCCACGAGTACCAAATCACTACTCAACATCTCTCTAACAACTTCAAAGCAGCATTTGATAGGCCTTTGATGAAGCGTGTCTGAACTCGGTAAACGACTTTGCAGAATGGTGTTCAGCAGATTCAGAGAAGGCGCCTGGCAAACCCGGAATGAATGAGAGCGAGAGACACTAATTAAGGCATATGGGCAGGCAGACATACTCCGTTAGGTAAGTGTACCAAAATTGTAAACAAACTCGATACAAATGTAGGTAATACTAACTTGAAATACTTTTAATAACACTGTGCAACAAATTTGATCTCAATGATAGGCCTGTGACTAATACATATCTTTTCCGCAAAATATTGGGTGGCCGATTGTGAATTTGGAAACAATTTTGAATTTTCGTTTTCGAATTATCGCTATTTCAAAAAATTCGAGATTTCGAAAGTTGCAAAGTCAGCAAATGTCACATATCACGAGAACATTACTGTCAATCGAGATGAATTGTGACTCGAATTGATGGTAATTTAATATCAAATCAATGTTTTGCAGACAGTTTTGGTCTCACTTGATGCGATTGCATTTTTTGGTTTCGATTGAATATGCTTCTTTTGTTGTTTACTCCAAATGAATTAAACCAAAAATTTAAAAAAAAAATATGTAATAAATAATGCGTTAATTTTGTATTCGATAAATTGATTCTTTGCGAATATTTTAATATGAATTTGAGCAAAATCGGTTGCGAAATGTAGAAATTATTAGCGATTATCGAAAAAATGCCACAATGGATCATTTGTTTTGAATTTCCATACATACCTTTTTCAGTAAATTGAGCGTCGCTGATATCAAATCCGAAAACCGTTTTGAGTTATCTAGAAAGGATAATACTGGCTCTGTTCATCTTGATCGGTAGTAAGGCTCTCGAATAATATGGGATTTTCCAACATTGCCACTTTCGAAAACTGTAATGAAATATTTCAAAAAACGTTCTAGATAACTCGAAAAGGTTTCCGGATTTGAAATCAGCGACCCCAAGTTAACGGTAAAATGTATGTTTTAGACACAGCCTTTTTTTTGTTGCACAGTGTAACCAATCAATTTCGAATCCGCAACCGCTGCCTATGTTATTATACTGGCTCTGTTCATCTTGATCGGTAGTAAGGCTTTCGAATAATATGGGATTTTCCAACATTGCCACTTTCGAAAACTGTAATGAAATATTTCAAAAAACGTTCTAGATAACTCGAAACGGTTTCCGGATTTGAAATCAGCGACCCCAAGTTAACGGTAAAATGTATGTTTTAGACACAGCCTTTTTTTTGTTGCACAGTGTAACCAATCAATTTCGAATCCGCAACCGCTGCCTATGTTATTATACTGGCTCTGTTCATCTTGATCGGTAGTAAGGCTTTCGAATAATATGGGATTTTCCAACATTGCCACTTTCGAAAACTGTAATGAAATATTTCAAAAAACGTTCTAGATAACTCGAAACGGTTTCCGGATTTGAAATCAGCGACCCCAAGTTAACGGTAAAATGTATGTTTTAGACACAGCCTTTTTTTTGTTGCACAGTGTAACCAATCAATTTCGAATCCGCAACCGCTGCCTATGTTATTATACTGGCTCTAGCCTGTGTGACTTTCGAGTGCCGGATAGACCCATCCATATGGACACATTATAACCGGCCACATTTTGTTACAGAGTATACAAACAAAATAGCATATGAAACATGTTTTAAGCACACACACACACACACACACACACACACACACACACACACACACACACACACGCGTACAATATAGAACGAGCCAGAGTTTAGCCCTTCTTGTTGGCATTGGCATTACGCCATTTTGTTGCTTTTGGCATGTGCCCTGCATGCTAATTATAAACGCCAGATTTTGTTTTTCACTCACAGAGATACACACAGAGACGTACACCTACAAAGCTTTTTGGGGCAAACGCTGCTTACAATTTCAAAAAGCAAGCTCCACCGCTGCGCCCCTGCCCCCCATCTGGCCCCATTTTGACCACGACTTGTGCTACGCTCATTTTCCTTGCTAATTCCGGCAAACTCGTGATTTCTTTTCTCTTTTTTTTTGCCAGTCGCTTTGCATTCTTTGGAATTGTCGCTGCCTCATCTCATCTCATCTTGCACGCTCTCCGCCTACTAGCCCCTGAGTAGGGGGCTCGAGCTTGGGTTCCTTTTTTTTTGCCCTGCTCGTGTTTATGCAAATATTTGTATTCCATTTGCATTTCAATAATTGAAATTTTTTATATCTCTTGCGCTCTCGCATTTATTATGCGATTTGCTTTGCAAAAATTTTCATTTTTGTTAAAATTTGGGAAAAGTTGATTAAACATTTTTTGATAGCATCAATTTGTTTGCCCAACTCTCGGCTAAGGTCAGTGGCAGCACTCAAGCTGGGCACTAGGAGCTGGTACCATTGAAGCAAACGACTTCTTAGCTTGGATTTTGAATGATTCAATAGAGAAGTATTTCGGCATATGCACACAGTTACATTGAATAGAGAGAAAAAAGCACAAATAATCGGATTAATTTGCAAATTTATGCATGCTTATCGGAGTAACTCAGATTTTGCAGAAAATGCATTGAACGGATAATCGTTTATCGATAGACTTTGTACGAAATGTTTAGCGCTTTTGTTAGCCGTACGAGGAGTCCAAAATGCAACCCAAAACCGGTAGAATTAATCGTTTTGAACTAAGGCATCGAACTGAAAACTAAAGGCAACAGCGTTTTTATGCCATTTTTGTTTCGAATTACTTCGATTCGATGTCACTAGTAAACAATAATCAAAAAACAATAACCAACTACGCATAACCAACAAACAATTACAAATTACCAATTAATAGTAACCAATAACCAATAACACTATGCAACAAATGTGACTTCTCCGGTAAATTTTAGGTCGTTGCTTTCTAATCAGGAAACCATTTTTGATTTTCTATCAGCGTTTTCGATTTATCGCTACTTCAAAACATTCCAGATTTCAATAGTTGCGAAGTCAGCAAATCTCATATTACTCGGGGTGATAGATGAGGGATGAGAGATGACAGATGACAGGACAGATGAGAGATGGGAGATGAGAGATGAGGGATGAGAGATGAAGGATGAGAGATGACAGATGACTGATGACAGATTACAGATGAGAGATGGGAGATGACAAATGACAGATGAGAGATGAGAGATGGGAGATGAGAGATGAGGGATGAGAGGTGACAGATGGGAGATGGGAGATGACAGATGAGAAATGAGAGATGAGGGATGAGAGATGACAGATGACAGATGACAGATGACAGATGACAGATGACAGATGACAGATGGCAGATGGCAGATGACAGATGGCAGATGACAGATGACAGATGAGAGATGACAGATGACAGATGACAGATGACAGATGACAGATGACAGATGACAGATGACAGATGACAGATGACAGGTGACAGGTGACAGATGACAGATGAATGATGACTGATGACAGATGACAGATGAGCAATGAGAGATGAAAGATGAAAAATTAAAAATAAAAAATTAAAGATATGGGATGGGACATGAGCCATGAGATATGAGATGATGATAACCATAATAATTATGTTAAAACGGAAACAGATATTTTAGATATGAATATGTATATTTAAATGTAAATGCATGCTGAACGGGTGTGCCGAGCAGGGGTCGGAGCTCTCTAGTTTTTATTATTAGCACACAAACTAAAACGTGCAGTGAAACTCTCTCTGTTGTAGTTACTGCTAATAAAGTACCTGTACACGAAAATGGCTACCCAAATCAAACCAACCAAATCGGAGCACCCAAATGACTCCATGACTTACCTTTCGGTTTTAACCTTAAAGGCGCTGCTTAAGGAATTTAAGATCAAAAAGGATTTACAAGCTACTACGCTCCTTCTTCAGAACTGGATTATGAAACTAACTGATACCAATTAATTGCCCAAAGATACGTCTTTTATGGAAGACCTTAAGTTGACCTTATATGACGGAATAGAAGTACCATATGCAAGTGCTAGGTAAAGCTTCTAGTAGCTCTTAGGACCTCGTACAGTCTTACATAAATAATGCTGCTTAAGGATATTCATGCCCAATTGCCAATATACTACACACATTTTACATATTTGAATTGCTTGCTGGTGGGAGGGAGCTCCTCCTTTTTTTTCTTGGCTTCTTTGTACATCGCCAAAATACAACGTATTTCAGCCACTTTATGAGCACACAGCGTAGATGTAACCCTACCAGATTAGATTAGCTTGCCATTGTGCATTTGTTTGCAATGAAAATACCTAACAAGGGAAGGCATCGGAGCAGCAACAGCAGGTGGGTCGCAGAAATATGCTTAAAATGTGGGCCTGGTATGCGGGAATTTAAAACGTTATGTTTACCCCTCGACATAACAGCTGTAACGGCACACATTATGGCCAACGCCACAAACAACTAACGACCACAGTCAGCTATGGCAGGATTGCCCTAGATGAGGCGGCACTCCGCACTAAGGCGTCAAGGAATGTTTGCCGACTTGACGCAAAAAAGGGTGCGACGAAAAAAAGACCTACAACAACGAATTTCACAGACGCTAACATATGAAAAATTTCAAGGACTTTATGTATATAATTCGTCAAGACATTAATACCAATGACGTCATTAAGTAGGATCTAAAGAGCTCACATGAAATCTATCAAGGGTACACTACAAGATGCTCATTTAAAAGTTGTTAGCTTATGGATCAGGCTGGATGAGAGCAAGGTGCTCCGTAAGATCATCGCTCGAAAACAAGCTTTTCGAATAGTAGTGTGTACCACAAAGTGGAACTGTTTGGCAAGGTCACCAATCTTGGAATACCCTAAAGCCTTGAGCTCACATTATTCTCCGATGTTTACATATTCCAAAGAGATGACAGCGACTTTGTAACCCATACAACTCCGATTATTTTGCGAGCTATCGATAAAATGCTGACGAGATGGCTCATAGAAAACAAATTTAATGATAACTAGGGGGCTCCGCACCTATTTGCTTCATTCTTCTCTTTTCTGCTTGCCATATGCCTTGAGCGTTTGTTACTCGATATGAGATTTTCAATTGAACAGTTAGGGGCTTCAAAATCTTTCAATGTTCATCAAACGATGCGAGTAAGATATTTGACAGCTTAATGCTAATTGCGTATTTTTACAATACTTTTAATTACCATTGAAAACACTGGCTCAAAAAGTGTTTTGAAATACAAATAAATATTGAACAAAAGCAAGAAAATTAGGGTTAAAAATTGAACAATCCCGACAAGAGCGGGGAAGCAAGTGACGCACATAGTATAACAATCCTGCTATGCATGATTTCGAAATCTTCTTTTTTAGAAATCCCAAATGTTCTCAATGGGTTTCAAGTGGCGACGTTGTCCTCTTAATCAGTTTACGATTTTCCATTATATTTTTCAGCGAAATCAACAAAAACCAAATACACCAGTTGACAGCACTTTTCGAATCGTTTCAAATTATTTACGAGACCCAACAATAAGGGAACCTCCATGAAATCTTTGAACGCTTTATTTTTATTCTCTTGACATCGCGATATTTCACCACAGGCTGGCGCCCAGAACTTGCCTTTTTGATCAATGTGAGCATATGGATCGATTCCCTGGTAAGCAAGAGCGAAGGTGACCTCAGTCAAGAACGAACTTATGAAAATACAGAGGCAGGCCTATGTGTGTATGACAGGGACAATGAGAACCTAGCCTCTAGCCCTAACCGCACAGCGGCGTTGGAAGTTCTAATGGGCTTTACAGCGCTCCATATAGGCATTGAACTATAAATAAAAGCAACCATATTACGGATGTCGATAGAGGCCTCTGAAAGGGGCCACCTAATCAGCGCCCGTGTCGCCGACGAGCTAGGGTTGCTCCCACAACCCAGATACGAATTAGATAAAGAATACCATTTCAACCGAAATTTTAACATTTCCATAAGTAACACACGGTCGGGATTAAGTTTGTAACGGAAATGGGACTGACCGGGGAGCTGTAAGCTTAGAAGGGGGCAAAGTGGATCTTATAGGCCGTGATGCCTTAGTCCCCAATAACTTCATTATTATTATGAGTATTTTTATGAATGTCGGTGCAAAATAATAATAGAGTCATCTCTCTGTGGACAAGCCCTTATAGCTGATTACAACGTTCGCAAATCGCAATACCGCTGCACTTAATCTCTTTTTTTTAGAATAGACTCTAAAAGTAAACTCATCTTTATGTTTTTCATTGCTCGCGATTTCATTTTTAAGAACAAAAAAAATTTTATGCAGACAGTCGGGACGGTGCCCGATAGTACCCTGTACCCAATTTTTCATGAAAATGTAATTTATGTGCGTTATAACGGTAACTCTTCTACGGGGGGAGGGGGGATGATTAGCAAAAAGATCAACATTGTTTAGTTTATAAGCCTAACGTATCACATTTGGTTAACATATATGTTAACATATATGTTAACTTTAACATTTCTGTAAAAAGTGAAATTCAGTTGCAGTTCATAGGAAAGGGGGCCTTAAATTTGCATATTATTAGCTTTATCTTCTAAAGTTCTTATTCGATACGAATCATTTTTACACTACATATTCACAATAATAGTGTGCATAACTGTGCCAAGTTTCAATTGGCTAGCTTTTATGGTGTGGCTTAAAACCACGAAAATCTGTCAGGGGGAAGGGGGTGAGATATCGACACGTATTTTCCGGGCATATGCGCATGTCTATATCGACTCGACTATTGCTTCTGACCATTTTTGCCCATGGAACTTACGGTCTGCCACGCCGCCTTCTGCCTGTTACATACATTGCACAAATCTATAATACCCTTTTACACTTTGTGTACAGAATATAAGCACAATTGATCCAAAACAGCGTCAACAAAAAAGTGTGACCATGCAATTTTTGTTACCTATTTTCGTTTATTCAGCAGAAAATTATAGCAATTTGCAAACATATAAACATGAAAGTTCCGGAATAAAAATATTATTACGGCTATAAATAAACAACGAGTTCGCTTAACAAAACAAAAAAAAAAGAAGCTGTCATGTGCGTTTCACTTGATTTCCGTTGCAATCGCTAAAGAAATTGCACTTAAAAAAAGTTTTCAAACGGTAAATAACGCTCTCAGAACACACACTAAACGCGTAACGGTTGTGCATTTCCATCTTGCTGGCGTGCTACAGCAAGGCTTTAGATTCTCAACAACTTTTGGAGAGTACAAAATAGAGCGAGGTTTCCCAGGTAATTGGTAATTTTCCACGCTACAAGTAGTTCCGCCTCAGCAATGCCCAACTTTATGGCTGTTGGATATTTAACCAGTGGAGTGGAAGCCACACAACGCTACGCGACCCTCAACTCATTCTTGAACTCGTTTCCACTTTTATTGGCAGCGTGCTCGAATGACTTAATTGCCAAGCTGGCAAGTGGGCCAGATGATTAATGTGCAGCAGGTAACAGCGGAACACACACACACACACATAGAGCAGCCTAGCACCCAGGAGTCGTTGGGTGGGGTCTTCCGGAAACTGGTTGCAAATCTGCAGGCTGCCTGCATGTAAATAAATTTATTTAATAAGCACAAATGCCCCATGGGTCCAGGCACTCTGCTCAGCTCAGCTCAGCTCAGCTCAGCCATTAGCAACAGCAAAACAACACCAACACCAACAACTACAACAGCAAAGATACAAGCTTGCTGCTTGGTTTATGTGTTTGCCATCAGCTGCAAACTAAAAGTAAGTTGAATAGCTGAAGAGCTCTATGCCAGAAGTACGAACAAGCCCACACACACACACACACACACACACACACACACACACACACATAATATGCTTGTGAAAGGATAACATTATAAATTGCAATGCAGCAAAAAGCAAAAGTACATATTACACATACGCACCGTGTACGCCGGCCCAAGCAACAACAGCATTTTGTTAGTTGGACCAAACTAAATACAAATGCATGCAAAACATCATTCTCGGATCTTCCATGTTGAGTCTGGACACTGATGCCGCCGGCGCAGCCTCCTGCTCTTCCATGTCGCTGCTTGCTCCAGGCGCCATCGCTGCTTATCTGTTTATGACGTTTGCATAAATAAGCATTACGATATGCTTGATATGCCCGATATGCTGTCCAATGCACACACACACACACACACACACACACACACACACACACACACACACACACAGATACACACACTCACACACACACACACACACACACTCTCATTGCCAGCCATATATGTTTGTCTCGCTCTTACACTGTTTCGCTCCTTATCACCAAGGTCTCTCTTTGCTGGCGCACAGTGGTGCCATGTGCTGTCAAGTGGCGTAAAAAGTGTGAAATTAACATCAATTAGTTGGTTATTCGAGCTTCTTTTCAAGACAATATGCTCAAGTTCGCCATAAGTTCTGTTTGGAACGATTCTTTGCAAAATGTGCTGCTTCTCCTGCAGCAGCACTGGCTGACATGTAAGCAAGACCAGTTGCAAGTTGAACCTGATGAGCTTAGAACATACGGCAGCTTTCTTTTTGCCTGCAAATGTGGAGCCCAGTTAAGTCGCTTGTCAAGGACTAGAGGAGATTGTAAATTTCAGCATTTGACATCCAACGAAAACCACTTGGCTTATGCATCGACTTTCTAGAAAAAGACTGTACTCTCATGAGGCGGAGTACTTAAGTTGCCAGCGAAGACCATTTAAACGGGTGTAGCTGTCTTTCTATGAGAGAAAGCTATAAGCTACTAACTTACATACTTAACTGGCCATAACAACCCGTTGCGGGCTCACGGCCTGATGTGCAGCTGTCCTCCAGGCGTCACTGCCTTGCGATAGTTTTCTCCATTTGGTGATACCAAAGGTAGCCAGTGTACCGTCTACACTATGCAGGACGCTTACTAAGCGGAAACACTCATGTTTTGTACACAGACGATTTCAAAACGAAAGATGGAACTGGTATCTTGACGAAAACTCAAGCTTTAAATGGAAATCTACGCAATTCTTAGTGCCACGAGCTGCATCCATGAGAGAAAGTTCAGTGGGGTAATTATAAGGATCTATAGTGACAGTGCGCTCAAGTCCCTGGAGAATCCTCGCACAACCTCGATCATGGTCAGCGAATGTAAGACCAGACTTAACATGATTTCATGTCACAACAAAGTCAGTCTATACTGGGTTCCTGGACACCGAGTTATACAGGGCAATGAAATGCCAAATGAGCTGGCAAACAATTGCTCGTCACGGCCAATAGGGCTTGAGCCAATCATTCCTGATAGCGCAACTGAACTGGTGTGATGGATAGCGGCCTACACAGACACTAACTCTAACGAAACACTTCGTGAAAGAACCCAATCCAAAGGCCACTGGCTATCTCCTTCGTCAAAAGAGGAAAGATCTGCGAGCTCTGGTTGGATTAAACACGGGTCACAATACATTTGGCCAATAAGGGCCCCGTTGACGACCCAACTTGCACGGAGCACTTTCTGTATTACTGTCCCGCTTTTGCAAGAACACGGATGCGCATTTTGGAAAGTAATACACACAACATGAGCGAGGTGTCTCCCGTAGGAAGTCCTGAAGACTGTGTCAATAAGGAGCCTTTATTGCAAGCCTACTCTGTTTTCACACTCTTTCTCTTATTTCAACGGTACTTTCTCTTTCTTAACTTCCTCTGTCGGGCATGATACAATGGGCAAGACTGCCTGAGTGCTAGTGATGGTTTCATCTCTCTCTAATGAGTCATCCCATCGCCCAAAAATCTAATCTAATCTAATGTGCACCTTCTTAGCCACTCTTCAGCAGCCGCATAGAAGACCTTTCTCGCAGGAGCTTTTTCATCCAACAAGACCTGCAGCAATGTTGCCCAGAGCTGAAGTTGATGGTCAAGTACGCCGCAGTTTGTTTAAGCTCGTGTAGCGATAACACAATGTCCGACTGTCCATACATATGAGCACCTATATCTCGGAGACCATGAGAGTATTAAGCAATATAGCTAAGTTTTAGTTAAAAAATTTAAATTAAAGTTTTAAAAATTTTACCAATTCTGTATTTGAATAAACTCTTAAGATTCTAGCGTTTCTTGATTACAATGATGTCAATTCTTTTTTTGCTGCGCGGCAAATTGCATAAATGCCACGGTTTGCGAATAAAGTATACATAATGGATGCAGCACAGCAATAGCAACAAAAGCAACAAAAGCAACAAAGTGCACGGCAGCCTTCACAGTAACCACAAAACAGACAAGCAACAACAAACAACACAATTTCTTTTGCTGAAATCAAAACATAAATTCGCCGCAACTGCAGACAAACAAGCGAAAAGTCAAGAAGCAACAACGCGGCAAGCGAAACGAAGGCGAAACATGAAAAATCACAATCACAATCAAAAGCGATGATGGTTGTGGCATGCAGCTTAAGCTTGCACCGCCCATCACTAGATGCTGCAACTCTGTATTTCTAACTGTATCTGATGCTGCTGCTGCTGCTGCTGCTGCCGCCTGGTCAATGCACGTGACGAGGGATAATTTTTGCATAAGTTGCCATGTTGCTAGGCAAATATGTTGCACATTTCCGCTCCGGCACTCCGCACCCATATAGATACGTTGCATATAGCCGGATTCGTGCTTAACAAGCTTGTGGCTTTCACATATACAAAGCCACAGCTATGAAAGCCATAATAATAAGTAACAGCAACAACAGCAACAACAGCAACAACAACAAGGAACACGACTTAGCTGTTATGGTTGGCGACAGAGCGGCAACACACTACAAGCCAACATGCAACAATAACTAACAACAAGCAAGCCAAAAGGCTACAGGCCTTGGCTTTGTGTGTGGGCGTGGCAGTTAAGGCGGCCCAGACCAAAGTGCCAATGCTGCATAATCAACCATTAAAGCAGAGCAACATCCATTCATATTCATCCAACGCTTATCGATTCATGCCATAAATCCACTATAGTTATCTGGCTAAGACTTGGTTTCCAAGAGCTGCAATTGTTCGAACAAATTGAATCTTTCGGTTTCACAAATTGTGATTAATACTAGAGATGAGCGCAAGTCGTGCTTTTTTTCAGCAAACTGGCGATTACAACCCGTTACCGGGTAATGGTGATACCAAAGGTGGCTAGACAACGCCACACATGTTCTTCTACACCAACCTTCAGCAGCCGCATAGAAGACCTTTCTTACATGACCTTCTTCATGCTTCAATGTGATTGACTATGTCAATGTCGTCGTGGAGTTCGGAGAGTTCGTCGTTCCATCGTATGCGCTAGTCGTTGCCAACGCATAAAGGTCCAAAGATCTTCTGTCGTACGTTCCACTCAAACATCCTTGGAGTGTATACATATACATATAATTCGTCTTGCGCTCATTTACCACCAGACCCAACCTGTCTGATTCTCTTACAATAGCCGCAGTTACCGGGTTCCGGTAACTATCAACTATGGTATGACACATTATGTTTTCCTTAATGTTCGAGGTGGCCTTAACCAGAATCAGCCATGGAAAATCCAGTTCCAAAAATCATCTTGATTTGTTTTTTTTTTTCAAATAAAGCATACAAATAACTTCAATTTTTGAATGCATTTTTGAATTCAAATGAGGCCCGCGCCCGTCTCTAAATGATACTGAAAGTTGTGCTGTAGTAAACTGTGATACATCCCGGTATATCCTGTACCCTATTTTTTACCAAAAGGAGTAAAACGTGCATTTGACGATTTGAAACGAGGAATGACACTGGTGCTGGTTCGTATTTTGATCACAAATTCAAGCAATTCAAACTTGCCGACAGTTTTCGAAACGGAAATCTTCGAAAAACTGAATGACGCGTGCTGGATCGATGAGAGACAGCTGTTTGGACTAACTGTAGGGATCTAAAGAGTCCGTCATGTCATGTTGCAAAACAGTTAGTCTATACTGAGTTACTACACACCGAGGTATTGGGCGTAATGAAAGGGCTGATGAACTTGCAAACAAAGGCTCTACCGATCATGCCTGAGCAACTGAATTGATTAGACGATTTGCCGTCTATACAGCTAAAAATTTTCAAGGGGCTGTTTATAAATGACGTCACCACCGATTTTTTTCTTTTTGTGACGATGAGGTAGGAGGGTGACGTCCGTGACTTCACAATCAAAATGTTAATGAATTCTGAAAAAATCTTGCATTGCAATGTTTACTTTTCTTTCGAATCCAAACGTATCCACCAAAGATCTTGACTTATATTTCAAATTATTGTATTTTCAAATATCTTAATTTCGCTATTATAATAGCAGCGTATACTCCCTCGTGTGGGAGCGGGTTAAGGAAACCACCTCAGCAGGACAAAGCTTGTCGCATGAGGCGACTAAAAATGCCACTGGGTTATTTCGAGACCATTAAAGCCACCCCAGGCCTTAAGTGGGTTGTGCGTAGGTTTTGGGACCCACCACGTAAAACCACAATTCTAATGAAATAATGTGTTTACATCAGGCCGTAAGCCGAAAACTAGTTTTTATGGTCAGATAAGAAGAAGATTCAACAGAACACATTCTGTTTGACTGTCCGGCAATTGAAAGAACGAGACCCACCACATTTACGCTACTCTCTTTTTGTTTTTCTCCATTTAACAGCCCTAACAGTCTGCCAAGATCATCTAGCGGGTATTTCACAATGGGTCAACTTTATTCACCGCCGCCTCACCGCGAATCTAACTCCCACCGAGATAAGTCTGATCTCATTCTATGCAGTTTCCAACTAGCAGGCTCCAAAGTCGCTTGTGATTTTAAACGCAAGGAAAGAACTTGCACCAAATAACAGCACGTACTGCTCTTTTTCCATTACACTCATGCATTGCATAGCATGTTTTATCATTCAGACAGATTCGCATTTCCCCTCCCTACTTTTTATTACACCCGCATACTAAACATTTTGGAGATCTCTCAATGTAGAAGGTTGGGAAAATCCTAAAATTTTGCAACTATGTGTCCGTAATGTCGTGTTTTGGGGGTGTTCCTTTCCGAGGAAACTTTTCGATTTTAACGCGATGAGGAAACTTTTCGATTTTAACGCGATGCACAACCCATTTAGATCCAGGGAGGGCTCCGAAGCCTTGGCAGCTATTGTAAAAGAATCTGCTATGGTAGGTATGCTGGTAAATGAGAGCAAAACGAAGTATGTACATGCTTTCTCCGAGTACAGTTACACAGCGTTTGGACTCTCAAATTCAAGTTCACATTCATCAATAGATGTCACTTTGGCCTCAGCAGGCAAATGTGCAGTAGAGACGACTTCCGCCAGACGAAACTAACACTCTATAAGACGCTTCTAGAATGCCCTAGAAGTGTTTGGGCGGAAAGTACTCCGTACGATCTTTGTCCTACGCGTTGGCAATGACTACCGCACCCGATGGAACGACGAACTCTATGAGCTCTACGACGACATTGACATAGCTAAGTTGCGCGTATGGATGAAAAAGCTGCTGCGAGAAAGGTCTTCAATGCAAGTGTCGAAGGGAGGCGACGAAAGGGCAGACCATGCCTCCGCTGGAAGGACCAGGTAGGGAGCACACTAGCTACCTTTGGTTCTCCAATTGGAGAAGGCGCGTGCAAAGCAGAGACGCCAGAAGGAATGCTTTACATCAGGCCGTAACTCGGTAACGGGTTGTTATGGCCAGTAAGTAAGTAAGAAATGTCGTGCCCTCTTATAGCTTACATCTTAAGTACATGTTCGCTGATATGTTTCTAAATCAAATCTAGTTTTTCTCACTTTAAAGCTGATGTCACATGCATTTGTTGCATACAACATCATACGACGTACATCAACATTTCAATTTACAATCTGACATAACCTCAACATTTTTGACGTAAATGATTCAGAGGCATCACGTATATCCTATTTCTGTCAGCTACATCGATGCCTTTGGTATTCCCAAGGATTTTTAATCAATTTCGAATGAAGCTATCTAGTCTGTTAACCATGGCAACACCCACACCCACACACACACACACACACACACACACACATACGCAGCTACGTACTACTAACTGTATTTGTCTGTCAAAGTGCAGGATAACATTAGTCCGTTGGACATTTATAGTGTTGAATAATAAAAAAGGCCACATAAAAGCTGAAAATGCGGCAAAGTGCAGCTGTAAATTGAATGTGCAGTGTTGCCCGCATCCTTGTGTGTGTCCTGGTCTACTGGCGTCTGCATTGCAGTGCTATAAAGCCTGATCCTGTTCCTGGCAGTGAAGGAAATGCTTTGGAAAAATTTGCAGGCGGCATTTTCTTTGTGCATCTCAAATGAATGCACGCTAATGCTCAATACGCACACATGCAAAAAAAACCCACACACACACACGCACACTAGCACATAGGTTTAACCGGAAATAAACTTCATTTGCAAATTCAACATGGCCGCTGACTTTGGCGTTCTTGTTGCCTGTCATTGTTTATGCACGTGAATTGCAAATCTCTGGATGCAACACCAAATCGACAGACGGCAGACAAGTTGGCAATTTGACAAACATTTTGCTGTCTGTTAAACACACAAACGTAGCTCACAGCACGATGTCTAGTTTATGCGCGTCCAAATTGCGAGTTCACGGTTTCATGCAAACTAAGCACAGACATTGCCAGTACAAAGTACAAAGGGAATGTATTCCCAAAAAGAACAACTGCTCTTGAGGTAAGGCAGTTGCCACGAATGTGTTTGTACTCTTTGAGCAAAGTCCGAAATATATGTTTCAAACCCAAGCTATTGAACTATCAAAACTACTAGTTTTGTTTTTTAGTAAACCGTTCATATATTACGTCATCACGTTTTTGCCCATTTTTGATGTTTTTTTTTTTATTAATTTTATCTACCATTTGGCAAAATATACGAATAAAACTTATATTCTGCACTGCTTATGAAAATCCCCTAAACAATTATGTAAGTTTCAGCCATATTTGTTTTCACATAGTTGGTGAAAAAGGGGTCCACACATTTTTCTTAGCCTATTTATGTAATATTTGGAGCAAACAGAAATTGTACAACAGACACGCTTAGAAGCATAAGTATTCCAGCTGAAAAGCAATTCTGACTACAGAATTGTTCAAAGTAAGACTTCTTTTCTTCGAAAGAAAGATCAGCTTTAAAGCACATCTTTGAAGTGCAAATAAAAAGTGTTTCGCCAAACTGCATTTTTTTAATTTTTTTTTTTTAATATTAACTTTACAATTTAGCAGCAAGAACATAAACCAAGCCTAGGAGCGGCATTTTTGCTCGTTTTCTTTTTCCAAAAGAGCAAAAAAAGACAAAAATTATTGATATTTTACGAAAATAAATTTTGAAACCAACGAAGCAAGTAAAATTTAACTAAACTGAACAATGAAAAATTGTTCGAGTTGATGGCATCAACTGAGCCTGGCTGCTCCTGCTTTTCAGCCTCTTTATCATTGTCTAACTCTTCTATGGTCACCGTCGAATTGGTCTTTGGTATAATGCCGTCCGTGGTGCGTACAACAAACTCGCGATTAAACTGATAGGCTTCTTCTGGCCTTGGGTTAAGAAACTCCTGACGCTGCTCTAGCTGCGCGGAGCGCATGTTTTGTGCCCTTTCTATAATGTGGGCACGCTCGGCAATGTTATGCCCAATAGGCATTCCCTGGTGGCCCGTGCGTGAGCCCTGCTGGTTTCTGCGTATTTCACGCACGCCGCATGTTGCAATTCTGGTGCTGGAACGGGCCTGATGCATCTGTATGCGTCCATCAGGACCCGAATACATGGTAATAGTGCTGCTTTGACTAAATGAAACGCTGCCATGGGCGCCAAGGTCTAGGCAATAAGAGAATGTTTGGATTTGTGACGTCAATCATCATCAAGACTGTTACTTACCGTTAAAGTTGGGCATGGGTGTAAAGCAAAAGGGAGCGCCACCCATAAAGCCCACTTGCGGCTGCTGTCCGTGCTGAAAGCCCGCCGAGGCTGCCGGCATATTAAATGATTGCGGCATCATTGGGTTCATCCAGTCATTCATCGAATGCATTGGCACGTTCATTGCGTTCATTTGGCCGTTAACTTGTGGCATAATTTGATTGTTGTTAGTTCGAATGCGATTATTGTTGAAATCCGCCGGAAATCCATTATAATTCGACATAATTACTGTGTAGTTAGTTTTAATTTTATTTGAAAAACAATATTATTAACATTAACTTTCAGATTTCTCAAAGCACACTGAGATGCACGACAAATGCTGGTGTGACCATATGTGAAAAAACGAGCTAAAATGAATCCAAAATTTTGTCTGTGGAAGATGTTACCACAAACTGTTAAGTGAAACGTCGATTGGTTTGCTTCACTTTATAGCTCTTGGAATGAGGTTGCTTGGTTTGTGTGCTGCAAAGTCGATCGAATCTTGTTTGCCGTTCGCGACTTACTGCTAATGCAGCCTTTGCATCTATATATACAACATGACATTGCATTAGCTATATCAATGTCGTCGTAGAGCTCATAGAGTTCGTCGTACCATCGGGTGCGATGGTCGTTGCCAACGCGTAGAGGGCCAAAGATCGTACGTAGTACTTTCCACTCAAACACTTCTAGGGCATTTTCATCAGACTGCCTCACCCATGCTTCAGCGCCATAAAGCAAAACTGGAAGGATAAGCGTCTTATAGCGTGTTAATTTCGTCTGGTGAGAGTGGTCTCTGCTACTAATTTGCCTACTGAGACCAAAGTAACACCTATTGACTCTTCTCCGCTTGATCGCCATACTGACATCGTTCTTCATTGTGACGGTGGTGCCAAGGTAGATGAAATACTTGACAACCTCAAAAGAACAGTTCTCAACATCAATTTGAGTGTCCAACCGCAGTGTATCTCTACTCGAAGAAATCAGATACTTCGTCTTGCTATCATTTACGACCAGACCCACCGCAAAGGCTCCGGTAACTGCTCGCTTGGTGCACCCGACGATATCGTCTGCGTTTTCAAGCAACTTGACACCCTTACAGAATACAGTGTCGTTCCGAACTAGAACTTTCCTAATACATTCTCCATCAAAAGGTTAAAGAGGTCACAGGAGAGCGCATCGCCTTGTCTAAAGCCTCGCTTGGTATCAAATGACTCGGAGAAGCCCAAAAGCCTTTATGCATATTTTATTTCAAAAATCGATTTGGAAAGGTTTCAGAGAAGTACACCCAGGCTTAAATTTTTCGGATAGTAACTTAATATATTTTGACAGTCTTATAAAATTACTAAAAAAAAAAACTCAAGTAAATACATTAATTTTTAATTTATACGTATTTCACATTCAGAGCAGCTCTATTATTCTCTTTTCAAAAGCTTCATTTAAGCCTAGTACGCAGATATACGAAATTTTCATTTCACTGTCAAAATCCATATAAAAAAAAAAAACATTGGCGAATTTTTAATTCACAACATTTATTTCCGCGGTGACAAACAAAACAACATAGCAGCCATTCTAAAAGTGCCAACTTTTTATTCTGAGAGTTGCCACCTGCTATAACAAGAGTTGCCACGCGGTCAGTGTTTGTGCATTGAATGAACAGGAGAGTCCGGACTTGTGCCCCTTTTAGGCTCCAAGTGTGGCTTCATCAATTCAAATAGAAAATTTCATTGTTTTTTTTTTTGGAAGGATTCTGCTTCATACTCTGGAACTATGAAATGTTTAGCAGATGTATGTAGTAATGTGCTTCCTCCTTTTCCACAACTAACATATAGACGCAATAGATATGTATATCATGTTCATTGTTTGCCATATCTTAAATTTAACTCACTTTTACTTTTTATCTATGCGTTCTTTTTTTAACTTAAGTATAACACCAGGCTGACGATGTAGTTTTTTCTTCTTTTTTTGGGTTATCTGGTCACACTTCTCTTTAATCATTTCATTATTGCAGATTTCGTCATTCACGTAGCTACGTTCTAGGCTTTAAGCTCTTAAGCGTTTGCAAATTTTTCAAGAGCTAACAAACATTTTACCAATGTGAAAAATCCCATGGTTGTTTTTTTTTTTCACCCTCCATTGTGTGTGTGTGTCTGGGTGTGTGTGTGTGTGGGTGTGTGGGTGTGGGTGTGGGTGTGTGTGTGTGTGTTGGTACCAAATTGAAGGCATCTCAACTCATGCTGTGGCACGTACAGCAACTTGCGTATAGAAATTCGATCTTATAAAATTTGATGATGCATAAAAACAATTCAATGCAAAATGTTAAGCGCAAAACAAGTTCCGAGTATATAGGGAAAAAAGGAAGATGCACACAAAATAATAGCAAACAAACAAAGAAAATTACACATACGCACCGGCACACACCCACACACACCCACACACACACACACACACACACACACACACCCACACACACACCCACACACATTTCAGACGCATGTAGAAGGCAAGGAATACAAATGCGATAATGCCGGATAGCTAGCCGGAAAATGTGTCGAGCTGCGGCATAGTCATTCAGCACATCGTTAGCCATTGCCGTGCCCATCAAAACCATAAAAGCCCAACACTCACATACACTGAGAGAAAGAGAACTGCAACAGCACACACGTTTACACTATGCAACAAATTTGAGCTCAATGAAAGGCTTATGTCTAAAGCAGACCATTTCTGATTTTGAAACCGGCAATCGTTTTCGAGTTTCTAGCACCGTTTACGTATTATGGCTATTTCAAAAATTTTCAAATTTCGAGCAAATCTCATGTTACCCGGAAACCTTACTTCCAAACGATACAAACTGTATGTCAAATTAAAGGTAATTAAATATTGCTTCAGTGTCACTCAGACGGTTTTAGCTTAGATTGATGCAATTGCCAGTTACAATTGTAATTATTTCACAACATTTTTTTTTAAATTGGAAAATTCTATTTTTTTTTTTTTTTTTAATTTAAAGTAATAAAATCAAAAATTACAAACAGCTTGTCACATGTTTCTTTTCTGATTTTGAAACCGGCTATCGTTTTCGAGTTTCTAGCCCGTTTACGTATTATGGCTATTTCAAAAATTTTAGAATTTCGAGCAAATCTCATGTTAACCGGAAACCTTACTTCCGAATGATATGAACTGTATGTCAAATTAAAGGTAATTAAATATTGCTTCAGTGTCACTCAGTTACGATTGTAATGATTTCACAACATTTTTTTTTAAATTCGAAAATTCTATCTTTTTTTTTTAAATTTAAAGTAATAAAATCAAAAATTACAAACAGCTTGTCACATGTTTCTTTTGAATACGATAAATTTGATTCTTTGCGAACATTTCAACAATGAATTGAGCAAAATCGGTAGCGAAATGACGAAGTTATTAGGGAATATCGAAAAAATTACACAATCGATAAAAAGAAAAAAATAAAACAAAAACTCCTGGCTGAAACATGGCGTTTCCGATAAATCTGGCATCGCTGTTTTTGAATGCAGAAACCATTTCAAATTGACTAGAAAGGTTCAATATTCAAAGTTAAATTCGAAAAAGTCGGCAAATCACATATTACTCGGAATCCTTACTGCCGATCGAGTTAAGCTGTCACTTAAAAAAAAGATATTTAAGAATTGGTTCAATTATTCGCGTACGGTATTCTTTTATCAAATCCTGATTGTGGATTACAGGGCAATAAACAGAAAAAAGTAGGAAAAAAGTGAATTTCAAACCTAATTTCGTATACGGTTACGATTAGGATAGTAGCGGTACTACTGATCCGTTAAATGGTTTTATTTCGGTTTTCTTTTTTCAATAATATCGGTTTCGATACGATCCACCGATATTTGCTTCGTTTTACCGGTTGTAGCGGTTCTTAAACAAAAACCAAAGAGCATGCAAGTAATCGAAAAGCGACCATTTTCAAGACAGTATACGTGTGAATCAACTTGTGTTGCTGTGTCTGTTAGACCAACTCGCTCGTAACTAAAATTGAAAATGAGAAAGAGCAAGAATTAGCAGCTTTGCAGCAAGTCTTCTTCACTAGTTTTATGCTCTTTAAAAAACAGTGCCATAAGACTACTACAAAAAAATGAAGTGGAAGAGAATAACAGATTGTGTTGTCTACTGTTTCACTTTTTACAGTTCAAACACACAGCAATCGCAGTGTATCGCCGAAGCTTAAGGAATTCTCTGTGGCATGCATTTTAAATTTTGATAATAACTCTACTTCGAAAGTTATTAATGTTGCTGATAAGAAGTCAGATGGCCCCACTGTGCGACGTAGATGATAATGCTGCTTAGAATGACGCAATGTAAAGCACAACATGAAAGAATATGTAAGGTTGCAAAAAAAAAAAACCGAAATATGTAAATATATCGGTTTCAATTCGGTTATTTCAGGAAAATTATAAAATTTAACGGTTAATTAAAAAATGCACGCTTACGGTTTCAAAATTCAGTCAGCTGTCTTGGATAATGGTACCGGTTAGGATTACGGTTTGAATCCCTGCTTATTTGAGTTTTATATGCAATGTACACAACATTTTCTCGCAGTGCACAATAAGACACACTTCAATTGTAGCTTGGCACACATTTTGTTGCTGTAGCCGTCGCTGTTGTTGCCTTTATTGTTGTCTTTGTTATTATTGTCATGCCAGCGAGCAGCCGCCTTCAACTGGCAGCTGCCATTTTGTTCTACTTGTGCACATCAGCAAATTTATTAAATGTAATGTACAATAAAATATCAAAACGGAACAAAATGGAAGCATAGCCATCCGGCCATGCCTCCAACCGGAGTGCCCAACTCCGCCGACGCTGCTGCTGCTGCTTCACACAGCAATTTTTACGAATTATGCTCTAGAGCTGAACGACGGAGTCGCAGTCGGAGCAGAGTCCGAGCAGGTGGCACATCTCTAGAGTGTGTCGCTGGCATTTTATGAAACCCATTTTTGGTCACATATGAGACTAACTGGCAAATGGCGTAACCGCAACATCCTATGCCGGCCAGCTGTCATCCTTTGGAACAAGTGCTGCCAATGGCAGTGGCTGCTGGCAGCATCCTGACTGCATGTCCTTGTTAAGGGTCATTGAGTTGCCTCAATGAATTGAAGTGTCTGGAGCACAGCTATTAGTTAAAACGAGTAACTGTGCATTCTGCACATTGAATTGCAAAGTGTGCGCACTGTAAGCATAAAATTTGCATTATTCATACGCAGTGTGGTCCAAGGGATTTACAATCTTACGTTTCATAAATCGCATAGCCAATGTAATTATGAGAAGTTTTGCAGCTTTACGAAAGTCAAAATAACTGTTGTCGTCTGCAGATTTACGTTTTCAGATTTTCTTATACACTACTTAAGGGTAGTCTTCACACCCAAAATCGTTTAGACATATCAGCTTAACAACGATTTTGCTGGTAGAAAATCGCATAAGGAAGATCTACTGAAACGGCTCTATACTAACTGCAGAATATCCTCAGTCGTGCTGTCGATAACAAGGAAGTCGCAGTCTGTGCTACATTGAAGCTGCGTTTGACAACACATCGAATGATGCTGTGTATCAAGCACTTTCAAGAATAGGACACTATCGAGATGGATACACTCTCTGCTTAAAACAGCTCCAATACTGTTTACTACAAACCGGGGCTACCCTCAAGGAGGGGTACTATAACCCATCAAAGATCGTGGTAGTGCCATTCACTAAAACACACAAACTACAGGAAATGAGACAATTTTGCCTCATGGGACAGCCTATTGACACAAGCAGAGATGAAATGCCTACTTAGTAACACTTCAATCGGGATTTCGTCGCCATCTTACGTAACAAACGAGCCTGGACAACATTGGACTTTGGTATACGAATGAAGGCACAGGACTTTGAGTCGCGGGACCACGGACTTGCCTGTCAGAATCAATGGGCGGTCATATCATGTGCAGATATAAATCTAGGCAGGAACTAACAGAATGGGGATGTAGCGATACTAGCGGATAGTCGTCATAATAGTGGTTGCAGGTTTTAGAATAAGCTCTCGAATAAGTTCCCGAACCGGACTGGAACTCATGGCCTCAGGCAGGCCAAATTACTCCTCGGCTAATATAATATAGGATATGATAGGTTCAATAGTATAACTAGGCCAGAATTCTGTTAGGATTCTGCTTACTGGACACTGTAGGACGCTGAGACACTTGCACAGGCTGGGTACCACCAGCTCCAGTTACTGCAAGTTCTGTGAACTTGAAGCTGAATTCTCATTGTACTTACTAGCTGAATTTGATGCGCTGGCGAGTAAAAAGATATCCCTTCTAGGGGCATGTAGAATATCGATTAATTAGACCGACGAGAACCATCCCAGATAGGATTAGCAACTGTAAGCTTAATAGGGGCACGATAAATCTCTAGGTAGCGGTCATGACCCTCTTCGATATCTTATATAATGATATAAGCCGGATCCACTCGTTTGCGGCTACTAATGAGGCAGGGTTGCCAATAAGACCCGTATAGGTCCAAAGCTGTTAAAATGTATAATGATAAGTGCTAAAGCCTCTCGGGGCTCTCAATTCTTGGCCTGATGCTTTGTTGCGTGGACTGCCAAATGAAATCCGATGTATGCTAGCCAGAGAGAGAGAGAGAAAAAGTGCGAGCTCTGCCAATGCAATTGATACCACCTCGTGAAGATAGTCCCATCGGTTTGAAAAGATTTGAAACTATAGATAATACTATAGGTTTGTTATCAATCCTAACTTTTCACAAAGGAATATATCGATAGTTCAGCAGCTCTATCGCACAGTACAAAATCTCTTTTATTAAAGCCATAAAATAGTTTTTGATTTGCTTGGACATCTTCAAAAGTTAGGCACTGAAACGGACATTATTCAAATATTTAGCACAAAAAAGTGTAGGAGAGTTTTAGGATCTCTAGTAGAGAGCATATTTAAGTTCAAACTTGAACTCGACTACTTTTTACAGCTCACTCGGAGACAAAGTTAGCCATACACACAAACATACGCATATACTTTAAATGTTAGCCACCAACTTGGACTTGGACATGGACTTTGCGAGTGGACAACTTCTACATCTTCCACTGCTGCTACCCAGCTGCCTGAGTTCTTCAACTTAGTTGCTAAAACTGCTGGTTCCAGCTGAAGAACGGTTCGGGGTGTAAGGACAAGTACGTTCTAAATCTGACAAAAATATAAACGCACACAATATTATAAGGCGACGAGGTGTATACCAAGGTTGAGGTGCAGGGTAAGTGGCATAGTAAGGTGGCATGAATAAATGAATGACAGCACGCCTGAAAGCTCGGGCTGTGTAGCAGCATTCAACCATGCCACAGTTGACCAAAGACAAAGTTCTTTGGACTTTTTGTTGATGGTGTAGCTATTGTTGTTGGTTTTGTTGTCGAATTTGTTTGTTGTTGAACATGCAATGTCTTCGTTTTGTTTGCTAAAGAAAGTTTTGTCTTTTGATTTGTTTATACATAGTTTGCTTGATTACGAACGCATGTTGCATATGTTTTGCATAGTAGTTGCAACTCACTTCGCAGCAACCACTGCGACTCAGGCAGCTACACTAAGAAAAATAAGTGCCAATTCTTATGCTGTCAACATAGAAGATAAGTAATTACTAACTAGTATTCGCCTTTTCGTCGACATTCAACGACTTAATACAAGCTCTCTTAGCAGCTCACAAGGAAGAGAAGCGAAGATAACACGAAATAACAACTTTTGTGTGTACAATAAAGTTTGTTGTTGTTTTTTTTTCTAACGTATACAGTATATTTATTACTTCAAATTAATTTTTAACTATCTGAAACGCAACGTAACCGGGTAAAATTTATATTTTGTAAACTGCAATCATTTTATCTTTCGAATGGTATAAGTTTCACTTGAAAAAGTTGCGTTATTACGAAGTAATCGGTACCACACTGACTTTTTGCCTAGCGTATTTATATATCGATTTCAATTTTTATGACTTACAGTTCTTTTTGGCGCTGTTTTTGACAATTAGTTGAAAGTGGAAACATAATAACTATTTCAAAGATTAGCCCATTGTCATATCAAGAAAGTTGATTCCATTTCTTACCTTCGACAAAGAGCAAAGCAGAAGAAGAACACACAAGCTTGTCTTACATACTTAACTGGCCATAACAAACCGTTAACGGGTTACGGCTCAATGTAAAGCTATCCTCCTCCTCCTGTAGTGTACCCTCTACCTGGTCCTTCCAACTGAGACATGGTCTGCCCACTCGTCGCTTCCCTTCGACAACCGCATTGAAGACCTTTCTCGCAGGAGCTTCTTCATGCATACGCACAACATGACCTAGCCAGCGGAGCCACTGAATCTTAATTCGCTTGACTATGTCAGTGTTGTCGGTCCATCGAATGCGGTAGTTGTTGCCAACGCGTGAAGGGCCAAAGATCTTACGCAATACTTTCCGCTCAAACAATCCAAGGGCATCTGCATCAGATTGCTTCAAATCCCATGCTTCAGCGCCATAAAGCAAAACGGGAGGAATGAGCGTCTTATAAAGTCATAGTTTCGTCTGGCGAGTATGAAGCTTGCCTCCTTCTTCTTAACTGGTCATAACAACCCGTTACCGGGTTACGGCCTAATGAATTTCTTTCATTGGCATTACATGGTGGGTCCCCAAACCTTTTGAGGCCTGGGGTGGCTCTTCTCAAAAGAATCCAGTGTCATTATAAGTCACCTCATACGACAAGCTATGACCTGCTGACGTTGTATTCTCTAAGCCATGTCGTCATGCACTTGTCCATTGCTCACCTTTGAGTTCGATGATGTCGTGGTTCTTTCGTGACAGCTGCTTATGTATATCTTATTGATAAATAGTGCTTTAGAAGACGTTATCATTGACCCATGCTAGATGGCGGCACATTATACGAGGTTTCTTGTTTCAATTTTTGCAGCTTATGTTCTTATTTTTTATAACTTGAGTCACGGTCAAACCTTTTTTTGACTATACACACGATTTTTACGACTGTAAGTTTCAATTGCTTTAAGTCACCAAATAAACGAAAAACGTTGTATCTTTTGAAAGAACGCTTTAATTTGTGGTTCTAGGTTTGCCTGGCATCACCGGGATATCAGTTAGGCTTTTCGAGTAAGTACACAAAGGACTACAGTCCGAACCTGCTTCGCATTTATTTTTGCAGATTTTCGCTCAGTACACAAACTTGCCGACTTCAGCTCTCTATCCGTCATTGTTTAGCTTACTTTCTTGCTGCCAACATGGTTTGTCTGACTGTCATTGCAATATTCTTGCTCCGGCCAAGACCCAAACACACTCACACGGATGCACACACACACACACACAGACAGCTAGCGTGTGCTGACAGGAACGCAGACGCTGGCCGGAGCAACCGGAGGACATGCAATGGAATTGAAAATGAAACCACGCACGCACGAAAATACATTGTAGTCATCTGTTCCTGTTGCCATTCCGCTCTTACACTCTCCGCTCCGCTCTCTGTAACCCATTCCGTGCACCGATGTTGCTGTTGTTGTTGCTCTGTTGCTTTTTTGTAACAACGGCGACGCCATGTTGCCTGTTGCAGCCATTACTCAAGCGCTCCGAGCATACGAAGAGCACCGAGTCTAACTCCCAGTGGCAATGTGCATGCAAACACGTTTCTGATTAGAAATCAACAAAAACGACAGCAACAACAACGGCAACGGCAACTCCAACCATAATGACAACACTAGCAGCGACGTCTGGCAACGTTGGCAATAGCATCGACGTTGCCGCTGACTTGCCCCGGCACAACGACTTTGACGTTCCCACGCACAGTGTGTCGCCCTCTGTGCGAATTTCATGGGAAACTACAATCGTTTTAATACAGTATATGTCAAAGGTTGCCAGACTCGGAAATTTCCTGTCAGTTATATGAGAAAGTTTTTCCCCGCACATCATTTAGCGCGACTCTTATTTTGCCAGAAAAACGACTTAATTTCAGCGTCGAACAGATAATTTGTCCATTGAAAAAAACTAGGTACTTCGCCTACCTGTCTAACTCTTAGAAGCTCGTGGCTTGTTGAGCAAGAGTTCATTGTGCGATTGAAAACGCAAAAACCGGTTCAAATATTGCCTGAAAACTTGGCTACCATGCGATTCGGATTTCGATCTGTCGAATTAACTATAAACTCTACACGTCCATTTCGATTAGAATCGCAATCGAAGTTATCAACAGGGCTCAATCTTTTGAAGAAATCAATGCAATCATAAAAATATTCAAAAGTGTTGTCGTTTTCCACTTTTTCCGAAAGCCAAACCACTTTAAAGGATTTGCTCTAAAACCGCTACTGCTTTTACTTTTATGGAAAGTAAAGCTGCAAAATTAACGTTAGTACTACCAATATATCGAATCTTTACCTTTGTAACTCACAATCGTTGTTTCAAATGGGTCATATCGGTCATCGAGATCCTGTGTCCAACGTTCGTTTCGCCAGGGCATCACACGCAGCTTGTATGTGCTGCTAGGATTCCTACTCAAGTTCACAGAACCTGCAGTTACCGTGATGCTGGTGATGCCCAGCTAACTCAGATGACCTTTAAGCCTGCAATGTACAGTAAACAAACCTCTCAGAATTCTAATAGAATTTGTCTAAGGCCTGGAGAATTTCTCTAGTTCGCGACTCGTCTCTAGTCTTTCCGCTTCTCTTAGAAGTTTCTTGATGGTGTGTATACCACAAAAAAGGGCTGGTCCTATCTTGTCAGCTTGTCCGCGAGTTCTTTAGTATTTCCGGGGACCCAACTAAGTGAGAGTGAGTTACGTCGTCCCACAAGGTCTAGCTTCAATCGGGCTACCCGTACCAGCTTGTAGTTTAATCTGCTTCTATCGATAGTATCGAATCTTTCCTGAAAATATCGAAAATATCGAATGGCGTTACTGCCACGATGAAAAGGCAAACTGATAACAGCTTATCAGTTATTAGCTCTACCCAATTAAACGTATTGAAATAGTAACTTGCAGAAAATTAACCGAATTTCTTGCATCATGTAAGGCATCGGTTACGGTTTCGATGACGTTCCGCAGATTGAGCTTCGGAACGCACAGCTGAGCTTCATAACGGTGAACGTCCTCGAAACCGTAACCGATGCCTTACAAACGAACCACTGTGCGATTTCCCAAGCGTTTGTAATTTAATATGAGACGCGCGAATGTTTTTTGGTATATATATTTGACTCTCTCACTGACTACGGCAAAATAATATGTGTGTGAGTGTGAGTGAGTGTGAGTGAGTGTGTGTGAGTGTGTGTGTGTATATATGGCCGCCATTTTGAGGAGTGTTAATTTGCTTTTTCACTTGCAAGTTGCTTCACCGTGTAAAATTTAAATACAAACATTTCCATTTACACCTGAACAGCTGTGCAAACTTGGTTCCCAATATACGTGGGTGAGTGTGTGTGTGTGTGTGTGGGTGAGTGTGTGTGGGTGTGTGTGTGGGTGAGTGTGTGTGTGGGCTTGTGAAATTAAAGTGCATTATGAGCTAATTTAAAGTGCAATTAGTTTAATAATTAAACAACATTTTTCATTCAATATGTAATCTATCCTTAAGTTTTCATGCAATTTATTTATATTAATTAAGTATTTATATTTTTAGATATTATTTTTGATTATTAGTAACAAGTAAATTTGGTACTGAGAGCTAGTTTTTTATAGAAATGTGCACAAAGCACACATTTTTTTGTATCATACTCATAATCTTACTCTGCGAAAACGTAACACTCTTGAGACAGAGTAAGGTGGTTCTTTTTGTAGAGATGCAGCGCAAAATCTGGTAGTGGATGCTAAGGGTGCACTGAGATTGTCTAGGGAACACTTCTCTGGCGATGCTGCGGATAATGCCGCATCCGAAGTTAACTTCCCAACGCCCCACTTCATAGATGAAGGCGCGGTTCAAGAACAACTCAGCTGCTGGCGTAGATGACCTACCTACTGAATATGGCTAGAAGAGAGCATGCCCGATGATTGGAACCTTGGTGTCCTCTGTCCTGTCCTCAAGCAGGGTGACCCCACGGTGTGCGCTAACTACCTGGTTGTCAGTCTTCTATCTATTACATATAAGGTTCCATCGAGCGTATTGTGTGAAAGACTAAAGCCGTTTGCAAAAGAACCGAACGGACCTTATCAGTGTAGTTTTAGGCCTGGTAAGTCACTATTGAACAGATATTCACACAAGGCCAAATCCTGGAAAAGAGCCACGGACACCAAATCGGCACACACCAGCTCTTTGTCGATTGATAGCCCGTTGAGAGATCGCGTATATGCCGCACTCTCTGAGTTCTAAATAGGAACGGCACTATGTTCTATAAGAGTGTCCACTTACTGGAGCCTTAGCGACTACTGAAAGACAATCTGCCAGGATGGGTCTGGTGGTAAATGAGAGCAAAACAAGGTATATGCTTTCTCCGATTAGAGTTATAAAGCAGTTGGACTTGCAAAGTGATGTTGAAAACTATACCTTTGATGTTGTCAAGGGTTTCGTCGTTTTTAATCCATTGGAGCTCGGTAGAGCAAAAGATTGCGTTATGCACTCACATCTATGTAGGTATAGATATATATCTATTTCTTAAACTTAAAGAAAGAAAGAGGTGCTTTTGGTCAAGGCTTTATTGTGTATACAGCAGCTCGATTACCGGGTCATCCGTAATTTTGTGATTCGTCCCGAGCTTGCAATTAACTTTTAGCATTTGGTTTACCACTTTAGCATTGAGGTTGCACACTACATTAACTTGACGAATGCATTGGGTTAATATGTCATATTTGAGTTCAGCCATGGATTTTATATCACAATATGTGACACCACGATTTGGTATAATGACAAACACTAATTCACACTTTTGGCTTTTTAAGTAGCCTCCATATTCTCAACGATGTAAGCTACTATTTCCGGTAGTAGTGGGAAGTATAGCCCACTCTTGCAGCGCCGGCTTGGTGACTAGAAACACCTTACACTCTTGCGTTGAGGGTTCGTCAACTTTAGGGGTATCCTTATCCGAGGCGTCTTTACTATTATTCATTGAATTTGGAGTGGTTGGGACCGTGGTGGGTCCCAAACCATACCCACAAGCCATTTAAAGCCTGTGTTGGCTTCGCTTCATTTATTAGCTCATTATCCTGACATCGGGTGGGACTTAAGGCAGCTAACGAAGGGACACCAAGAGGGATTTGTTCGTTCTGACTATTGCCAGGTTAATAGCAATCAGATGACTGACTACGAATCCGATGTCAAATTTACGAAATTCAAGTGTAAACTCAGACCATGAGAACATTGAAGAACCTTTTTCTCTTGAGAGCCTGATTAGAAATCCAAATTCAGATTCACGTTTTTCATTATCGGTTATCCACATATATGATCAACTTGAAAACTATTGAGCAAACATTTTTATAAATATTATATATTATTATATAAATAGCGAATTCCTAATCAGTGGCCAAAAAAAACTGTCGAGTAAGAATTTACATTTAAAAAATGTATGTATTTCTCTTCTTCATAATTAGCTGGCGACGTCTAGTCCAAAATTTTGTATGTGTCCGAGGTTACGACTCAAAATGTTTAGTGAAACGTGAATCGGTTCGCTCCATTTGGTAGTTATTGGAATGAGAATGGTTTTGAATTTGAAAGGAAGATGAATATAATCTAACTCGAGAAAAGCATGGGGGTTGGTTGGCGAAGGGAGCAGGGGCCGGAGCCCCCTAGAACGTGTCGTAAAATGAACTTTAGACTCGGTTTCAGCAACCCAAAAAACATATACATCGGAAGTTGCTTCTTTTCTTTGGCTGAAAATAAGTGCAGCGGAAAACTTCTTTTAACAAATAAGCGTAACTCCTATAAGTGAAAGTGCGCAATTTTTTTTTATAGCATCTCTTAGATTTGCATGATTTACAAAATAAACAAATCACCGTAACTGCTCAAAACTTTAATCAAATACTTGTTCGATGGGTTCACATCACTTTGGAACACATTCATTCATATTTTATGGATTTCTTTTGAAATGGTATAAAAAAAATTTTACAATTCCGTTTTGGGCACTTTTTCCACCTCATTTTTGACATTTATTTACTCTGCGAAAAAAGCACTCGGAGCCCTGAAAGTGACTAAATACAAACATTGAAAATATGATATTTGTGCTTTTACGGAAAATGTACACTTTTAATTCATCAAATTCCAGCAAAAATTCACATTTTTTGGCAAAACATTATTTTTTTTACGTTTCTCAAAATCTGCACAATCATCTCTGGTTACCCAATTATTTCCATCAAAATATTCAACAGCAGCAGCTGTCAAACAGGAATTAATGACCCCGTAATATTGAACGTAATAATGATGTTTTTGTTTGTTTGTATGTGTGTGTGGTAATGAGAGACATTCGATTTGAATGCAACATATCGCAAATATTCACTCAAAGAGACACAACTCAAAAGAGAGTGGGAAGCCCGTAGCAGTACGAATCACAGGTTGCATGCTGAAATGGGACTCTGCACTCTTGAGGTTATTTTTATATCGATAATGATTGATTTCAGACAGTGTTGATTGATTTCAGACAGTGTTGCCAACATTTCACCAACAAAAAAAGCCAGGTTGACAAAAAAGCCAAAAACAGCTAGAAATTTAAGGAAAGAACGTTTCACTTTTAAAAACAGTCAACAACCAAAGCGATTAAGGCAAGTCCATCTGATTAAACTACGTTTTGAGTTAACTCCCTATAATGATAACTATGCATCCAGTGTGCCTTATAGGGTGGGCATGGGTTCTGGTGGTGGGAATGGCCAGGATGATACCTGTCCCTAACCTAACAAAGTTGAAGCACAAACTGCACGTAGTGCCCCCTGGACAGCTGCTCTAATCGCCACCCGGTGAGCAGCGAAACCCTCCCTGGGCTCTAAATGGGTTGTGCGTAGGGTTTTGAGCCTCTCCCAATGAAAGATCCCCCGTGGGGTGGAGCGGGTTAGAGAATAACACCACAGCAGGTCAAGGCGAATAACGAGGCCAGTGGAGCCATCCCTGGCCTAAAAGGGTTGTGCATAGGGCTTGGGACCCACCACGTAAAACAACAATGCCAATGGAAATACGTAAAAAGCCTCAGAAAAGCATACCTCGAAAGTTGACGACCCCAACGTCCCCCCGCAAACATGTAAAGGACGATGATGTGGCAATGATGAGGTATGCACAAGGAATGTCCGGACCCTTGATTGGGATGGTGCCCCCACCCAATTGGCGGTTGCTCTCAGGATGTCCAGAGCATATATAACCGCCATCCAGGAGATGCGATGGTGATGCCATTAACTACAACTGCCATGCGGAGCGGCACGAATTTGGGTGCGGATTTGTTATTTGACGAAGATTAAGCAACCGTGTCTCCCGGTTAAAACCAGTGAACGAAAGGCTGGCAACAATCCGTATCAAAGATAAATTCTTCAACATCATGATATAACTGGCAAAAACAACCCGTTACCAGGTTACGTTCTGTTGTAACGCTCTCCTCCAGGCGTCTCTGCTTTGCGCGCAGCTTCTCCAACTGGTGATACCAAAGATAGCTAGTGTACCCGCTACCTGGTAACTCCAACGGAGACAAGCGCATTGAAGACCTTTCTCGCAGCAGCTTCTTCATCCGTACGCATAACATGACATAGCCAGCGGAGCCGCTGGATTTTAATGCGAATAGCTATGTTTGCCGTGGTAGAGCTCATAGAGCTAGACGTTGCATCGGGTGCGGTACTCTTATAGAATACAGTTCCGTTCCGATGTACTTCGGCCTTTCGCAACACATTCTCCATTAAGAGATTGAAGAGGTCGCAGGAACGAGCATCGCCTTGTTTGAAACCTCACTTGGTATCGAAAGGCTCGGAGAAGCTCGTACCAACTTTGCTGGAATTCCAAACTCAGACAGAGCGTCATATATTCGACAGAGAGTTCTTGTTTGTCGATTTGGTGTTGTTGGATCTTTTGCAGGATTTGGATTTCTCGCACATCTTGCACAGATTTTGATTATAGTTATTCTATGTCTGATTTATTTATAATTTGTTCAAGTAGTTTTTCACTCTCCGTAAAACAGAAAATGATCGTTCAGCACTACTATTTGATACGGGTGTGCAAATTAGCACGTTAGGAAAAACTGTGCAGAGCTCGTTGCTTTTCGGAAGTTTAATCAAAACCCTAGGCAAACAGATCTAGTAGTTGAACATTGACATTACTGTCAATTAGAGTCAATCAAGTTATTTTGCTTTAAATTTAAAAGTTATAGTTTTTCTCAGACAAAATAAATTTCGAAAGTTTCCGCTAAAATTTGCCGCGCTCCAGTTTTTGCCGCCCTAGGCACTTGCCCATATGGTAAATCCAGGCCTGTATATACATGCATATTAATTGCCTAAATTTTCTTCATTTTATTAACCATTTCTGGACCCAGCAGCGTCTTCGATTGAGCTCAACGATCAGCAAGCCGGTGTGAGTACTAAGGTAAAGCCGGGGTATACAGCCGATCACTCAAAGAGCCTTCGGCCAACTCTGGTTACAAACTAATCTACACAAAAGATGGACATCTCAAGTTATACTTGTGCTGACATGGATTTTATTACTTCACTAAGGCAACGAATATCATGGTTTTCCTAGTCTCTATTATTTGAGCTACACTATCCGACACACGATCTTCCTCACTGCCAGGATCTTGTCGAATACAACCTACCGCAATTGCGCGTTGCAAAGCATTGGCCACCATTTCGTGAGGATATGTAATGATAATTTCCATAGAAATGCAGTATCCAGCAATCAGAAGAATCTACGTCAAGGCGGATTAAGCTAGTTTTTTCCGACATATTTTATGCATAATCATCATCGAAATAGTTCTTAAGAATGTAGATTCAAAAGAGGCGGACCATATGGCATATGTGAGGTGCATCCAGTAACAAAAAATTCCAGAGTTAATTCCATTATTAATATGCGGTATACGAAAGATGTGTAAAACGAACAATTTTGTGAGATATTTAGACAAATTTAAGTTGTATTATCCTCTATTCAAATACTTTTTTTAAATAAAACCGAAAATGTGTACAATTATTAGGATTAATACTCAAGTCACCAACCTCATCCTCAGAGTTTGGCAATAGACCCATAATACTACACTGCAGTTTATCGGCAAGTGGGAAATAAACGGAGGGTAGATATTGCTTGCAGCAGCCCATCATGTAACACTCTTTCAAAGGATTGTTCCATATCAGGAAACAAAGCATCGCAGTAATGCGCCTTAAGGATGTGATCAGTGACGCATTTGAGCAACAGTGCCATGGCCTTTCCAGAAGTCCCCAACCGCTTCAAATAGGCGAATATTCCAAACTTTAGTTAGCGAAATCAGAAGACTTACATATGTATGTTTCGGCTATGTAATGAAGATTTCAATCGTAGTCTTCAACTCAGGTAGTGTAAAAGGGGCAATAGGAATCCAAGGAGTGCTGCGCCGCCCAATAACGTCAAGCGTCAGCCACATATGAAAGGAGGGCTTAAACCTAACCAAAGTCCCAGCTTACTCATCGTTACTGCGACATCACTCGCCATTATCCTTCATGAGAGGAATTGTTAAGTATACTTAAATTAAACTACACTTGAAAAAAATTTGGCTTAATAATATTGAGATGCCGTGAGTGAAGCTCTGGCGAACGCAAATTTTTGATTGCTCATTGATGTGCTAGCATCACGGCATGTATGTGTTATAAGACCGAGTTTTACCACCAAAGTGCGCCATTAAATGCTACAACGACTATTTTTCAACTACTAATTTACCAATGACAGTACCAAATATACTGCTCCAAGTCTAGGTGGCTGAATTTGCTCCCTTATCGGCATCCAAATTCATCCCTAACCGGTTTACGGCTCTAGTAGAAGTTAAACTCTACGCTCTTGTAGCAGCCTTGACCTTTCGATCGCTGATATTAGCTTTACATCCGCTGGGTTTTAGTGCGCTTAGCTATGTCACTGCCGTGGTAGAGCTCATAGACTTGGAGTTCCGTTCCGATGTACTTCGGCCATTCGCAACACATTCTCCATTAAGATATTGAAGAGGTCGCAGGAACGAACATCGCCTTGTTTGAAGCCTCACTTGGTATCGAAAGGCTCGGAGAAGCTCGTACCAACTCTGCTGGGATTCCAAACTCAGACAGAGCGTCATATACTCGACAGAGAGTTCTTGGTTGTCGATTTGGTGTTCGTGGATCTTTTGCAGGATTTGGATTTTCCGCACATCTTGCACAGATTTTGCATATAGTTATTCTATGCCTGATTTATTTAAAATTTGTTCATGTAGTTTTTCACTCTCCGTAAAACAGAAAATGATCGTTCAGCACTATTATTTGCTATGGGTGTGCAAATTAGCACGTTAGGAAAATCTGTGTAGAGCTCGTTGCTTTTCGGAAGTTTAATCAAATCCCTAGGAAAACAGATCTAGTAGTTGAACATTGACATTACTGTCATTTAGAGTCAATCAAGTTATTTTGCTTTAAATTTATAAGTTATAGTTTTTCTCGGACAAAATAAATTTCGTAAGTTTCCGCTAAAATTTGCCGCGCTCCAGTTTTTGCCGCCCTAGGCACTTGCCCATATGGTAAATCCAGGCCTGTATATACATGCATATTAATTGCCTAAATTTTCTTCATTTTATTAACCATTTCTGGACCCAGCAGCGTCTTCGATTGAGCTCAACGATCAGCAAGCCGGTGTGAGTACTAAGGTAAAACCGGGGTATACAGCCGATCACTCAAAGAGCCTTCGGCCAACTCTGCTTACAAACTAATCTACACAAAAGATGGACATCTCAAGTTATACTTGTGCTGACATGGATTTTATTACTTCACTAGGGCAACGAACATCATGGTTTTCCTAGTCTCTATTATTTGAGCTACACTATCCGACACACGATCTTCCTCACTGCCAGGATCTTGTCGAGTACAACCTACCGCAATTGCGCGTTGCAAAGCATTGGCCACCATTTCGTGAGGATATGTAATGATAATTTCCATAGAAATGCAGTATCCAGCAATCAGAAGAATCTACGTCAAGGCGGATTTAGCTAGTTTTTTCCGACATATTTTATGCATAATCATCATCGAAATAGTTCTTAAGAATGTAGATTCAAAAGAGGCGGACCATATGGCATATGTGAGGTGCATCCAGTAACAAGTAAAAAAAAAGTAAAAAATTCCAGAGTTAATTCCATTATTAATATGCGGTATACGAAAGATGTGTAAAACGAACAATTTTGTGAGATATTTAGACAAATTTAAGTTGTATTATCCTCTATTCAAATACTTTTTTTAAATAAAACCGAAAATGTGTACAATTATTAGGATTAATACTCAAGTCACCAACCTCATCCTCAGAGTTTGGCAATAGACCCATAATACTACACTGCAGTTTATCGGCAAGTGGGAAATAAACGGAGGGTAGATATTGCTTGCAGCAGCCCATCATGTAACACTCTTTCAAAGGATTGTTCCATATCAGGAAACAAACCATCGCAGTAATGCGACTTAAGGATGTGATCAGTGACGCATTTGAGCAACAGTGCCATGGCCTTTCCAGAAGTCCTCAACCGCTTCAAACAGACGAATATTTCAAACTTTAGTTAGCGAAATCAGAATCCAAGTAGTGCTGCGCCGCCCAATAACGTCAAGCGTCTGCCACATATCAAAGGAGGGCTTAAACCTAACTTAAGTCTCAGCTTACTCATCGTTACTCGCCATTATCCTTCATGAGAGGAATTGTTAAGCATACTTAAATTAAACTACACTTGAAAAAAATTTGGCTTAATAATATTGAGATGCTGTGAGTGAAGCTCTGGCGAAGGCACATTGTTGATTGCTCATTGATGTGCCTGCATCACGGCATGTATGTGTTATAAGAGCGAGTTTTACCACCAAAGTGCGCCATTAAATGCTACAACGACTATTTTTCAACTACTAATTTACCAATGACAGTACCAAATAGAGTGGTCCAAGTCTAGGTGGCTGAATTTGCTCCCTTATCGGCATCCAAATTCATCCCTATCCGGTTTATGGCTCTAGTAGAAGTTAAACTCTACGCTCTTGTAGCAGCCTTGACCTTTCGATCGCTGATGTTAGCTTTACACTCTTGCTTACGCCAAATGGATTTGGGCGAACATTCCAGACGCAAATCCCTAAATCGTAGTGCTTTAAGCTTTTGCGTGTTCGCCAACTTAGGAGGTATCTTTATTTCTTGGCTTTGCCAAGGTGGCAAAGGTGAGTTCAAAGACGACCTCTCTAACTAGCGTAATCAAAGAAGCAAACCGTATCGTATTTCGGTTACGGTTCCGCTTCTGCTACGATTGGATGCTTCTTCAAGTGAGCCGTCCACCAAGACCATGTGGAAAAGGGGTAAGGAGCATGCATCTCAAGTTTGGATGGAGGAGCACATGGTTACTTGGATGCTTCTCTAGGCGATCCGCTCACGAGATTGGCCGGAAGAGCACATGGTTACTTGGATGCTCCTCTAGGTAAATCATCCACTAAAACCATGTTGAAGATGGGCTAAGAAACACACAATTCTTGACGCTTCTCTAGGCGAACCGCTCCCAATATTTAGTGGACGGTGAAAGGAGGATTCTGATGTACTACTACTGGTTAAAAAAGATTACTACTGATACTTTCAACTACTCCTAGGCACTTACCAGCTGATGCTGTAGGCGTGGTGATCAGTGAGCCTGCATGCAGCAACTGGTCCCAGTTCCCAAGTTTCTTTTCATACAAGTTCAGAAACGCATCGATTTCGTCACCGCTTTGTTTGATTGGCCGTTACGCCAAAGCAGAGCAACACAAAGTATACTTTTTTTTCGAGTAAAGAGACTTGGACTTTAAGATTGACGTTGCAAACTATATATGTTTTGATGATCTCGAGGATGAAGAACGATGTCAGCATGAAGATCAAGCAGAGAATCATATTTGCCAATCGAGATATGTCGATATTTTGCCTCCTTCTCCCATGACAAACTTTCACGGCTTACAGCCATACCATAAAAGCTATCCAAATGCAACTTGGAAATCTTTAAGATTGTACATAAACTATAAAAGCTATGGTTAATAATATGCCAATTGTAGAGCCCCTTCTCCTATAAAGTGCAACAGAATTGCACTTTTAACAGAAATGTTAAGTTTAACATTACGTAGGCTCATGTTGGGCTCATTAACCAACCAATGTTAACCTTTGCCCGAATCATGCCCCCTACCGCCGTAGTACAATTAACATGCGACAGAAATTTAATTTTCATGGAATGATTGCAGGGTAGCCCACTGTCGGCGCACACCGTTCCGACTATCTGCATGCAAATTTTTTGTACATTTCATAGTTGGACTCTGACTTGGCATAATGTGGCGCCATCTAGTGTATGAATATGCTAGCGACACACAAGCATATTGCTGTGCTAGCCATCACGGCATATAGGCCACCTATCTTACTTAGCAAGCCGAAACTTTCCGAAAAGAGTTTAAAGCTATTACACAAGCTTTTACAGTTTTTAACGTTTATGTCACTGGTATAACTCTGCTCTTTCTATAGAATGGTTAAGGATTTATTTGCGGCTGCTGCTGCTGTCTGTCCTTTTGGCTTTACCAATTACTTTGCAACAGAGCATACAGATTGGGGCTTAGCGTGACAGGCTCCAAGACCCACAACGAAGAAGCCATAACTCCAAAAGCCAAGAACATTATCCGAGCGAAAGGTGCGTGCAAAAAAGTTTTAACTTCTTATTGTTGTTGTTGTTGTTCGAGTCTAGAACATGCCCCGCTTTACAGCTATGCTCATAATGTTATTTCAATAAATTGCATAGAAATCAACGCGACAGCCACAGCTACATGCAACAACAATAAGACTGCTGTGGCGCCACTCTGGCAGCTGTTTAAAGCTATTTGCAACTTTTGTTTCTTCACTTGCCACACCAGCGCCACAACAACAACAACAACATGCAACACACACAACACATCAAGAGACACATAAATTTAGCATGTATCTGGCAGTTCGGCTGAGTTCCATTTTCCCAAATTTGTTTGCCGCTGCCTAACATGTATCTGTGTGTGTGTGTGTGTGTGTGTGTGTGCTGCTTACCTATACCACTGCTTTTCACTTGCCTGCTTTTCAATTTTCCAACAGCAATATGGCCAAAGTTATGCTTCTCAAAAGTTTCCGACTGACTTTATGCCGGGCTCATGCTCGTATTTGTGCTGCCGTGCCCTTTGGGGGGCCAGCGTTGCCATAAAGACAGCCTACGGCATGTATGTATATGTGTGTGTGTGTCTCCACACACACACACAAGCATTTTCACAATCAACGTGTTGAAATTTAATGAAAATTAATTTGCCAAAAATCGAGGCAAAAGTTTTCCAAAATTCTTGCTCTTTGATTTGACGCCATTTCCTTTGGCTCCCCATTTCCGGTTGCCATTGTGGTTTCGTTGTGTTCATGGCTTTTCAATTGCCGATTATAAGCCAAACCTTGTGCTACTCATATTGCATTTGAACCCAATGGTATGGACGCCTGTTGGAAGGAGCAAAGAATTTCGCTTAATTAGAGAGCAGCATCAAAAGGAATTGGTGCCCCCCAATTAATTACAGCTATACTGACACACACACACACACATACATACATATGCCTTTGATTGGAATGCAATATACATGTTTTTTTTCTTGCTTTTGGTGGCTATAACTGCCACAGACCCAAATTAATCGAGATTGCATTGTTCGTTCGTTGCGTATACGTAATACGTATACGCATATTGGTCAACTCGTAGCCAATATGCCACAGACACTTACATTTGTCAATTTCCAAAATTGGAAAAGTTGTTTTATAATTTTCGCGTAAACAAATGCGAAAACACTGCCGTGCTAAAAAGTAAGTCGTCCAAATGGGATGTGCTTTTGAAAACCACTCGATCGAGAGAAATCGCTAAACTTTGTCAAACAAATCGTAACGAATTGCTTTTATATGGCATTCCAGTAACTCAATGAGAGTATGCTCAGATTGTATGCAAAGCCACTTTTAATGGGATAACCTTCGCTTTCATGTACAAAGTATTTCCTCAAATTTTCACTGAATTTCATATGGCAAGCGAATGTGCATAAAAATGTATATTCCGGTATTGGCGGTTTTCCGGAAATACGCATACGCTTCTTCTTCTTCCTAACTGGCCATAACAACCCGTTACCGGGTTACGTCCTGATGCAAATCTCTTCTCCAGGAATTTTTGTTTTCCACGCGCCTTCTCCAATCGTTGATACCAGGGGTAGCTAGTGTGCTCACTACCTGGTCCTTCCAATGGAGACATGGTCTGCCCTTGCATCGCTTCCCTTCAACAACCGCTTTGAAGACCTTTCTCGCAGCAGCTTCTTCATCTATACGCAAATATGACCTAGCCAGCGGGGCCGCTGGTTTTTAATACGCCTGACTATATCAATGTTGTCGTAGAGCTCATAGAGTTCGTCGTTCCATCGTATGAGGTAATCGTTGCCAACGCGTAGAGGGCCAAAGATCTTTCCGCTCCAACACTCCAAGGGCATTTTCATCCGACCACGTCACCCATGCTTCAGCGCCATACAGCAAAACGGGAAGGATGAGCGTCTTATAGTGTTAGATTCGTCTGGCGGGAGTCATACTCATTTGCTTACTGAGACCAAAGTAACACCAATTGGCAAGTGTGATTTTACGCTTGATCTCCATGCTGACATCGTTCTTCATTGTGACTCTGGTGCCAAGGTAGACGAAATCCTTGACAGTATCAAAAGTATAGTTTTCAACATCAATCTATCAATCCCACCGCTGTGTCACTCTACTCGACGGAAACATATACTTCGTCTTGCTCTCATTAACAACCAAATCCAACCTGGCAGAAACTCATTAAATAGGCGCAAAGACTCCGGTAACTGCTAGCTTTGTACGACCAATCATATCGATATCATTTGCATTTACAAGCAACTGGGCACTCTTATAGAATACATTTCCATTCCTATTTACTTCGGCCTTTCCAAACACATTCTCCATCAAAAGGTTGAAGAGGTCGCAGGAGACGGCATAATTTGATACCTGTCTCTACCGTAACCAAGCCCCTGCATTGCTGCTCTAGTTGCCACCCGGTGTTAGAGTACTGAGCTTATGTGCGCAGCGATGCCCTAAATGTCCGGACCTTAAATAGGGATGCTGGCTCTATCGGTTAGTAGTTATTTAAATTCCAGATACCTTTCAAACTTGTTGGACTATACATCACATTCGACACACTTGGCTCTGTCCAGACCCACATACATTATTGATATTATCTTTTTGAAAAGGTTTACCTCCGAAAATCAGGAATACCATTTTACCCAATTGCAACTCTTCTTTAAAAACAAGATAGAAGCATAGGCAACAAAAGCTGATTGATATAAAACTCAAGCGCTTGTAATAACAATGCCTTAATCTGAGTTTAAGTGCTATGAAAAAATAAACGCAACTACATTCCAAAAGTAGTGCAAACTATCAACTGCCATTTTGCCATGGAATACGTAACGACGAGATGCGGCTCGGTTTGTAATTAGTTTAGTAACTGCCACTCTACCAGCCATAACTCCCCGTACTTTTGGATGGTACATATACACATATATATATATATATATATAGTGTATATGTATGTGCCGACAATTTGCTAACGCGCTGCACACAGTTTATACATGAAGCATTTTTTCCATCGTTGCTACTCCGTTTCGCTTGGTTTTGGATTTAAATACTCTTGGGGAGAGTAGCTTAACATTTAAAAGAAAGTTGCGACACAGAAAAGCAAGAATCTTGGATTACATGGCAATTCATCAGCGCCGAAGATCAGCTGATCATCATCTTCTAAAGATTTTTGTGACACTATGATCGTGCATCCCAAGGATGGGAAGACAAGGCCAAGTGATCACATGTGCATGCGCAAGATCACTTGGCTTTGCATTAGGCCATATCCCGGTAACGGGCTATTATGGCCAGTAAACTAAGTAAGCTTGATGGCTTATAGAGAAGTTGCAGCCGGTGTGTCAGCTATGAAGAAAGATCCATTATTTGTGCTGGATTAACATAGGAATAACTGAGTTGGAAGTCAGTTTTCAAATCGTTCTTGTGCTTGCAGCGTTGTTCACGACTGCTGGCATTGAATTGTTAGGGAGCATGTACCAGTTCTTTTGTAGTATGGATAGATTAGAGTACATATAAACGATGATTGGAAACTTGGTGTACTCTGGCGTGGTATCAGTGTTTATTCTATCGCATATAAAGAGCCATCGAGTATTGTACCACTGACTAAAGCCATTCGCCAGAGAACTGGTTAGTCCATCTTTGATCAGATATTTAGGGTATACCAAAACGTGGAGAAGACCCACTAATATCAAATTGACAGCCACCATTTCAGTGTCGTTATCAAAACAGCCGGCTGAGGGATCGCATTGTCTAAGCTCCACATCCCAACCAAGTTAGGACGGCCTTGCACAATGAGCGTTGAGCAATGACGAAGGTCATCGTTCAAGGTGAAAAACAACAACCTCTCCGAGCGCTGTGATAGCAAGCGAAGCTGCGGACAAAGCGATACTCTCCCATGCGAGCTCTTAAACATTGTGACATAGAATGTATTGCGAAAAGATGAAGTACATCGGAAAGCGATACTATTGTGTCCAGTTGCTTGTCAAGGATTTCGGTTATCTTGGCAGCACCGTCGCAATGAAGAACGATGTCAGCATGGAGATCAAGCGGAGGATCACCTTAAGGTGCTACTTTGATCTAAGTCTCTTTAAACCAAAATTCGGCAAAAACTTGTCACTCACAAATATCATTGCAATGAATGGAACTCTGCTGACGTCTCTGCTGGCGTTGCCGACCCTTGCTTTAAACTAACCCGCTTAACTTAAGGAGCTGCAGCATACGTGATGACGCACGAGCTCTACGATGACATTGAAATGGTTCATGTTGTGCTATGGACGATGAAACTACTGAGAGAAGGTCTTCAATACGGGTGTTGAAAGCAAGTGACGAAGCAGTAGGCGGTGTCTCCATTGTAGTGATCTGAAAACTCGCATTCCGACTGCAAGAGTATACAAAATTCGTGACAGCCAAATTTCAGCGCTACTCTCCGTGTTATTTTTTTTGTTTCGACTATCTGTGAAAAAGTGATTTGCATATGTATTGCATTTGCATTTATGCATGCCACTTGCTTGCATGGCTCCTCTGTGTGTGTGTGTGTGTGTGTGTGTGTGTGTGTGTGTGTGTTGTGTGTGTGTGTGTGTGTGTGTGTATGTGTGTGTGTGTGTGTGTGTCTATGGCAGTTGCACATTTGCGGTCATGTTTATGCGTGCAAGTTAATCGATTATGCACAGGCTGAGTGAGCAGCTACGGAAATGTGCAAATGCAGGGCTTCCGCTGCCTTTCGCGGACACTCTTTTTTTCCATTTTGTTGCCCGACTATTTTATTATGGTATATGGTGTTCCTTGTTGTTGTTGTGGCAATGTAGCTGCGGTTTTGATTTACTGCGCTGGCCTTTGTGCCTTCAGCGAGGTGTGAAAACGGAAATCATTAGCACGTTTCAGTCGCTCCTGGACACCAAACAAATGCTTCGCTGAGTTGATTGTCACAAAATTTCAAAAATCAAACAAATTGGTTTGATTTTTTACACACGTGTTGCAAACTTCTAGTAGAAATTGGACCAAGTCTCAGGATTGACGTCTTTCTATAAGATCTAGACAATGGCTGATTGTCTGACTATCTTTCGAAGAACCATCATTGTGGTATTGTTTGTGCTTGTCATTGTACTGCTGATAATGCGCTTAATGCTGTGAACAAGCTGAGTGCCAAGATCGAGCTCCGAACACGCAGCTAACGGTACGATAATGTTAATCGTGATAGAGCTCTGCAGGTAACTCTTGCTCTTTAGCGGTTTGCACCTATATCTCCCTTACTCTCTCTTTGTTTTGTTACAGCTACGATCCTGGCAGTTTCGCTTCATTACACAGCATCATGTCATTATTGTTAGCGCATTAAAGATCTTGTTACTCGAAATATCATAATCCATGGTTTATTATATAGTTGGGAAATTATACATGTTGAGTTGGTTCTTCTTAACTGGCCATAACAGCCCGTTACCGGGCTACGGCCTGATGTAAAGCTCTCCTGGTCCTTCCAGCGGAGACATGGTCTGTCCTTTCGGCGCCTCTCTTCAACGCTTCTTCATCCATACGCACAACATGACAAAGCAAGCGGATCACTGGTTTTGCATTCGCTTAACTATGTTAGTGTCGTCGCTGAGCTCCTAGAGTTCATCGTCGTCCAAAGATCGTACGTAGTACTTGCCGCTGAAAAACTTCAAATGCATATACATATGCATCAGACTGCGGCAATACCCATGCGTCAGCGCCATGAAGCAAAACGGTAAGGATGAGGAAACCCGCTTAACACCATTCCTGCTCATGCACATCTCAAACTCCTGTCGCTCCCTCATTTGCTGCAAGAAGGTAAACTTTTTCTCATCGCTCGATAGTGAACTCGCGCAGATCATGTAAAAGCCATCTGCAGGCTCTTTCGAGGTGGTTTCATGAAGGCTGAATTGTCCAATAGTACCGCTTAAGATACGCTCTCTTCCAATCCTGCCTCAAACGATGGGCTGGGCAGCGGTCTTAGACTGTCGGCAATCACTCTCTTTATCTTCTGGTTGGCGTTTATATCAGCTGGGGCGCATCCGCCGAAAGGGTGCCTAAAATATACCAATTAAGGGTCCGTAGCAATTGGCACAGTGGGCCTGGCTGCCTCAGTGCTAGGCATGACTCAAGCTTCTCTGCTGAGCCATCTAAATCTAAGGTTTCGGATATTCGAGCTGTCTGCCCTTAGGAAGCCTAGGGATGTCAAAGGTCGTACCTTATCCGAGGCATCTTGCATATTCATCATAGTTATTTTCTATGATGCGTCCTAAACCTTAACACAACCCTTTTAAAGTCCGTGGTAGCTTCGCTGCGCACATTAGCTCACTATCCTAAAATCAGTTGGAATTTAAATTAGTTAACGAAGGTACAAGGAGGAGGAGGAGGAGGAGGTTATGCGCTATCATCAGCAAATGCTGCTAGCAGCCTCGTCCTCTCAGCGGTCTCCAACACCCACCACGTTTTCCAGCTGCCATTCTGTATTCGTGCTGCAAGTGCAACGAGGTCTCGCAGCGATCCATGGCCTGTCAGCAGGAATCCAGCACGGACACTCAATCCTAAGTCTCGCCGGCTGTAAACGGTGTGTCCGTTATGCCATGATGTCATCAACAAGACCAAGCCAGACAAAAACAAACCAAAAGTAAGCTTCCGTAAACAGCCGGGAATGCCAACTACCATCATACGTTATGAGCATTACCAGGTTAACAGCGATTGCAGGTTAACAGTAGCTTTCGCCCTTTTCCCTTCTAGCCCATAAGATGCGGTTGAGCCGTGAACTTATTAATTTAGCTGAAAAGGAGCAAAGCACAAGGTGACCGATCTACGCTCAACGACGAATCTTGGATATATGCATGGGTCTTTGAAGACGAGCCAAATCCAACAAAAGTTATGCGCGGATGAAAATGCGCAAAAACCGGACAACTAGCTACCATAACATAGCGGAAACTTGGAAAGCTCTTAGTTTCAACGCTGCGGGCTCACCTTGCATGTAGTTTTATGAGGCGGCAACGCATGCGATACGATAAACTTGACATTTGGCGTAAAGTGAGTGGCACTTGTGTGTTGTGGTTTGCAGTTCGGGCGGATACGGACAGGCGCTAGCAGCAAAGTACTTAGTACTACATGCATGTAAGTATAAAGCACAAGGTAAGCTGGCAGTGTACGAAACGTTTCATTACTAAGGATGATAATCACGGCCGGGCTGCAGCCATAAGCCGGGCTTGTTGGCCGGGCAAGTTTTCCTTGCACATTGCACAGCCAAGCGTATATAAGTTTGTGTCTGTGTGTGAGTGTGTATAATTTACAAACAAATCCTGCACACATATGCATGAAGATTAAATATGTACTTGAAGGCAGGCGTTGGCCCAGAGACCAAGGCGGATCATGTCACATAAAAGCAGAGCACACACACACGCCCCTAGCTTAACAGTTCTTGGCTTGTTACGCAAATAGTCGGCATATCCCCAACAGGATATGCGCAAGGATATGCTTACAAGGCAAACAAATTTACCCATAATGCTGTCAGCTGCATATCTAGCATACGCCCCGTAGCATCCTCTGCGGTACTCCGCCAAAGCTCTGAGTTCTATCTCCCTCTCTCTCTGCTTGGCTAATTTTTACACTGATAAATTTGTTTATTTTGTCTTGTACATAGCGTAGTGTTGTGCTAGTCCTTGGAGCTGGCCCAGACTCCGTCCGTGTGCAGCAATTTTTGAAATATTGCACAGACATTGCTGGCCCGCTGGGGCACCGGAATCTTGGGCTAAGTCTGCGGCTTGGGCCAAGCCAGTTTTGTCGTTTCCCATGCCATCTGGCCAACTGACTGACCAACCGACTGACAAACAACTGCATCTTTGTGGCATCGCAGCAGACTGACTGTTCGGCTGGCCGACTGGCCGACTATCTGGCTTAGATTACAAAGTGTTTTGCCTTTGCCATTGCCGTTGCAGACAAATGGGATTTTTGGAGCTTGTTTGTTTGGTTGGTTGGTTTGTTGCTGTCGTCTGCCGTCTGCCGTCTTGCATCGTACATCTTCCGGTTTTCCGTCTGCTCAATTAACTTTGTTGGCCAGAACCAAACATGCCGTTTTCAGCTATGGCTTTACTCTTTTTGCCGCCATTGCTGCCACTTGTACTGTTTGTACTCACAAAAATATGAATGCCAAGTGTAAGTCTGTTGCGGCAACATGTCGTATGCGTAATAAATGCATTGCAATTATGCTTAGACCAGTCTTCAGCCGTAAATAAATATATTTCAATATGATTGCATTGCTTCTCGCTCGAGATAGTAGTTAGCTGCCAATTGAAGGCAGATTTAAGTTTGCAAAAGTTTTGCCTAAGTCGACAGAAGATGCGGTCTTTTGAGTTCATACTAATACTTACTGTAAACTAAGTAATTGCGATGCCGCAAAATGCAACCGAACTGTGTAGCTGTAGCTGTAGCTGTAGCTGTAGCTGTAGCTGTAGCTGTAGCTGTAGCTGTAGCTGTAGCTGTAGCTGTAGCTGTAGCTGTAGCTGTAGCTGTAGCTGTAGCTGTAGCTGTAGCTGTAGCTGTAGCTGTAGCTGTAGCTGTAGCTGTAGCTGTAGCTGTAGCTGTAGCTGTAGCTGTAGCTGTAGCTGTAGCTGTAGCTGTAGCTGTAGCTGTAGCTGTAGCTGTAGCTGTAGCTGTAGCTGTAGCTGTAGCTGTAGCTGTAGCTGTAGCTGTAGCTGTAGCTGTAGCTGTAGCTGTAGCTGTAGCTGTAGCTGTAGCTGTAGCTGTAGCTGTAGCTGTAGCTGTAGCTGTAGCTGTAGCTGTAGCTGTAGCTGTAGCTGTAGCTGTAGCTGTAGCTGTAGCTGTAGCTGTAGCTGTAGCTGTAGCTGTAGCTGTAGCTGTAGCTGTAGCTCTAGCTCTACCTCTACATATACCTCTACCTCTATCTTCATCTCTATATCTACCTGTACCTCTACCCCTACCTCTACTTCTCGATATTTAATGTGTTTTATTTATATTTATTTAGTAATTAGTTTAAATTCACTCATTAATTTGGCAAGAAAGCTGCTTTTGAAAACGTTTGCCCAAAAAAGTATGCAATAATTTTGATATTTCTGGTTAATTTACTTTTAATTGATTTAGTCGTTAAATGCAGTTACGCGTAATTGAACGTTATTTAATTGTATTATTATTGTTTTCGTAGTTTAAATGTCATTTTAAATCATTGTCAAAATGTTGCATATCCTATTAAAGCCATAATTATCTCTTTGGTTGCATTAATGCCAAAATCCGTGCTCATGTTTTACTGCCCTGCCGTCCGCCTCTGCAACCTCAAATTGTCTATTTTGTGCACTTCAATTATATAAATAGTGTAGATAAAAGTGTATTAACTTATTTGCATAGTTGACCAACTTAAAGAGACGAGTAAATCAAACTTTACACTGGTTTTATTATTTGTTAGCTTAAATTTCTTCTTCTTCTTCTTGGCTGACCATATTAACCCGTTTCAGGGTTACGGCCTGATGTAGGGCACAACTACCAGACCCTCTGCCTTGCACGCGGCTTCTCCAAGCTGTAATACTACAGGTAGTTAGTGCGCTCTCTACCGGGTACTTCCAACAGAGACAAGGCATGCCACACTTCAGAGGACATCTAGGTTTTAATCATCCAGCATGCTCATCTAGCCAACTCATTGCCATCACTTTGTTGTAGTTATGAGCAGTTTTAAAGCGACCCTAACTTCGTCTTGGCTATGATTTGGGGAAGTTAACTCCGGGAGCGGCATAATTCCCAGCTGGAGAAGTGTGCCCTACACAACCTCAGCGGTCCCTGTGCATCAACTAGCAGATTCCCTGCTGCATCTTTACAGGAAAATGCATCGGTACTAAAACCTTTAGCCGGATGCTTGACTTTTTGGAAGTATTAAGCAGCATATATCAAATGTTAAAGGCAATTTCAAGGATGTTCTGTTGACAGGGTCCAACTTCAATAGTACTTCAATCTATATGTTTAAAAAAAAAAGTGAGAAAAACAAATGAAGCCATGAATAATAAACAACAACTGACAAACAAACAGCAATAAGAAGTCTTCTCTTATGCAACGGTCAGTATATACACTGCCGCTCACTTGAATAGGTACGCAACATTTTTTGTGTACTCTGTCTTGAAAATGGTCGCTTTGCAGCAAAAATTTTGAATTTTTTTACGGTCCAGGATTTCACTGTATTATTTTCAGGCTGTTTGGTTTTTGTATAAGAACCGGTATAACCGGTGAACCGAATCGAATCGAAACCGTTATTATTGAAAAAAGAAAACCGAAATCAAAGAATTTTCTGGATCAGGAGTACCAGTACTACCGTAATCGTATCCGAAATCAGTTTCGATTTGAAACAATGTTTATAACATTCCTGGGAAATTGCCTTATTTCGAGATAAGTGGTTTCGACAAAAGTCCACAGTTTTTTATTCCTAAAAATTTTGGAGCACGGTTTTCGTATTATCACTTTTTTAAACAACTCTAGATTTCTAATTTTTTAAAATAGCCATATTTCTAAAAACGGTGCTAGGAAATCCAAAAGGAGTTACGGATTCGAAACAAGCGTATACCAAAGGGTAAAGCCGGTTAAGGTACCAAAAAGTCCCTCAACGAAAAAAAAATTTCAGATCGAAAATTTTACGCGTAAGAGCTTAATAAAAAAAACGTGTTTTTCACTTTTTGAATTGAATTATGGCGAATAAACTACTGAATATTTTTAATCCAAAATTTCCACGATAATACTTAAGGCCATAAAACCAATTTGATTTTTTTTAAATCATTACTTTTTCGTAAAAAAAATTCAAAACCAATTTTTTTTTAAGGAAATAGAAAAAGAACAACACGATTTTTTTTCACAAAATTCCTTTTATAATAATTTATAATAATTTTCCACCAAATCCTATCGTTTGAGATAGAGATTATAGTTTTATGGACAATCGCGATACTTTTTTGCGGAAAAGTAACAGTTGGTGACCAACTCAGGCTGTGCCGCGCGTTCATCAAAACAACCGAAATTGCCTAGGACAAATTTAAACAACAAAAAATGAAAAACCACAAATTGTGTTAAATTATTTACTCTTATTATTCTTCTGGCGACCCAACTATAGCGACTAGAGTGCTAAAATTCAATAGGAAACTCTTTGAAGTTATGCCCAACACGATAGAAAAACATTTAGCTTGCTAAAGTCGAAATTACTGAAGTTATTTGAACACACTACATCGACAACGACAACGCACAGACAAAAAAACATTTTCAAATCGCCAAAAAAGTTGTCAGAGTGCTTAAATCGTTGAAAAACATAAAATTAGAGATGTTAGTTATTTGGTTAAAACCAATACTTTTTCGCAGAAAAGTAATACAAACCGAAATGTTTGATCAAAAGCAATTTATTTCAGTCAGTTAGCTTTATTAGTTTTGTAAATACGAGCACAAGAAATTGGGTGTTCTTAATCAAGTGAACGGCGGTGTATTTACATGCAAGCAACAACAGCAACAAGAAGTGCTGCGCAACGGTATGTGCCATGTGTTAATTCTATAAAATGCAACAAGAACAACAACAACAACAACAAGAGCGACAGCAATAACAACTCAAATTGCATGCAATAATAAAAGCTGCATGCTGCCAAAAATAAATGACCAATAAAAGAGCCGGCAGCAAAAACGAAAGAGAGTGAGAGAGTGGAAGAGAGGGAGAGAGGAAAAGAGGGCCTAACGGAACTAACAAGCGGCGGAGCATAACAAAAAGAATCGAACCAAACTGAAGCGAGAGTCTGTAAAGTGGGTCAAGCAGCAATGAAAGAGAGAAGGAAAGAGAGAAGGAAAGAGAGAAGGAAAGAGAGCAGGAAAGGGAGCAAGGGGAGAAGAAGAGAACATGCCGCTTGCGTTTAAATCACTTTTAGGATCATTTGCGCTTAACAAGGGGATTTTATATGATTTTCCACCTTTGAATTTCCAACCGGGCCAACGTTCAGGGCTCACGTGTGTGTGTGTGTGTGTGTGTGTGTGTGTGTGTGTGTGTGTGTGTGTGTGTGTGTAAATTTACGGTATTTTCGAGTGTTGTTGCCTGCCACTTTATTAAAACGTTTCGATGGGGCACCATGCCAGCAACTCCACTTAAAAGTGCTGTAAGAAAAAAGATAGCAAAATGTTCAGTTCACAGTGACGACTTCTGAATGCTCTGCAAGACACATATGCAGAGTTGCAAGCCATTGAAATTGTTTGTACACTTTACTTTTCTTCAGACTATTGAAATCATGTAATAATAAAAGCAGCCACATTTGGAGACCATTTTATATCCGCCTTTCAGCGCTCTTATACAAACGCACATTCTAGTTCAGTGTCTTTGACAATTGATGTATTGTGTTGTAAACAGGGATTCATAACGTAATCGTAATCGTAGCCGTTATCCAAAACAAGAGAAATAACCGCATTGAAACCGAAATATTTATACTAAGTAACTCTGTCTGTCTGTTTGTTCCCTTTTCACGCCTAAGCCGCTGAACCAATTGTTTTGCATTTTGGTGTAGAGATAGATAGAAACTTGAAATACAAAATTGGCTCTTCTTTGTGGCAATATCTTAAACACTTCTTTCGCAAAAAAGCATAAAACTACATAAAATGACACAAAATCTGTAAGCCTACTTTTATTTTTACCAAAACTGTGCACAGACTCTGGTAACACCTACTAAAACGGGAAGGAGAAGGTCTACCTCGAATGAGGTACGTGGGTTTTGGGCAAAACGAAGTTTGCAGGGTTTGCTATAATCTAGTATATATATAAAAATAAATCCAAAATTCTGTATGTGGACGATGTTTGGATAAAGGGCTTAGAGTTTCGTTTTAATCTACAAAAAATTGCATAAAATCTCAGCCTACTTTTGTAAAATGTTCACAGAAGAGGACTTTACATGAATGTAAAGACAAAGAGAAAGTGGAGAAGGATCATAAAGAGGGAGAAAAAGTGGGAAAGGAACGTGAAGAGGAAGAAGAAAAAGAGAAAAAGAAAGTAGAAAAGGAATAGGAAGAAGACGAATAAGAACAAGAAGAAGCAGAGGAAAAGGAACAGGAAAAGTATGAGGGAGAAGAAGAGGAATAGAAAGAAGAAGAGGACGAAGAAGAATAAAAGGAAGAGAATGAGGAAGAGGACGAAGAAGAAAAAGGAGAAAAGGACGAAGAAGAGGAAGAGAAAGAAGAAGGGGAAGAGGAAGAGGAAGTGGAAAAGGAAGGGGAAGAAAAAGAAGAGGAAGAAGCAGAAGAAGAAAATGAGGAAGGGAAACGAGAACGGGAAAAAGAATATGCTCTACCTCGGGAAGAGCACGGGGGTAGGCGATCGAATTGAGCAGGGGGCGGAGCTTTCTAGTTTATAATATAACCGGTTATTCGGGTGCTATACTGTAGAATAAACATTTTGTTTGAGTACTAATTTTGTGATAGTTCGCTCTGTCGGCTGAACTCTCCATTTATTCGGATTTTTGTTATTGCTACATTGATGTCTTATTTCTATATTATATTAAGCTTTGTTGTAAGGCAACATGGTTTCAATCTATATTTAGGATAGCATAATATCAGATGCATCTGTGAGTAGAGGGTTTGTGGTATTGATTCATATGCGCTTTGCCGAATAATTTTGAGTATTATTATTATTATTATTATTATATATCATGCTACTTGTGTTGCTGTGTCTGTTAGACCGACTCGCTCGTATCAAAAATTGAAAATGAGAAAGAGCAAGAATTAGGCACACTGTCTTAGGAATGGTCGCTTTTCAGCAAGTCGCCTTAATGAAACGGCCAAGGATTCCAATCTGTTACTTTAGTAGTACAAAAAAAGAAGTAGGAGCGAAAAACAGATTGTGTTGTGTTTCACTTTTTATGGCAGTTGCAGAAGTCCAGCAGCGTATTATTATGCGGCCCATACACACAGCAATCGTAGTGTTTCACCGAAGGTTAAGGAATTCTATTTAAATTGCATTTTTAATTTTGAAACTATCTTAACTCCTTCGAAAGTTATAAATGTTGCTGATAAGATGTCAGATGGTCCCACTGTGCGACATAGTTGATAATCCTTCATAGAGAGACAGAATGCAAAGCAATACTTAAAAAAATATGTGAGGTTGCAAAGAAAAAACGTGAAACCGTATAAATACATCGTTTTCAATTCGGTTATTTCGGAAAAATTCCAACGGTTATCGGTTTTCCTAAAAAAAATATTTCGCTTCAATCGGTTGTTTTGGATAGAGGTTACGGCTACGATTACGTTTTGACTGCCTGCTTTTCCCATTAAGAGGTCTGCGCTACCAAATAGGCTTAATCAGTCTCTAATGACTTACCCGACGGAGAGAGTATAAAGCCGATGTATAGGGTAATGTGAGCGTAAAGCCCAAAAAGCAACAACAACTTGCGGCACACAAGAAGCGTAAATACAATAAATACAAATAAATATAAATAAATAAACAAAAGTAAAAGGAAGGCAAACAGATGGACAGAAGGGACGAACGACAGACAAACGGACAAAGAACAGACCCGAAAAGCGGCATGTTAAGTGTTAAATGAAGCAAACAAACACAAAGGAGCTTAGCGGCACATTACACTTGTTCTTTCCCCTCATCGCCTCATCCCCTTCACCCGTATTCCTTTCATTCACTCATATTACTTAGCATTCCTTTTGGGGCGAAATTTGAATTTCGTTTCGTTTTCGTTCGCGTTTCAGGAGGTACACCTTTATTGGTCGAAATAGCAGATCAACTTTTTTTGTTTTCAATAGACCAAAGATCCGAAATCAGTAGACAGTTTCGTCTACATTCTCTGTACGTCAAAAGCCTTTCATGCTACATTTCCAAAAGTCATTTCTGCTACTTCGTCACATTGATATGGATTGCAATTCGTTTGAAAGATGTGAGAAGTTTCACCCGTATTCCTTACATTCACTCATGTTACTTAGCATTTCTTTTGGGGCGAAATTTGAATAGCGCTCAGCAAAGTGGTGCGTTTCAGGAGGTACACCTTTATTGGTCGAAATAGCAGATCAACTTTTGTTGTTTTCAATAGACCAAAGATCCGAAATCAGTAGACAGTTTCGTCTACATTCTCTGTACGTCAAAAGCCTTTCATGCTACATTTCCAAAAGTCATTTCTGCTACTTCGTCACATTGATATGGATTGCAATTCGTTTGAAAGATGTGAGAAGTTTCACCCGTATTCCTTACATTCACTCATGTTACTTAGCATTTCTTTTGGGGCGAAATTTGAATAGCGCTCAGCAAAGTGGTGCGTTTCAGGAGGTACACCTTTATTGGTCGAAATAGCAGATCAACTTTTGTTGTTTTCAATAGACCAAAGATCCGAAATCAGTAGACAGTTTCGTCTATATTCTCTGTACGTCAAAAGCCTTTCATGCTACATTCCCAAAAGTCATTTCTGCCACTCCGTCACATTGATGTGGATTGCAATTCGTTTGAAAGATCTGAGAAGTCTCACCCGTATTCCTTTCATTCACTCATATTACTTAGCATTCATTTTGGGGCGGAATTTAAATAGCGCTCAGCAAAGTCGTGCGTTTCAGGAGGTACACCTTTAATGGTCGAAATAGCAGATCAACTTTTGTTGTTTTCAATAGACCAAAGATCCGAAATCAGTAGACAGTTTCGTCTATATTCTCTGTACGTCAAAAGCCTTTCATGCTACATTCCCAAAAGTCATTTCTGCCACTCCGTCACATTGATGTGGATTGCAATTCGTTTGAATGATGTGAGAAGTCTCACCCGTATTCCTTTCATTCACTCATATTACTTAGCATTCCTTTTGGGGCGAAATTTGAATTTCGTTTCGTTTTCGTTCGCGTTTCAGGAGGTACACCTTTATTGGTCGAAATAGCAGATCAACTTTTGTTGTTTTCAATAGACCAAAGATCCGAAATCAATAGACAATTTCGTCTATAGTCTCTGTACGTCAAAAGCCTTTCATGCTACATTTCCAAAAGTCATTTCTGCCACTCCGTCACATTGATGTGGATTGTAATTCGCGTGAAAGATGTGAGAAGTCTCACCCGTATTCCTCTCATTCACTCATATTACTTAGCATTCCTTTTGGGGCGAAATTTGAATAGCGCTCAGCAAAGTGGTGCGTTTCAGGAGGTACACCTTTATTGGTCGAAATAGCAGATCAACTTTTGTTGTTTTCAATAGACCAAAGATCCGAAATCAGTAGACAGTTTCGTCTACATTCTCTGTACGTCAAAAGCCTTTCATGCTACATTTCCAAAAGTCATTTCTGACAATCCGTCGCATTGATGTGGATTGTAATTCGCGTGAAAGATGTGAGAAGTCTCACCCGTATTCCTTTCATTCACTCATATTACTTAGCATTCCTTTTGGGGCGAAATTTGAATAGCGCTAAGCAAAGTGGTGAGTTTCAGGAGGTACGCCTTTATTGGTCGAAATAGCAGATCAACTTTTGTAGCTTTAAGTAGACCAAAGGTCCGAAATCAATAGACAATTTTGTCTATAGTCTCAGTACGTCAAAAGCCTTTCATGCTACATTTCCAAAAGTCATTTCTGCCACTTCGTCACATTGATATGGATTGCAATTCGTTTGAAAGATGTGAGAAGTTTCACCCGTATTCCTTACATTCACTCATGTTACTTAGCATTTCTTTTGGGGCGAAATTTGAATAGCGCTCAGCAAAGTGGTGCGTTTCAGGAGGTACACCTTTATTGGTCGAAATAGCAGATCAACTTTTGTTGTTTTCAATAGACCAAAGATCCGAAATCAGTAGACAGTTTCGTCTATATTCTCTGTACGTCAAAAGCCTTTCATGCTACATTCCCAAAAGTCATTTCTGCCACTCCGTCACATTGATGTGGATTGCAATTCGTTTGAAAGATCTGAGAAGTCTCACCCGTATTCCTTTCATTCACTCATATTACTTAGCATTCATTTTGGGGCGGAATTTAAATAGCGCTCAGCAAAGTCGTGCGTTTCAGGAGGTACACCTTTATTGGTCGAAATAGCAGATCAACTTTTGTTGTTTTCAATAGACCAAAGATCCGAAATCAGTAGACAGTTTCGTCTACATTCTCTGTACGTCAAAAGCCTTTCATGCTACATTTCCAAAAGTCATTTCTGCTACTTCGTCACATTGATATGGATCGTTTGAAAGATGTGAGAAGTTTCACCCGTATTCCTTACATTCACTCATGTTACTTAGCATTTCTTTTGGGGCGAAATTTGAACAGCGCTCAGCAAAGTGGTGCGTTTCAGGAGGTACACCTTTATTGGTCGAAATAGCAGATCAACTTTTGTTGTTTTCAATAGACCAAAGATCCGAAATCAGTAGACAGTTTCGTCTACATTCTCTGTACGTCAAAAGCCTTTCATGCTACATTTCCAAAAGTCATTTCTGCCACTCCGTCACATTGATGTGGATTGTAATTCGCGTGAAAGATGTGAGAAGTCTCACCCGTATTCCTTTCATTCACTCATATTACTTAGCACTCCTTTTGGGGCGAAATTTGAATAGCGCTCAGCAAAGTGGTGAGTTTCAGGTGGTACACCTTTATTGGTCGAAATAGCAGATCAACTTTTGTTGCTTTCAATAGACCAAAGATCCGAAATCAGTAGACAGTTTCGTCTATATTCTCTGTACGTCAAAAGCCTTTCATGCTACATTCCCAAAAGTCATTTCTGCCACTCCGTCACATTGATGTGGATTGCAATTCGTTTGAATGATGTGAGAAGTCTCACCCGTATTCCTTTCATTTACTCATATTACTTAGCATTCCTTTTGGGGCGAAATTTGAATTTCGTTTCGTTTTCGTTCGCGTTTCAGGAGGTACACCTTTATTGGTCGAAATAGCAGATCAACTTTTGTTGTTTTCAATAGACCAAAGATCCGAAATCAGTAGACAGTTTCGTCTACATTCTCTGTACGTCAAAAGCCTTTCATGCTACATTTCCAAAAGTCATTTCTGCTACTTCGTCACATTGATATGGATTGCAATTCGTTTGAAAGATGTGAGAAGTTTCACCCGTATTCCTTACATTCACTCATGTTACTTAGCATTTCTTTTGGGGCGAAATTTGAACAGCGCTCAGCAAAGTGGTGCGTTTCAGGAGGTACACCTTTATTGGTCGAAATAGCAGATCAACTTTTGTTGTTTTCAATAGACCAAAGATCCGAATCAGTAGACAGTTTCGTCTACATTCTCTGTACGTCAAAAGCCTTTCATGCTACATTTCCAAAAGTCATTTCTGCCACTCCGTCACATTGATGTGGATTGTAATTCGCGTGAAAGATGTGAGAAGTCTCACCCGTATTCCTCTCATTCACTCATATTACTTAGCATTCCTTTTGGGGCGAAATTTGAATAGCGCTCAGCAAAGTGGTGCGTTTCAGGAGGTACACCTTTATTGGTCGAAATAGCAGATCAACTTTTGTTGCTTTAAATAGACCAAAGATCCAAAATCAATAGACAGTTTCGTCTATAGTCTCTGTACGTCAAAAGCCTTTCATGCTACATTTCCAAAAGTAATTTCTGCCTCTCCGTCACATTGATGTGGATTGCAATTCGTTTGAAAGATGGATAGAAAGTAAACCCACACATCCGCACAGTATACAGTTTGAGATAGGTTATAGAAATAGGATAATTATAGTTATGCGGATGCAGTTAAAGTTTTGCATTAGTAGTACATGTTTGATAGTGTAGAGTAAGGGATAGATATAGTTAGGAGGAATTGGACTCTGTCAGATGAGCATTATGATTTAGGTAGATAAAAAGAGAACCGCATTTGCTAGGCGCTAGCTTTAGATAGATATTAGCGGTAGTTTTTGGCTGGAAATTGGAGTGGCGGCTTTGTGCCTTACTGTCAGTAAGAGGCCGTCGGTCTTTGGAGGCTTGAGAGGCAAGAGGACAGTCGGCCAGTGAGGAGGCTGTATTGTAGTTGGCGTTGTGAGATAGGGTTTGAAGTTTCGCCCTTATAAGGGCGTTGGCTGGACCTTAAGCTATAAGCAATAGGGCACTTGGTGTCCTCTTGGTGCTAGTGCGGGATAAAGCGTATCGGTGCGCTCGCGGCGTTGGCGAATAAGCGCATAGGTGATCCGGTGGCCAAGGCTAAAGACGAATGTCTCAGGATACCGATGCAACACTAAGACCAAACCGGCGGAGAGGTAGAGGTAGAGGTAGAGGTAATACGATATTTGTGCTTCTGTGATAACATCGTACCTACTAAACAATTTGCGTATTTATTGATGAGAAGATACAGCAAATACACATATTTTGTGAACGGACACTGAACAACTGTCTGAGTTACTTCAGCAAACACTGCTACCCGGGAGGTTCGTTACAAAGAGATATCTGGCATATTGATGAATCGCTGTTGTGTCGCAATTTGCTTGCATGAGATTCAACTATAGTTCGTTTTTGTACTTCCTTTTTTAAAGTACGATACCTCATCAAGCATTAAAATCGATTGTACATTTGTATACTTTAGGCCATCGTTCATTGAACCAATCAAAAAGTGCAAATTGACACATTGTTCATTGGTTTTAAACTTAAAAAAGTCAGAATTGTATTTACTTACCAGCAACAAAGGAACTATTTGCAGGCAACTCGTGCGTTCCTGCAACAAGGACCAACTCCTGCCATCGTTTTTAAATTTATGCCACACTCATTGACCATCTGCCCATGCAACACACCAGTCAACAGCAATCCCGAGTGCCATTATTTTCGAGCTGTCATTGGCCTTGTTCTCAGTCCTCGTACTCATTCTCGTCCTTGATGCTATTGCCAATGCTGTTTCACTCTTATCACTTGTATTTATTTGCGAATTCTATCGAACCAAAAAAAACAAATAGAACAAAATACAATTTATTGTCAGGCAATTAAATTGTATTGGTAGTGAAAAAGCGCGGCCAACAACAATGCGGGCTAACGGCATAAAAAAACAACAACTACATTAACACAAAATGGAATGAAACCAATTTAGAACTGGCACAAAGTGGAATAAAACCGAATATGAAATTGACTACTCGATGGCATCGTATAGCTACAAATACTGGTATAAACGGAAAAGGAACGTTATAAGCAATACAATAACTAATGCGTCTAGAATGGAACGAGTGAAAGCTACCTATCCGTTCGTTCGTCATCTCTGTGGGGAATCCATAATAGAATCCATAATCAGAATGATATAGAAGAAGCCTCAGGAGTGGTCTCTATTACTCATTTGCGTACTTAGACCAAAGTAACATCTATTGGCAAGAGTGATCCTCTTGATTTCCATGCGTACATCGTTCTTCAAGGCAGACTATGTCCTTAACCTGTCCTTGTGTATATCTGCTCAAAGAAGGCATTTACTTCGTCTTGCTCTCATTTACAAACAGACCCTGGCAAATTCTCTTTCAACAGCTTCAAAGGCATAGGTACGACCGACGATATCGATGTCATCTGCGTATGCAAGCAACTGGACAACTCGAACTCCTTTTAGAATGCAGTCCCGTTGCAATGTACTCCAGCCTTTCGCTACACATTCTTCAACAAAAGGTTGAACAGGTCCCAGAAGAGGTCTCTGCCTTGAAGCGTCGCTTGATAGCAAAACGCCCGGAGAAGCTCTTTCCTACCTTGACGGAGCTGCGCGTGTTGCTCAACATCATTCTGCACTGTCGTACCAACTCTGCAGGCAGATCATCTGCTGTAAAACTAGGTAAACTATATATATTGTGTGTTTAGCATACTGATAATCAAAGGCTAGGCTACATGATTGTGTCCTAATCAATCTTCGAGCAATCAGATTGATCGGCTTGTGGTTGGCAAGCACACAGTGTGCTGGCTGTGCGTACGTTCCAAGGGTTCATCATTAACTCAGACCACCGCCTTACCCACCCGATAGCATCAGTGAATCTCAGACGCATATCTGCCTTGATACTACCGTAAGTGTCAATCGTACAATTCGGATTGTCGCGGATTCGGATTGAAGCACCCTGCAGACTGCACAAAAATCGAATCAAAAAACGCGCTAAGATTTATGTGCAAAGTTGGCATACTAAGTGCCAATTCACATTAAATAGACAACTTCCTATTTGTTTTTCTTTCTGTGTACATCAACAAAATTGCATAAAAGCAAAAAAAAAAAGGAACCCAATTTATCGAAAGCCACGTCAGCTCTATTGCCCGGTCACAACGTCATCTATCAGCCGATTGTGCAATACGAAACGTTATAATTTAACAGAATTCCCTTATGCCAGTCAACTGCCAATGGCAGCCATTGCAGCAAACGCATCTGGCAACTTAACTGTTGCATCCGTGTACCGTTAGTGGCTTTCATGTTGCTCGACAAACCGCTACAGGCCAACATTTTATTACTAAAGGCGCTTGCGGTTTCTAAAGGTAGGTCTGTGCCTGCTTGAGTGGATTACCATCTGATGAGTGACTCACTGACTGCCTGAGTGAGTGATTGAGTGAGTAGAGTTAGATGGAAAATATCGATACTTCGGCAGCCACATAGATGGGCTTTTATTTGAGCACATTCATTAGCTTGAAAAAGTTTAAAAGTATTAAGTTTCCGGGCGCGAAGATAGTTGGAATTCATCAACCAGAAACCAGAGTATAAAGCGTAATCACATGGGTCCATTAGACTTACGCGTTATCTAACTTCCTAGTAACTCCTTCACTAGGCTTGCTTCCAACTCCTTAAGTCCCAGCTACAAGGCAGCACTTTCAAAGTTTAGACCAAAAGCTGTGCTAGCTGTGGGTCGCTTCTTGGGTCCACTATTATTCAATGTATCACGACTATGCAGAATGACGTTGAGCAGCAAACGCGGCTCCGTCATGTTAGGAAAGAGCTTCTCCGAGCCATTTGTTACTAAGCGAGGCTTCTACGACCTTTTCAACCTTTGATGGAGAAAGTGTTGCGAAAAGCCAAAGTACATCGTACTGCATCCTATAAGGGTGTCCAGTAGCTTGCATACGCAGATCACGCCGTGCGTACTAAGCGAGAGGTTACCGGAGCCCTTGCGTCTATAGAAAGAGAATCTGTCAAGGTGGGTCTGGAAGTGCATGCTTTCTTCGAGTAGAGATACGCAGCGGTTGGACTCTCAGATTGATGTTGAAATCTATACTTTTCATGTTGTCAAGGACCCACATTCAGAGATAGGACTGCTGGGTGAGCTATAAGCTAGGAAGGGGGCACACTCCCCCATAATATTATTATTATTATTAAAAGAGTCTCTTCAAGAAATTGAGCTGAACATCATGCTTAGGCGTTTAGTTTGCAGTTTTAAGCACCGTTTTGAAGATATGACTTTGCGAGAAAGAGACAAGAGAGTCTCATTCAGAAATTGAGTTGAACACCATGCTTAGGCGTTTAGTTTATTTGCAGATTCAAGCATTGTTTTGGAGTTTAGTGTTAGCGATATTGGGAATCTGCGTGTTATTACCAGGTTATCCCACAAGTTGCACAAGTTCTTAAAAATGCTAGAGTTCTTATCAAAACGACGCCTAGTAGAAGGCTCAAGGTATTTTGGAACTGAGTTGTTGGGAGCTAATAGAAAAGAATGAGATGAACCTTATCACACAGCTTTACAGCTAGAATTGTTTAATTTTATCATATGATTTGTAGACTCATGTGGGATTGATCCCACCACAATCTAAGCTACTGCGCGGGATACACTAGTTTGCTACTGGTATAAAAGATACTAGTAACATTCGGCACAAAACTGATATGATTCCACAAGCAAGTTTTGGAAGTACTTAGTTTCATATCACTCACGAAACTAGTTTCTATGACTGTACCAACTAACTTTTACTGCTAGCAAATATTCTAGTTATGGGCCAAGTTGCAAGCCAAGATACTAGTTTTGAACTAATATGATTTCCAGTAGGAACAATGGGTGTGTGTGTATGTTTCGCGACATGACGTGCCAGCCATCAGCTGCCATGTTTGCATTATTGTTGGCGTTGCTGACATAGAAAATGTGGAGTCTGTCGCCTGATGTACAATGTACATGGTTATCCTTAAACTTTGTCACAGTTAAATGACAATAAATGTCACACAAAATGCCATAAGCGCGCGCACACAAACACACGCACAAGGACATACTTGTGGGCTGAAGGACGAAGCTGAGGAGCGGCAGACCATCAAGCTGACTGATAGCAGCTAACGGCACACAAAGGCACATGCGTGTGTGTGTGTGTGTGTGTGTGTGTGTGAGTGTGTGTTTACTGGAAAAAGGCAAAAGTTGTGTATGTTCGTCATAAAACTTTTCTTTTCTTTGCCTTCTTTTGCTTAGCTTTTCGTTTTTACCTTTCCGCCACATATTTTTTGGCTCGTAAGCCTCAGAATGGGCACGTCATAAGTTTACCGTAAAACAGCTGACAACTCCAACACAACATTGCCAAGATGCCAGCCGCCAGCCAAGCAGAACACCGCACACTCCAATTCCCGCTTTCTGGCTTTCGAATCAGCGCCCAAGCTGCCACTTCCACCAAGTTTCAGCTTCGGCAAACGGCGGCAACTCTGTTGACACACACACACACACACACGCTGTTGAATAGCAAACCAAAGGCATTCAAAGCAAAGTCTCAAAGTGCTTTGAATCATGAATCTTTGTAAAAGATTCTGTAAGATCTGTTAGTGCAATGCAGTCAATTTTTGTAGCATACTTTTTAGGGCTTTTTTGTAATATGTAACACTATGCAGCAAATTTGAGCACAATGAAGGACCTATGAGTAAATCATACATTTTCCGTTCAATTTAAGGTCGCTGACTTTGAATCCGGAAGCCATTTTGGATTTTCTAGCACCGTTTTCAAAATAACGGTATTTCAAATCTATTTTGAAAATTCGAAAGTTGCGAAGTCAGCAAATCTCATATATCTTGGGAACCGTACTACCGATTGGGATGAACTATAAATTGAATTGAAGGTAATTGACTATGATATAATAACACAGGTTGACAAATGCCGGGGTCGTGTAAGTTGTTGGAAAGCTAAGGCTCATTTCCGAAGTAATTTGCTGCGTAGAATCCGAATCCGGTGTCAGAATTGGACTATCACGTCAGGATTTTGAGACATTTGACGTTATGTACCAGAAAAACGTAGTCTTTTTAACTTTTGAGGTATTTACAATTACATCATTCAGTACGACTCTTACTTTTTAATTTAAGAGTTCAAGTGATCAATTACGAATTTTTTTCGCAAAACTATGGCTATTCGAAATATATCCCTTCGACGACATTAGCATTAAGCTTTTGAGCCATAAACATAGGTCTACATGACGCAGAAACCGAATCCAGGGTTAGAATTGGCCAGCTCGTTAAGATTTGGAGATAGACCACAGACCGCTTTTCGGATACATAACCTCAAATATCTCAAAGTCCTGACGTGATAGGCCAATTCAGACTCCGAATTCGGAGTCAACCATGTTGACCTGTGTAATATATCATGCAGATGATTCGATAGAAAAAATCAACACAGAACTGCAATAGAGAAAAAATTCGATAGAGTGATTAAATCCATACTTTTTAGGTAACCAGTAAAACACTGCAATAGTAACGTGAGAAGAAAATGGCAATCATTTGGGATTAAGTCTCAGAGCAGAGACACACCCATTGAATGTCAGAGCACGGTTTTGGTACCTAGGACTAAAATAAGGCAAATTCCTCTATTATGATAGCCATATAAAAAAAACAATTAAATAAAGTCAATCAAGCATTTAAAATTAATAGCGAATTGTCCTATTCCAAGGAAATTAAGCCAAAATTCGAACTACTTATGTATCAATGCGAGATTGAAAATATACCAGATAAATAATATATAGTAGTTTGTAGATCTGTTTGAGTAGAACTCAAAACAATTTACTTTTTTTCTGGGGAACCCTCCAATTTTATTGTACTTGTCAAATAACAGTTTTTTTTACTTTACATATGAATCTCGTTGTTACTCAGCCGATTTTCCTTATTTAGTATGTTTTAGAAAGGAGAAAGACCTACCTTTCTAAATCTATGTAGAGTAAGGCTGGTTTTTTGTAACTAAATAGAGATTTTTTCAATCTAATCTAAACTTTTCCAAAAAAAATTAATTTTTCGAACTTTTAATGACATTTACCACAATTTTTCATGAAAAAGGTTAAAAGCACTCTTAAATCAGAATCAAACGAGGGTTCACTTATGAAAATCGATCAAGAATTATCCGAGTTATGAGTTAAAATAAAAAATACTATGAATATCACATCGCCTGTAAAGTTCCCTGGTTGACATAACACGTGTCAAAAACTCAAAACCCATATTATTTTTAGGTTTTACCAACTGGCTGCTTTTGTTAGCTTTAAATTATGAATTTCCCATTATTTTTTCATTTTTTTTGCTCTGTTACTTTATATTGTAGCTCACAAGTTGTTCAATTTTTGAACGACTTTCATAAAGAAACTCGCGCTTGACTCGGAATTGAATTTACTTTCGCAAAAAAGTATAAAAACTTAAGCCTCTTATTTCTAAATCTGCTGCCAAAGTTAGAAAAACTTGGACAATTTTCTGTTTAAATTGAAGAAATCAACGTCAAAGTTCTAAGCCTACAAAAGCGCTTGATGCGGTCAAAACACATGTTTTGGAGTTACATCATTCGGAGTAGCAAAAGTGTTATGACAATTGATTCAAGCAAACTTTTCACTTTATCCGAAACATAAAGAACAACCCTCGTAGCTCTTTCAGTGTCAATCTAAATTTTACTTTTTAGATTTCTAAATGAGACTCACGCAACAAGAATGGTCTAAGTTTCACTTAGACTTCAGCATTTATATCGAAAACCCATACTAAATAATTCGAAATTAAAGTGATTTGAAAACTCCAAATCCACTGAATCTAAGTAAGCACACCTATAAAAAGGCATTCCTTAGAGGAAAAGCGCTCAAAAATACGAGTCTTAAAAGAGCACTAAAACACTTTTATGGTTTGTTGGGCGGCTTATGAATGTATGCATGTGTGCAACTATGTGTGTATGTGTGTGTGTGTGTGTGTGTGTGTGTGTGTGTGTGTGTGTGTGTGTGTGTGTGTGTATCTATGTATAGTACACATGCTCGTAGTTATTTTAGTCGCTTAATGTGCTAAACAACTGCGCAAAAAAGGGCAAAGAGATTGTTGCTTTCTTTTTTATGAGAACTAAGTTGGAGGCTTGTAGCATAAACTACAACTACCTACCGAAACACATGCATATATACATACACAAATAGTATGTTCATAACTAGAAAAACAACCCAGTTGGACACTGCGGAACAGCCTAAGACAGTAGAGGGTAAGGGAAAGTGTGATCATTGTATTCAGTACTGCGTAGTTGGAGTCCAGGACTTACGAAAGTGCATTATGTTTTCAAATACGTACCTTGCGACCACCCTTGTGACGACCCGAAATGTTGAAATGTTTTAACTACAGTACACCCAGAGAAGCGACACCTTAGCTTATTTATCGCAGTGTATCGCATAAGCTTAAGGTATTCTCTCTTACACGCATTTTAAATTTCGAAAATATCTTTGCCCCCGTCAAAAGTTATGATTTTTGCCGAAAAATAAGTCAGTTGGATCCACTGTGCAGCAGTGCGCCGTAGTTTATTTCCTGCTTAGAACCACTACTGTCTCAACATAGTGGTGCTCGCCTCTAACAAATTCCGTAGTGAACTCTAGAGTTGAAATCACTTAGATTTTTTTAACGCAATAGAAAAGCAAAAAAAGTTGGGATTCGAAATCAGCGACAGGTAAAATAAAGTTTGTCTAATGTTATTAGTGCTCAACGATTTACATCTATGGAAGAACCGAATACAATGAGAGCTAAAATACCTAAAGTAATATGTTTAAGTTGAAACTCTAAAAATGCAATAAAGCATTCTCTTATAAATATAGGTTTGTTCTATGTTTAAAAAACCCAATCTAAAGGCGCAGTTTCACTTTAGGTGCGATTATCATCATAATACCGGAACTCGTTAGTTTGTTAAACATTACATAGCCGCGTATATGCCGTGATGGTAGCACATCAATAAGCTTGAGGTGGTCGACATCGCAGCTCCACTATAGGGGCAATTAACATTATTACACCGCAACTCGATAGTAATTTTTATGCTAGTCCTTACATAGCCGTGATAATATTCGTTTTTGCAGCTCCATTACACTGCAGCTCGATAGTAATATTAAAGTTAAACATTACATAGGCGTGTACATGCCGTGATGGTAGCATATTAATGAGATTGAGATGGGCGATTTCGCAGCTCCACTTTAAATGCGATTATCTTTATAACACTGCAACGCAATAGTTTTTCTTAATGTTAAACATTAAAAAGCCGCGTATATGACGCGATGGTAGCACATCAATGAGCTTGAAACGGCCGATTTTGCAGCTCCAATTTAGGTGGATTATCGTCATAACACTGCAACGCAATAGTTTTTCTTATTTTTAAACGTTCCATACTGAATCACTTTTTATAAATGCGGTGTTCATATTTTTGCTTAATATGTATGGAAGCTATATGAAATGTTAAACTAGAAAATACCTGAAGCTATGCCAACAACATTTTCGATGGCTCACAACTGCTAGGCGTGCCGTGACGGCATAAGCTCAACACGCTTTCTTCTTGTTCATATATGCGCAACTTTCTCGATGTTTGGCACCACATGCACTGCCTTTTCCAACTGGGTTCTTTGTACTTCAAATGTATGCTGTGCCGCAGTAAAAATGTCATGTAGGAGTAAGCTGCAGCAGTGTGCGTGTGTGTGTGTGTGTGTGTGTGTGTGTGTGTGTGTGTGTGTGTGTGTGTGTGTGTGTGTGTGTGTTTGGTAGCTACAACAAATCCTTAGTGGCTTAGTCTGCTCAATTACCAAGGCAGGTTTGTTCCCTCATCTTTTGGTTCGTGTTTCCTTCATTCCGCTTCCTCTGCTGTTTTATTAGTTTGCCTGCTTTGCCATATATTTGTCATTCATCTTGGCGCACTTTTTGTTTCGCTTTCTTTCTTTTCGCGGCATCCCATTCACTCAACTTTTATCCGCTTCCTCTGCTTAAGCTTGTCTTTCTCCTCTCCTCCGCTCTGCTCCCCTCCACTCCGCTCTCCTACGCTCTGCTCTGCTCTGATTGTTTGCAAATAAAGATGCGCGTTTGGTTGTTGCTCTTGCTACTTATTTTGTTGTTGTTTTTTGCCGCTGGCCAAATAGCGTTAAACATGTGTAAACTTTGATTGCTGTCCCACAAAAAGTTGCTTCAAGGAGCACAGGAAACATTCATTGACTAACTGAGACACACGGCTAAAAGCTGACTTTTACTTTGTGCTCTCTCTCTCTCTCTTTCTCTCTCTCTCTCTCTCTTTCTCTTTCTCTTTTTCTTTCTCTCTCTCTCTCTCTTTCTCTTTTTCTCTCTCTCTCTTTTTCTTTCTCTCTCTCTCTCTCTCTCTCTCCCTCTCTCCTTCAGTGCCTCTTTTTCGCGCACATCTTCTCCTATCGATGCTAACAAAGGTAGTTAATGCACTTTCTACCTGGCACTCGCTCCGTCGCACAGTGGATCCAACTGCCTTCTTTTTCGGCAAAATTCATAACTTTTGGGGGAGCAAAGACATTTTCAAAATTTAAAATGCATGTAACAGAGAATTATATGTGTGAAGAGAGGGAGCTTCAAAACACGGTAATACAGTTCGATATAATATACACCAAAGGTCTTATCTTTGCACCTATAAAATATGCTTATTGCTTAAAAAATCGTTAAACTTTGGAAAATCTGTTGGCAAGATGTTTGGAATCTATTTTGATCCTAGCATACACACTTTCGCCAGATAGACAATATTTCGATGAGGACGATATATTGAAAAATAAGCACAATTTAAAACATGGAATTTTTTAGTGACATGCAAAGATAAGACATTTTTGAAGCTCCCTCTATACACAGCTTATTAATCGGAGTGTATCGCAGAAGCTTAACGAATTATCTGTTCTATGCATTTTAAATTTTGAATATATCTTTACACCCTTAAAAGTTATGATTTTCGCCGAAAAAGAAGTCAGTTGGATCCACTGTGCGTCGCCTTCTTTCAACAGCCGCATTGAGCTGTCTGTCAGTCTGGAGCTTGACGAAGTATATGCTTTCTTCTAGTAGAGAGACACAGCGGTTGGACTCTCAGATTGATATTGAAAACTATACTTTTGATGTTGTCAAGAATTTCGTCTAAGAAGGCGTTTCCCGTAACAGGGAAACGGGTAGTTATGGCCAGTTAAGCAGAAGAAGATATTCTGGATTCTACGTATGGACCGATTTAAGGTCTCAGGAACATAGTCTTGCAGCCGTCCTCACGTAACTTAATCTAAATACGATTCAACTAAGAAAATTTAAGAAAACCCAAAAAATAACTAGCTTGATGGTTCACAGAACAAAATGTTTCACTGACATCAATGATGATAAGTTCAGTTCGAAAATTCTTCCAAGAATATACGAAGTAAACTTAAAAATAATGGTCATCGTTGAGCAGCCATGCTAAAAAGAAGATGAAATAACAGATTTTCATAGTCATAATGATTGCCTTACACAATTAAATTGCAGACAGTATATAACCTGGGCTACATCGTTGTTGTTTATACCTTAAGGAAGGTTTCAAAGAACCATGCACATGAATCAAATGGGCACAGAGCACGAACCCATAATTCCCATTTGGTAGCCAATTGAAGAAGTTCTGTTACGTCAATTTCCTGCTACCTTCTGAACTAATCCTAAAAGCAAAAATTTCTGCAAGCTGTACTAACTAGCCTAGGCATCAAAGGGACTACTGGTAAAACTTCCATAACCGTAGCTAGTATCCATCTGCTAACAGTTTGGGTTTTATATCTATGTATCCGTGATCTGGTTAAAGTTTATACAATATAGAACACTATCACGAAGAACGGTAGTTCGTGCTGTGACGAAAGCAAGAGACTCTGTCGAAGTGCTGTAGCGCACTAGATATAAATTACAGGAAGTTTTGAGCTTTTGCATAAAGCGTCCGAGCTAGTCGAGCCATATACCGTTGTAAAGGTATTAAAGCGTAGATTAACCTTTTTATAGACGGTTTTTTGATTTAGGTATTCGTTTGGAAGTTATAGTGGTTTAAAGAAAATGTTCCTTAGCTCTAGCGGGGTGCCCAGCAGACTTAGAGCTCCGATAAAAGCAGCTATGAAATCTAGGCGTGAAAGTAAATTGGATAAGCTGATAGTATGTGTGAGCAAGTTTTAAACTTTTGACTGGTGCATCCGATACATAAAAAAACGTACAGTGTTTTTATTTCGTCTCACATAAATTATATCATATATAGTATATTATGATTTGCATACAAGTATTCACAATTTCGTCACATGTTTTTTACTTCGATGATGTTTTTTTTTTTTGTGTTATAACGTACAATACTAGCAATGTTTGACGCCTGCTGCTTCATAAGATCCATCAATTCAGCTTGGATCAATATTAGCAGAAAACAAGTACATTAAGGGCGACAGGGACCAATTTATGGCCCTTTTTGTGCAGTGGAATGTATAAAGGGACTCCTTGCACAAAGCCGTAAAACGAATGAATTGAACAATTTCCAAATTTCAACATTTTGCATGTTAAACGTGCAATCCAGGAGCTAGTTATTAGCCAACTTGATTTGCGTACGTATAATAAGCATTCCTCACTCTTCTTCCCATTGCACAAATTAGCTTGAGGGCATAAACAGCTACTTAAACCTCAACACAAGCTGCCATTAGCGTATAGCTGCAATTAAAACTAAGTAAGTATATAATAACTCTGGACTCGGAACAGTTTCCATTATGATACGGCAAAGCTTGCGCCATCATTAGCCGTGTGGCTGGCGCTCGACCCTCTATTGAGTACCGTTTGAAGGAGGCTGCATGCCTGCTTACACATGATAACTCAAAGTGCGCTGGAAAAGCGTGCGTACAACAGGTCGTATGGATAATTTCTGCCCGTTTGGGCCACATCTGAACGTGCAAGCACTCGATGCACTCGAACTTATTTGTACCAAACGTGCTGCTGTTGCTCATTTTCAATGGGTGAAATTTTTATGGCACACACACACACACAGATACACACACACACACACACACACACAGACAGATAGACACACACACACACACACACAGACACACACACACAGACAGACACACACACACACACACACAGACGCACACACACACAAAGGCAGACACACACACACACACACACACACAGATACACACACACACACACACACACACACAGACAGACACACACACATGGTCATAGCAGCGGTAAATGGATATTGCTCTGTTTTATGATGCTGTCAGTTCGGCATTTAATTTTCAATTCGTTTTCCACTTTGCTGCACTTCAATTTTCAATTTATTTATGCGGGCCATCTGTATGTGTGTGTGTGTGTGTGTGTGTGTGTGTGTGTGTGTGTAAAAGTTTATCGCTGCAAATTATTTGCACTTACTACAGAACCATTTATTGTTCACCCCGCGCCATAAGCATTAAAGCCTCAGCCCAAAAGTATGCTATACACAATGTCAGTTCAGAATTGTGTCTAACAGACTGATTTTTTTTTTTTTTTAAATTTTTTTAACCATACTCTACAAAAGTGTGGTAATGCCGACTTGGTTTTATGGCGTCCAGGTCTGGGGAACCGCGGCAGAAACGAACTTAAAAAAAAATTCAGACCATGCAAAACAGGGCACTACGGAAAATTGCGGAAGCTCCGTGGTATGTCCGCAATCGCAATCTGCACAAGGACCTCGGCGTTCCTTTCGTGGGTGCCTTAATAAATAGATTGAGCGGCCGGTATGAGGATCGATTAAGAGTTCACCCGAATTCCCTTGCCTGCGCCCTGGCCGGTCACAGACCAAGGAGACGATTGAAACGCCTCCATCCATGTGATCTCAGAAGTCGACAAATGATATAAGAGCACCAGTTTTGTAAAGTTTGGACACTCTGCAGTCACGTTTTGGCTGCGGTTTCTCAAGCTTGAACGTCATACTTTCTGATTGGTAGTATGATACATTTGTATTACAGTATACTGTTTTTCATTGACAGCTTGCTCCAACTGCATAGCAGCCATTCCATTTTTGCCAGTTTTGTCCTATATCTCGTCGTGGTCTTCGTTATCTGATGACCAAGAGTGTTACTAATAGTGCGTATCAACTTTGAGTAGTGTATATGGGAACGGTGAAAGAGCGCCTCTTTGAGGGAGTCCAGCTCTGATTGAGAGCTTTTTGGAGGGCTCCTCCTTTGTTGAGACCTTGAAGAGGCGGTTTTCTCGTGTCAGGCACGACCAATCACCCGTGTGACGTATTTTAACGATTCAATCCAACACTGCCGGTGTTTAAAAGAGTCGAGAAACCGCTGAACAACTCTGTGCGCCTGTTCGGACATGCCGTGTCTTTTATGGAATCCGAATTGGTGACTCGGGAGGATTGTCGGCACTTTTTAATTTCCTACCTCTCTTTCGTTATTATTGTAAATGTTCCTTAATATTAAATATTGTAATGTAAATATATCCTATAATAATATCCTATTAGAGTTATAATAATAACTAAGTAATAGAATTTAAATTTAACAATCTGCCATAAATCACACTATTAAACACTTAGTGTGTAGCGATTAAGAATAATGTACATACATATTGGATTATAGCCTTAGTTTTAGTAGGCTGATTGCCATTAATAAAAATATAAAAAAATAAAAAAAAATTTTTTAATTTTTTTGTAACATTTTTTTGAATTTTTTTTTATTTTTGTCAATCAGCCTGCTTAAACTAAGGCTATAATCCAATAGGCTTACATTAACTTAATGTTTATTAGTGTGGTCTATGGCATTTTTTTTTTATTAGAGATTATTAAATTTCAATTCTATTCAATTAAATTATTTACTCAATTATTACACTGTGCTACTGTGAAAATACACCCGACATATCATATAGTGTAAACAGTTTAGATCTATTTGAGTAGAACTCAAAACAATTTACTTGTTTTCTGGGAAAAACTCCAATTTTTATACCCTGTACAGAAAGTATAAAAGAATATTATAGATTTGTGCAATGTATGTAATAGGCAGAAGGAGGCGTGGCACACCATAAGAACCAAAAATCATTGACACGGGTAGCGATTGGACCATGTCTGCCCGTCCGTCTGTCTGTATGAGGGCATAGATCTCCGCGACCATAAGAGCTAACATAGAGACACAAAATTTTATTAAAAGATGCGCGTCATCTAATGTAAAATGAAGTTTGTCGAATGAAGTCGATATCTTACCCCCTTTCCCCGGAACAGTTTTGTGTGGCTTACAACCGCTCCATTGAGTCAATCAACTCGAAGCTCCTAAGAGATGTGCGTCGTGTTAACGTGCAGCTATTTTCCAAAAATTATCAAAATCGGATAAATACATCAAAAGTTATAGGCAAAATTATGCTAATTGTAAATAACATTTTTTTTAAATTTACAAATGAATGTCGTTAGTATTTCGCCATTTTTCAAGCGATTTTACTTGTTTAGTATATTTTGGAAAGAAAAAAGACGTACCTTTCAAAATTTTTATAGAACTGGGCTGGTTTTTCGTAAGTGAATAGAGATTTTTGCAATCTAATCTAAACTTTTCAAAAAAAAAAAATTTTTTTCGAACTTTATTCTTACTTAACTTATTTCGAAGGCACATTATAATCAGAGTCAAACGAGGGTTCACATATGAAAATCGAACAAGAATTGTCCAAGTTATGACTTAAAATAAAAAATAATAATAAATAAAAAGTTGGTAACCCACTCAGATGTTTCTGCACGTTTATCAAAACAACCGCAATTAGCTAGGACAAATTTAAACAAAAAAAAATGAAAAAAAAATAAATTTTTGAAAATTTTTTACTCTTATTATGCCACAGGCGACCCGACTATAGCGAGTAGAGTGCTCAATTTCAATAGGAAACTCTTTGAAGATATGCCCAACACGATAGAAAACATTTAGCCGAAATTACTAAAGTTATTTGAATAACACAAAACATCGACAACGCACAGACACAAAAACATCTCCCAATCGCCGGAAAGGTTGTCAGAGATCTTAAATCGTCGAATTAGAGATTTTAGTTTTTTGGCCAAAACCAATACTTTTTGCCGAAAAGTAACAACAGCAAATTCTTCCAAACTTACCAAATTGACAAAAATTGACATTTTCGACGGCTTTCCATTTTGGTTGCTTTTCTTTTGCGGCGCTTTTCCTAGCACTTCGTTTCTCTCTTATTTGTTTGTTTGCTTGTTTTGCATTTTACCTGCACAATTTCGCCATTTGAAATTTGCAACGGGACTCAGTGCCGCTGGCAATTTCAGACATTTGTATGTATAGATGCGTGTGCGCCGCCATTTTGTATTGTTTCGTTGCGACGCGACACACACACACACACACACACACACACACAAGCATACAAATAACTGTCAACGTTTCAATTCGTTTCGAAAAACCCAAAAACAATATCACCATTTGCTTAGAACTCGAAATTGAAATCACAGTCAAGAAAAAAAACTGTATAGAGCTAAATAGAAAGTACGGCCAGCTTCCCCACTTCCCCACTTCACTCTTCACTCACTTACTCGCTGCCAACAACAATTTCATATTTCTGCTCACTCGCACAATACAAACAACAGTTTCATATTTGCTTTGTAGAGGTAGTCAGAAATGCTAAAACATGACTCAAAGTTTATGCAAAGAGCTACAAACGCTGCAACATCGATTTCTATAGCATACTTACAAGGGCATGTAGCTCTTGGGCTAGTACATAATAAAAACATATCTCTTCTTCTTTTATCTATAAATATAAAAATGAAGCTTCAAAAAGTGATGTGCTCGCAAAACTCGAAAACGCGTAAATCGATTTCAACCAAATTTTCACACATTGTATACAGTATTAGGGAAAAGGTTTCTGTAAAGTTTGGACTAATTCCAATAGATGTTGCCAAAGATATCGACAAAAACGATTTTCCATATAAAACATACTAAATGTGTTTCTACTTATATAGTAGGCAATCATTAAATTTGATTAGCTCAAGAGATCTATTGAGGATATGAAGATATCATTATTAAGATTATCAATGCGCAGCGGAGCTTGTATTAATATACATTAATATGGGGTTATAGCTGAATATTTCTTTTATAATTATTAACTTATGTTTCTTTATTATATTGAGGTTTACAATAAGCGGTTTTAAAAAGTAAATTGGTCCCAACCAAAAAATATTTCTGTACATACTCTATAAATTGAAATATTTGGAGTCAAGGTTAAATTTTCTAATTTTTTTGCACTGTACGCGCAATTCTGCGACCAAAAAACTGCATCACAAAACACAAACTGTCATAGAAGACTTTTTGGTGCCGTTAAAACAAAAATGTTGTTGCAATTAAGCTGTGTTTTATTAACTTATTCATTTAAAAAAAAAACGTTCGGAAATTAGAACTTTCCGGAAATTAGAATTAACCTTCGAACCAAATAGTTCTAATTTATGAGGGTCCACTGTAATTGTTTTGTTGCCAAGCTCTTTCGTCACTGAAGTATTTGTGCTGAAATGTGAGAGAGAAGGCTATGAAGTGCTTGAAAAGTCAACTGTTGGCCTGCAACATAATGCTTGCCACCAAATGTTGCTTTTTTTAGATCCGAGGTGCCACTGTGCGTTGCGCGATTTGTATATTTGCAATTAAACTCAATTCCGCACAATTTTAATTACAAAATTTTCCAGACATGAACCACAACCTTAACTGTTAAAAAAAATCCGAGTAAACGAGTGAGACAGAGCACGGAGATAACGAAGAGCAGCTAAGACCAACAAACTGGCAAAAACGCGAGGTGTTGGCTTTAACGGTGAATTAACTCAGTCGGCAGGAAGTCAGCATAAGAATAATTAAGATGAGCGCTTGAGGTGCAATTATGCGACATCAACTTGCCAATCCCAGCAGTTGCCGCGTCTGCCACTGCCACTGCGGCTGCTCCTTGCCACAACTAAAAAGCTGTGAGTGGAAGTTCTCAGTGAACTGTTTTTTTTGTTGACACTCACACACACTTAGTATATGTGTGTGTATATTAGATAGACTGTAGTTACCGTGGTTTTAAATGTAGTTAAAACGTTGGTACTTGCCGTGACGCAGAAGAGCAGCTCTTAACGCATGTTGCATGCAGAAGATTGTAGCGGCTGTGGAGAAGCATTTCAACAGAAAAGCGGAATGGCAAATGCTCGGCCAACAAGGAACAACGCAAGCGTAGTGTTCAACTGGAAGACATCAAGAAATCAGCACGTGGACGTGAATGACTTGCGTCATCTTCGCCAGCACCACGGTTGTACTTCCTTGAAGATATGGATGCTGCTTTTGAGCTGGCCAACAGCGCATTAATGGAACGAAGAATTTAGTCAAAGAGATAAAGGTATTAAGAGCTTTGCAACAAGACATCGAATCTAAGGAAATGTTGGGAATGCATTGTGACTTCTCATAAAACATCAACCGAACCTACAGAAATCAAACTTGTAACAGCGGCCGACACGTTTCCAAGCTCCTTGACAGTCTATCAAGGACAAAAGACAAGTACTAATATTCTCCAGTGCGTTGAGAATTCCAATATTCAGCCCATAACACTATGCAACAAATTTGAGCTCAATAAAAGGCTTATGACTAAAACATACCTATTCCAGTCAATTTTTGGTCGCTGATTTCGAATCCGGAAACTATTTTGGATTTTGTAGCACCGTTTTCAAATCAAGAATCCGAGATTTCGAAAGTTGCGAAGTCAGAAAATCTTATTTGAGCAAAATCGGCGGCGAAATGGAGAAATTATTAGCGAACATCGAAAAATGCCACGATCTGCCATTTTTTTTTTTTAATTTCCATACATACCTTTTTCTGTAAATTTGCCATCGCTTTTTTCAAATCCGGAAACCGTTTGGAGGTATCTAGAACGGTTTGTGAAATATCATTATTTTCGTTAAATTCAAACTCAAATTACAGATTTCGAAGTAGCATTGTCAGCTAATCTTATATTATTCGAGAGCCTTACGGCCGATCGAGATAAACAGTAACTTAAATTAAAGATACTTAAGTGTCGCTTCAATGATCCGCTGACAGTTTTGGTATATCTAAACTCGATTGTGGATTAAAAGGCACTGAACTTAAAAAAAACAAAATTTAATTTCCAAAATATTTTTTTAATTTATTACCTTGTAACTCGCAATCGAATCCAGCTACAGCAAAACTATCTGAAACGGATTTAAACAATAGTTAATTACCTTCAATTCAATTTTTAGTTCATCTCAATCGATAGAAAAGTTCCGGAGATTAGCTGACGCAACTCTCGAAGTCTTGAATTTTTTGAAATAGCGATTATTCGAAAACCTTTCTAGATACTTCAAAACGGCTTCCGGATTTAAAATCGGCGATGCCAAATTTGCCGAAAAAGGTATCTATGGAAATTAAAAAAAAAAAGTCGATCATGGTATTTTTTCGTTATTCGCTAATTATTTCACCATTTCACTACCGATTTTGTTGTGTGTGTTGTGTTGTTCGTAAAGAAAAAAGTGTGCTTGAAAATCCAAAATGGTTTCCGAATTCGAAATTAGCGACCCAAAATTTACCGGACAAGTTAAGTTTTAGCCATAGGCTGTTTTTTTGTTGCATAGTGTAATCGATGGGTATTACAAGCGCATCGGCGAGGTAAACCAAAACTTTCAATGCTCTTCTAGCCCATCTATCACATAGTATACCATTAAATTCTTCCAATATATCTCGACGGTTTTTTTATGGTTGTTTACACCCTTCCTTCCCCTAGTTAGCTATTGTCCACAAACTTATCAATTGGAACTTCGCAACGAAAAATGCTTACAGCCATATCGAAATTGTGAAAAGCGACATAAAAGAAGATACTTCCGTTTCCATTTTTAGTGCTTTAAGGGGACAAAAGGGTACAGAGTATTCCACTGGCGCATAGATTTTACTTCTTAGGTATTTGCATACTTAAAGGAACTCTAATGAGCAGCAACTTTTAGTGAGGGTAAAAACCGTAACGGAAATCATAGTGAAACACTTGATTGTTAACATTGTCAAGAGCTCTGATTTATATTCACGCGCTGTTAGGTTGAAAAATTTAACTGACACACCACTGTCCATATGTCTACGTATGCTGGTTCAAAACACCTTACGATCCGCAAACGTTAACAGTTTATTAACTTAATAAGCTGCTGTTCACTTAAGCAACTTCAAGTCAATCGCTCTTAATGCACTGTGCGCTCAACGCAACTGTCACCAAGGCTGTCATCGAATGAAAAATAAAGCAACCAAGTGCACTGGGTAAAGTGCAAGGAAGAGCATTCATCCAGAGCAACCGCCTGCTGCAGTCTTACGCCCTATGCAAAGAAACGCTGGAAAACTTTTCTTGTTAGGCTTTAGATTGAATGCAGGCAGCAGGGTAAACGGTAAACACACACTAAGCCACACCCATACCCACGTCCACGCCCACTCCCGCCAAATCCTTGCTCATAACTAATTGCCGGCGGCAACGTTGATGTCGCTTCATACTTGTCTCTCAGCCTTGGCAACATACACGTGCACACGTTAGAGCCAAAGTTTAAATTAAGCTCCGTGTCATAGTCAAAAAGTTTTCTACTTTGCAAAGCGCCGGGTGACCCAATAAATTAATGGCAAGTGATATTCAGCTGCAGCTGAGAACAGAGCAGCAACTGTGTACTTATACATGGCAATATACGATATATATTATAGTATATATACGTTTACGCATAGTATGTACATATATGGCTGTGTTATATAAAATATATTGCTTATAATTTTACATTTCTATTGGAATTTGTCGTTTAATTTGTTTTCAGCTTGCTTTGGTCTGGCTGCAACTCCTCTTTTCCATCATCCTCTTCAGCGCGGCGAGCGGAAAGCGCCACAGTCCAACAGAGTACCCAAAGCGGCACAAAAACAGTGCAAATGGCAAAGTAAAGCCAATTACCATAAATCTGAAAATAGCAAAAGCGAGCGTTAGAATCTATGTTTATAAATTATCTTCTGTCAGCTATTCCTAAGCTTGAACTTACTCAAGTTAAGCGTAGCCACGGCAGAGCCAAAGAACTTACCACAGAATCAACCAGTCCAAAGGCAGCTGCATCCATGGCTGCAGTAGCGGCACGTAAGAACAACTGCTGCCAATTTAGCTCCGGAAACTGAAAGAAGCTCATACACAACACAATGCCATAGACGAGCAGCACTGGATTAACGAGCAGTGTATAAATGCGCGCTACAAAGCGCAACTTGCTATTCGGATTAGTGTTTAATAAAATCAACAACGGCACGCAGATGACGGCTATGAAAAAGCCCAAGGCAAAGTTAAGCAGACCCACAACGATCATGGCGCAGCCAAAAAGCAGCAATAAGCATATGTGCAATAATTCCAAGCCACCGGGTGGTAAAACCACAAAGAATGGCAGCACCAGGCCAATCAGTGTCAATGTGGTTAGTATGGAGGCGGTAAGTGGAGCGGCGCTCATTGGTATTTCCAGAAAATATGGCTGTAATGGCAGCACATTACCCAAATAACCGATAAGCAAACTAGCCGTTAGATAGATAAGCACTGAGCCATAGGGCAATTTCATTTTATCGGCATCGAAATGTTTTTCATCAGCATGCTCTTGCTCTTGCTCGAGCGGCGATTGCATTGCATCCGGCTGCCAAGTGGACCAGGTCAAATAGGCCTTTAGAAATGTGCAGGCAACCAAAGCTGCCAGTGCGGGCATATAGTCGCCAATAGATATATAACGATCGTTGTTTACAATCAAGTAAAAGAAGAAGCTTTGATGAAAACGCTCCAGCAAATTGTTGAGACTACGCGCAATGCCCTCAATGGCTTTCAGAAAGGAAAAAACAGTGGGATTGTTCTTTGCATTGGAGTTGGTAACGCGCTTAACTGCTGCAATGGTTAGCGCATCAATACGATAGCGATGAAAAAGTCCATGGTTTCCATTGGGCACACCTGATGATTGAGTGGCTAGCATGCTAAGTACTTGACGCAGATTTTGCTCAAATGTGCTAGAGCGTCGCTTCTTGCGTGGCGTATGCTTATATCCAGAGTTAAGACTCTCACGTGCCATTATTCGTTGCACCAAATTGAACATGTCCAAATTGGGCAATTTGCCATTTAGTCCTTCGATACGAATGTCAATGTAATCTACAACGAAGATACTAAATTTTGATTAGGCGTGTGTCTTTGGTAAGTTCTGAAAAACAAACCTATATCCAAATCCTGCACCTCAATGTTTAGTGCAGCCTGCAAAGAACCTGCACGTGCTGGCAAGTTTCCGTGCATTAAATGCGCTTTGGCGGGATCTACTATTCTATCGCCATCATGATAGGCTTCCAACCAGGCTTGCATGCCCAGCTGCTCTTGTTCAGTGACCAAGAATATCAAGTCTTTGCCCCAATAGTTTTTGTCTGAAAAATAACAATTTCGTTATTAGTTTTATAGTGATACATTATTGCATTTTATGGATTTGCGTATTATGAAAATAGATTGTAGACATTTTTCATAAAAAAATTTTAATTTAAGGCCTACAATTATACGAGCTTTCTTTGACGCGTCTTGGACATTGCACCGACAAAATTTGTGGCGGTGAGGTTTACATACCCCAGAAACAACTTATGGCATTCTAGTAAACACAAATTTCCAGACAAAAGAAGTTTATACTTTAATGTAAAGTTGTTTGTATTATGCTTACTTCTGGCGAATTCCGCAAATGCCATTAAAACGGGCACGCTTGGTGCTATGTCTGGATGAACGGAGCTGGGCGCTCTATACGGCGCTGAGAACACAATACCTTCCGTGGAACCAATGCGTGGCGCACGCAGAATGCCATAAGTATTCTTGCCATGAAACTCTTTGCCGCCACCAAATGGATAACGCAACGTATAGTTGTGCGTATGTGTCTCCAGTCCTATATCATTAAATTTGGCTGCAATCCAGGCATGCGGCGTTGTTGATGGATGGTTTTTCCGTTCGCGCTGCAGCTCCTCCATAAGCTGTGCCACCGCGCGATTCACATCCTTGCGTATTTCAGGAAACACCAAACCTATTTAAAGATTCAATATCAATGTGTGTGCCGCATGCTGATTTTGTAAATGAATTGCCTACCAGGCGATAGCGCATTTTCGGATAAATAAGTGCCGTGATTGAATTCGGGCAGGGCTAAACAAATAAACCAAACCACGCCCGCAACATAGAATATGGAGCAAACCTTGCGCTTATGCTTTGCCAAACCATCGACCAATTTATTGTGCGTCGACAACGACGGGTCGGATAGTAGACCCATTTTTACTTAAACAGTTGCCAATTTATTGTATAATTATGCATCGGCAGCTTTTCTTTTGCCGGCTTTCAATAAATTGGTAAATAAATTGCAGTGTCAGTGTTGATTAATGCTAAATTAAAAGTAAACTGTGTTGATGACAGCAGCTGTTCTGACATGCCATACGTCTAAATTCATGTTGGCAGCACCATGCACCAGGTATACTTTAAAGTTGGCAGTGCTCTTTCTAGAGGGTTGTTTATGGCGCCAAATTATACATATTTGAAATTTCAAATTATTTTTGGATATATGCCAACATTCGGCCGAAAAATATGTGATTAAGATCATTCATACGTACAACATGACTTAGCCAGCGGAGTCGCTGTATCGTAATTCGCCTGCCCCTTTAATGTCGTCGTAGAGATCATCGTGTACGTCGTTCCATCGAATGCGGAATTTTTTGTCACACTGCAAAGTTACGAATGCACTCAGTACTTAAAAAAGGCTTTAAAGCAAGATAGACTCCTTGCCGGGTACAGAACGCCGATTTATTGTTTCAAACAGCTCCTGCCATTGGATATTTGAGTTTATCAGCTGTTGTTGTTGCTAAAGTTTAATTTTGCTACTAATATTTTCAACGATACGCTTTTTTTTAATAGCAGCGCTGTTTACAAATAGAAACAGTGCGTTGACCAGGAAATATCTTTGAACCTAAATCAGCTTTTAAGTTGTTTATTGATGTTGAAATGACATTATTTTAAAAGTTTTTCGACGTTTCCCCTGGTCCTGCGAACTGTCATGTCACGCCTTTGGAAATAAGCGGCCGTAGCAAAAAATTCATGGAAATGGTCGCTTTTCAGCAAAAATTTTGAATTTTTTATTACAAACTCATTGAGTCGTATACAAGTAAGCGATGAATAATTTAAAGTTAATCAGTTTAAATGCAGTTCAACCTGTTCTTTGTACAATTCTTAAAAATGATTTAATAAAAAAACATTGGCTGCGCATATTCCACTAAATGCATAAAATTCAAATATCTGATCGGTGCATTTTTTACGTAATTAGTTTAAATTAATTTTTTTGAAGTAGTTAATCACGCGTAAAAATAATATTTTAGTTAATGAGTGAATTTAATTTTAAGTGTCAGCTACTGCACTTGTACTTATCGATTAACGATTGCCGCATATAATTCAGTGCAGCATTTTATTTTTGTCACTAATGTTATACATATCGGTGATTTGACATTTACCAATACTTTCATTAGAGGTGGAGAAACATCGATGTTCGGGTTCATCGATGTTTTTGATGTTTTTTCAGCTCAAGTTTCCTTGAAAACTATTACACATTTTTTAGTTACAAATCTACATTTTTCACAATACAAAAATAATAACTGTAAATGCAATTTTCCGTACCTCAGACTTAATATATGGTTAAAAGGATGGCCCTTAGTTATACCCAAAAAATCAGCTTAGCTAGCCACTTTACTGGCCTCGCTCACTCACTATGATTTTACGAAGAACTTCTGAATTGCAAACGAGTGTTTAGCGACCGCTTATCAAAGTTACGTTCAGTTCGTTTATCAGAGCAATTTTATACTATTAATTATACAGTTCAAATTCAACTGTACGAGCTATATTTACAGAGATATCAAATACAAACTAATTCATCCCTAAGATACGAAAAAAAAAAAAAAAAAACCCCAAAAAGTTTCAGGCATTTCGTTTTTAAGTAAATGTCGTTCCGACACAATGAAAAAATGTATTTATTATAAATATATTATATATATATATTATATAATGTCTTTAATGTAAACGTTTTATTATGATGCTTTACGGAAAAAATTCTTTTCACTTTTCCCTCCTCGCGCACATATTTCATTTGATAATACAAATTCGCTCTAGTTGTATAACTTCAAATAGGATGTAAAAAAATTAATTTCGTTCTTACCATAATTTGGTATATGTATTTTCTAGAGAGATTTTGAGCTTTGACTTTATATTTTTTCAATTTTAGTATTTTTTTTTATTATATAAGCTTAATGTTGTAGTTCAATTATTCTTTTTTCTTTAGTCTTGGTTTCTTTTGAGTGAATACATAATTTTTTATGTCAATACATATATATATTTAACTATTAAGTTAATATAAATTTCAGAATGCAGAACTAGATTCACTTTTAGTGTTGTTATCCCTGATATATTAATGTTTCAGAACTAAGGACTAGATTGAGTCAAAGTGTTGTAGACAAGCTATTGTTTCTAAACAATTACAGAGATTTCAATAAAATAAATAGAGTTTTTAATTCAGGCATAACAAAAAAAAAAAAAATTTTCAACCATCGAGAAACATCGATATTAGCAAAAATTTACAAACATCGATACAGCTATCGATATAGCTGCATCGATGTTTCTCCACCTTTAGATTTGCACTTACAGTATTGTCATTCGTCTTTTTTTTCAATAGAATTTTACGCATGTAGTTGCGTGCGAATTGTTGTTTGTAATAAATAAATACCCATATACAATATTTGTAAGTGAGCATTTTTTAGCTAGCATTGTAAGTAACAACATTAAAAAATTAAACGCTCAATTCGGTAGCCGCCGCAACGTATCTTGCAAGTTGCATTAATGCAAACTGAAGCCGATCTTTGGTTTGCTTGTGTGTGTTTTTTTATGTGAATATCACATGCATACATACATATATATAATTAAACAGTGAACAGTGTACTAATCGTGGACTCGTTTTACATAAAAAGGTAATATTTGGAACGGTGCCAATATTTCGTTTTTTTTTTGTAGGCTATATGGATGCTCTCTAGTACACACTTATATTACAGGTTTAGCCAGCAGGATGAGTTTTGTGCCTGGCGAGCCGGTGCCACCGGGCTTTGAGGATGATGTTGAGAGCACAGCCGTAATAAAACAACAAATTGATGATTATGACAACGGCGCACTTTTGGGTACCGAATATGCCGTGGAATTGCACGAGTCCGGACAACTACGCCCCGATTATTTCTGTGTGCTTTGCGGCACTTGCAACGATTGCCGTTCTATTTTTGTTCATTGGACATCGTATTCTCATCGCATCAAATATTTGGAAACACATTTTAAAAAGGCATTTGCTACAATCAGAAAGCTGAATGGTGCTTTACCCACTAACCAAACACCCAAATTGACAAAAGTCGTAGCCTTCTTGACTGAGTCTATTGAGAAAAAATTTGGTCGTTCTGCAAACCTCACAGTTATGTCTGGCGAAGACTTTCGTCCTGACAGGGCCAAGGTATTTACACAAGTACGACGTAAATATCATGTTGATGAAGGCGCCGGCTTTGACTTTGTGAGTGTAGCCCGAGATTCCATGCTGGATTCGAATATATTATTGAAGAAAGATGAAAATATTAAAATAACGATAAAACTTAATGATCACTCTAAAGAATCAAGCATTGATAATCTAGGCGTAGATACAATTGCTCTAGATGCCATTTCAAGCGATGATGAGAGCTTTGGGCCCACGATGGGAGATAAGCAAAGAAAGCTGCATGATGAAGAGTCCAATGCCCGTGGCACCAATCGATCACCGCCAACCGCTGTGGGCAAAAAGGGGACTAAGGAAAAAATTAAGCAAAAACTGCCAACACCAAAGGAGCTGTCTATACAGGCTTCCAATATAGCTCAGGAGCGCTATAAGTGGGAAAAATTTCGTTGCATGCTGGAGCTGCAGCTAAAGCAGCTGCGTGACGATACAGAAAGGTACGAGTTAAATCCTGAAAAACATCCGGACTATCCAGAGGAGTGGAAACAGTTTTGGAATCGTCGCTACAAACAGCTGCAAGAGGAGAAGAAATGCGATCCCAATCGCTACGATTATAAGCCTGAATGGATTTCTTACTGGAAGGAACGTCGTGTTGAACTTTTCGACATTCAAGTGAATAAAATAAAGAAAGAATTAAAAGATAAATTCAAACTAGGTGATGAGGAGGAAGAAAAAACCACGAAGCTAATGGAACGCTATAAAATACGTGTAGAAGGCGAACCTTCGCGGTCTACCAAGTCACCAGAACCGACAGCGGCAGTTCGGCGCAAGCCCAATTTTCGCAACAACCGTCCAGAGACGGTCGTTATCAGTGACGACGAGCATGGGTCGCCACCGCGTAACCGTAACAACAGGAATCGATCTTATGATCGTTCGCGTTCACGCTCTAGCTCAGTATCAAGTGTTAAGCGTGCTGGAAGAGCACCACCGCGTCATAATCGACGTACACGCTCACGCTCGCCGATAGGACGGCGTGACCATCGGCGTGGACACCGCAACACGCGCTCTCGCTCACGTTCGCCTTTTAGCAGAAGCCACGAGCGCATGCGTGGTCGTGATCAGGATTCACGAGAACGCAGCACTAGATCCAATCATTCGCGCAGTCGTGATGGATATTTGGAACGTCGCAGCACAGAACGTGATTACTTCAGGGATAGCTATGTACGTTCGACACGTAACTATGATGCCATGGAAACATTTCGTGTGCTTGACTCACGTCTTTATCCGGAATACAATCATCCGAAACACTCCGATTCACCGGCTCAAGCTAAGGAAACCGAAGCAACAGCTGAACCCGAAGGCCCATTGACCGTTGTTAGCGTGCTGCGCATGCTTTCGGCCTTGGAGGATCATTTAGGTAGCCTAGGACCCAAGGCACTCAATCTGCTTAGCAAGGCTTTGGCCATGGAAAAGGTGCAGGCAAATGCTGCCGATGATTTACTGCTCAATGAAGACAACTGTGTGTTCCTAGAAACAGTCAAGGAGAAACTCAGGGGCATTCTTATTGCCGAAGTGCTTGATGATCAACAAAAAGTGCGCGTTGTTAAAAAGTTGATTACCAACATCGCGTCCATCATACATCAAGTCACCATCAAAGGTAAGCTAGCATATTATATGTCGACTCGTTTGCAAACACGCATAGCGACAGAGGCAGAAGAGGTAAATCGTGTTCTATATTCGCGTAGTTTATGGTTTATTCAATAATGTAACGACACAAATTGGTTTAGCTCAAAAATGGTTTTATCAAACAGTACAATATATTTACAATTTCAAGCTGGCATTCCTGCAAATACATTTGAACAGTCGCGAAACTTAAAACGCTCTAATTAAGTGTCTGGCAGTGCTGCAACTGGCTCGGAATTCATAGACATAAACAAACGATGATTATAACTAATAAAGCTTTATGTTAAATAATATTTTCTATAAATACGACATGAAGCTGACACCACGAACAACCTGTATGTACAAATTCTTAAAAAAAAAAAGAGTTTTTCTACTGTGTAGACACCAGTTTGAAATTCTGAAAAAATTGCTGTTTGTTTGTATAAACCGTTGTTGAGCCATGTCAATTTCATCGAAAGTAATTGAATAAAACGCACATAGTTAAAGTGAATAAGTCTTTAGCTTGGTAAGTACTTGTCTGCAATACTCTTACGCCTGCACATCGGTTCGACTGTATCGGGATTCAAAAGTTAGTTGAAAGTTCAATTTAGTGAGAAATTTAAGTGGTGCATTAAGTTTGGTGGGCATTTCACGCACTTGGATAATATGTAAGCCGTCTTGTGAAGTGCAGTTAACAGTCTCCAACTTAATAATATTCGTTAACAATATTACTATATAAATGTGCATTAACTAAATATTTATTTAAATAGGTGTTACATTGCATTAACGAACATTTTTTGTGTTGCTTCCCCCTTTCTCTGTTGCTACTGCTACTGTCTCTATACATAGGTGCCAAATTGGCGGCCGATGGCAAGGTTGCGGAAAAACCCAAAGAATACCAGCTGCCATTTGATCGTCAAATTGTGTCCTCAAAATTGGCGGCAGGTCTACTGAAGAATGGCATTGACACGGTTACCACAGAGGACATGAACAAGATGGTGCATTTCTTCGCTCTGCTAGTCAAGACCCATAAGATGCGTCGCCAAAGCGATAAATCCTCGCTTTATTTTGCCGAAGTGCCCGCCAGGTTGGGCATTAAGCCCAATGAAAACATAAATGAGCAACGACTGGAAGAGAACATAACAGAATTTATCAAAGAGGTAGAGCATAAGTTGTCCAAGGAAGTTGTATCGTCCACAGCAGCCGCAACTGCAGCTGTTGCGCCCAATCCCATGCCTAGCAGTGAAACCAGCAGCAGCATGGAGTCTCTGACTGATTCGGATCTGCAAACTCTTTTGCAAAACTTTAAATTCTTATCGGTGGAGGAGCAGGTACATCTAATAGCTCATCTACGTAAGTTGGAAACACTAGATCCAACACGTGTAGAGCATTTGCGTAAATTTGTCAACATTACGGAGCTAAGTAGCGATGGCGAGTCTTGCAGCGATTTTCTATCACGCGTCATAGGCAACTCAAAGTCAACTGCAGATGCCTCACCAGCAGCTAAGTCGCCTGCATCATCAGCATCACCAGCTATATCATCATTTGCAGGTCGCCGCAAAAGCGTCGAAAATGATTTGGCACCACCTGGAACACTTGATAAAGCATCAAAGCGTGGCGTAGCTGCTGTAGATTCACCCAAATTTTTCATCGATGATGACGATGATGATGATTACAACTTTGATGACTTGGTTATGAAGGCAAACGAATCGAATGGCCAGCCCAAGGTTGTGCCGGCCGAATCAACTGCCAACGCTTTGACATTTAAGCCGGCACCGTCAAAAATATCGCTTAAAGATACAGAAAATATTATAGCCAATTTGATGGGCACCCTGGTAGGCGCAAGTAATCAAAAGTCAGCTGTCCAGCTTAATAACGATCATGGAATGCGTAATGCGCCCAACATGATGCAAATGCCACAACGCATGTCGACACCATTTGATGGACAACAAAACACTGCCACTAATCCACATAACGGACAGTTTTATCATCGCAACTATGAAAACGAGCAGCAAATGGGTCTAATGGGTCAAGGTAATGCTTCTGGACAAGATAATGGTGGCATACATCAACAGTATAATATGACTGGTTATGGTGGCTTTAATATGCCAGCTGCTCCAGTTCCACCTCAGAATTTTGGCGGTTTTGGTGCTCCTCAAATGAATGATCCATGGGCCAACAACGGTCCCCAACAATTCAACAATATGCCACAGAACTTTATGCAACAGCAGCCGCAACAAACACAGACGTATAATAATATGTACGGTCATAACTGAAGCTAATTCATTCAAGTTAAAAAAGAAGAAGAAATTGGTTAACTTCGAATTCAACTTTTCGAAAAGAATTAATAAAATGTTAAATAATAAAAACTTCAGTTTGTTGCCGTGTGCAATGCGCGTTGTTAGTCCCTTAGAGTTCGTTTTAGTTATAAAGGTAACCTTTTTTTCATTCCCAATTATCAAAAATCAGCCTATCATAGAAAACAGGTGCTAAACAAACAGAACTGCGTTTTCCTGTGCCGAAAACAACGGAAATACATTTATTAAATTCTACGGTTTTGTGTTCTTGTTTTCCCAAATTTAACATATTTCACGCTTTTCACTGTATACAAACAACGGAATAAAATAATGAAGTACAATAAACTTATTTTGCAGTGGTGTTTTACTGTGTATTGAAAAACGATTAAGCACAATCATGCTTTTTGTAATTTCAAATTTTTTCTTTGGAAAACCCCATATATACCATTTCACTGCACGGTAGCCCTATTCTAGGAACTTTATTATAACTTATAAGTTTTTTTTTTTATATATTTATATATATTTGCAGAAATAAACATATAAATAAGCCTAGAATATAGTTAAATCACACTAAATAAATTTTGTAGTAATATAATTCCAAGTGTCTTTAATATCAATAAATGCTGGCAGTACTTGGCATTAAAGGCATGTATTATACGTTTAAGTTAATTACGGAAAAATTAACAATAATAAAATAAAACGTTAAAATATACAGAATCATCTTTGAATTCCAATTAATACAATTTATATACATTTATGCTAACGTTTAACAATTTTTAATAGGCTTTTGAGCAATTCAGTACAAATTCTAACTACAATAAGGCATTTTCATAAAATCCACGGACTGTCCTGCAAAAATCTGCTGCACTTCGTTCTGTAGCAACTGATGCAAAGATTGCCCACTATGCTTGTATATCCATTTGCCAGAGCTGCCGGATATGTCGCCCACAAAGTCAAAACGCTTAGGACCACTTGAGGGCGAGCTTAACCAGATTTGCTTATTGATTGACTGCCGATTGATAACATAGGTGCCATGAGTCTGACCCAAATTTATAGTTAGTACGCCATCCTATAGCATTAAATACAACATGATGTAACATTAACATAAAGAATTTTGTTTGATTTACTTACGCTATAGGCCACATCGCTGCCGCTCACGTCGGCCGCATTTTCAGTGATTTCCTCAAAGTAATCGCAAAGTGCATCGAGAGTTTCAGAGCAGACACGCTCATAAGTGGCACTATCCAGGCCGGAATCGGCGACCTCTGTTTGGTAGCACCTGCATTGCGGCTGTTGCTTAGCGCTTATCATTGCTAAGGCGGCATAATTTCTCGTTTGTGCACAATGCACAACATTGGCAACTTTGTGTGCACACAAATTGATACTTGCCGCAGTTGCACATTCAATATAATGCAGCCTGTAGCCCCAGTTGGGTTTTAAATGGTGAAACAAACGTGACAGTTGCATATTTACTTAATTTTAGTATGTTTTTTTTTTTAATGCTGCTTTTGACAGTGCTGTAAAATGTTATCTAATCGAAAACAATCGCACACTTATCGCCAGTTATCGATTAACCTCAGCTTCGGTATACAGAAATATCAATGGCGTCGACATAAAATATTGCATGTGGTTATTTCCTTAAAAGTACTAAAAAAAAACATATATTTGCTTTCAATTATTTGTGTAAAGCTTGCATAAACAGTGCTAGTGAGGGCTGTACATTAAATAAACATGGCTTTGCCCAGCAACTACAAGCAAATTGCGGTAGGTGCGCCAACTGGACCGGCAACTCCTATACCCAGCGGTGGTAGCCGGTCGCGCTCTTCTGGCGGTGGCGCTGGCTCGGATCGTAACAAAGACCAGACACCCGTATTTACGCACAGTAATTATGGCAATCCAGCGTTTACGCCACAAAAGGTTACCAAATCATCTAGCAGTAAAAATCAAAATGAATCTCGTCTACCAAAGCCGCCCAAGCCACCAGAAAAGCCCATATTGCCGTATATGCGCTATTCCAAAAGCGTCTGGGACAAAATAAAAGCGGAATTCCCAGATCTAAAATTATGGGAGCTAGGCAAAAAAATTGGCGCATTATGGCATCAACTAACTAAAGAAGAGAAATCCGAATACATTGATGAGTACAATGCTGAAAAACTGGAATATGAGAAGGCTTTAAAGTCGTACCATCAAACGCCAGCCTATCAAGCATACATGTCCGCTAAAAACAAAGTCAAATCCGATGTTGACGTCCACGAAACACCCTCACGCGGAGGCGGTGGTAAAAGTCAACACGAACGGCGCATAGACATACAACCAGCCGAAGACGAGGACGACCAAGATGAGGGCTATACCGCCAAGCATATGGCCTATGCTAGATATTTGCGCAATCATCGCCTTATTAATGAAATCTTTTCTGAAGCCGTAGTGCCCGATGTACGATCCGTGGTCACGACACAACGCATGCAAGTGCTTAAGCGTCAGGTTAGCTCATTGACCATGCATCAAACCAAATTAGAGGCAGAGTTGCAACAAATGGAGGAAAAATTCGAAGCCAAGAAACAGCGCATGGTTGAGTCTAGCGAAGCCTTTCAGGATGAACTAAAACGTCATTGTAAGCCGGCTGTGGATGACGAAACATTCCAAAAAATGGTGCATCGCATGTACGAGGATATCAAGCGTGATCGTCAGCGCATGGAAGAGCCCAACCCAGCGGCTCAGGCTCAAGCAGCAGCCGCAGCTGCTGCCGCTGCAGCACAAGTAGCAGCAGCCGCCGCCGCTGCAGCCGCTTCCTCCTCAGTGCGCATGGAAGAGCAGAAGCAGCCACCAGTTCAGGGTAGTGCTGCAACCACTGGGACAACAAACGCTCAAGATCCAAGCCCAACACCTCCAGCAGCAGCTCCTATAGCAAAGGAGCCGCCTACGCTGTCAGCTAATTTAACAAAACCGCCTACGGCCAATAATGTGCATGCTTCGACTCCAATAATTGCAACAGCACCAGCACCAGTAACACATCATCATGAGACTGCCAGCAAAACTGATCCAGAGCCCATGGACATAGAACCACCACCAAAGCCCTCGGTACCGCCACCGCCCATAAAACAAGATAAATTAGAATTGGCCGCCGCATTGCCACCAATATCAGTGCCAACGATTATAGCGCCACCTAACAGTGAGCATCAGGTTAAAGATGCGGCCAAAGTTAGCGCGGTGCCCAATAAAGTGGCAGCACCTGTACCAACTCCCACGCCGCCGCCCATAATACCTGGCCCTAACAGTGCAGAGACAACTACTTCAGTACCCACGGCAGCCACAACACCTACGCCACCGCCACCATTGACAATTCAGCAGCAACAGCCTGGAGGTCCGCCAACAGTCGCACCGCCTAGCATGCCACAAATACATGCACATCATCCGCATCCGCCAGGTCATGCACACATGCCACCGCATATAGCGCAGCATCAGCCACCTCCAGGCATGCCTGGTATGCCACCACATTCAGGCTATGGCAATTATGGAGCCCCAACACACGGCCCGCCTGGTGGGCCCACACGCTCGCCCTACTATCAACCACAATACGGTGGCCATCCCACGCCGCAGCCCTACTATGCACCTTACTCGCCATATCAACAATCATATGGACCACCGCCTGGCTCGCATTATATGAATGCGCGTCCGCCACCGCAACACAATGGGGCGCCAACGGTGCACTATGCGCCCGATCATGGTGCTGCACCTCCGGGAGCGCCCCCACAGGCGCAGCAGCAGCCGCCACCTGGTCACATGCATGATCCAGCCACGGTTTATGCTCAACAACCGCCGCAGCCACATCAGATGCCACCAGGCAGTACACAGCAGCCACCAGCGACTACGCTGGCAAGCACGGGCAGTGCCCCTGTGCCACCGCCGGCAAACACTACCTCTGCACTACCACCATTGACGCCTTCTGGACAAACGGCAGCCAGCGATGCTGCAGCCAGCAAGCTTGAAGGTGAGAAACAAGAAGCCGATTAAAAGCAGTTAAAAGGTCGCTATATTTTTTTTTTATGTATTTTAAATATGTATATTCTGCTCATGAACTTTGTTTATGATACTTTAAGACACTGCAAAAATAATAATAGTAATAATAATACAATTTATAATTATATTTATTACGCTTAAAACGAATTGGTATTTTTCTTTGATATTTTTCCCATAAGTTGAATTCGTAGTTATTTTATCGAAATACGGCCACACTGACATCGGTTTAGTAGTAAGCTTAAAGTTGTAAACGAAATTAGAGACTCAACATTTAATATTAGTTACATTAAATAAAGCATATAAACAACAAATTCAAGTAACAAAATGGAATATGAGAGAGTTTTAATTGTTAAGCCCGAGGTTTTTGTCTACAAAATACCGCCGCGTTCCAGCAATAGAGTATATAGGTGAGTCAACGTAGCCAATATAAGTGCATATTCTGTAAATAATTTCTCTTGTATTGTGCGCTGGCAGCTGCAAGTGCACACTAAACGCCCCTTCAGTGGCATAAATAACAAATTTGTCTAAATATCAATATAAAAAGCATGTGTTTATGCAGTAAAAACAAATAACATCAAAATATGCAATTCTCTGTTGCTGCTTTTGTTGACTGCAGCGATCGTGTGTTGTGTATGTGATCTTTAAAGTCATTGGAATGTGTGATCTGTTGTTTATAGGGCGGCAGACTGGAATCTTAAAGAGCCCACCTGGACAGGTCGCATGCGCTTGCTATCCAAGGATACGACATGTGTGCTCAAACTGGAAGATAAGAATAGCGGCGAGCTGTTCGCCAATTGTCCCATCGATGCATATCCCGGTGCGGCAATGGAAACCGTATCAGATAGTTCACGTTACTTTGTGATACGTGTACAGGATGACAATGGCAGAGCGGCCTTTCTGGGTCTGGGCTTTGGGGATCGTTCTGATTCGTTTGACTTGAATGTGGCTTTGCAAGACCACTTTAAGTGGGTAAAGAATCAGCAGCAAATTGAAAAGGAACAGTCCGAGCCTAAGCAGGAACTTGATTTGGGTTTCAAAGAGGGCGAAACTATAAAAATTAATATGCGCATTGCGGTAAGCACACAGCTAAAAAAAAAAAACCAAAAAACACTTCGAGCTCAATTTATTCTCTCTTACTACTGCAGAACAAAAATGGCGCAGAAGGTACCTCACGAACCAGCGGCAAAGGCAAAAACTTTAGTGGCTTATTACCACCTCCACCGGGAGGCCTCAGCAAAATTGCTTCACCACCTTCTAAGACGACCGAAGTGGATGCTACGAGCTCCGAGTGGAACGATTACGCTTTTGCCGAGTAAGTTATTGGGCCTGGAGCGCAAAGTTGCGCACTTGTTTCTAACATCTTTCATTTTAAATGCCAGTAATACCGATGGATCACAGAACACGGCAAATAATTGGGTGCAGTTTTGATGACTTCACGAGCGCCCTAAAACAGGTTTCTGTGCAACTTGTATCTCCCTAATCTAAATTCAACAGAACCTAGGATCATAATATAACTAATTATAAAGCATATAAAAACTTAAATTATTTTTTGTGTGTTTTGTTATATACATTTATTAGCCAATGAAATTATGAAATATTTTTTTATAATTATAAATAGATTAACATTCCGTTAGCAATGCTTTGTTTTGAGTATTTGCATCGTACAACGATAAGAGCTAATATTACGAGAAATTAATAATCTGAAAATGTATATTTGAATTCAAATGTATGGGTAAATTACAGATGCTAAGCTGGAATTTGTAAGAGAAGCATATTCCATAGAAACCTATGAAATTACTGATGATTAGTTACATATTTTTAAAATAGATGGATGTTTCTCTGGAAATCAGCTCACAAATTATGATATGGAATCTGCGGAATTCGAATGATATGCATACTCTGCAAATGGAACCTTAAGTGGCTTATAGGAAAATTGGTAGAAGCCCCGATCCAAGACCAAGATGGCACTAAATGACAAACTGGTAAATAAGTTTTTAGAACAAGCGAAACCAATTTGTTGCATAGAATATTACTTTATTTGTCACTTTCAGATTAACCGCATTCGAACGATGAACGCCATTGACATAGTCCAGCTGGGAATCATTCAGCAATTATGCGTACTTTTGATAACACGGAACGCTGGAAGCTTAAAGCTACGTCATAGTAAAAAAAAAGAACGCGTATGAAGGCAAATACCGGAAACAACTTTGTGAATAAACCTTATTGCAGCACAATCTTCTGTGAACCTACTGCTCGCTCGTTGACAAAAGAAGTTCCTCTTAAATGTTAATATGGAGTGAGCTCCGCCAACCGCAAATCAAAAGTCCGGGAGTAACTTTTGACAACATGTTTGTTTTTGATACAAATGTCTACGCGCCTTTAGCGCTCCATCGGCAAACGCTTACGCTTACGAAGGCTTAACCCCGTTGCCTGGATGATCTAACAGCTGCAGCACACTGCAGACAAACATTCGTATTCGAGGAGGACCGCCTTTCCAAGGAGCTACCTACTTTTTGTACCTTTAGTATAAGTTTTCAAGTTCATCTCGAGCGAAAGTGAGATTGGTTCGAATTGCGGACTTTCCGGAATACTGAGTTTTTTGAAATAGCGTTAAAGTATAGAACGTGGCTCAACATATAGTCAGAACACTTCTCATTACAAACTTTAACAGGTTTTCTTTGGGCGTAAAAAATGTCGGACAAAAATTATTCGAACACAATGATGAACCAAAGACAACACTGTTTGTATTGTCTTTGGAGGAACCGTATGAGGTTCTTGTTTTTAGTCTTCTAGTTAAAAATGTTGCAGAAAATGCTTTTAAATGCTTTTTTGAGTTTTGTGGTGTCAGCTTCGCAGAGATTTTCATAAAGTTAAACAAAATGCGACGAGCTCAAGATTTAGCACTAGGTGTATGTTAAAGTATAATAAAATAACAGGTGAAACATCGTAGTTTTCCCGAAATTTTAAGTAAATTGTATCACCTTAATAAGATGACTTTTCAAATTTCGCGAGCTACGTAATTTAAATTTTCGAATAAATTTTTATGCTATGTTGGTACAATTATTCAAAAAATGCGATTTTGCAGAAAACGCGTTTAAAGATTTCAATTGACTCCCACATTGTAGGAAGAAGAGTAATCTCGATATGAACTAACATATGTTTCTGTGGTCATATGGCAGCGTAGCTGAAGTTGACATAAGGAAATGTTGAGTTATTGCGCTCTAGAACTTTTTACTTTTCCGCAAAAAATCTCTAATTTTATTTTTTTTCGACGGTTTAAGCACTCTGACAACTTTTCCGGCGATTTGCAGATGTTTTTGTGTCCGTGCGTTGTCGTTGTAGTGTGTTATTCAAATAACTTTAGTAATTTCGAATTTAGCAAGCTATTGAATTTGAGCACTCTAGTCGCTATAGTTGGGTCGCCAGAAGAATAATAAGTGTTTATTTTTTTTTAATTCAACACACAAACAGACATTGTTATTGTCACAGTGCAAAAAAAAAAAACAAGCATGTTCGATATGCAGGAGGCACACCGAAAAATTGTTTATTTGAACCATTTTTATGACTTATGATTTTGTTCCCCGAAATGCGCCAGCTATTGTCACACGGAGCGTATGACACCAAACGATTACTTGTGTTCACACTGAGAATGCATTCGTTCGTGTGACATTTAGTTACTGTGCCAACGGGTTGACCGTTCACACTGAGGTATGACAGCAAAGTGTGACGCTATGTGCCCCAGTGTAAACCCCGCATTACTGTTTGTGTTCAACGTAACTGTCATTGTCGCCATATTTCATATTTTTATTTCGCTGCGTTCAGAAATTGCAATCGCGTGTTTTTTGCCGAAAAAAGGCCAAAGAGGTAAATAAAAGTATGGAAAATTCAAAAATAAAGTGAAAAATGGTTAAAAAGTTAAAGTTAAGTTGTCTGAATCACATTATTACAGTTTTTTGGTGCACAGCCTCAAAAAATTTAAGTAGACAGAAAACAAAACAGAAATTCAGTGTCTGTTTCAGAGTCTGTTCTTTGCCACAACAAGCCTTTAAATATTGTTTGATGCATAAACATCAAAGAATCTGTTTTCAATTGTGCGTGAAAAATTAAGTTAATTGAAAGAAAATTGCGTGCTATTTGCTGTAACGCAAGTATTTTTAATATTTATGGACGGTTCTTTTATTTGCAAGTTTTCCGTACTTGATATCGATAGTTTTCCAACAAAACTACTTATATTTCTTTGACTTTCTTGTCAGACGGTAACTGTCTATTTAAACGTCAAAGTTCAGAAACTAAATTGGTTTGTGATATTCATATAACAAATTTAATTTGTATTTTTTTCTACAAAGATGGAAGACTTGTTAGATGTTGTGGACCATGCAAAAAAGCTTAAGGATGATTTTGAAGGAATGCGTGTGCGTCATTTCGAGGAACTGGATGAAATATTCTATGGCAAAGCTGAAAAAGTGAAACCAGCCTTGCCAGCCGCTGCGGTCGTTAAATCCGTGATGCCACAAAAGACCAAGAATTATGCCAATCCGCTGTCATACATATCAGAAGATGAAGCAGACGCAACAGCTGAAGCAGCTACGGATGGCTCTATGGCCAAAGAAAAAAAATCTGTTTCGGCAGGCGTTAATACCAACACAACGTCAAAATCGGAGGAAAACTTGAAAGAACCGGCGCTTGACCGCAAGATGCAGAGCCCTACCACCGCAAAGCTCGTCAATATCAAAGTGGAAGATGACACCACAGCAGTGACCAGTGTAGAAGCGCCACCACATATTAACGATAACAGTCTGCCGAATGAAACCGCCACTATTTCACGCAATCTACGCAATAAAGTAAAGCGTGAAAAAGTGAGCAATGAAGGCGAGATGACTGCTGCAGCGCTTAAAAATGAATCGACTAAGTCTGCTGGAGCCCCACCTAACACAAAGAGTGTGCCGCCAGCGAAGAAGAGCAATGAGAGCACCATGCTCTTAGCCAATGAAAAAACCTCTTCTGTTGCTAAGAAGACACGTAATAAGAAGAAGGAGGCACATCCGCCTATTGAAGCCCCACCCATAGCTTCGCACACACGCCAATTTAGAACCCACAAAATTAAACTGGAGGAGCCACAGCCATCGCAACGCTCTGTTGACGTGGATGCCCTAGGTTATGTGCCACCCAGTGATATTACCGTTGATAAAACCATTGGTGCAGCTTCTGCTGCTGTTAAATTTCATGTAGCTCTGTCAAATGCTACAGTCGCGCTGGCCAAGAACGACACCAGCGATGCCACCCCTGCTGTAGAAGCTGGCAGCGCTGATATAGGTAGCTTGCTGTCCTCCATCAAGCTCAAGGATACAGCCAAAAATAGCAGCTTGCCAAAGGCTCGTTTGAAGGATGTGCCTATTGAGGAAGAGACGCCCAATCCAAAACCTATGTGCAAGCCTGTGCACGAGCTTTTCAACTCATTCACGCAGACTCCAACAAAGATGTGCGATGAGGCTTTCAATAATGTAGAAGCCAATGGGCCCTATATGCGTAGCAATCACAAAACACCAGTTATTCGCAAACTGCCCAATGCTGCACTAACACGCTTCTTCATACCAACAGAAAGCTCAAACGATCGTCCTCTCAAAAAGGCTCAGCCCAAAAAAGCGCCCATGAGCGCCTCAATACTGTTAAAAGCCGCATCAGCTATTTCCGGTGCCAACATAACGCTCACAACTGAGAATAGCGGCGACGACTTCATCAAGGAACAGCATTTGCTGGGCGAAGATAAAAAGCATTTAGACGCGGCAGAGATGCGCGAGGCCCGGGGAAGGGAGCGTAAAGAACGCATAGCTAAATTCGCTAAGCTACGCGAGGAGAAGCGCATAGAAAAAATGAAGGAGCAAGAGCGCAAGAAACAAGAATTAGAGGAGTTGTATCGCAAACAACGTCAGTTCGAGGAAGCAGATGCTTTGAAAAAGATGAAGTCTCAGCGTATTGACGAAGAAAAAAATGGTTAAAATAACTATAAACAAAGCATTATAAACAAAGCAAAATAAATATACTTTATTCGCCACAAACATAAATGCGTTTCAATTTTGTATTTTGCATTTTTTCTCTGTCTGGCGCTACTTCGATTTCTTTTTTTTCCAAACGATAGCTGATAACTTAAACTACAGTCGACTTATCGATAAATTTCTTATATTTCTAGCGCTGCGAAATCAACTTGGTCCTTCGACTTTCCTATGCTAGTTTCTTCTTTCTAACTGGCCTTAACAACCTGTTACCGGATCTCGGCCTGATGCAAATATCTCCTCCGGGCGTCTCTGTTTCGCGCGTGCCTGCTCCAATTCGTGATACCAAAGGTAGCTAGTGTGCTCACTACCTGATCTTTCCAGCGGAGGCATAGTCTGCCCTTTCGTCGCCTCTCTTCGACCGTCGCATTGTGGACCATTCTCGCAGAAGCTTTTTCATCCATACGCACAAAATGACCTAGCCAGCGTAGCCGCTGGATCTTAATTCGTTTGACTATGTCAATGTCGTCGTAGAGCTCATAGAGTTCATCGTTCCATCGTATGCGGTAGTCGTTGCCAACGCGTATAGGGCCAAAAATCTTACGGAGTACTTTCCGCTCAAACACTCCAAGGGCATTTTCATTAGACCGCGACATCACCCATGCTGCAGCGCCATAAAGCAAAAGGGGAAGGATGAGCGTTTTATAGTGTTAGTTTCGTCTGGCGGGGGAGGTCTTTACTACTCATTTGCCTACTGAGACCAAAGTAACATCTATTGGCAAGAGTGATTCTCCGCTTGATCTCCATGCCGACATCGTTGTTTGGACTTTCAGATTCCAGATTATTTATGGGAGAACGTCGTATTTAGTGACGAATCCAAATACAACATATTGTGGCACAACGGAGATACCAAAAGTCTGGCGTTAAGTCAACGAAGCTTTGAAGGTGTATTGCTGCAGCTGCTCCAATCGTCTTTATGGACGATAAAGTGAACAAACGCTTTTATAAAGAAATTTTGAGCGACAATGTGGGCGGAAGTGTCATTTAACTTGTGCTCGATCCAAAGAGATGCGTGGTATTTGGTGCCTCACCTGCCAGGAATCCTTGAAAACAGGTTTGCTAGTCCAGTAGAGTTGGCAAAAACTTAACGCCAATACCTTGGTAAACAGCAGGCGCCGAAGTTTTGCAGCACACATAGAAGCTAACTTTCCATTCGTATTATAAAATGTATTTTGCTTACACGCCAAACGGTTAAGAGCTATACAGTTTTTTTTGAATCTATATCTTCTATATATATAAAAATTAAGCCTCAAAAAGTGGTGTGCTCGCTAAACTCGAAAACGCGAGGACCGATTTCAACCAAACTCTCAGAAGGTTTTTGTGAAGTTTGAACGAATTCCAATAGATGATGCCAAAGATATGGACAACAACGATTTTCCATGTAAAACATACTAAATGTGTTTCTACTTATATAGAAGCCAAGCATTAAATTTGATTAGGTAAAGAATTCTATTGAATTGAGGTAGAGGTCTAGGTAGAGGATATACAGATATTGCTACCAATACCCGCAGCTTGACTTAGTATGAAGAAGAGAGAGAGAGAGAGAAGGAAGAGGAACGGGAAGAGGAATAGGAACGGGAAGAATTAATTTATATAATGAATCCTTTCTAGTATGTATATAAAAATGACTGCCAATTCTTTGTGACTCTTCTCTTCAAAAACTACTGGACAGCTTTTGATGAAATTTTGAGGATAGCTCACTATTAAGTTGGAGAGTGTTCTTATCTAAGTTTGAACAAAATCGACTTAGGGCTTCCGCAGATATGGCTAAAAACGATTTTCCATATAAAACATACTAAATGTATTTCTACTTATAAAGAATTCTATTGATTTGAGGTAGAGTATATAAAGATATTGCTACCAATAACCGCAGCTTGACTTGTTATGAAGAAGAGAGAGAGAGAAAGAGAAGGAATGGAAACGGGAAGAAATAATCTATATAATTTTAATTTTATAATTTCAATTTTATCAATGAACTTGAATCAACTTGAACTTTTTTGGGTATCCAAATAATGTGTGTGTTCTGAAATTGAGCACATAATACAAAAAAAAACAACTGTACTGTTGTGTTTATCATGTTTTTATTTAACTTATCCTTTAAGATTTTTTCTTTTTATGGCTGCTTACTTTTAGAATTTAGTATTATTACAACGCAAGATTTCGTAGGAGTTTTCTTTTTTGATAATTTTGTTTCATGTTTTTTTTTTTTTTGTTTTTTTGTTTTTGTTCACAAGACTGTTACATATTGTTTGTGTATATATTTAGTACATTTGTATGTATGTATGTTTAATTATATATAGATCATGTAACAGGCCCTATATATATATATATGTAAATGTATGTACGGATGCGTTTTTGTAGTGCTTGCAATTGTAGAGCTAACTCTAGTACCAGTTTTTTTTTAGGTTTTCATACAATCAACAAAAATCGTTGGTATTCTAATTAAAATGTTTCGTTGCAGCTGTACATAAATGAATTCATTGGATTTCCTATTTTCTTTTTTGTTTTTTATGCCAATAATAGTATAAATATAAGTAATATACATAAAATTAATGTATTTTGTTTTGTTTTTTTTTGTTTTTTTTTAACCGTTTCTAAGCTATTTTCCTTATTTACATACATTCACATATTTATTCATTTAAAATTTTTTTTTTTTCTTGCCGTTATACATATATGTATGTTATATCTAATACATAAATTGTGTTTTCTCCACTTCAGTTTTTGCCTACTTAAAACTTCAGCGTTTCAAACTGAGCAGAGTTCATAAAGATGAGTCGCAAACTTATGGGGTTTGCGTTATTATTTAACAACAAATGTGTGTTTATGTGTGTGTGTGTGTGTGTATAATAGTGGTTAACTCAAATTTAATATAAACTTGTTTATACAAGTTACAATAATTTGAAAAGCGAAAATGCCAAAAAAAAAAAAAATAAAACAATTTTTTTTTAAAAACAAGTCACAAAAGATATAAAACCTTTGCCTTTTTTTTTAAGGCTTAACTAACAGTATGTATGTGTGCGTGGAAGTGTGATGAAAATGCTGCTGTATTGTTGGTTTCTGACGTAGTTGGATGCTTCTGCTGTTGGTTTAGATTACATAAAACGCTGACGTTTACTACTGTAGTGGCATATATCCATTTTATCATCTATAGGACTGCCGGGACGCTTGCAGTGGCGTGCAATCTCGTTGGCAACAAATGCAAATAGTTCTGGACCGCTGTGAAAATAAACATGAAAAATTTTTGTAAGCTTTATAAGTTTATTTAAGATCTAGGGGGCTTTGCCCCCTGCTCGAACAGCAACAGAGCATATTCATTTCGTGTTCTCGATTCCCTTCCTTCTTCCCTTCTTCGCCCACTTCCTCTTCCTTCCGTTCCTTTTCTACTTTCTTTTCCTCTTCATTTTATTCTTCTTCTTCCTTCTCAAACATCTTTTTTCTATATACAATTGTCGAAAAAAGTATTTTGACAAAGCTGTGTACAATGTACATATGTTTGATAGCTTGTTTTGAAAAATTTTAAGAAGTAACGTACCTCGGTTTATGCTCATTATAATAATGTTTGTAATAACTGGTATAGTGGAAAATATTTTGTTTATTTCTTTCTGTGAAGTGCTATTGCAGAAATGAGCAAAATCTTATTTCAAATACAATATATTTGAGAAAACATAATTTATATGAAAAATGGACCAAATTTCAAAATGAACATAAGCGGTAGATTAAATTAGTAGAAAATAAACCCTCCTTTAGCATTAACTAAACTTTTTGCAGTCTATTTGGGATTGAATTTACCAAATTTTTGAGGATTTGTGGCGAAATGTGCTTCAAAAGAGATTCGACCTTGTTCTTGTCAAACATGAACTTCTGTTTCGCTTTACATTTAAATCTGAACCAAATTTTGGAGGATTTGTGGCGAAATGTGCTTCCAAAGAGATTCGACCTTGTTCTTGTCAAACATGAACTTCTGTTTCGCTTTACATTTAAATCTGGACTTTGAGCTGGCCATTCCAATGTATTTATTCCTACATCCTTTAGAAAGTTGATGATTATCTTGGCATTATGACATGGAGCATTGCCTTCTTGCAAAATAAAATGGACCAATCAATTTATCACCCAATGTGAACGCGTGATCATTTAAAATATGTAAATATTGGTCCTGGTCTATTGATCTATTGATTGGTACCAAATCTCCGATACCATTAAAACAAACACATCGCCAAAACATTACGCTGCCTCCGCCATGGGATACCCGTTCACACACAGGAGCCACTGTTTTGTGCATTTTTATTGGAATTCTGCAAATTGGAAATTTGGGGTATTGGCCTAGCTATATATGTTGCAAGGCCGGCTTCTTTTTTTTTATCTTTGAAATTGAATGCATAAATTCATAAATAAAATATTTCTCGCTATATCAGTTATTTTTACCTAGTTTATTTTAAGCATAGGCCGAGGCCCGTTACTTCTCTAAAATTTTTGAAAACAAGCGATAAAACATTGTACACAGCTTTGTCAAAATACTTTTCCCGAGCATTGTTTAGATTATAGCAAATCCTGCAAACTTCGTTTTGACCAAAATAGATCAGAGTTAGAGAATAGCACCTCAGCAGGTCAAAGCTTGTCGTATGAGGCGACTAACAAGGCGACCCGCCACGTAAAACCACAATTCCAATGAAAGAATGTATTTACATCAGGCCGTAACCCGATAACGGGTTGTTATGGCTAGTTAATAAGAACAAACAGACACACAAACGGATAGAAAGACATTTACTTTCGTATTTATAATTTTAGTGTAGATTGTTTATGTCTGGTGAACATATAAACAAATAAAGAGTTCGATTTCGTTGATTTTGCGAATACCAAGAACTTTACAGACTGACAGATACGTCAGAAACTCGACACGCCGAGACGCATAAACAGAGGGTATAAAAAGTGGTCAAGTTAGAAGTTTCACAGCAAAATGTAGTATGGTTTTGGTAGGGTATTATTGAGTAGACCAAAATATGGGAAAGTTGAAAAAAAAACAAGTATTTGTTTGTCCTTTGAACTGGGCTGCACTACAAGATTTCAGAATCTCGAATCGATATTGTTGTTAGAGTAAATTGTTCTCTTTACAAAATTTTCTTTGGACAGAACTATTGGCATGCTCGCATATTTCGTTTTTAATCTTACTTCAGTGTCCTAAACTCTACATATTTTCTTGAAATTATATTATTGTAGCCTAAATGAAATCCAACTGTTTTGCGAGCTAATCTATCGCAGGCCCATCCTTTGATTTAACAGTTACTCCATAAGCAGTGTACGAGCTTAATTGTTACGGTTTTGTTTACAGATAATCTATACTCACCGTGGACGCAAAACTAAGGCCTCCTTGAAAGTGTGCAAATCATCGCCGTCCACAGCGGCGGCTGGTGTGGCTGGATTATTACCAAGAACCCCGCCAGCGCCCAACAAATGAGATTGAGGCATAGCCGAGGCAGTCGACATAGCAAGATTGGAGCTGGGAAATGGGAACGCCACCCCACCTCCGGCATGATGGGCTGGATGGTTGTGGTGCTCCGGCTTGGGTGATCTATTAGAGTTAAAGCAATTGCTTGGTTTTATATATTATAAGCTTAAGCCCCATTATACAGCTACCGACTCACCGACGATTGCTATGTGGATTGCTTGGCGGTGGTTTTCCAGCTAAATAGGCCAACAGATCCTCACGGCGTATCATGCGACGCTTTTTGTTGCGTGCCCAATCGGCCAGTTCGCGTGTGCGTCTTTGGTAGCCGCATTGTATGGCAGCATCACTGGTGCGTTTCAGGCCATCACATGATTCTACACAGGAGACAGAGCATAATTATAAATATAAGTATAGTAAGTTACACAATGATTTTTCACTATACATGAAATGCCGTAACTTTAATTTGTTGAAGAATGAACAAACATTCTCATTACACTTTTTGGAAAACAATATAGTAGTGTAAACATAGCATAAGGAATAGTGCCCACCTTTATAAAGCGTTGTTACAGTGCCAGCAGCAGTCTGAAAAGGCAGCCAGAGCACACCTGTATCTGATGGATAAATGTTTGACGAGCGTTCTATAAACAGAAAAGATATTTTTAATAAATTAGCAAATAGAAGAAAGCATATGGACGTTTCCATAGCTGGCAACGCACGTGACAGTCGTACGTCTTCAACATACAAATAAAAAGAAAGAAAAACAAAATTTATATATATTTATTTAGTTTAAAAGCTATGTCGAGAGCATGTTCCTAAGACATTAGCTTGGAAAGACTGTAACGTCACGTGACAACAAAAAGAAGTGACTTTTGTCTGGGAAAAGCGTACGACTTTTTCAATGCAAATTATTTCAATATGATCTCTTTTAATTTCTTTAATCCAAGTCATTATATTTTGAATTATAGTTCATTGTTTTTGTCAGCTAGATTTCGGGTTATGAGTGCAATCCTAATTTCTCTCTTTAAGAAGTAAAATGCTATTAAAAGAGCTAGCAAGTCATAAGTTACCACGGGTTAGAGAATACCATCGCAGCAGGTCAAAGCTTGTCGTATGAGGCGACTAACAATGACACTGGGTTCTTTTGAGACCAGTAGAGCCACCCCAGGCCTTAAAAGGGTTGTGCGTAGGGAGTACGTTTGGACCCACCACGTAAAACCACAATTGATTAAAATTAATGAAAGAATCAGACCGTAACCCGATAACACCAGTTGTTATGGCCAATTAAGAAGAAGCAAGTCCTAAGTTCAATTTTGAAGTAATTTTTCTTATCGTGACATCTGAGTTAAACTGTAATTCTTCATAAACGTAATATTTATTTATTAAAATATCCAATGACTGTTTATTGTTTAGCTTTCGGTATTCGTCTGTGACCACAAACATATAAGTATAGCAGTATATACATATGAATAATAATGAATAATAACATATTTCATCCTAACTCAAACTTATAATGCATCCAATTTCATAAATAAAGTCGAAGCTTTGTCTGGCAACATTGAAACTTGGGATGTGTTAGCTATATGTCGATTTTGCTGACTCTAACTGCCAGACTGAGAACTTCAATGAAATGAAATCATAGATGAGAGAAGGAACAAAAATTGCAACTTGTAAATACCGGCGTAAGCCTCAAATTCTATTTTATAAGATTGAAAGTGAAGATGAAGTGACGCACTTTCCGACCAAAATTGCATGTCACTAGCAGTATTGGACTTCTATAAACCGGGCACGGCTAAATCGATAGCAGTATATACATAAAAACAAGCTAATAATAACATATTTCATCCTAACTCAACATTGACAAGTATTGCGGGAATCTTGGGGTGTGGTAACTATATGTCGATTTTGCTGACTCTAACTGCCAGACTGAGAACTTCAATGAAATGAAATCATAGATGAGAGAAGGAACAAAAATTGCAACTTGTAAATACCGGCGTAAGTCGCTAATTCTATTCTATAAGACTGCAAGTGAAGCAATAAAGTGAAGATGAAGTGACGCACTTTCCGACCAAATTTGCATGTCCCTAGCACTATTGGACTTCTATAAACCGGGCACGGCTAAATCGATGGCAGTATATACATAAAAACAAGCTAATAATAACATATTTCATCCTAACTCAACATTGACAAGTATTGCGGGAATCTTGGGGTGTGGTAACTATATGTCGATTTTGCTGACTCTAACTGCCAGATTGAGAACTTCAATGAAATGAAATCATAGATGAGAGAAGGAACAAAAATTGCAACTTGTAAATACCGGCGTAAGTCGCTAATTCTATTCTATAAGACTGCAAGTGAAGCAATAAAGTGAAGATGAAGTGACGCACTTTCCGACCAAAATTGCATGTCCCTAGCTCATTTGGTCTGCTATAAGCCGGGCCAGCAGAACGACGGGCAAGGCTACATCGATGTCTTTTGTCGTGCGCATCAATTTGGCATATACTTTGTGGGATACCAACAGTTTTTTCACTTCGACAATCGGTTGTCAATATAAGAGGAAAGTTCTATAAAACTACTAGTTATGAAACATTGGAACAGTTTGGTTTTTCCCAAAAGATTTCCCACACAAATATTCTTGATTCGCTTGGATTTACCTACTGATTCTATTTGCTGCGAATAAAAGAAGCAGCAGCTTTAAAAATATATCTATGGAAAATGGCTACAACTTGTTTTTAATGTGTATTTTCCATTTGAATGCCTTGTTGACGACTCCACCAAAAATATAATAATTATGCATATTCATAAAGTGCAGCTTCCTACACGAAGCGCTGCGCGACGAAATTCGAACAGCTGTTTTTGTTCAAAATTGTTGTTGCTTTGCTGCGTAAATGACGCACATAACTATGTATGGATGTATGTATGTTTATATGTACATATGTATGTATGTTTATATGTACATACGTATGTATGCGTATGAGCATTTGAGCATTAAGGGTGTGCGGTTGTTGTTGTTGTTGCTTTACTGAAGTACATATCCATGCATATATATATATATATATATATATGCGTGCTCATGCTTGGATTATAGAATGTACATATGTATCTATGTATGTACACATATGCATAAATAGTTATGTTTTTACATCGTTGTGAAAAGAAAAACTAAACTTTTAGTTTCATAATTTTCTATGTATGCTACAGAACTACTCGGCAACATTGGGCTACGCCTGTTAAGTGCAGTGGCAGTGGCAGTGGCAGCGGCAGCGGCAGCGCTCTCACTCCCTTTGATGCGATTCACTGCCTGCTACTTGCGCCTTACACTTGCTATACTTTGAGGATTTCTTTTTATGCGTAGTTATCAGGAAATGATTCTGAAGAAACACAAATAAAAGGCGTAATTCGTTTTGTGTGTTAAGGTGCAACTAGAACTATAAGCGGCAGACATACATAGATACATACATAGCATATAAAGAAGAATGCCAGCAACAACAAACTTATAGATGCATACGCATTGCTGCAGATACATAGTTATATAGATACATATGTATATGTATATATATACATATATATGAATGTGTGTATGCATGGCGGAAGCCTGGCTCGCTGCGCTTGCCGCTATTGCTATTGTTGTAGCAGTTTTTTATAATTTGCCGAAAATCATAGCAAATTTGCAAATGCGTAAAATAAGACGTTCGATTGTCGTGGAGGGGGGGGGGGGAGCAGAAAATTTCGAACTTACCGCGATAGAGCTGTGCAACTGCTGTCGCCGAATCCTGAAAAGCTCCCCAAACTGTGCCCAAATTGTTGTCACGTTGACGTACATATTCGCGCTCCTGTTCATCGTGCTGACCGTTGATTTCACGATGGCATTGCTCCTCGAGCCAACTTTCTTCACCCGATTCCTGTTGTTGTTGCTGCATTTTGGCAACGCCCGCAATACTTCAATGAATATTAGTTTTGGTTTGTTGCTTCTGTTACTGCGCTTGCAGCTTGCTGCAAGGCTCTCCGGCTACTTCTTTAGCTTACGACGACGACTACGGGGCTACGACAGCACCAACACGCACTGATACACACATACACACTGCTTTGTTTTGCGTGTGTGCGTTTTGTGGCTATATGTATGTATGTATGTGTGGTTCTTTTTAGTATGTGCGTTTATTAAAATGCCAACAGCTTATGTTCGCAAGAGCACGCAAAGAAATATTGCTTTTTAAAAAATATAATACACCTTGTAATATAAAGATGAAATTGACAGTTTAGAAACTTTTGCTCAATTTCATAGCTTATTTTACACAGCTTATATTAAGTAGTAACACACACGGACTGACAGCAGCGTTAATCGCGCTGCCAACTTAGTTACGCATCGTCTAGCCAAATTTCGATGGTAACATTCCGACAGCGATAGCTTGACACCCAATTCGTAGTAGTCGCCTATCGAGAGTTTATCGATGTTTTCAATAGTGTTAAAAGAAAACATCGTTGCTGTTTGGAACCAATTAAAAAACTTAATTCAAGTTTATAAATAAAAGCAGTAAATTAAATTAAATGAAAAATAATTCATTTTGATTAGTTATTAATTAATATTTACAGAATAGAAATTAATAAGTAATTAATTTTTAAATAGGGGGCTGTTCTTAAATGACGTCATCAAAACTTTGAACATTTTTAAACCAGTCAGAAACGAATTAAAGATAAAGCATAGTTGAGGCTGTGCATTTATTAATATGACCATAAATATTAACTGACATGAATTTCAAAGTCCTAGGTATCCTGGTTTAACCTATTTTAGCATACGACATTTTTTTTAAAACTAAGCATACCGCCCATGACCAATGTTGCATATAGGAAAGATTGACATTAAAAAATTCTTTAGGTACAGCTTAGCACCATTCGATCATAAATTTCCATTTTATCTAGTAACTTGCCTCTTTTGATCAACTTAGAAGATTTTTTTTGGTACTATGTAAATTTGGTTTTTTACAACAGCAAGTGAAATCAACAAAAACATCGTCCGCACCCGGAAATTTTTAAAAGTGAATTGTAAATAGAATAACCCAAAATGATCAAACAATCAGAAAATCAAAACAAATTAAAAAAAAACTACCTATCGGGATTTTCGGCATTGGAAGGCAATGTTGCCTATAGGCAACAACGCTTCTGAAAGGGTTAACCTTATTTTTAAATTTTAGAAATCAAATTTTTTTAGATTTTACTTTTCCGCAAACAAGTTTTGCGACTGGCCAAAAACTAAAATCTGTAATTTTATGTTTTTAGACGATTTAAGCATATCTGGCAACTTTCCCAGCGATTTGGCGATGTTTTTGGTGTTGTAAATGTTTTCCTATCGTTTGGGTATGTCTTTAAAATGTTTCCTATAGAATTTGAGCACTCTAGTCGCCATAGTTGGGTTTTTTTTTTTTTGTTTGTGTTTTTCGACGATTTAAGCACTCTGACAACTTTTCCGGCAATTTGGCGATGTTTTTGTGTTCGTGCTTTGTCGTTGTCGATGTAGATGTAGTGTGTTATTTCAATAACTTTAGTAATTTCGACGATAGCAAGGTAAATGGTTTGCTATCATGTTGGGTATGTCTTCCAAGGGTTTCCTAATGAATTTGAGCACTCTAGTCGCTATAGGTTAGGAGGTGAGAGGAATAATAAGAGTAATTAATTTAAAAAAAATTGTTTTTAATTTTTTTTTTGTTTAAATTTGTTTAAGCGAATTTCGGTTGTTTTGATAACCGTGCGGAAATGCCTAACTTGGTTAGGGACTGTTTTCAGTTAAAAAGTGTTAAACCTTTGAGAACTTCGATAGTTCTACACACTATATCGATATCATCAATAGTCAGTATTGGCGGTTCGGCAATGTTTTGATGCGAATTAAATATTTTATATATACCTGTTACTTTGTTTGGCAACAGTTTTACAGCTGAAACTGGACTGAATTCTGTTGGGGGATCAAACATAGTGCTTATTTTCGTTGAATTTTAGGTATGTTCAATCGCGCTGCTTTTAAAAAATGAAACTATATAATTTGGAGCCTTAGTTCCATATTGGTATTGCGCAAATGTTTCACATATTCGATAGCCTAATAGTTAAAAAAAACAAACAATCAATATGTGCGAAATGTATCGACTATCGATATTATCGATAGCTTTGCAGCTTACCATCCTATGTCTCTGTTTTTTTTTTTTTTTGCGTGTATGTACATATGTGTGTTTGTGTGTGTTTTAACGCTTTGTTCGACGTACACATTGAAATATGGCCACCGAGCCAGAAAACAAGCCACCTATATTACACATCATAGTCGTTGGCTTTCACCATAAGCTCGGCTGTCAGGTAGAGTTCTCACATCCACCTTTAATAGCCGGCTCCAGCGGTCGCAATGAATGTCCATCCGGCTGGAAGTACCTACCCACATTGGCCTTGCCAGATGGTTCCCATAACTTTATGGAAGATACGGTGTTCTTTAATTTGCCCAGCCTTTTTGAGCCCGCGGAAAGCATCTATGGCGTATCGTGCTACCGTCAAATACCCGTAGAAAAACTAAAAATACGCACAGCAGATGTAACTCGCAGTACCGTACAAAAATCCGTTTGCATATTAGCTCGTTTGCCCATCTATGGCTACATCGAAGTGAAGCTATCGCTCATTGCCGATGCTTTCTTCGATCAGGGCGACTTCTCGTGCACAGATTTGCTTGTCAAGGCCTATCAGCAACTGAATGCATGCCTGCTCGACGACGAATCGCGGCGTCCACTGCGTCATTTCCATGGAGGCTTGTCACTACGCGAAATTGTGCTGCATTGGCGTCACAAAACCCTAATGTTGTTTAAGCTGTTTCTGCTGCAACGACGTGTTGTCTGTTTTGGTTCACCTGTGCGCGGTATGTGCGTCTTAATATTAGGTATTGCCTCGCTAATACCGCGTCTGCTAGAGAAGGGCTTTCAGGAGGTGGCCTGCGTGCGCACGTCACGTCCACTATCGCCCATGCCGGACTTTACAGATTCATTACAGCGCGAAGCTGAAGCAGAGGCTGTTGGTCAGCAACAGCTTCAAAAACAAACACCCGAGAGCGCAGCTGCTGCGCTGCCCCACTCAGTTGCCTCTCCAGTAGAACAACAATGTAGCAGCAGCAGCAGTGGCACTTCATCGCCCAATTCGCAAAAGTCTCACGACTCAAGTTCTCATTCACACCGTGAGCTGCAACGCGTTGATTCCACTGAAAGTGGCACCAGCGCCGCTGGCACGATAGATGCCTGCAAACGCAATGGACGCAGTAACTCGCTGACGCGTGAGGCAAGCGTAGATACGCTGGCATGTAAGTTCATACCAAATACATATATGTATGCCGAAAACATACTCTTATGTTTGTCACATTTTCAGCTACTCTGGCCGCACTCTGCGCCGTGAATCCCGATGAATATCGTGCACCCATTTCCATCTTTGCTAGCGGCAATCTATGCCTGCCCTATCTATCGTTGCCCTACATGGATTTACTTACAGATCCTATGGTATTGTCCTATGTTATTGGCACCTCTAATGTGCTATTCCAACAGAAGCGTCAACTGGCCGATGTGCTAGTCGACATTGAGGCTGCAAATTTGGAGGCTCACGATGCCGAGCTACGCCGCCAACTAGTCTTGAGCACCGAAGATCTGCGCTTCATGGACTTTATACTAAAGCATGTGCAAGCGCCGAAGGAGGATGCAGAAGGCAGTGAGTTCTGGATACGTGAGCAATTTCATGGCTATATATTGGCTTTACTACGTACAGCTGTGGCGCAGGGTAAGCAAACCATATAAAGGTAGGCGGGGTGCGTCCTCTATCTTTTAATTCTATACTTTTCTGTTGCTATAATAAACCTTTTGACTGTCTGTTACAGATGCCACGCCCAAGGATAATGATCATTTTAATGCGCATTTTATTAGCGCCTTTAAGCGCACACAATGCTATCAGGAATGGTATGATGTGAGGCCTGGTCCAGAATTTTTTGATGTGCTGCCGGCGGGTCATCCGTTTGCGGGCACGCTGTCTGTGGCAGACATGAAGCTGAAAATCGCACAGTAATTATAGTTTAAGAATTAATTTTATGAAATCGCACACAAACTTAAAGCAGACAAATGGTTCTATGTTCACACATTCATTCTTTAACGTTTTTATAAGTAAGTTATTATAAATCTTTTCTTTTCCACAGAACTATGCAAAACAGCGAGAGCGGTAGAAAACTCAACCAAGCGGTAAATTCAACCAGCCGCGCTGTAGGCGGTGCCATTATCCAAGCGAAAGGCGCTTTCTCCAGCTGGTGGTCTTCTATAACTACTGCACCAACAACTGCAGCGGGTGCACAAGGAATTAACAATGGTGAGTTTGATGATAGTCCAACAGCCGAACAGCCGCCTGCACAGATCTCAGTCACATTTCAAAATCATAAAAATGACGAAGATTTGGATGTGGCCGGCGTTAATATACACCTAGCGGGAAATACTTGTGACAGTTTTGTCACGCTGGAGGAAGCACATGAATCTAGTAATGTAGCAGAGCAAGTGCAGCAGGGCATTGTAGAAATTGGCAAAGAGGCTGAAATACTGGACAAGGATGCGGATGTTGCCGCTGAGGCACAGCAGCAGCTGCTGTCTGCCAGCAAACATGAACGCGTTCCGTCTGGTTGTGATCCTGGCCTAAGCTCAGTGGAGCGAAACAACGGCGATGTGTTTATTGTTTAAGTGAAACCATAATTTATTTGTATCTTAGCTAAAAAATTAAGGTGCACCACTTTTTTTTTTGTATTAATTTATCGTTACGCAAATTGGCCAAATATATTATATGTATGTGTATATTGTTAAATTCACATCAAATCTCAAGGAACTGCCACACAGCAGCCAAAAACACAAAAAAAAAAAAACAAAAACTGCATACTCTTGCTTTTTGCTAACATTGTATCTATATGAATATGAATTTATATGTATTACGATTAATAACTGATGGCAGTTTGATTCATTCCACATTCAACTCGAACTTGTTCTGAGCCTGCAAGGGATATATGTCTGTATATCCATAATCAGGCAATAAATATTATCGTATAATCAAATGAAAATGAAATTGAAATGCTAAAGTTGGTATTTATTTATTGTTAACGCTCTATTTGTAACATTCTTAATGGATATTAAGCAGTTAATATACAAATTACTAATTAAAAAAAGCCGGAAAAAATGCATTTGTACTTTTCCTTGAGTTGTAGACTTCAAACTAGTTGATTGTTTTCAGATACCTAAAGGTAATATTTTGACTTTCTAGAGTATCTGCAAATGAAGCAAACTTTCATGTGATTTCGCAATACTTACAGGCCGTCAGGCGTTCAAAACCGGATTCATGTCTCATCTCCGAACACTATTCGTCCGCAAAATCCGTCGTACTTTAACAGCATGTGGAGTCTTAACAGTGGCTGCAGCCGGGCTGATTAAAGCACGTGAGCCTCTTGGCATTAGTGCGTCCACGTGACTTAGGTGGCTGAGCCAAGGCTAGTTTTGGTCACTCCAAGATCCTTAGGAAACAAGCATTCGTCCCAGCAGTTTCTGCTTCGGACTACTGTGTACCAAAAGAAATTGCTAGTACACCTTTTTATAGAGTATAGTCGACGTGGAGCTATTACGAATCATGGTCGTAATCAAGCGGCTCAAGAACAACAAAGAAGCTGGCGCAGATGACCCGCCTGCTGAGCTGTCCAAGGCACCAGCTCTTTTGCAGAATATGGTTAAAAGAGAGCATGCCCTATGATTGGAATCTTGATGTCCTCTGCCCTGTTCTCAACAAAGGTGACCCTACGGTGAGCTAACAATACAGACATTCACACTACAAATAATGGAAAAACCCACGAATACCAAATCAACAGCCTCCAGCTCTTTGTTGATTATAAAGCAGTATTTGGTAGCCCGTTGAGGGATGCGTATATGCCGCACTGTCTGAGTTTTGAATCCCTGCAAAGTTGGTGCGACTGTGCAGAATGACGTTGAGCAACACACGCAGCTCTCCGTCAAGGTAGGAAAGAGCTTCTCCGAGTTTTTTGATACCAAGAGAAAAGGCCATGCTGTCTACTGCAACCTCTTAAAATTTGTGATGGAGAGTGTGTTGCAAAAGGCCGACTTACACCGGAACGGTACTGTATTCTATAAGGGTGTCCAGTTGCTTGATGTCGATATCATTGGTCGTACAAAGCGAGCAGTTACCTGAGTCTTTGCGGCTATTGTAAGGGAATCTGCCAGGTTGGGTTTGGTTATTAAAGTATATGTTTTCTTCAAGTAGAGTGACACAGCGGTGGGATTCTTAGATTAATGTTGAAAACTTTCGTCTATCTTGGCAACGCTATCACAATGAAGAACGATGTCAGCATGGAGATCAAGCGGAGAATAACTGTTGCCAATAGGTCTTACTTTTCTCAGTAGGCAAATGAGTAGTAGAGACCACTCTTGGCAGACGAAACTAACATTCTATAAGACGCTCATCCCTTCCATTTTGCTTTATGGCTTTGAAGCATGGATGTTGACGCGGTCTGATGCATATGCCCTTGGGGGGCTCGAGCGGAAAGTGCTCAGTAAGATCTTTGGCCGTCTAAGCATTGGCAAGGACTTACGCATACGATGGAACGAGCTCTACGACGAGATTGACATAGTCATGTTATGCGTATGGATGAAGAAGCTGCTGCGAGACAGGTGAAAGTCGAAGGGCGGCGACGAAGGGGCAGACCATGCCTCCAGGTAGTGGGCACACTAGCTACCTTTATTATCACCAATTGGAGAAGCTGCGCGCAAAACAGAGACGCCTGGAGGACAGCTTTACATCAGGTTATGTTATGGCCAGTTAAGTAGGTAAGTAATTTCTTCACATTACGAATTGGAGTTCTAGGCCATCCGTCTTAAGCTAACCTAAGCTAGTGCCAGGACATGCCTTGAAATCTCTTGATCTCTACTCATAAAGAAATTTGTGGTCGATTTGTTTGCTTTTTTTTCATACTTTCTTCGTTTATTTCAACACTTGCATTAATTGTTATTTATGAATTAAATATTATTGTTATGTAGTACATAATAATCATGCTATATTAATGTTTACATTTATAATTATTGTTGTATGTTATTATATTTAAATATTGATCACATTTACTTTCAAAACGTCCTAAACTTGTTCCTGCTCGCTAACAGATCTTCGTTTATTTATACCATTTATTGTATTTTATTTTTACACGCGCTATAAAAAATAAACTTTAATACATAATTGCGTAACTAAGTTGCAATCTAAAAAAAAAAAGAAAAAAATCTTATAATAATAATAATTAAGCTGTCAACAAAACTCGGTTGCGTTTGCGGTTGTCTTTTTTTTTTTTTTTTTGCGTTGACAAACAAATCATAATTACAATAAATATAATATAGAATTATTAATTTATATGGTTAGTTTATTGCTTTTTGTGTACACATTTATACATATATACATAACAGAAAGAAAAAAAAAAAAACAAATTTAAGCAAGATTTGTAAAAATCAAATCTGCGCGCTAATACCATAATTTGATAATTTAAATATAAAATATATATTATCTTGCACTGGCATTAAGTTAAGTTCTTATATTTTTGTTTAAGCATAAAATATATGTATTTGGGCGTTAATTTTTAATTGTTATTGCTTAACACTGCGAGCAAAAAGGTTTCAGTTTTAAGTAAATCGTTTTTTTAGGCAACATAATTGAAATTGTTTTTAATATTGTCCTAAAAGCTTAAAAAAGTCTCTAATCGCTTCAGTTGCATTTCGCTTTCGTTTAGTTTTACAAGAAACAAACCCAAATTTAAGTAGAAATTCATTTCGATGAACAGTATTTAATTTAATGCATAACAATAACTTTGTGTATTTGTTTTAGTTTTAGTTTTAAGTTTTAGTTTTTCTTCTTAAAGAGTGTGTGTGTGTTTGTGTGTGTGCTGTGTGTATGGTCTAAGTTCTAGGCTATCTGGAAACATGTGTGTTTTCTGCTCTCTACAATGTAAAGTTACTTTTATTTTAGGTACATCATAACAGTTCTTTGCATCTTATTGTTGTTGTTGTTGTATTGTAGTGTGGCTTCTATGGAAGTTGGCCTGCAGTTTGTGTACTCTTCTCCTAGTTGGGCGCATTCAATGTGTCCAGACCGTCACCGTATTCCTTGTTAATCGACAGCAAAAATAGGAACGCTACTGCCAGCAAGCTGGAGCCCAGTAAATCACCCAAAGCGGTAAGATACGGTATTGACGAGTTGTCCGGATCAATCTTCCATTTCCACATGGCATGCACTATAATATGCGCAATATAAAGCAACAGCATAACCTGAAGTGAAAGGAAGAAAACGTATATTATTGTATTATATAGATTATGTATATATAAAAATGAATGTATGCAAGTACATATGTCTGAATCCATTTTACTCGAAAACGGCTTTAACGAGTTCGAGTTAGAGGTAGGGGACACAAAAGTTCTAAAAGGTCGCGCTGTGAGAGAGAGGGTGAAAGGATAGCAAATCACCTCATCAAGTTTATCGCGTTCCTTGTATTCCTAGTACATACACAACCAATGTTACGGCATCCTATGTCGAACTTCTTGTGCCCCATTACCCGATCTACTCTGAATCGATCCTCATTGGAAGCGACGGATATTTTTGTAAATGTCGACAAGATTCGACAAGGTTAAGTCACCAGGACCCAAAAGAGTATACTCAATTATGTTCAATAGAGATGGGAACAGGCTCGCTAAGGTCCTGAAACGTTGACGTAACTTATGGACAGCAGCTTAGTTCGAAGCCCCTTCGATAGTCAGCAACATGACATGGCTACTCTTGACTCGATATGATCCGCAGCTGAAAGACATGGATCGTCGATTCGACGCAAGCAGGGTCACAGTGGAGGTAGGCACGAGAATGCCCCCCAGGTAGAGTCCTGTCTCCTCTTCTCAGGTGCTTTGTTTTGCACGAGATACCAAATACAGGCCCACATATACAGGCTTACGCTGATGATCGGCTAGATGTCTCCACAATGCAAGATGCACTTGACAGGAGCGTAAATCCAAGTAAGATCATCCTGTCTCTTTTCACGCAGAGTGGATGGGTTGATCCTGCCAACGCTAAAGGCTGTGATTCTTGTACTGCCCAGTGATGTAGGGTATCATGCGCATCAGTAGTTTGGTGTAGAAAGAAATTGAAATCCCTTAATGCACTATTAAAACTAATCCCTCTTGACGTCTTGTCTTTGTACAAGAAGATGTTATGAAAGCGGCGGTATAGCGAGGTCTGGAGCAGTGAACTGAGATTTGGTCACACTCTAATAGCAAGCAGGCTGTGCAAAATGTAAAGTTTTGCATGTTGCGCCTACGAGAGTGCTAAAGTTAACCAGGACTCATGGGAAGGGGGAACATCCCAACCTTCTGTTCGTCTACACAGATGGTTTCAAAGTGAAAAATGGAACCAGCATGGAATTTGCTGTCGGTTTTTAAGACGCAGAAACTTACCTGTATCAAACTGGCTATCAAATAGGATATCACAAATGCTGCCGTCACCGTCGACGTGGACATGTGTATATAGTCGGCCACAAAGATGAAAAGGATGTTGCCCGGTATTGACATGCCAATGAGTATGCGCGCTGTCTTAGCATAGGGCACTAGAGAAGGGGAAACAAGTTTATTGTATATATGTATAAGAGAGCAATCTGTTCAAGTTGGAACATACCTCCTTTGAAGAGTGCACGCCAGGGCCATTCGAATATCTTTGTATGCGGTGGTATAATGCCAATAATTGAGCTCTGATGCAGCATAGTTGAGATCTTGCTGGCCTGAACCGAAACCAGATTGCCGCCAATACCGTTGATAATCGGCTGAAAGACGACAAATCCATTGAATACCTCAACGGCTGCATCAAGCACCAGACCGCCAAGACTGCAAGTACATAGAAGCAAGTACATATGTTAGGAATATACAATATATACGACAATATACAGTAAAGCGCTTAATTAATTTTAAAAATAAATCAATAATTTTGCTAAATTTAGCAATAGACATTGCAACAAACTCCAAGCATGATTTGGCACAATTAAAAGCCAAAACATAACAAATCGAACAAAAAACAATTACAATTGAAATTGAAATAACGTGTTTGTTGTTATTGTTGTTGTTGTTGTTGTTATGGTCGCTTGAGGCTACGTAAGTATATTAAGTACTATAATTAGATTGTGTTTATCATGGCCTCAAAAAAAAAAAAAAAAAAAACCGCAAAATGTTCACCCTCCATTCAAGCAAAGATTGAAGTGCACTTCAAAAATCCAAGCAAATCTAATTATGGGAAACGCCAACAGGTAAAGATCCAGCACCTCAATAGAACCTACCCGCTTATGCAGAGCGCCGAGAGCACGGGCACCCAGCCGCTCTTAAGCACCGGACGTGTGTACTTGTTCTTGAGCACGATAACAACCCACATGGGCAGCAGCACGAGATAGCAGAGCACCACAATAAACGTGATCCACAAATGAGTCTCTGTAAATGCATAAATGTATTCATTAAAACACACAAAACTCAAATGTATAAACATTATTACGTACTTATGTGATCGTAGAGCAGCGAGGCTATAAACGAGAGCAAACTGATCGAAACGACATCACCAATCGAGGCGGCAAGCGGTGTGGCCAGATTATCCGGATTTAGACGATATTTGGCCGAAAATAGTATCACAGCCACAAGCACGAAATCTAAAGAGTGTTCAAATATAAGTACAGGCTGAGGGCGGCATTCGTTCACTTACGCTTTACTTACCCAAAACAAAACAGGAAGATGTGGCCGTAAACATGGCAGATGCTGTCAGTAGCATAACATGCTCGAAATAGAAATGCCCGTTCATGGCCGCACCCACGGAGACGGCAAACATGGCCACCAGAAAGGATGCCACCGTTGCCTGCACTTGCACCAGAGCTATGTTGCCCACAATCATGCGTATAACTTCCTTGCGTGACGTCATATTGCCCAGATTTACCTGCGTAGAGAGGCGCGACGCCAGGCACATGTCCAGATTACCTTTCAGACCCAATAATGCCGGTACCAGAATGAACAGCTCGCTGACACTTTTGAACACGTACCATTTCTGTGAATGAGAGTATACATATAATTACTCATTGTTTTTTGATGTACTTGCAAGTTATTAGTTATTGGAGTCAACTTCTCGACCTCTCGAGTCTGCCAAACTCTCTATGAACTGATGAAACAACTGTCCGGAAGGGCAGCTGACAAGGGATTAAGTGTGGTTCTAGCAAAAGTGAGCGTCAAAAACACATAGTCCTTAAATGGCGCATGTTCCGCACACATTGTCCCATGACAGTATGCCTAAGTCTACTATATATGCTCCTTTACCGAATCTCGGTATAATTGCCAGCCTTAGAACCTGAAAAGAACTTAGCATGTACAGCATCAGGGGCGCTCATTGTACCACGACACATCTGATGCGTTTGTAAGCATTCCACCCCTTAATCTTACAGAGCAGAAAACTACTTTATTATCTTCGATACGTTTAAGGATTCCAAACTGCTGGATAAACTACACCATACAAACGTCACCTCCTGCTTCACGGACTGCTCAAAACAGAACAACCGAGTTGAGCCTTTAGACGCCCGAAGCACTGTAGCGTGTTTCAGGCGGAAGTCTCAGTCACAAACGAGACACTATCAAGCCTCAGAGGATCACACAGCGTTTCAAGCAACGTAAACATCTAAAGTGATATCACAGAACTCGATATTGGTAACAAGCTGTCGCAGATCTCTACACGAGATGGCGCAGAGGAGCGTATGATATGGGTACCGGGACAGAGAGCGCCACAACACAGCGGACGAACTCATTAGACAAGGTACTACTGCTCTCCTCCTACCTGAGAGAGAAAGAGAGAGAGAGAAAGGTTATAGGCATCCCTATGACGACCTGAGGATATGTATTTTTTCAAACTTAAAGCCAATCAAAGATGGCAGAAGAAGCTCGACATGTCCAGAAGTAAATATCAAAAGCACAGCTTTGCTCTGCTCCCTCAGTAGGGAGAGAAGCTCAATCGTTGTTAGAGCCACTACTGGACACTAGCTAGTTGGTGTTAATGTAGCTAGTCTTCTTGCCACGCACAATGATCTCTGCAGTCGTTGGGGAGACGTAGAGGAGGAAGAAACCCCGCTTTGCCCTCTGCAAACGACGACGACACAAGTACCTGGGTAGGCACTTTTTCGGTAGCCTGTCGGAGCTGTTCAAAGTGCCCCAAACGGATAGCGGATTACCCATTAACATCCGATTGGTTCTCCCAATCGAACGGGAACGAAAAGGACATGGGATAAATAGATGCTACGGTATCACAAAGGGCCGACTCTCTTACCTAAGCTAGCCCACGATTTACGCTAACTACAACGAACAAGTTGTGTGAAAGACTAAAGCCATTGGCGAGAGCACGGATCGAAGCTGGAAAAGAACTTCGATGGAGGGTGTGTCGAAAATACATCGGATTGGCAATTGCTCATGATGTGCTTAACAATGAAGAATCTTCTGCAAGCAAAGGGCAGGTCTCCTTGTCTCCGTTGGACGCACCAATAACTACCTTTGGTATCACCAAATGTAGTAGCAAGGGCACCTGGAGGAGCGCTCTTCAGCAGGCCGTAACCCGGTAACGGGTTGTTATGTCCAGTTAAGAATAAGAATCGCATATTTATAGCTGGCAATGCCCTGGCAGATCTTTTGTGTGTTAACAATTAGCAACATTGCAAATATAAATTTCGAGTTTTGGTTTTGGGTTGGGGTTCTAAAATCTGTGCTCTGACTTGTGGGAGGGCAACAACTCAAACTGGTACAACACTAACGCTGACCGGTTCAGTTGTGTTTGAATCAAACAAAAACTCGTGCACGAGAACAGCACTTAAGACACACAATAATAAGGTCATAAAGTAAAAAGTGTTATCAAGTTTATGGGCAACGACTATGAGATACTCTATATACAGTTTGCGTATGTAGGATAGTTATATTACCGAAACTAGCAAAGTGTTGTCTAACAATTGGTTTTTTACATACATATATATATATAGCATCTAAGTTATCGCTTTATGGTATAATTTATTATCGAAAACATGCATCCAAGAAAGAAGAAGCATCATAAGATTTTACTTACAATTCATAGAAGCAACAAACACAAAATGCAAGATCCTAGACTTAGTCCTTGGACCAGCTGACAAACTACTACTCTAGATAGCAGTCTTTTTGCTTCTGGAGACTACAACTACACGGAACTGTCTGCAGAAATGTACCAAAATGCTATTTCGGGTTTCGTGGTACGACAATTTGCAAAAATCTAGTAGTTTATATAAATGTTGGTAAGTAACACCCTAAGTACACTATACCAATGTATACTTATAAAGCCACTGTCATCGCTGCGACGATGCTTCTAAACTTTTCATTCTCTTGCGAATTTCATTGATTCGTTTTTTCAGCAACGAGAGTAACTTGCGTCTCTCTCTTTCGCTATTTCAGACTCTTATGCACAATTTTAAGAAGGGTCGCTCCCTTTATAAGTATACATTGCACTATACTGTCAGCTGCTTCCAATGGAAGTGCAAATGATTTTCTGACGGCCGTACTAAGACCTTTGGTAACAACTCGCGAAACGAATTCGCTTGACGTTTAGTTCGTGCACCCAATTGGCAAAAGCATATAATAATTTGATTTGCATGCATAAACATGTTATAGTCAAGAGCAAGAAGAAGAAGTGGAATCTTAACTTAGGCAGTTAAGCGAAAATTCAGTGTGTGGTACCGATTCCTGCGCAATAACGCAATGTTTTCAGATGAAACCCATACCATTTGAAAGCTAAAATGCTTGCGGTTTGCAGAATATAAGTTTAACCCGTATACCTTGCGTTTTAGTCAGCTAAAAATTGATTTGAAGTGAAAAAAATCAACAAAATACATTGTACACACAAACGTTGTTATTTCGTCTCCTTTTCTCTACTTCGTAATCAGCTGTTATGAGAGTTTGTTGAAAAGTTTCTGGTTATTTAGTGTTGTGAAAAACCAAGTTACGTGCAGACAATTATTATGGAAAAGCTTATAGAACTTCTAAAGCAAATTTAACGCCGTCATTAAGTCTGCCAGCTGCACGAACCCTAAACTATACAGACATATGCATATTAAGATTGTACTTTGGGTAACTGAAAAGATATATTATTTCTTGCTTTGTTTAATTGTAATTTTAACTTTTAATGAGCGGCAATTACGAAATTTTTACAATTTAATTTGCTATTGTCTGCGCTTCTTCTTATCTTATTTGTGCAATGTCAATGAGGCAATTTATGAGATTTAGATATATATTATTTTTGCTTTGTCTACACGCAAAGCATAGATGTTGCCACATCCACATATATGCGCCCTTTTCCCCGCCCTCCCCTTCCAAAAGTGATACGAAACACTATTCTTTGTTGTGGTTTATGGTTACTTACCTCGACACGACCGAGTATAATGCCAGCGCCAATTGTTCCAATTCCGGCCAAGAAGAACGGTATGGACACCTGTATGAGTATTGTGGACCATTTCTCCTGCTTAATGCCTTGTCGATTCAAAGCCACCTTTTCCTCAGAGCTGCCATTAATGCCAGCTATGCTCGAGGTATCCGTTTGAGCGCCACCAGTGCCACCAGGCCCACCCCCGCCGCCGCCACCACCACCGTGGCCGCCACCGCTCGCCGCACTAGGATCCGGTTCTGAGGAGGCTATGGACGTCGTGATGATGGAGCTTAGTGAACCAGTTGTCGAATTTGGTAGGCCCGACAATTTCTCATTGTCGATGTCTGTGGAAAAGCAAAGAAACAAAAACAATATATAGAGCAATAAGTTAGTCGTTGTCATACACACATAGTTAGTAGCTAACTTTAAAATTTAGCAGCATTATGCAATTAGCACAGCAATTAATTAGCAAAACTATAAATTATTAACTCTTCTCTTATAAAGAAGCTTTTTTTTCTTCTTTACAGCTGCCAATTAGCATGATCACCTGCTCCTCGCCAGTTGAAACTTGTTCAAAGATTTTCGCTTTTCAATAAACCAAATTTCTGTTTATTCATTACTCTTGCTCAAAGTGCAACCTACTAAAACAAGACCAGTCTTTGGGACAGTGCTGACGGACATACGCTATTAGGTATCAGTGTATGAAATCGATTTTTTTTTTTTGGCAACAAAGTTGTTTACGGCAGATCTTAACAACGAATTAGAGCTCTATTTGCATTTCCTTATAAATGAACGCTAGTTATTATCACAACAACAGCATTTCTATAACGGAAAACTGGCTATCAACAGATTCATACGGCAAATTGCCAGTGGAATCCAAAAATTCTGTTCGCAGTTCACGAAAGCATCAAATAAGCTTGGTATTCCACACAGAAAAGCCATAGATTCAATCTTTATAGAGGACAACTGCTTATATATAATCCAATGTCAAGGTTCACATGCGACTAAGCACAACGAAGAACGTGCGATGTAGCTCACGGCGAAAGTGACACATCGTAAAGCTGCAAACTGGGACATTGGACACATATATGCCACTCATTGTAGAAGTGGCATAACCGAGAAACCAATGGTACGATCAGGAGTGTCACGTTCTATCCATATAATGGATTACTGGCCGGGAATGGCCAGAGCGATTTCTGCCTTGATCTTAAATTAGTTAAGGATTAGGGGTTCCAAGTCTTGCCCCTTGTAAGCTGCTCTTTCTTCATCACCACGGAAAACATCGATCCCCGTAAATGATCCCGCCAAAGACTCAGGAAGAGCAAGTGCGTGGAACAGAGACGTTCTTTAACGAAGCAGCTCATTTAAAATCATTGAAAGGCACTAAAGCCAGCAGCATCTCTCCCGGAACCAAGCTAAACAGACTTACTAGGGAAATGTATTCAGTCGAATTGAAAATCTACCATTCTTTAGTTGGATTTAGAGAAATGAGATCTAGATTTTGGTGCTTGTGAAATCTGTACGTACTTTCCATAAACTTATTGCATCTTGGAACTTAGCTAAATTTGCAATTGAGTGTACTACATTAGTTACTAGATAATACTGATGTTTTGAATAATGCCCCAACTATAACTTGAGTATTAGCGAGTATACTCTGAAAACATGCATAACTTGCTGTCTATGTAATTAGAATGCTCTAATTGTAATCTAGTTCTATAGAACGGTTTGTAAACCTTTTCCCTCTAATTATAACCTCTAGATAAGCTTATCTAGACAATTTTCAATAAATACTTATAGAGGCACGCTTGTAATTTGTAAATACCCATTTTTGTCTGGGACAATTCTAAGATACTGCAAACTGTGAATACTATCATAAAAGCGCATTATCTCTTTACTTTTTTTCCATTGAAATGAAAGGAAACTGCAAATCCGATGGCCTTAGTTGAAGTTTTTAACAAAAAGTGGACGTTATCATGACGTCAGCATTTAATTTATATGATAGCGCTATAAATATATTACTACTTTATATGGAATTCATGTAATCGATACCATAAGCTAGGGTTTTATTGGTTTAAGCTCTATTGTACATACAAAAAATGTGCCTAACTTTCATTCTTCATTGCAATGTAGAGCTACTGAGTGCATCGTTAGCGTGAATAGTGTAACCTATCGATAGAGTCTATCGAAACGACGAAACGTTCTCGGTAGGTTATCGACAAACCAATCGATAAGCACTTGCTCTGTTACTGTTCAGAAATATGGTATCCCACCGAAATAGCTTATCTTTCTCATCATCTATAATAGAAACCTATGAAGCAGCATTTGATAGCCCCTTGGGGGATTCCTGCGCTTGTTGAAGGAAGACGACTATGAGCGACATGTCTGTGCAGCACACGAGAGGAGTGACGTTGCTTAATGTTTCAAGGAAACATTAACGTTTCACAACATTAACTGCCTGTACAGCGAATAACTTTAATCACAAGTTAAGAGCCTGAGACTTTCGAGGCTATCGTTCCTGATAGAATCGGAAGTCTTCGAAAAACGTGCGTTAGTCTTTTGAAAGTGCCGCTGAAGTTAAGAGAGCACTTTCAGCGACTTTTGTCTTGCTGCATTTGGATGTAGTAAACTTACACATTGGACTCCTGAGGTGATCCAATGAACCTTAGCGATTATATGATTAACTTGGACCATGCCAATGATATCTGTCTGATGGCTGATAGCTACGAAGAGACTTAAATAGTATTTGTCTATCAAGGCGGCGCACGTCAGGATTAATAGGTCGAGATTTTCAGGTAAGAAAGTGAAAAAACCTCTCACCAAATCTCGTTCGATATTAGAATGCATTCTAATAAGAAACAAATCGCATAGGGTGGCAGTCGTGACAACTTACGGGCGATATTACTGTGTATACCTTGCTTCGTGTAAGAGGCGCCTTAGGGAACACAAAAATCGGAATCATTAGCTTTAGTCTAAATTCCTTCCACGTCTATTACGCCTTTGTCTGGGATCTTACGGCTTTGTTTCTCAGCTCGTGGCAAAAACCTTCACAGCATCGTCAGAGTTTCCAAGTTGGAACTTTATGATCTGGCCAACTGAGAAAACTCTGTCTCAGACATGTTCAGTGACTAAGCGAGCGACTTGCAATCAGTGAATCCTTCGGCGTGAACTTCGGCCGTCTCCATGCGAATTCTTGAGTATCAGTGCCCCTTCTTGTTTATTTTACAAACGATAAGTCAAGCCTCACCACTTCGACCTTTTCTCTGTTAGGGAAGGGAACCTAGTGCAATACAGCTTTTTGTTGCTTACAAAGAAAGAGTCAAGCCTTCAGCTAGCACTTCGGCCGTGTCTATGTGAATACTTAGCGGCATGAACCTATATCAATACAGCTTTTTGTTGCTTACAAAGAAAGAGTCAAGCCTTCAGCTAGCACTTCGGCCGTGTCTATGTGAGTACTGAGCGGCATGAACATATTTCAATACTGCTTTTTATTGCTTACAAAGAATGAGTCAAGCATTATGCACTATGGCCGTGTCTATGTGAGTACTGAGCGGCATGAAGCTGCTTCAATACTGTTGTCTGTTGCCTACAAACAATGAGTTCAGCCTTCGGCTTGCACTTCGGCCGTGTCTATGTGAATACTGAGCGTCATGAAACTCTGTCACTAACGCTTTTTGTTTCGTACAAACAATGAGGCCAGCCTTCGGGTAGCACTTCGGCCAGACAATAGTTCGGCTAGATTGAATGCTGTAGCTTGACTCAGTGCTTACGATTCCAACGCCTGTTAGAAGCATGCCGACCACTGTCATAAGCTTTCGATTCACTACTTTAGACTCAAAAATAACGCCTTAGAAGTCTTTGCATTAGGAAAATATATACGTACTACAAATCAGAAGGTATAAAATGATATCAAATTTGTTGCCTAGTGTAATAGTAGAGTTCCTAGGTGCTCTTTTTTAAGTGATACATAGGAGTAGTTGCAAATATGTATGTGTGTGTGCATGAATAGGTGCTGTGTGTGTGTGTGTGTGTGTGTGTGCGCATTATGTCGTTTATAGTTAAAGTGTGTGTGGGTACAATATAGACAGGTAGACAGAGGAGCAAGAGAGAGAGAGATTTAAAGAAAGAGAAAGAGAGAGAGTCAGCTGAAGCACTCACCGTTTCCATTGGAAATTGTAAATAATCTATATTTGTCATCCGGCGCAACATCTAAGGGTGTCATTAATGACAATTGTTGTTGGTATATTGGTGTTGCATATGGTGAGGGCGTTGTGTTGTTATTGTTGTTGTAGCTGTTATTATTGTTCATATTGATAGTAGTTGTTGTAGGTGGCGGTTGTGTATTACGATAGTTGCCATAGGGTACGTCATTGGTGCTCGTGTACGAGGATGGTGATGGTGTCGTTGTTGTGTAGTTGTTGTTGTCCAGAGCATTGTTGTATGAAGAAGCAGAAGAAGTGGCAGAGAGTCCCCGAACATTAAGCGGCGACAGAGATTTGTTGCGCAGCTTTACCTCATTTGGTGGTGTGATGGTGTTGGCGGTGTTGTTGTTGTTGTTGGTTGTTCTCATTGGGTTCGTATTGTTTGTAGTGTATGTGTCTGTCGGTGTATTTTGATTGTGTTGCACGTTTGTCTCTTGATTTGGCTGTGACATTTTTGCATTTGTTTGTCTTTGTGTGTGTGTGTGTGAGAGAGTGTGTATGTATATGTGTGTGTGTGTGTGTGTTTTGTGGGTGGGCAGGAAATTCTAAACTTTGTTTTTAAAGCGTAGCGTAGCTGCTTAACTCAAAAGCCGCAACTTCCGTATCATATAAGTAACTCAATCGATTTTACTGAATCTTTGAATTTCGAAACTAAACTTAATTTTCTTTCTTTTTAAAGGAATGTGCAATGAGCAATTAAGCTTATAACTAAACAAATATACATAGAAATATCACACAATTTGTATTTGTTTCTGTTTCGCTTTTCACATGAACTAAAGCTGTGACATAAAGTACATACAACAAAAAATATGTTATAACAACAATAGGAAGAAGGTAATTAATTGGATCTATAAAGCTTAAATATGAAAATACAATATGTATTAAAAAAAAACTAAGGATGATATCATTTAGTTTACATTTTAGATACTGTATGTGTGTATGTGTGTGTGTGTGTGTGTGTGGTCCTTAGTTCTGTGCCTGTTCCTGGTCGTGTGTGTTTGTGCGTCAGTGTTGGTGTCTCGTCTCCGTCTTGGATTTGGGTTTGTTCGAGTGCAAGACAGGATTGCTTAGTCACCGGACCGTTGATATGGCTGCAACAACAACAACGAATGTTACGTTGTAAATGATGTTATTTTCAAATTATGGCGCATAATCAACAGCAAAAAATAATAACTACTACAAAATAACTTATAAAATCGCAATCAATGGAAATTTGCAATTACAATACATGAATTGTCGTTTTCACTTTCGCAAGATTTTGTTTTTTACAGCATATATCGCTTATACGATGTATCGTTTATACGCAATTTTTGCTTATATTGAAAAAAAAAAATAACATTTTGTGTCATCGCATTTTCAGTCTTTTTATGAAAACCGCTTATATGCAATCGATCAGCTGTTTTATTGATAAATTGTTGCTTAACTTGTTATCGGTTATAGGTAAACTTTCCAGCACTGCTTATTATATTATCGATTGCTTAGATAACAACAAGTAATTTCGCATTAATAAAACGCTTTATTTTAAATTCCGAACAAAAATTATTCGTTCTTAATGTATTAAAAGACGCTAGTGCAGTTGGCAATCAATTATCGCTTAAATAAAATATTTTGCATATTTCCTATTATTGCTTATATGCATCAACTGCGCTGCATTTCCGCTTTTAGATATTAGCAATATCTACTGTAACTAATTATCGCTGATTTGAAGTGTTTTGCATATATCCGATTATCGCTTATATGCATCAACTGCGCAGCATTTCCGCTTTTAGATATTAGCGATATCTATTGTATCTAATTATCGCTGATTAGAAGTATTTTGCATATATCCGATCATTGCTTATATGCATCATGTGTGCTGCATTTTCGCTTTTCGATATTAGCGATATCTATTGTAACTAATTATCGCTGATTTGAAGTATTTTGCATATGTTTGATTATCGCTTATATGAATCAACTGCGCTGCATTTTTGCTATTGCATATAAGCGATATCTATGCATGTCTATGTGTAGTGTAAAAATGATTCATATCGGGTAAGCACTTTAGAAAATATAGCTAATAATGTGCCAATTTTAGGCCCCCTCTCCTATGCACTGAAACAGAATTTTTTACAGAAATGTACGTAGTACAGTTACCGTTATTACGCCCATAATCTTCAACGCATCGATAAAAAAATTTGCATGAAATTTGATTTTCATGGAAAAAATGGGTACAGGGTATCCCACTGTCGGGCACCGTCCCTACTATCTGCATCAAATTTTGTATCTTGTTTTTTCAAACTCCCAAATATAATATATCAAGCATCTTCTTTCATAGGACTCAAATTGATGGTTCAGTCTGTGGCCGACAATCGGCTGCTGACAGTTTGTCTGACTTCGTGGTCCGACGGTTGGCAGCCGTCTTTTATAAAGAATGACAGACACGATTAATGTCTGCAGTGTGGTGCTCACACATGCCGATATTAGGTTGCCGACAATCGGCAAAATGACCCAGCTGATTCAAGTCGCCAGACGTCGTCCGGCAGACATGTTGGAGACTAACTGACCGTTAATAGATTCCATTAAGGCAGACATGTTGGAGACTAACTTGCGTGATTTTGGTGTGTCGGCAAGCCGATTGTCGGCCCATCTGACCGTTAATAGATTCCATTCTATTAGGTATTTGACTTAAATTACTTAACACTTTATTGCTAGTATTGTGCAATTTAGCTGGAAATGTTTTGGAACCGAAACTAGCTAATTCTTTAAAAAAGAACTGTCAACAGAAATAAGGCGATTATGCGTCTTATGGGGTATAGGAACAACTGGAGCATGGATATATTCTTATGACAAATAAATACTTTTTTTTTTGCCAAAATTTGCTTATTAGAAATCGCTTTTTTTGGTGTCACATATATGTATATATTTTTTTGTTTAACCGGATTTTAAGGTTAAGCACCTTCTGGATGTGTGAGTGTCTCCAGCTATATGCTGCTGGACAACGATAATCAGCTTGATAATGAGTTTGATAATGATGATGACGATGACGTCGCAGCAAAAAGGCAACAACAAAACAACCGGCAAACAACGGCAAATGTTGTTTTGTTGTTAGGCAGCTTGAAATCAATTTTTTTTTATTAGGTTTTAAATTTGAACTGGTTTTAATGTGTGTCTCTAGGAGTGTGTGTGTGTGTGTGTTTGCGTATCTGTGTTTCTATGTCTGTTTTCAAGTGTTTGCCTTACTTGCAAGTGAGTTTATTGTACGCAAATATACGTACGCTCTCTGCCCACACATATTTTTTATTGATCGAAATTGGAGAAAAAAAAATACTTCAATTTTGATTTCAACGTAGCTTTCGAAATGAAAGCAATTCGTATTTGCAATGCACATTGCAAAAGAATAAAGTTTTTTTAAGTGTGTCATATAGCTGATCAAGAGCATTTCACCTAATAAAAGACTGAAGATTCATAAGTTTGCTAAAGGCGTTTTCTGAAATTGATCTAAAAATTGTATGCTAAAAGTATCTATGTTATCATTATATATCGGTATCATTTAAGATTGCTTAAAACAAGCTCAGGCCGTCACTCACTGCTTGTGCGAGAGTAATGCCAATAGCAACAGAGTAAAGTTCGTGAACACTTTGACAACTTTTCTCTCCCGACACACAAATACTATTGCAGATGCCAAGAACAACTGAGAGAACGTTCGTGTACAGTAACAAATACATGTAAAAACATCTATCATTCTTGATTTCAGTTATGATTTGGCAAAATATATGAATGAAACTTATATTCTGCACATTTTATGAAAATTCCCTACACAGTGATATAAATTTCAACCTTATTTGTTTCCATATAGTTGGTGAAAAGGGGGTCCACACATTTTTCCTTTCCTTATTCATATAATATTTCCGCTTAACACTCTGAGCAGCTCACTCAACCTCATCAGACAATTATACCGCCGAGGGCTTTTGGAAGCATATATCCTACTCCTTACGTTCCACGCAGAGAACGTCCTCCAACGCCCACTGCCTAGGAACAAGGAAGCCAATGCATTGAAGAACGTCACCTCTGCAGTCGGCTGCTACGCGATCTGTAAGAGATCACTATGGGGAAAAGAGGAAGATGCAGAGCAAGAGTAGATCGAGAAGTGCAGAAGCAGGAATGACGTTAGGAAGTTCTTCCACAAAGTCAAGCGTCTGGCTGAAGGATTTAGTACCGGACCGTCTTTCTGTAAAGATGCACAGGGACATCTGGTAGTGGATGCACAGGGTGCAGTAACAGAGACGCCTGGAGGAGAGATTTGTATCAGGCCGTAGACCGGCCAGTTAAGAAGAAGAAGACATTACCATTTGAACAATTTTCTTTTCCAGCTCCTTAAGCCGTAAAATACAGCTGAATAAGAACAAGATAAGCTCGCAAACACTATATATTGTTGTTACAACATTGGTCGCATTAAGACTTTGGCGTTTCTATAGATGAACAAGAAAAGCATTTCCATTTTTGGTCACGTTCGAATAAACATTTTTTTTTTTGTCAAATTCCTTAAGTCGGAGAAAACAGCTAAGTAAGAACAAAATGAGCTTGCAAAGCTGGTCGCATTAAGACTACTGCGTTTCCATAGACGAACAAGAAAAGCAGTTTCATTTTCGTTCGTATCAATTTTTTTTTTCACGTTTCTTTGGAACCGGGTGTACGTAATCAAATTGCATGTTTGCCCTTAAAAACCAACTTTTTTTTTTTTGAATATTTTGTGAGAATCGTACATGCTGCCTAAAGAAGAGTATCAAAACGTGCGCTAGAAATACATTCAGACAGAGTTAAACATAAATATGCATAAGGTGCGTGTGTCTGCATGTATTAACAAAATAAAGCCGGTTTTTTTTGTTTTCCTAATCGAATTTGCTAAGGCGGCTTCCTAGCCAACAAATTAGTTTGCAACGACTTGCAATCTCGCAGAGACTCTCAAGAGTCCAGACGTACGGTCTAGCCACGACGACGCCAAACGACGTTTTCAAGTTTACGCTTGTAACGGCATTTCATTTTTATACTCGATTTTATGGACGTTTCACAATCGAATGCAGCAGCGGTGGCACATGGAGTGATAAGATTTCAAAAGAAAAATTGGCTTGTAAAACCAATTACTAAGCTGGCCACGCGGCGTATGCGTCATATGGCATATAAATAACTTAAGAAGAAAAATAGCTAAACAGAAGTCTTTCACTGCAGACTATACAGCTGTATACGGTCTTTTTTTTTGTATGCCAAGGCTAGTTAACCCTGACAATAGCCCAGTTCGAGCGATAAACAAGTCCAAACGATACTAAATAATAGCTAATGGCTTGGACAACATGCAATACTTGTCAGTGGAAACTAGGCAAGATTAATGAGTCTCAGTTGCGTGTTATCAGACGAATCGGACGATGACCAACAGCGTTGATTAGACTTATCAGTGTGTTTTGTTGATCGACGCACTACTAACCAATTGAAGTTGACCATGTTATAAACAACAACAACAAAACAGACACCAAATAAACAATGTCCCTACTATTCCTGGACAAGATCAATCAGTGTGATAAAAACTGTTTTGGTAGCTGGAAACTTCAATAAACTACTGTATATAGAAAACATACCATTAACAAATCAGTTAACTGCCATTTGGCAGTATAAATTAATAAAAAGTCTGGGTTATAACATGCCCAATTTCTTATCTCAATGGAAAATTTCAGCAGAGTTATTGAAATCATAATATACCTATATCGGTTTTAATAGAAGTTCATGTGGAGAGCAAACTATTTCGATTTCTCGGGTATAATGTTATGGCGCGACCTTTAAGATCTAAGTAAGCGCTACCAATGGCAGGGATCCTCGATCCATGCGTGTCAGCAACAGACACAACGTCATAACAGCCGATAAGCCTGCTGTCGTTATTCTCTAAAGTATCTTTCTGCCTTTTGGACAGAATTGTAGCAGCAGCTAAGTCGGAGACCCCTCAGTGCCCTAACTTTTTAATGAATAGCTCTCCGATTTCAATAAAAAGATCTCAGCCCTATTTGGGAATTCAACTGGATGTAAAGCTACGGTGGAGCGACCATATTCGCGCTATAACCTCAAGGTGCACAGCCAGATTTGACTGACTTATAGGCAGCAGTAGTAAGCTCTCGACCCGCAAGAAATCCACGTTGTAAAAAAAGTCTGGTGGTGACCACTTTGGCGTATGGCGTCCAGACCTGGGGTACTGCCGCCAGATGTCATATGCTCAAAATCCAATTTATGCAAAACAAGGTACTTAGGCCAATAGCCAACGGCCGGACCTATTTAAGTTATAGAAGCTGAACAATTGTTATTATCTTCCCAAAAAAATGAATACGATAAAACCAGTTAAGAAAATGGACATATCTATCTGTGAACTGCGACAGTACAAACAGTCAAAATTTATAATTTTTCATTGTTTGTATTGTCTGTATCTGTGACAGATGTCACAATATGACAAAGCGTTTTGCACTTAAGTGTCCTACAATATGTCAAAAGCTATCGAATGCATAATTTGATTGACATTTTCACAAAAAAGAATTTCGTTTTGAGATCAAAATATGCCGTTATGACAAAAGTGGAAGGAAACCTGTATAGATACTAGTATGTATATCATTACGCCAAATTACAAGATATATGTTGGTGCCTGTGACAACTTGAGTGTCACAAATAGTATTTGGCAGGAGGCAAGAGCACTCTGCGCACCTCCGTAAGCTTTTCGGCCGTGTCTGTGTGTTTAACAACGAAAGAAGAGAAAAACGACATCCTTAAAATGAGTTGCCGCGTACTCAATATCATTTTTGAGTAAATTTTTTGAGAAAATACTTCAATTGAGTAAATTTTGTACTCAAATAAAAATGAAGAACATAATGTACTTATATCACGTACAAAAAACTCAACATGAGTTGCATTTGTGCAGTGTGAGCGAGACGTGTCGCATTTCCAACTGCCACGACTGGCAAGGACCTCTCTTGTTCCTGGGGCAAACTTACTTACTGTACTTGATTAGTTTGATCTGTGTGAAAGAACATCACTGTTATATAGCAATTAGCTTTTAGGTTGTGTCAAACTTAAAAGAGAACTTGACGCCGACTTACAGCGTGCTTTTATGCGCTTAGTGTACTGTAACTTAACATTATGTTAAGAAACCGTTAGGTGTAGTTAACATTGAGCTTTGCCGAGTTTGTAACATTGCAGATTCTTTATGTTATATTTAGTGGGCTTAATGTTATTTATGTTATCCTTTTTTATACTCTTTCTCCTTTCTCTCTCTTTTGCCTACGAGTGAGTCGGTCGAGAAATTATGCTCGGAAATCAAAAACTGTTTCCAGATTCTAGATCAGCGACTCCAAGTTTACCGGCAAAGCTATGTTTTAGCCATAGGCATTTCATTGAGCTCAAATTTGTAATCATAGTGTAATCAATAGATTTTCAAAAGCATGAAAGCATTGCCTTTGATTTTAATTCGACTGAAGTAAAGAGTATAAAAGCAATAGAATGCAATCCTTGGCCGTTACATTAAGTCGATTTACTGAAAAGCGACCATCCCCAAGGTAGTGAGTCGGTCTAATAGAGACAGCAACACAAGTCTTAGAAATGATCGCTTGTCATACATTTCTATGACATTTGATGTGAGAGCATAATGTATTATGGCTTTGCGATATGATAAGAATTGCCCTAGAAATGCTTTCAAACTTATTGAAGATCAATCAAAACGACACTTGGTAACAATTTCTATCTATTTCAGAGTTTATAACTGATTTATAAGCTATTATGAAAACCAAATGATTGCATGACTAAGCTGCATGTAGAGTCTGTTTTATCAATAATGGCATTGCAGACAAATAGAATATAGTCTTTTAATTAAACAACTGTTTCCAAAATAGTTGCCATCTAAATTAGCAAGCGAAGCACTTATGGTAGCTAGCCGGTACATACCCTTTGATGACTATGGCTTGTAATTAAACAGAAATCAGACGTGCTTATGGAACGTGTCGTGAAGTCATTCTGTGATCATGATCGTCATCATGGGGCCCCCAAAAGCTATAAAAATACGCGCCGACAATGACTCTATTTGTGTGCATAAGCATGAGTAGTAGCGTCAACAAATTAAACAGAGTTTTACAATGTATTTAATATGCATATTATAGATACACTCCAATTGACTGATAAGACAAATCAATGTAGCGAATGATACACGATAATGATGATAAAAAAAGTATCTTTCAATATGCTGATAAGTATAATCAATGTATTCAATGTAATTTGGTTTTAAATGGCATAGCGAATATTAGATGTTTATTGTATCTATAAGAGCGTTTCGTTTGAAATATCGCGTCATTTTGAGTTTTGTTTGTTGGTTCCTTCCGGAATTTCCAGTTTTAGAAAAAGCTAATTTTTGTGCATACGCTCGTTTAGTTTATGGCTTCAGCTTTGCTCCATTAATCATTGTATGTACTAACAATTATAAATTACTTTTTTATATACATTTTTTAACTTCTTTTTTTGTACTACAAATATAAACAAAGCTGTTGAGCTGTAGCGCTTAAAACACACATAAGTTAGTACTATGTATATGCCTATAGATTGGGTGAAACCAATACGGAAGCCTGCTGTTCGACGGGGAACTACTTTTACGCCATTGTGTAAATTCCTTTATGCTATTGTAGGTGCGTACCTTTGTACGTCTAGAGTACCATGACTCAGTGTTTTGTACTTTATCGTCATATATTGTTGTGCATTGCGCTTTAATTGCTGGTACTTATTGCGTTATGCTAAGATAAAGATGCCACCTAGACGTATACTTAATATCAGGGCTACAATTTTAAGCGTATAACGAACCCACGCTTATTTTTGCAAAGCAAATCCTTTGAAACATGTTTGCTGTGGCAGCCAGCTGCAAAGTTATTCAAGATTTGTTTGTTAGAAAACGTAAATTACAAATTTGAGATAAAACTTAACTCGATTTTGACTGAAACTATCGTGCGACATGCCAAATAACTAACAAAAGTGACTGACTGAAGTTTTTTCTCCTTCTCATGAGTGAAGCCCATCACCTCTGTCTGCAAGCTCAAAGGTCGTGAACCGCGCCTGCAACTCTTCAGCAAAAACCTCAGCTATCTCACCATACGAACGGCACCAGGAGTTATATGGGAATACGCCTGAGAGGTTGTCTCTCTTGACACAACGCGTAGCCTTCCAAAGATTGAATCCGTGGTCCTTATTCGGGTGAGCATTTTGCTTATTTGCAAAGTATTCATTCTTAATATCAAAAAGCAGCCTCCTCGTCCAGCTCATTGCTCATCTTAAATCTCACCAAATTGAGAACTTTAGTTTTTAAAAGAGCACGAGGTACACTGGGAGCATGAGAAGGTTGATCTTCTTTTTTTTTTTTTAAAGCTAGATCTTTCGGGAATAAAGCTAAATTGGTAACACTGCTCATAGAGCACTAATTAGTCGGCACACACTTATGGCTAATAGCAAACGAGAAACGGAAGCAGAGCATTTAATAGTCGGAACCTTATGACTATCTTATCGCGAAAATAAACTCAAATCAATAAACGAGTTGTCAAATTATTAAAAAATTATGCCACAAATGAAAGCATTAAATATGGCGTTTTTTACGTTATTAATGAGGTTCTTTCTTTTTGGGGCGATTAGGACAAGTGCGTATAGTATTGATACTAAAAGCAATGATAAGACAATCCAATCCCAATTCATTTGACACTTAATTATTTTATGGCAACAGCGATTAGATAAATGGACGGACAGACACACACGCACACAAACTCAAAACGCAAATGCTAATAGATACAGTTTTCGCTCGGAATTGCAGCTCAAGTGTTGAGTATTGAAGCGCAGAACGTGAAAGTCATGAAATGTCTGGCAAAGTTTAAGTTTTGATGAATATTTGTACACTTTTGAAGATACAATATTTGATACAAACTAAGCAGAACGATAAGATACTGGCATTTGCAACAACAACAACAGCTGACTGCAACAAGCACAACAACAACAAATGCAAATACAACTGTTTTTAAAAAAATGTAATGCAGACTGACGGTACGGTGTCCGACTGTGGAATACCCTGTACTCATTTTTTCCATGAAAATCAAAATTCTATGCAAATTTTTGTATCGACGCGTTGAGTGGTATGTGCGTAATAACGGTAACTGTTCTACGGGCGGAGGTGTGATGATTAGGAAAAAGATCAACATTGTTGCATAAAGTATCACATTTGGTTAACATAAATGTTAACTTTAACATTTCTGTAAAAAATGAAATTCTGTTACAGTTCCTAGGAGAGGAGGAGGCCTCAAATTGGCATATTATTAGCTATATCTTCAAAAGTTCTTAACCGATATGAATCATTTTTATACTACACATGCAAAGTTAAAAGTGTGCATAACTATGCCAAGTTTCAATTGGCTAGCTTATATGCTGTGGGTTAAAACCGCGAAAATCTGTCACAGGGAAAGCTGGTGAGATATCGACATAATTCGACAAAATCGCACTGAATAGGTATAATGCGCAAAATCTAGCTCTTATAGTCTTCGAGAACGGTGCGACAACACGGTCGGACGGACATGTCTATATCGACTCGACTATTGCTCCTGAACATTTTTGCCCATTTGAACATATGATCTGGCACTCCTCCTTCTGCCTGTTACATACATTGCACAAATCTGTTATACCCTTTTACACTTTGTGTATAGGGTATTAACAGCAGCGAAACATAATGCTGCTTGTAGCTGGTGGGCGGTGGGCGGTGAGCAGAGCGACGCACAGAGCAGCTGGCGACAAATACACACACACACACACACACACACACACACACACACATACACATACAATGTGTGTACTAATTAACAAAACGTGCGCTAAATGTGCGCCGGCTGTTAATTTCTATTTATTATGATTAAGACGCGCCATCAATTTGTATTATAGTAACCGCAAAAAGTTCACATGTTTAGTTTTTGGTCTTAAAAAAACCGAAAAAACGTTTTATGTTGCGCTAATTTTCAAGCGCTTGACAAATCATTTGCATTTAAATAAAACGTAAATTGCATTAATTATGAAGCTTTTTAAGTGTCGGGACTTAACAGTCTTTTAATAGCTACAAATGTTGCCGTTACATGCCGTTACATGCCGTTACACTTAACAGCTGTAAATTTAACATGCGCTCATTTGCTCTTGACTTTCTATTGTTGACAAATACTTGAGTGTGTGTGTGTGCGTGTGTGTGTGTGTGTGTGTGTGTGTGTGTGTGTGTGTGTGTGTATGTGTATGTGTGTGTGTGTTTGTGTGTGTGGGGGCTGCACATGTGCACACGCGTTGTTGCTGCTGCTGCGCTGCTGCTGCGCTGCTGCTGCGCTGCTAGCTTAAGCACGTGCTGCGCACGCTCACGTGCTCTCTCATGCGCTCAGCTGTTACGAATTACATGGCGCAGGAAAAGGGCACGCGCTTTGCATGTTATTTTTCAATGTTATGCGTGCTCAAAGGCGACAAACAGCGCGAGAATAATAATTATACCCTGTACACGAAGTGTATTATAGATTTGTGCAATGCATGTAACAGCAGGCAGAAGGAGGCGTGGCAGACCATAAGTTCCATGGGCAAAAATGATCAGGAGCAATAGCCGTGTCGATATAAAAGATATAGTATCGGTTTACACCGAAAAGATGAAGTTTGTCGAATCACGCGGCTCAAGCAATCTATCATCTTGAAACTTCGCAGATATATGCGTCGTATTTATGTGCATCTATGTTTCCAAAATAATCGAAATCGGATAAATACATCAAAAGTTATAGTCAAAACTATGCTAATTTCACAAAATTCCACTACGTTTAGATTTGGATACATTTGAGCTAGAGTTACAAAATTTGGTGCGGAGATTCGTGTGATCCTAATCGTTAAAACTGCATCAAATTTTTTTCAATAGAACCCCCGCAAACGATTTACCTTGATTACTGCGACACTCCCCTTAGACTGATTTGAAAATTGTCACAGACATCTATAAATGTATTTTTGATCTATATTACAAAAATCAAGGACATTGGCCCAAGAATACTGGAGTTATGGGCATAAAAGTAATTTTTGCCACCATAATAACCAACTGCCCAATAGGTAAACTTGTCAATTTGAACTTCCCAATAGGAAAATGCTTACAGTCATATCGAACTTGTATAAAGAGACGTAAAAGGTAATACTTTCGTTCCTATTTTACCGTATGCTAGATTTAGTACTTATGGGAAAAAAGTGTAAAGGGTATTCCACTGTCGGGTACCGTCCCGACTGTCCGCATCAAATTTTTAACATTTGCATTTGATGTAAACGAACTTTAAGCAAATTTTAAAGCGTGATTGTGCGTTTAAGCAGCTTAACAGTCAGTCAGTCAGTCGGTCAGCTTAAAAGCTTTTCCTACAATTAATTACACTAGCTTACAAGAATTTTGATTTCATTAGGGCACAATCATAGTGCACGCGGTGACGAAGCTGAAGACGAAGACGAATTTGATGTGTATTCTTTCCAGTTTTATTGGATTGTACATTACTAAATTTGCCTATAAGCTGTCAAAAATTGATACATTTCAAAAATAATGGACCAATTTTAATACAGCTCTAATAATGCATTCTGGTATGCTGATTGCAACTTAGGGATAATGCAATCCTTTAAATTTGTATATGCTTCTATAATTTTGTATTATTCATTTATTGTGTTGAAATCAATCATTATTGTATTGTTTAAAAAAGCGTGTAGTAATATTTTCTACTAAGGCACATTAGGTTTGGCTCTGTGGTAAAAAAAAAAAAAAATCTGGTTTGAAGCTGACAGTTTGAACACTATGAACACTTTCGAGCGAATTCATAAGTTTACTTCTGCAAAGTTTGTCGTCTTCAGCGTGTCTGTAGTCACATGGTAAAATAATAACAAGTTAAGATTGAACTGGCACTGTTGTGGTTGGCAACCAAGTCCTTACCTTGCTATTATTATACCATGTTCTGTTCACATTCGACTGCTTAGACTGCTGACTTATCCTTAGAAGTTTTGTTTGTTGCTGCAGCTGTCAGTTTACGATATTTGCCAACTTATTTGCTAATTTTCTATGTATACAAATATGTTGCTCTTATGATGCATAAGTTTTGTATGTTTAGTTAATTATATTATTTGGTTATTTTGTTATTTGCATTATATATATATAGTTGACGCCTCGCACAAACATTTCCATTGAATTGTTCTGTCAGTTTTGTTTGCTCATTTTATTTTATTTAAATTTTATTGTAATTTGTTTGCTTGATTTTGGTCAACAAAGTTTTGGGGCTGCTTAATACTGCGTGTGTATACATAGCGTTGCCGTCACACTAAAACGACGACAAGATAGATTTTCTATGACGCAGGTGAAACTGATTGATTTTGATTACTTTGCTGGCTTTTATTTATTTAATTTATTGATTGCCTGCCTGACATTTTTTTATTTTTTTTTTTTTTTTTTTTATGAATGGCCAACAAAGAGATTAACAACAAAACAAAACAAAACTTTTTTCTTTCTTTCTTATTTTTTCAGTGACTGACAGCAGCTGGCAACTGGTTAAAGCCCTCTCTCTCTCTATAACTGTTTAATTGCATGTCCACTAATTACTTACTCGCTTAAGAAAACAAAAAATTATTACCTTCTAAAGAGATCACGTGTTAGCATAATGCCCATAATTGCACTTGCTCGAATTATTGAATAATTTAAAAGAAAAAAAAGCAAGGGTGTTTGCCACCTCTAAGCTATAAGTTGTATTCTTGCTAAGATCTACTTGTTCAGTTCTTTTGACAGAAGATCGCTTCGGTTTGGAGCAAAGCAGCCTTTACCACTAGTAATCGTCATCGATTACATCGATGCATATATAAAACTAAATATGTGAATCAAAGTAGATTTCTAGATGCTACATAATACCGACTTAATTGATCTTCGTTAAAATTGTGAAGTCACAGTTCGCTTGTCGCTGAGTATAAATTTGGAGATGGCACTGATGTGCCTAGAACATTCGTCTATTTAGGTCTGCAGTCTATTTGTAAAACTCAGAATTAGACTTATGTACTTTGGCATGACCTTAAAATAGTTTAATAAGCGACACTTTGGATAAAGTTGCTGAAATTGTTGATGGTTTTAGGCGTGCGAGAACATCGGAAAATTACAGGACAACTATTGATGTTTTCCATACAACGATCGTATTATTTACACCACTATTTGCCAAACATAACGGGTGAACAATCTAAAGGTTTTCTTTTCAATAGTGATTTTTTGAATTTACCCATGAGACACAAATCAAGTGATTTGTATTCCGTATTATTTGGCAAATCATTATGGAAAGACTTCAAAAGTGCTTCAAAAGTAACGATACTACTAACGATATATCCAATTTTTCCTTTGTGTCTCACTATTGATGTTCTTTTACCGAACGAAGATGCAGATCTTTCGACAGTACATGATGCAATAATGCGGCACCCTGCTCAACCACTTGGCTTGTCGTATGGAACATTTTGGGCCATATTAGGGAAGGATCTTGGTATATAGCAGCATATAAAATGCAGAGCGTGCAAGAAATTAAGCCTGAGTTAATGGAAAACAGAAAATTGTTGTTTTCTACCAAAAATTTGTTCAGCGATGAGATCCATTTCTGGCTTAATTTGCGCTACCGAGCAACCTGATGCGTTTCAAGAGCTGCCATTACACCCAGAGTAAACAACAGTTTGGTGTGGCTTAAGAGCCAGTGGACTCATCGGTAAATATTTCTTTAAAAATGAGCATGGCGCCATATTTAAAGACTATATTTTGTCTGAAATGGAAACCAGAGATGTGTTGTAGCAAGACGTTGCTACATGCCGTCACGCAGCGCATGAAAAAATGGCTGTCGTGAGAGAACGAAGAGTTTTTTTCACGCCTTAAGCCGCCTGATATCATACCCTTAGACTCTTTGCTTTGGGTCTACGTAAAGTCACAACTCAGTTCGAAGCCAACTTTGCTAGCTGGAACGCATCATCGAAAGTTGGACCCTCCGCATGGACCATCTAAATCGCAGTTACGGCCAACATTTGAAAGGGATAGTCATTAAATGCCAAGAAGTGTTCTCTCGAACGATAATAAAGATTGCCCAATTTTAGAAGAAAAAAAAGAGCTCTATATATAGATTATAAGCACATTCGCATGACTTTTGCGTATTTGAAATCCAAAATAATAAATAAATATAAGCTGTGCTTTTTTACCGCCCATAAACATGGAAAAAGCGAAACCGTTCCGAGCTGAGTTCTATGTAGCGTCTTGGGAACCACTTTTAAAAATCAGTCCGCAGCAAGACATTAAATTTTGTTTATGTTATTGCCATAAAAAGTTTGCAAAAAATTATACCATTGTCAGGGGAAATTATACCATACAGCTGCTACATAATACGCATTAAGAATGCATAACGCATATCAGTCGCTATAGAGCGAAGTGGGGGCTCCCCTGATTGAGCTGAAACTGATTAAAGGTAAAGAAACTCCTGAGGATAACGCACTTCCTCTGTTGACAAGCTATAGCAAAATTAGTGACACTTGGTAACTGGGCATCAGAACTGAGAAGAGTTGGAGCAAATAAAAGTAGACAGTAGTTGTACCGTTTCAAAGATCAAAATGTTATATAGTAATAGAAACTACCATAACTACTAACGATTTGAACTATAACTAGATTTGCTGACTTTGCAAATTTCAAAATCTCGTTTTTTTTTTTAAAAAACACTTCGCTTCACTCACACTCCTATCTTACTCTAACTGTTATTGGACAATGGACAAGGTTGAACTTTGATGAGCCGTCTCACCCATCTAAAATCTAATCTAATCTAAGCCGCGAAATGCTCTCACTGGAAAAGGGGTTGGCATATGAACATGATTTGACAAATTTATCTGTGTAGTTCTTATAGCCTCCGAGATCTTGTTGTTCACACGTACGAACGGACACGATCTAATCGCTATTCGAGTAACGTTTTACCCATGACACTTATAGTCTGCCACGCCTTCTTTTTCACGCTTTGTACAGTGCACAAAGCTATAATTCATTTTTACACTGTTAGAAAAGTATACGCTGTGGCAAGTTAGGAATATCGCGGCTTACACCGACACCATACAAGTTATACAATTGAAACTTGGCACAGTTATGCTAAGTGTTACTCTGCATGTGATGTGTAAAAATTATTCAAATCGGATACAAACTTCAAAAAATATAGGTAATAATGTGGCACTTTTAGGCGCCTTCTGCTATAAACGTCAACAACATTTCACTTTTTACAACAATGTTAAGCTTAACATTTCTGTTAGAGCCAACAAATTTGGTACGAAGACTTATGTTAAGCTTATAAAACAAACATTGTTGACATTTTGTCGAATCAAAATGAATCGATTCGATTCACCGATATTTGTTTCGGTTTACCGGTTGTACCGGTTCCTATACAAAAACCAAAGAGCATGAAATAGAGTGAAATCCTTGGCCGTTTCTTTGAGTCGACTTGATGAATTTCCGTAATGACTTCGTAAGCATTCGAAAAGCAAGTTTCATTATTGAATTGCTCAGTTAAATCCTGGAGAAACTTTGGCATATTCTTTCTTAAAAAACAAGACGCACAATGCTGCTTCTATGCTGTTCTTTCTCGCTCTAAAACACAAGTATTTGGGTGTCAGTTTTGAAATGAAATTCTAAGTTTAATGTCAAATAACTGTGCAAGCAATTAACGTATTATATTGTACCCGTAACTTTTTAGAAACGTCGTTCAATTGAGATTCGAACAATGTATAATTTAAAGCAAAGCTATAAAGTTGGTAAAACAAAAAATGTGATTAATTGAATGCAACTCAGTTTTTAGAGGCTCACGCACACTATTAAAGACAAAATAACACCGATAGGGGCTTAAATTTAAACATTTTCTACCAGGATTAAGACATGTGCGCAGCAGGAATCGAACTCACGACCTCGTGTTTTGCGAGTTAAATACTCAACTTGGACGCAGTACACAATGCAACAACAAAACACACTTCGAAATAGTTAAAATTTTTGCATTTTGATTATAAAGCAGAAGAGGAAAGAGAAAAAATTTGAGACGACTCCCTCTCACTCTCTCAATAGTTGCTTCGGGACTAAACATTAAAATCGTTCTGTTAATTGATGTTAAATTTAGTACATTTATGACTTATAACAAGTTTTTAACTCTTAATTCAAGATTTATATGCTTATTTTAAGCATACACAAAAGGAATTCATGCTTAATTCAAGTATTATCAAACACAAATCGTGCTTAATTTTTTAAATATTAAATGGTAGGAATTCACGAATAGAATTCTTACTTTTTTATCAGTGTAAAAAATCACGACAAACATTTTTTGGCATTTCACTAAAAAAGGCTACAATTTGAATAATATGAACAACATATAGGATTTACTATGTTTTAGTCTTTTTGGACGCGTATTCACGCCTAGATTATATGTATGCATTTATTGGAGCTCTATGTCCTTCCATTTTCTTTAAACCCGTATATCTGCCAAAACAATAGCCAAATCAAAAAACCGTCTATGAAAAGTTTAAACTACGCATTAATACCTTTACAACGGTATATGACTCGACCAATTCGGCCGCTTCAGCTAAAAGTGCAAAAGTTAGCGTAATTATATAGTTGTGAGCTGCTTAGATGCGCGCTTTACGTCACAACTATGAGCTATCGCTCGCAGTGTTATTATGAATGCGCACAAATTGCATCTAAAATTGTATATACTCTAACAAGGTAGCACAACAAAGCTGAAGCTGAAGCTGTCACGCAAGCTGCAAGCGAAATTTCATCAAATTTGCAATTGTATTGATCAAATGTTATTCAAGTTGACACCGAAATTTACAAAGTACACTTAGAGCTAAGGCAGCAAATTTAACATCAACATGAACATGAGCACTCTCTATAGGGCCTGAAAAGTCGACCAAGCTCATGGGCTCGCTTGCACAATATATTTCTTATTGTATTTGGTATTTGGATTTCATTGATGGGAAAAACCTCGGGCGCATGCGCAACGAATTGCGGGCTGCGAGTTGGCCAAAAGCGAATGTGGAAGGCACGGACGTAGAACTTCCAATACACATTATAAGTATAATTACGTCTGACAGCAAAAAGCGTATAAATATTATGGCTATTGGATAGTATTTGTCCGTGAACAACAAATGCCAGCAACATAAAATAATTAATATGGTTTTGTTTAAGCAAAATTACTATGCGAACTTTGTTGCTGGTTTTTGTTTTGTACTTTGAAATTGGATTTGAAAATGTAAACAGTTATTGAAGGTTAGAGTTCAGGACTTGTAGAGCTCTTTCGAAAAGCTAGCAAAAGACAAAGCTGTACACGTGTCGCTCAATTTTGCATTTTTTTCAAATTCTGCTTATTTTTTTTTTTTTGGTTTCAAAGTTACCAAGATTTATGGCTTAAGTTCATGTTCATTTGTGTGTTGCACATTTCCATTGATTTCCGCCTGCCCTTCTAGCTGTATGTTAAATTATTCTATTATACAAAATTTGAAAAGTTTGCCTACATTTTGCTCACATTGAAACTTCACTTTTGAATTGAATTGAATTTTCAACACTTTGCCAAAGTTTAGGCGTAACTTGGCCACTGAAACGAATGCGTTTTTAAATCACTTGGCGTTTGATTCTCGCGCTTTGTTAAATTCTTCACGTTTACACAAAAGTTAAAAACATCAACAGAAAAAAAATAAATAAATATAAAATCAATATTTTCTTGAAACTACTAAAAAATCACAATACGCACACGCGTGCAGTTCTAGAAAGCCGCATACAAGAGTTCTGTTCATAATATTATTACAATTATTATTATGAATTTTTGAATATATATATATATATTTGTGTATTTATATGACAGCGTTTTGTGGATCGTCTGCACCGTGTGCCGGGATATCGTACACTGAATGTCCAAAGACGGCAAACACTTGTTATTATAACGCGTCAAAACGCTTCATTCAGCGTCGTCAGTGTGTGCGTTTTCGACAACGAAACGCAGCGTCGCTCTGCGCCCGAGCTCTAGTCCGAGCCCCGCCGAACGCAAGCCGAGCAACGCTGTCGATTCAACCCAATCAATACACCAACACTCTTGGCCAACTTTTTGGTCCAAAGAGCTGCCAAATCAACGGAAAAAGTCAACAGGTGTGCAACAACGATGAGCGCGGACTTGCTCTTAGAGCTAGGCGATAACGGCGTCCTCTCACGCACTCACGCTCTCTCACGCACTCTCCCTCTCTCGCTCTCAACTTGTTATCAATCAAAGATGACAAAAAAAAAAAAAAAAATCAAGTTCAGACCGATCGTTTCATTGATAGCGCCATGTGCATATCAATGGAATCAATGAATGAAAACTATCAGCTGCTTGGCTGGAAAAACTGAGAGCAGGGGATTCCCGCCGCGCTTAGGATCAATTTGTGCTGCGTGTTTTTCTTAACGTTTTGCTGTTGTAATGTGTTCGACCTGAATATTTTATGAGCAGTAAGTAGTTTATGAGTCGAAACTCTTAATGTAGAGCCACGATATTTCCTATAAGCTATACGTCAATTTTTAGCTTTATCTACAAGTCATTACGTATGCCCTGAACAACTCAGGCGAAGGTTATATTAACTATGAGGAAGCAAAGGGCGGCTGTCTCAATATTGCTAAGCTTCCTGTGCCCATAAGACTTCAACGTACCAAATCTAGCAACAAAATATCTATATATATGTATATATATATATAAATGAATCTAAAATTGTACGACAAATGGTTTAGTGCAACGTAAATCGTGTTGATCCACTTTATAGCTTTTGGCATGAGTAATGTTGTTACTAAAGAAAAAGTCTTATTTTGGTAGAGAAAAAAGCGTTAAACTAAAAAAAAATGGCACACTTCTCAAAGCCTACTAATTGCTTTCAACCAAAACTGTTTAATAAATCAGGCAACGCCTAATAATAGGAACGGGAACGGGAACCGGAATGGGAATGGCAAGAGGCAGATGAAAGGGAATATGATTTACCTAGAGAGGGGTAAGGGGATTCTGAGCGATGCGAGAAGGGGGTGGAGTGAAACGGGGGAAAGGGGGTTTTGAGCGAAGCGAAACGTAAAAAGTGTTGTTTCATCTTATACCTTTTAGAATGAGGATAAGGAAGAGCATGTAATTCCGCAAACCTAGGGCCAGGCCGGAATAAAAATCTCAGCTGAAAAACACATCTGTTGCTGTGCCTTACGGAATCGGAAAGAAGACCGATTTTCCTTTATTGTGCCCAAAGCGGCCTTATTTCAAAATAACATGGATTTTACATCATAATTATACTAAATTCAGCTAATACCAGACATTGGCTGATTTGCAAGCTATTACATTAGTTACATAGCATTGAGCTATTTTATGCTAGCTAGGCATTACAATCTAAATTCAAACATGTTAAACAATTCAATTTACGTTATTCGGTTTTAACTAATATTCATTAATAAGCATTGGCTGCTTTAGGCGCCAACAGCATGAGAAAGATGAATATGAAATTGAATATGAAGATAAAGATGAAAATGAAGAATATGAGGATGAAGATGAATATGAAGATGAAAGGGAAACGAGGAAAGCAATATGAAGAAGATAAATGAGATGAAGAATATGCATGAGATGAAGAAGATATAGAAGATGAAGAAGATGAAGAAGATGAGGAAGATGAAGAAGATGAAGAAGATGAAGAAGATGTAGAAGTTGAAGTAGATGAAGAAGATGAGGAAGAGAAATGCTTTTAAAATCGGAATTTATGTAAAATGGCTTGGTCCCTAAGTTCTTTCTCTTCCGTTTGAGATTTACAACTTTCCAAAGCGTATTATTTTTAATTTAAACTAGGGAGCTTCGCTCACCAATCGATGTCTTTCTTAAAGGTAAACAGGTCCTTTTCTCCCGTTTAAGATTTACAACTTACCACCGCGTATTATTTTTAAGTTAAACTAGGGGAATTTCTCACGTTTCTCGTCGCTTGTTAATACCTTACGTTTTTGTTCTTTTCAACGCAGTTTCTTTTTGCTAGTGTAGACTGACTTTGAGTAAAACCCGGAGATTGAAGTCAAGCGCTGTTAACTGTTTATACATAGCTCTTATCAGTTCCGTAATATCAAACGCATGACACGTTTGGGGAAGAGGACACAGGTTTAATCTAGCGTCACTCTTCTGGCTAGACTGCAGGGGCACAACTGCTTAGAGATCAACCCCAATCCACTTACCCCTCTTGACGTCTTGGCAAGTCAAAATGCAAAAAAAAGCGCCTAACAGAGTCCAGAACAACGGAATCTGGACGAACGAACTGGAATTCAAGAACACATACTAATAGAGAGCTGACAGTGTACTGTCCCATGTAAAATTTGGTGGTCTTCCGCCTCCCCACAAGAGTGCTGGAGCGATCCAGCACACATACTGAGAGGCAACACCCAAATCTGCTACACAGACGGTTTCGAAACAAAAAATGGAGCTGGTGCCGGTTGGTATCTTGATACCAGGAATGTAGTTTGCGTCGGTTTTCAAAACGGAAACCTATCCAAGAAAGAAAGCTGCATGTGAATGTAAAGACCAGATTCAACATGATTTCACATCATAGGTAAGTCTAAGCGAGCTAGATCCATGGAAGAAAGCTGCGTTCGTGGGCGGTAACTGCATGGAGTTGTATTCAGGCTCCGCTGAGAGTGGTTCACATAGACAATATGTGCAAGAAACGCTGAAAATCCAGCACAAAACACGTCGTGAAAGCACCCAATCTAGATATCTTCGTCATCAGGAGCGAAAATATGTGGGATCTAATCATGATTGGATGTGACCAACGTGAGCCAGCACCTGACCAATATGGGCTTCATTCAAGACCCGATTTGCGCGAACTGTCTTGAAGCAGCTGACGTGACGAAACGCTGAACACGAATGCGCATTTTCTTCAGGTATTCCTACGCAAGTCGGAAGTTAGTTGGACTACTATGTCAGGCTATTCTGTTTTCGTGCTCTTGTTCTCTTATCTTGCTCTATGGGCAAGGTTGCCTGAGTGCTTGGGATATCTCAACCTGCTTTGCTGAGCGTATGGTGGTAATCGCATGGCGTCTTCGAAACGTTTGGCAACTTCTGGCATATCCACAGTTCAGTTTTACAGAGTATACAAGTTACGGCAAGCCCTTACTTTTACTCTTGTTTTTGACAGTTGTTGCAGTTAATTTTGCGCGTCCATACAGATTATTAGAAAAATATGTAGAAAGCTCGACATTCGGTTTTATCTCTACGTGAGCAAGTGCATCATATTTGTGCAATGGGCCGTATGAGTGATGCTTTTGACTGATTTATGTGCCAGGCTTTAGGCAATTAGAAGAAATGCGCTTTACATAATGTATTAGCTTTGGAATATAACAATTTTAGTTTATGGTTTCATTAAATTTAACTGCGCTATCCAACTGCCAACTGTGTGATATGGACGGAGATACATACTAGATATTTAGATATGACTATCTATAGTATATAGTATGTAAATGTTTGCTTTGCTACGTGCTGTTAAGCGTGACAGTATAATAACCCTTACAATGAAGCATTTAACTAGGCTAGCTTTTATTTCACTTTTTTTTTTCTTATTGCTGGACACATCGTAATGCAGTTAAATGCAAGTTAATTCACTAAAAACACAAAAAAAAAGGCGGTACAAAAAAATCCCATTAAATTCAGTCAGCTGTACAAATCAGCACTTTGCATGGGGTTTACACTAGGAGCATAATCAAAAATTTCATTGCACTTGATGGGGGCGTAAAGCCAGTTATTTATGAACACAGCGTCAATACAAGTATAATTGACGTATAACGCGTATACGAAACATCCATATACCAAGTCGCAGCGAGTGTACCCATAAATCAATCTACTTGGTACTGCGCACACTGGGGCCTGCGACGAAAAAAATTACCAAAAATCAATCTCTTGACGGTTTTTGCCTTTGATTTCTAATCTTTTCGAAAAAATCAATTTCCTCTCTGAAAGTTTTCGTATTATATATCCTGCTCCCTATGTTCTAAATGGGACCCGCCGCAGTAAAACATGCCCTCAATGAAAGACCGAAAAGCTTCGGATAGGAACGCCCCAAAGTTGACGGCCCACACAAATGTTTAAAGAACCATGACTTGTGGGTATGCACCTGGTATGTCCGGATAATAAAATGGGAGGTCGCTCTCAGGATGTGCAGAGTGGATATAACCGCCATCCAGGAGATAAGGTGGAAAGGGCAAGGCTGCTGCGAAGAAGCAGAATGTTCTCAAGAAGGGTGACCCTTAAATGCACGGTGTGCACTAACTACGGTGGTATCAGCCTTCTTTCTATTGCATATAGGACCTTATATCGTACTCTGTAAAAGGCCAACGCCGTTTGGGAAAGAGCTGATCGGACCTTATCAGTGTAGTTTTAGGCCTGATAAGTGCACCATTGCCCAGATATTCACACTACGCCAAATCCTGGAAAAACTCACGAATACTAAATCGATTATAAAGCAGCATTTGACAGCCCGTTGAGGGATCGCGTATATGCCGCTCTCTCTGAATTTGAAATCCCTGCAAAGTTGGTGCGACTATTCAGAACACACGCAGCTCCCTCAAGTTAGGAAACAGCTTCTCGGAGCCTTTTGATACTAAGCGAGGCTTTAGACAAGGCGATGCCCTATCCTACGACCTTTGAAACCTTCTGATGGAGAATGTGTTGCGAAAGACCGAAGTACATCGGAACGATACTTAATTCTTTAAGTGTCCACTGGCTTGCATGCGCAGATGATATCAATATCGCCGGTCGTAGTAAGCGAGCAGTTACCGGACCGTTGAAAGAGAATTCGTAGGTCTGGTGGTAAATGAGAGAAAGACGAAGTATATGCTTTCTTCGAGTAGAGATACACAGCGGTTGGACTCTCAGATTGATGTTGAAAAATATACTTTTGATGTTGTCAAGGATTTGGGTTACTTTGGAACCACCGCCATGGAGATCAAGCGGAGAATCACTCTGGCCAATATATGTTACTTTGGTCTCACTAGGCAAATGAGTAGTAAAGACCACTCCCGCCAGACGAAACTTACCATCTACAAGACGCTCATCCTTCCCGTTTTGGGTGATGACGCACTCTGATGAAAATGCCCTTGGAGTGTTTGACCGGAAAGTACTCCATAAGATCTTTGGCCCTTTACACGTTGGCAACGACTACTACGATGACATAGACAAGCGAAAACATCCAGCGGCTCCGCTGGCTAGTTCGTGTTGTGCGTATGGATGAAGAAGCTCCTCGAAGGGAGGCGATTTTTTTTTTTGAAGCACTATTTACCAAAGTTATTTTTGCCGTTATCAAAGTCAGCTGGCACCACTGTGCGTAGCTATGCTGCTGTGTGAGCGTCTTAGTGTGGTGTGTGAAAGTTTTGCATGTGAGAAAACATGAAAAGCATCTTAGCCTCATCTTTACGGGTCAAATTACTACGCACTATAGTTTGGTATGGCATATAAAGCATAAAGGTATGCCGCCAGGCGATACATAGACTTGCTTGATGGTATATTATAATAAAATATACAAAATGTACAATCGGTATGTAAATTGGGCAAAAACTGGTTTCCATACCCGGATAATAATTTCAATGCGTATTGGCTGAGCACCACTAATTGATAGAGCACTTTATAAGAGTTTCAATCAATATTTAAAGATTTAAACAGTTGCTTTTGTCTATTTACTGTGTACTGTACACTTGTTGTTGGGCCATAGTCAAGGGCCAAGGGAATTGTATTTTGCCCGGAACAGTAGTTGAGTTGAGTCAAAACAAACCAATTTACATATATGACAATAAAACACCTTAAAAAAACAAACGGAAACCTAATGAGTGTAAAGAAGCAACATTTATTGTCATTTAGTAGAGAATACTATATTAGATAAAAGTTAGTTAGTTGCTATCATTTCTCGGCTAGTTGGGTATATTCTGTTATATGGGGTTTTCATATAACGCGAGACACACACACATATGAAGGTATAGCTCAATCAAACTGTTGAGCAATCAAGTGCCGCTTTGATCCGATGATCAGCTTCGATTGTTTGATTGTTCGTTCAATAATGCCATTTGCTATGCTTTATTGTCGACTTTTTGTTTCTCTCTCTGTTTCTACAACATAACATATATACCCTATATAGTTGGGCAAGTGGATTTACAATTGACTCTGTGTGTGTGTGTGTGTGTGTGTGTGTGTGTGTGTGTAACGCTCTGTGCATTTCATCAGCTTAGTATGTATACAAATGACGTCGACGTCACCACACCCAGACAGCCTTAAACTTGAACTTGCAACGGCTTAAATTATAGAGTAGCAGCGGGTCTTTACATACGAGATGTGTTCCAAAAGTAGCCGAATTGCGTGCTCCTCTACGAAGTGATCCCCAATTGCACTGAACAACGCTTTGCTCTTTCACATTCTGTAGCAGTTGCGTTGGTTGTCAGTTTTCGGTTCAGTCGGTTTTCAGAAGGTCTAAAAGCAGCAGTATATACATATGGTATTGGCATTGTTCTAACATACTCATGTTCACTGTGAGGATTGTGCTCTTGTTTCATGTTCATAGCCGTAAAAAACGAATCGTTATAATCTTTCAATCAATTCGAAACGATTTCAAAACGAAACGATACCAGAATCCAATTGCATGGCAAAACATCGCTCACGGCTGCTCCTTAACAAGGTTGACCCAAACTACGATGGTATCAGTCTTCTTTCTTACGCATATAAGGCCCCATCGAGCGCGTTGTGTGAGACTCTAAAGCAGTTATCGGCAAAGTGAGCAGAGAACCTACCACTGGTAACTGCGAAAATTTTCATATAATTACATGCAACACATTCGAAAACTTTCCTCTGGCGATTCACTCTGCTGACATCACTAAACCCTGCTTCAAAGCAATTGAAGCGAAAGAGCTGAGCTTATCGGTCCTTATTAAAGTATCTTTAGGTCATTGACCAGAAACACTACACTACCATATCCTGGAAAAGAGCCTAGAATACCAAGTCGACACCCACCAACTGTTTGTCGATTATAAAGCAGCTTTTGATATACCGTTGAGCGATCGGTAACCCTCAATGTAGGTGCACTCTTGCTCCGTCAAGGTAGGAAAGAAACTCTTCGAACCTTTTGATATCAAGTGACAGTTTTCAGTCAAGACGATGTCTACACTTTATATTCTATAAGAGTGTCCATTTGCTCGCCTATGCAGTTAGTATTGCCGTTATAGGTCGCTGCTTTCATTAAAAAGTTATCGTCCAGGATGGATCTGGTTGTAAATGAGTGCAAGACAAAGTATATGTTTTCTTCGAGTAGAGAGAACCGTCTGTTAAAATCTCAGTTTTATGTTGGAAACTATATTTTGTATGTTATCGAGGATTTCGTTTATCCTTTCTACCTTCCCAACCTTAGCCGCTTAGCGTGTGCTTAAACTATCGTTAGTGAAAAACATCGATATATCGATAGTAGCATCGATAGCTTTGCAGGTCTAGTTGTAAGAGCAATGTTCCTTTATTGGTTCCTCCATAAGTAGCAACTCTATTACCGGCCAGCACAGAGATTAGAACGCAGTTCAACGTCGTCTACTGATGGAAAACACCTCGTATGTTGCGCACGCGATGCAAAATCATCGTATAGTATGCAACTATTATATAGAGATTAGTTGGATATGTTTAGTGGTCGTATGTGGGTAAATTATATAGTGTGTACTCTCAATGAGCCGCAGTTAAGATATGTGTTTTTCTAAAACTTAATGAGCTTAATTGTAATTTGGCCATTGGGAAATTTTTACTACTAGCACTACGACTACAACTACAATGCCTTGCAAAAGGTTAGTCCAAGACGGATTGCAGCTGATTTTATTGTCTGATAACACCAACAGCTATTTATATATTAAAGCTTGAACAGATGGATAAAATCTAGCGTGCAGTATATGCTTTAGAAATGTATTTACACTGAAAAAAAAAGGTCAAATAGTTGGCGGAATTCTGCTAGTCTCTCAAAAATACATATTAAATACTCTTATTTTTAACTAAGGGGATCCGCCACCTGCTCGCTTTGTTCATCCAATTTCGTACTTCTCATAAATAGTTTACAGTCTGGCATTTTGCATTAAATATATATATTCACGTTTATTCTATAAACAATAAGATAAAAAACAACAAACACACAATTAAAAGGCACAAACATAAACAAACTATTCATTCTGTTTCTCTCTTACAGCCATCTATTGATGAACATAATATACTCATATTGAACTGCTTTTTCTCTTCTCTCTACCCTCTATTCGTCTTACACACAGCAGCAGCACAGCAAAAGCATTAAATTTGAATTGGAATTTAAAATTGTTATACCCTGCAGAAGGAGGCGTGGCAGACTATATGTTCCATGGGCAAAAAGGGTCAGGAGCAATAGTCGTAGACGATATAGACATGTCCATCAAAAGTTATAGTCAAAAATATGATAATTTCACCCCCCCTCGCCTATAAACTGTGCCAAAATTCCACTATGTGTAGATATGCATACATGTAAGCTAGAGTTACAAAACTTGGTGTGGAGACTCGTGCGACCCTAATCGTTAAAACTCCATCCACTTTTTTTTCAATAGAACCACAACTTCCCCCGCAAACTATTTACATTGATTACTGTAACCCCCCACATCCACCATATATTGATTTGAAAATTGTCACATACATCTAGCCAACTTCCCAATAAGAAAACTTGTCAAATGAAACTTCCCAATAGGAAAATGATAACAGGCATATCGATCTTATGAAAAGAGATATAAAAGTGGAAACTTCCGTTCCCATTTTACCGTATTTACGTCACTTTTTCAAAAGTCTTTTCCTAGTCTGCTCTATATTTTCGATCATTTCAATTATTGGCGTTTGAGGACAAGTAAATATACCCGAAATAAATAACCTTAAGAAAAATACACAATCCCAGTAAAATCACAAAGTTCGAACTTGACTCCAAAATATACAGCTCTGGTACTAAAATAAGCATAAGTATAAGAATAAAAGGTAAGCTTACTCTGCCGACGTCGTATTTTAAATTTGGTCGAGAGCGGGGGTGAGAGGCGAAAATCACTTTCATAGCTGAAATGTCCAAACATTCATGCACAAGTATTGGTATTCATACATCAAGGTACGTCGGCAGAGTAAGCTTACCTTGTATTCTTATACTATGCTCAGAAGCAGCAAACTCAGCTATTAAAGCAAAAAGCTCTCCCAAAGTTCCGATTGTAGAAATAGCTCTAAATTACAAAAAATTGCGTACGTTTCCAGTAATGTACTTTGAGCTTGATATTTTTTGGACTAAGATCGTGCCGTCATGAATTTTGAAAACAAACAACTCTCGAAACTTGAAGCTAAATTTATTTTTCCTTTTTTTCAGTGTAATGACGTCAATAGGTATCCATTGGTTTAAGGTGACTTGTTTGGCTCTGCTATAAGAGCCTAAGGACAATCACCCGGAGCAATGGTATCAGCCCATTGACAGATAAAGTACTTCACTTAAAATGTGTAATCAATCTTATCAATATGGCAAGCATGCTGAAATTCATTATAACTGCACGCTTGTTTTTACCTCAATTGTTAAGGTAAAAACGTATGTATGGGATTTTTTTTATTACTTTTTAGGAAAACACATGATTCATGTGCACAGGAAAACCGGAAAAGCCCAATAAAGATGTACTTATATTATGACAACAAAGCCAAAAACTAATTTGATTCTAATTTTGGTACGAAAACATTTGTAATCAATCAAACGAAAGCAAGTATTTAGCTGTTGAAACTTAGAGATCAATAAGAAAGGGGACGGTGCCCGACAGTGGAATACCCTGTACCTAAGGCTGGAAAAGCCCGATGATTGGAACCTTTCTGTTCTTTGCGGTGTCCTCAAGAAGGGTGATCCCACGGAGTGCGCTAACTGCCATGTTATCAGCCTTCTTTGTATTGCATATAAGGCCTTATCAAGGTTACTGAGTGTGGTTTTAGCCCTTATAAGTCCACCATAGACCAGATATTCACACTTCGCCAAATCCTGGAAAAGACGCACAAACACCAGCCTTTGCGGCTATTGAAAGAGAATCTGCCAGGGCCTGGTGGTAAATAAGAACATGACGAATATATATATATATATATATATATATATCGATCTAAGAGTCCAACCGCTAAGTATCTCTACTCGAAGAAAGCATATATATATATATATATATATATATATATATATATATATATATATATATCGATATTGGAAACTATACTTTTGAGGTTGTCAAGGATTTCGTCTACATTGGGACCACCGTCATGGAGATCAAGCGGAGAATTACTCTTGGCAATAGATGTTACTTTGGCCTCAGTAGGCAAATGAGTAATAGAGACCACTCTCGCCAGACGTAACTAATACTCTTTAAGACGCTCATCCTTCCCCTTTTGCTTTATGGCGCTTAAATCAGGCGGGTTGTTATAGCCAGTTAAGAAAAAGAAGAAGAGCTCGACACCATCGATGTTCGCGACAATCGATTCGAAATGCGCTTTATCATCAGTTCCAGGTCACTATTCCAGCGTGTCGCTACCTTCTGAATCACACTATAGGGACACTGCTTTTAAGAAATGCAACTTTGCATTTGCTCAAAATTTATGACTGATGATACTTAGATTTGTGGTGGGTGCGATCGCTCACCAGACTGAGCTGAATCCCACCCCTAGCACTCAGCAGGCAGTCTTGCCCATTGTACCAGAATGAATGATAAAACTTGGTAACTTAAGCAATTTTGAGCAACCAAGTTAATGATGAGTGAAAAACATGGTCGATTTTTAATTTCCACGCACTTATACGATTTTTTCATTTAGACCTTGGAATGAGCTTGTCCCACTCAATAAGAACTATGTGCAATGTTTCGGCTATATTACCAGCTATATAAACAAGTGGCGAAGATTATCCTTCATTTGACTTTCGAGTTCCAAAATCAAAATTTGTATCGAAGCATTGAGGGGTTAGGGGAAAGGTTACGATATGGACATAATTCGTGGCTCTATATAGTCTCTGAGAAACTTGGACCAAAACGTACAGACATATAACAATTCGACTATATGGTGGCAGACCACCAGCTACTCTAACCTGTCACATACATTACACAAACCTATCATACGCTCTTACACTTTGTGTACAGGGTATAGTAAAAAGTAAAAACAGTGACGATGCAAACACTCCACAAAAACAAAAACAAGAAGTTATCAGCACCTTTTGTAGTATACAACTCTACACAACAGCCGCACACGGCTCCACCTCAAGAACCTCAAGTGGGTGCCAACGGCTATGCTGGCGATGCTGACGCAAAAACAAACCAAATCAGTGACATGTGAGCCACCATGTAGAATAACCATATTGTGCTGCTACTCCCTTGCCAATCAATAGTCACACTTAAGTAGCACGTTGAGATTCAGATATGCGAACCGATAAAATCAAACGCCTTTTGTACACTCCGAGTGCGTGCACGGCCTTACTTAAGCCCTGAAGTGAGATCGTACACTGGAGTGTACGAGAAATAGGCGTGGGGTTGAACACAGTGTTGCTTATCAAGCGTCACGTAGTTGTGATAATAAGCTTCTTAAAGCTTGCCAAAATGATCTTGATGTGAAGTACCAATGTATGAGATAGCTCAAGTCTACCTTGGCAATTGATATTACCTTGTTGTCCGTCCAGTTGTTACTCTTGTATCATGCTTAAAAATAGTTATTGGGCGTGTGTAGAACGCTGCTGTGGAATGCCAGAGTCTTTTGTTTAAGCGTAATAAAGTAAACACTTTGTACAATGTCCCATGACAGGCAACTTAGGCCAAATCTGCATTTACACCTAGGTTTCGGATGAGCAGTTTACCGATTCATACGAATCCCTTGCACCGTGGAAGTGTTGTGTAGCTATTTTACAAGCAGACAACACAAATCATCTGGCCGAAATTTGTCACAGTTATGTAGCATGTGGCTGCCCGCAAGAAGGACATCCACATCTATGAAGTCTTTTGGTAGACGAACTTCTAAAAAGACTTGAAAGTGAGGGATATCCGCACGCAGGCGTAGTTACCGATTCACGATTGACAGCTGAGTCCACCATGGAAGAGTTGTGCACTTTACAATCAGACTACAAAACCGTCTGAACGAAACTTGTAACATGGAGTCTTTTGGCAGACGAACTTCTAAGAAGACTTCAAGCTCAGAGAATACAATATCAAGGGTACGACAATGACAATGTTCTCATCAGCAACTAGCAAAATGTGAAAACACTCTCCCTGTGACATAATACAGCAAAAGTTAAACATTACCAATGATTGGTGACTGGGTTCTGGCTGGACAGGGGGTATAGTTGCCTGATCCCTGGCTGTATCTTTACCAAGTGGCAGAGCTCTAATTACCACTAGGGAGCTAATGTGCTCAGCGAAATTTGCCTAGGACTTTAACAGGGTTGTGCGTAGGGACACACCCCCTCCCATTGGAACATGGTATGAGCTGTCTGAAGAAGTGTTCTGGTGAGTCAAGAAGTAGAATGATTGGTGCAGGCAAGTCAGATTCATCCTGAACCCGACAAAAAACGTTGTGCTGCCATTCACTAGTCGATATAAATTACAGAAAATAAGTGCTCAGGTGCACACAAGTAGCGAAGTCAAGTGCTTGGAGTCAAATAAGACTGCAAACTCCAATTTTGCTGCCATGGCACAAACGTCACCAATAAATGCAGCAGAGACATGGCGAACTTCGCCTAAAACCGTAAGATGGCTATACCTGATGTTAATAAGAAGCAATCGTTTGGGTAACAAGAGTGAATGTGACCACAGTCAAGAATGATCTTATGATAATACGGAGGCTAAAGCAAAATTAAGGATGTCATTGAAAGGGACTAGCAGGGACCCAAAGACGCTAACAAATTTATTTTTTATTTAACTGGCCATAACAACCCGTTACCGGGCTACGGCCTGTTGTAAAGCTCTCCTCCAGGCGTCTTTGCTTTGCATGAGCCTTTTCCAATTGGTGATACCTAAGGTAGCTAGTGTTATCTCTACCTGTTCCTTCCAACGGAGACATGGTCTGCCCCTTCGTCGCGTATCGTATGCTGCACACATGCCGTGATGGTAGCACATCAATAAGCTTGAAATGGCGGCTTGCAATATGTACTTATGAGCAAACTCTATTATAGGTTACGAAATATGCGGCTCCTTTATAACTTATTTCGTTAAGGCAAGGAACCAAGGTCACGGTTTTGATTAATTTTACAAGCATAAGCATGAAAACAAGTTTCTTTATCGCAAATAAGAAATCACGAGATCTGTTTTTATATAATATAGTTTGACGAGCCTACATTGGTTCCAAAGGGATTACCTAATCGAACGTGTGTCTACAAATAGCATTTTGAGTGCCGTACACTGTCGAGCACTCAAATCACATGCGATTCTTATCGGATTCATTTATACGATTTTGGGGCTTCTCAGGTGGGCAAAATAATTAAACTCAGAGCTTAACAGAAACCAGTTATTAATCAATATATATGTATATATATGTATATATATAAAAGTAGATTGTATAGAATAGTGAAAATAGAATAACAATTGAATGGCAGTAATGATTGCTCATTGAAGAAATCTTGAGAATAAGAACTTTGAAGCTGCACGAAATGCAGATTATATGCATTCTGAAAATGCTATTCAATGTCTGAGTTCGGCATCCCGAGAGCTGATGCGACTTTTAACAAAGGTCATACAAATCGACGAATTTTTGAATAGATTTTAAATAAAACCGTCTAGCGATTTCTGTAACATCACTAAAGAATCCTGTCAAAGATTATTTAAGATAGTCACCGAAATCATATATAATATGTTTGTGTGTATATAATAATACTAGGGGGCTCTGCCCCCTGCTAGTTCCGCTCGCCAACCCCCGTTCCCATCTCGAGATGCCCTGCCTCTCCTTTTTTCTTTTCATTTTCCCCTTTCTCTACCTCTTCCTCCTTATTTCAAAAGCTATAATATGAAACAACCCGATTTACGTTTCAGAGCGCCCCCTCGCTTTGCTCACAATCCTCTTGCCCATCTCGAGGTAGTTCCCATTTCTCTTTTTCCTTCTTCTCCTTCTCTTCCTTTTCCTTATTCTCATTTCCAAAGCTATTACATGAAACAACACGATTTACCTTTCATTCCGCCCCCTTCTCGTTTCGCTCACATCATTCTTGTCAATCTCTGCCTATATCACACTCCTACTTATCTTCCTCTTCCCGTTCTCCTTACCGTTTCTCTTGCTTTTATTCCCTTCTATTGGTATCCATATCTTCCTATCGTCTTTCGCATCTTCATCTTTTTCTTATACCTCTACCTAAAAATTATGCATATTTTCACTTTAAACTTTGTACATATCTTAATATTCAATGAGATAAAAGCTTTGGGTCTTGGTTCTGGTGCGATAGCGTCAACCTGCTGAGCGCCATTCATTTGGAAATGGCCGAAACTATCACTACCTTAACCTTAGCAACGTTGACGCACAACCTTCAAATGGTGACCCCCGGACAACTGCTCTTCTTTCCTTCCGGTCAGCTTTTGTTCGCAGCGAATTGAAGATTGTAAAATGTGTGTCTTCGACAACCTACGGGTTGTTATGATTGCCCAACCTGCGGTGTGACATGAATTTATTTTGATTTTCTTGCGACTGAAATTTTCTGTGGTTCGCTCAAGAAGAAGAAGAACTATCACTAAACAGTTACGTTTTGAATGGTAGTTACAAAGTTTCTGAACATCGATATCGTTTATTAATTTAAAGCGTAAAGGTTAATGTTGACGGTTTCGGATCGCTTAGCGCTCTATTATTTTGTCTACTATTCTCCTCGACTCTCATACAAAATCTCACAGAGGAAGAAAAAAAACTGCATCGAAACGTACAAATGCCTATCTGTCTATCTCTTAGAAGCATAGGGTTTGATGAGCGAAGCGAGCAGGGCGCAGGGACCGTTTAGGGATTATCTTAAAAAGTAAGAAAGTGAAACATTTTTTTTTGTTACAGTACGAGAGATGCTGTAAGTTTTAATCAAAGACTAGATTGAATACCTAGGGATTAGCTATGTCAAACTATTGTAATAAGGACTTTGAGTATCATCGATTAAATGAATCTGCAGATTCTTTTCTAATTCATGTACTTTCGACCAACACAAAAATTCAAATCGCGTCTAATCCGATAACGACAAGAAATCTTGAAAAAACTGAACGCAATCAGATTACGTATCTATGACAGCGAATAAATATGAAACGTTGCTCGGCTTCAAAATATAGTTATTTATGGCCTTAGCACAGTTTCCATGACGCACGTTACTTTATCTGTTCATCCCGTCTGAACAAACGGAAATACAATCAAAGATTTTGCACTTTTTTTGCACAAGATTTATGCCAAAGCCATTAGTTGTATCCCCCAATAACAAGGGTACTAACATAAGTTCATATAGAGTCGGCGCTGCCGCTTTTTTAGTGCCATCATAAATCCAGTTAAAATTATGACACACGTGAACCGTCGAGTTTGGCATTTTATCAGCGTACAATGAAAAACATTCGGAAGGAGATTGCATACGAAATGTTTGTAAACAAAATAGCACTTAAAAAAGCAGAGTTAGTTCCACTAACACTAACATCGCTTCGATCGAACTTTAGCCGTGTGACTCACTAAAACTGGAAAACAGTCGATGGCACTATCGATAATATCGATGTTTGGTGACTTCTGTACTTTTCTTAAATTTATGATATACGCTTGTGTTTTGCTGCACCTCACACTATGCGGCCTTGACCGCGCTCAATCAATGCATTGTACACGCTGTTCAAAGGCGGACAAGCAGTGGATGCAGTCCAGTCAGCGCAGTTAGAGCGCGCGAGCGAGACAAACAGACTTGCTCACTTAGCCAGAACAGCCCAGTAGGAAATGTGGAACTGCTGCTAACTATTTAGTTAGTTCACGAGTTTAAGACAACTGAAGAAGTGGAAATATGCTCATTATCAAAAGAAAGCTTTTTTCACTATCATGATATCCCAAGGCTTAGAAAAATTTCTTAATAACACGAATGCCCAGTGTAATTTTACACAAAAATTTCGAAAATAAAAATCAGGGATTCAAACTGAAACCTATTTCGGATACGGTTACGATTACGGTAGTACCGGTATTCTTGATTCGGTAAAAGGTTTTATTTCGGTTTTCTTTTTTTAATAATATACGATTCACCGATATTCGGTTTACCGTTTGTACCGGTTTCTATATAAAAGCGACCATTTTCACGACAGTGTACATATGCTGCTGCTTGTGTTGTGGGTATCTGCTAGAACGACTCGCTCGCAGCCAAAATTAAGAAAGAGAATGCAAAAACTAGACACATGAATTGACACAATCAGCAAGTCGACTCTCCATTCTATTTCTTTCATGCTCTTGAGACAAAAAGCTACAAAAAAAATAAAGTGACAGCGAGAAACAGATTGTGTTGCCTAGTGTTTCACTTTTTACAGACCAAACACATAGCAACCGCAATGTATCGCAGAAGCTTAAGAAATTCCATGTTACATGCATTTTAAATTTGGAAAATATCTGCTCCTTCGAAAGTTATGAATGTTGTCGATAAGAAGTCCGTTGACACCACTGTGTGACGTAGATGATAATGCTTTACAGAATGACGAAATGTAAAGCACAACATAAAAAAATAACAAAACCGAAACCGTATCGATATAAATATATCGGTTTCAATTCGGTTATTTCGTAATTATTAAAACGCTTAACGGTTATCGATTTATTTTTGAAATTTATTTCGTTTCCGTTTTTAAAATTCAATCGTTTGCTTTGGATAACGGTTACGATTACAGTTTGAATCCCTGAAAAAAAATGGTTATGCAAATGCCATTGCTTTGCTTTCAAAACATGTAAAACGTCGATAGTCGCCTGCATCGATTTTTTGGCAGCTTTAGTGCTCACACAGACAGGACAATGGTATAATAATAACAAGCTAAGTTTGTTTGTTTGCCGACTTGATTGCCAAAGCCAACCTTTGTTTGCAACAAACTGAAAGATTGGCACGCAGAAATAGCGCTTAAGCTTACCTTGTCATTATTATACCATCAATTTGACTCTCTGCTTGTCGCTCCCTGCACTAAGACATACACGCCTTTGTGTGCTCTCCCTTTTTACTCCTCTCACGTCATAATATTTTGTCAAAAAAACAATTTAGGCATAAATGTAATAACGTAAGAAAAACAAGCTGCAAATCACCAACACCAAATAGCATTGAAAATTTGGGGGGGAAAAAACTAGAACCACACATCAGAGCAGCTTGTACGCCGAACTATCGAGCGATTCATATCTACTTATGTACAATATTTTGGATAATATTTACTTCCACTATGTAGAAAATGTTGCCGAAAGATCTAGGTTTGCGAGCTTATAAGGTAACCACAGAAGATTTAAATGGCCTTTTTTGACAGTAGAATAAGAGCATCCTTTGGCTTATGTTTCATATCGAAAAACAATCTGAGGATTGGCGCTACTGCAATTCGATCCCACTGGACATCTCTTGTCTACGCTGTCTAAAATATCCTATGCCACAAATTATTTTCAAAACTCAACTTATCTAAAGTTGTGTCATAGTAAGAGAAACATCTGCATCATCATTAAAGGAGTACACAAAGGCGTGCATAAAAAATGTGCCTAAAAAGCGTGAAATTTTATTGAATAGAAAAAGGCATTCAGCATTAAACAAGTGAAAATTCACTAAATTCACATTTTAAGACTGTGAGAGATTTGAGACTTTATTTCCAAATGTATAAAAGATCTGCACCACAGTTGGTTTATAGCAAGAGATACTTATAATAATAGTATTATAATATATATATGCATTTATAAAACTTTGAATAATTTACTGTAACTTTGTGTTGTCTTGACTTGAACTTCCTTTGTTATAATTTTGCTCTATATCATTGATATTTATGCACAAATAAAAGTCAGAGAAAAGAAGTCAACACAAAGGTTGTGTATATTGTGTGTGTGCACAACACTAAAATTAAGTTCTCGAAAACCAAAAAAAAAAACAGCAGCCTAAAATTTGGTCAATTCTTCACTTGTATTCAGTTGTTTATTTAACCCAACACCAACCCACAATATAATTTCTTGGTTTGCTACACAGATTATTCTTTCTATTTAAAATCTTCAATCTTTATGGAAACTTTTTGAGTTATTTGGAACAATGTACTTTGAACTTCTTGAAGCGACTACATATTTCTAATTTGTTTGTGCAATAAAACTTAGGTTTATACATAAAAATGATTTTTACCATCCCTAAAAATTTGCACTGTGTACACCCCCTTGCGACTTAAAAAAATAACTTTTTTTTCAGTTCTAAGATTTCAGATTTCTAAGATTTCGCTCTACTTTTTCTAGTTGGCATAATTGGCATAACAAACCCAAAAAAACAAATACCGCAATAACGTAAAGCAAAAAAAAGTTATCCGATTTCAGAAGAATCTTAAAGTTATAAGCTAAAAACACAAATAACTGCAAACATGTCTTATCTCTGAGCTCATTTCAATAGAAAGTTGAGAATTTAAAACGAAATGTTTTGATTAAAACGAACAATTGTCATATAAAACCGACAGACATGACTGTTTATACTTTCCATATAAAGCGTTATGAATTGTAGAGTTAGTTGTTGTTGTTATGAAACTAGACGCTACAAATTGGAAGATAACTCTTACAACAACTCTAACTTTGCCATCAAAATTTAAATTTCGGTTATAATTTGCTGCGATCGAATGGCCAAGCAGCAGAGACAAAGCAGTGTCAATAGCCGGCAATGACAATGACTTGTTGCCAGCTGCTGCTGGTCAGTCATGCAGTGCATAAATAGCAGTGTATTAAAAGCTTACTAGCTGTAAATGTTTGCGGCATTAAACGGTACAACAATGGACGCCGCACAGTGGATCCAACTGACTTATTTTTCGGCACAAATCATAACTTATGAGCGAGTAAAGATATTTTCAAAATTTAAAATGCATGTAACAGAGAATTCTGCGATAAATATGCTGTGAAGAGAGGGAGCTTTAAAAAACGGTAGTAAAGTTCGATATTATATACAGTGCAGTCGCGATACAGTGAACTAATTAAAACCAAGGGTGTTCACAATACCAAATTTGTTCACTCTATCGAATCGAACATTTTATGATGTGTTTAAATAACATTATACACAAATCTAGTCGGGATATTTTTATTTATTTAAAAAACAAAAAAAAAAAACAAATAATATCTAATTTTAACATAAAACAGCCTTCATGGGTCATATTTCATCACATATCATCGCATAAGTTAACTATTTTATGAAAAGGATAACATAAAATTCAATAAATGAAAAGGATAATGCATTACGTTTAGTTTTTTAAAGAATGCTGAGATTTTGATCTGTTTTTGATTAAAAAGGATTTTAGACTATTTAGAGTAGTCAATGTAAAAAATAATTTGTTCACTCTTACGAGTGTTCACATAACCGAGTGTTCATTCTATCGCGACTCCTTAAAATTTTGCAAATCTTTTGTGCAAGATGTTTGGAGGGTATTTTGAAACTAGCGTACACACTTTCTATAGATAGACAAAATAGCACAATTTAGAACATGACATGCAAGTATAAGACATTTGCAGTATTAATATCGAACTTTACTATCCACTCTTTATAGCTTACTTATCGCAGTGTATCGCAGCAGCTTAAGGAATTCTCTGTTCTATGCATTTTAAATTTTGTAAATATCTTTACTCCCTAAAAAGTTATGATTTTTGGCGAAAAGTAAGTCAGTTGGATCCACTGTGCGACGCCGCCGCTGCACAAGGTTAAACTGCGTTGCGCTACAGTGAGCGCAAACACTGCTTGCCAGACAAGCAGCGCGTTTAAAGCAGTGCAAAGCTTACTGCAGCTGCGCAATCTTAACGTGGTTCTATTTGTTATTGTTTTGGTAGCCTTAACTTTGTTTTCAGGGCTAATGAATGACCATAAAATTAATAACTAATTTTAATTAAATTAATTAGCTAGTGTGTGTGTGTGTGTGCAAAATGCATTTAAAGCTTAAAAATAGCGTGCAGCGTTTTAGCATGTGAAAAAAGCAGCGAGCAGCAAAGCAAAATATACAAAATCGCATAACCAAAGCCAATGCAATTAAAAAAAAAAAAACAACAACCAAGTGTAAAAGAATTAGTTATTTAAGTGTTAAGGCAACAAAAAAAAGTAAACAAAAACAAATCAATGGTATAAATAGCTTACGTATGGGCCTGCGACGAATTCTGGCCGCATTGTTATCGTCGCCACTGTAACCTCCGCCGTAGCTGCTGTTGTTGTTGTCTTTGGGCCGCATGCTGATGGGTTTCTTTCTGACGGCAGCAACAACAACAAAATGCACAAAAATCAAAAGAGAACCAAAAATATATATACATAATTATAAATTATAAAGCGAAATTAAAGTAATATTCGAATCAAAATCTTACAGCAATTTATATAGCAATATTGTATACTTTAAAAGCGAGTTATACTTCTCGACACTTTTCCAAACATTTGATAAGAGCGTTTCATGAGTGCCTGCTCAGACACACGGACGCCGCCCTTAAAAAAGTTTGCAAAAAAAAAAAAAAGGTCACAATTTCTCACGAAACCGGTTCATATGGCACTGCCAAGCTCGACATTCTTTATTTCTAAGATTCACCAACCTTTTGCTCAGCCCACTACAAGCGTATCACAATAACTAAAAGCAGCAAGCACAAATTCTTTGACACTGACCGCCAAAAACATCGAATCGGCAACCGAAACGCCTACAAATGCCTATGCATATGTTTGTATTTGTATTTTACACAAAATAACAAGAAATTTATCTTCAAAGCATTAAAAACAAAAAATTTTACGATAAAATAGTTGCTGAGATGCCCGACAACGGTATACCCTGTGTTCAAAAAGTATGTGAAGAATTTTGCGTTGATGAGTTAAGGGCCACCCGTGTGGTGAGCGGGTTAGAGAATACCACCTCAGCAGGTCAAACAATGACACTGGGTTCTTTCGCGACCATTAGGCCTTGGGACCCACCACGTAAAACCACAATTCCAATGAAAGAATGTATTTTCATCAGGCCGTAGCCCGATAACGGTTTGTTATGGCCAGTTAAGCAGAAGAAGTTAAGCGTTCTGAGCAAATGCTTTGCAAAAGTTGTTGGATTTGGTTCGGCTTAAGTTAATCATTTTGTTTTGTTTATTAGACTCCCATGGTATAGAGCGTATAAACAGCCGTAGACATGCCAGACCAAAGAAACTTGACACGCTGTCAGCTGGTTTAAACATGTGACTGAGTGGATCAGATACCCTTCAATTCACATTGTGTGTTTTATCTCTTAATTGATAGCGTTTTGGTATTACTCAGTTCTAGTTATAGAATAAACAGAATAAATTCTTACAAATGAGTTTGAAATATATTCAATACTAAAAATAATAAAGTTAAATAAAAATTGTTTTGTACACAAAGGCACTAGTTGTAGGCAGAATTGTAGTGCAGCGGTAGCAGTTGGCTTCGTCTCCGCCTGCCGTCTAAGGGCACTAAATTAGACTAAAGAAAACGAGAACTAGTGCGCTTTAAAATGAGCGAGCGTCTGCAGACGACTCATACCAATGTATACATGTATACATAACCATGATGGAATAAAACCAAGGTGTGCTCACTCTTCTTCTTTTAAGTTTCCAAAATTTGTGGGAGCGAAAGCTTAAAAGCTTAGCTTTGTTTACACACTCATTTGTATGATTAAATAAATAATTATCTTATACTAAACTAACAACAATTAACACCCGCATTAACACAACATGTGTAACAACAACAAAAATTGCGTGGACAATGGACTATCAGACGTAGACTAAATTGGCAACTATTTTAGGAGGCACCCACTTCGAGTGAGCACACCTTGGTTTTATTCCATCATGTACTTAACACGGCAACGTCGTTGTTGAGCGACCCTTCTTAAAATTTTATGAGTGCCTGAAATAGCGAAAGATAGGCGCAATTTACTCTCTTTGCTGAAAAAAAAAACGCAATGGAAAAGCAATGTATACACATATACATATTATACCATTAGATGAAATAACATGCGCGGCACACAACCTCCCGAAATACGCAACGTCGAAGTTACTTTGTTCAGGTAGCTCATACCTTGTAATACGTATGCCTTGAGCTAGCAACTAAAGTAAAGTGCTATCCACGAAAAGGAACGGTGAACGACTGTCGAATATTATTGCAGCTAGTGGTGTAAGAAATACATAGATGCATCGAAAACATAGATGGTTGGCCAGTAATTTTCCGATGTTATCCGATGTTCTCGTACATACGATGCATCGGCTAAACATCGATGTTTTTTTAGCCATCGAACAAAACACTATCTCTTACGCCATTCTATTATTATCTTGTATCGCTTGTCAAATTATTTGAAGATCATGTCAAAGTAAGTCTAATTCTCAGTTTTACAAATAGTATAGCAAATTGCAGAGCTAGATGTGCCATCTAAAAGGTTATTCTCAGAAGATCAAAATTTTATCGAAATTTACTGCTGCCGGAACGCTTATCAAAACTTTTATATTAACATAATTTAGGTATATAACTATTTGTTCTATGGTAGAGAGTATCTAGAAGTCTTTTTTTGTTCACATAGCTTTAGTTTTACTTATTAAGTATGGCATATCGAAGTTTCCTTCTACAATAAAAAGTACGATTCGATGCTTGACTTGAATTCAGGCTTTTCCGCACGTTTACCAAAACAACCGAAATTGGCTAGGAGAAATTTAAACAAAAAAAAAAAAAAAAAAAAATCGAAAATTATTTACTCTTATTATTCCTCTGGCGACCCGACTATAGCGGGTAGAGTGCTCAATTTCAATAGAAAACTCTTTGAAGATATGCCCAACACGATAGAAAAACATTTAGCTTGCGAAAGCCGAAATTACTAAAGTTATTTGAGTAACACACTACATCGACAACGACAACGCACAGACAAAAAAACATCTTCAAATCGCCAGAAAAGTTGTCAGAGTGCTTAAATCGTCGAAAAGCATAAAATAAGAGATCCCAATACTTTTTTGCGGAAATGTAAAAAATGTTCGAGATAGCCAGAATGCAATGTTAAAAATTGACCGGCGTCAGCAGAACTTAAGAAAGTGGAATAATAAATTTTGATAAGCACTTTACTCTTTTTGCAAAAGAAAAAATTTGATGCGGACAGTACCCTTTTTTCCACTTTAAGCACTAAATCCAGCGTACGGTAAAATGGGAACGAAATTATTTTCTTTTATGTCTCTTTTTACAAGTTCAATATGACTGCAAGCATTTTCCTATTGGGAAGTTCCAATTGACAAGTTTTCTTGTTGGGAAGTGGGGCGTTTTGACTACAACTTTTGATTTATTTATCCTATTTCGATCATTTTTGAAACATAGATGCACACCTCTGTCGATTTTCGATATGATAGATTGAACGGAGCGGCTGTAAACCACAAGAATATGTCACAAGGGAAGTGGGCAAGATATCGACGTGATTGGACAAACTTCATCATTTTTTGGTTAATTTTTGTGCCTATACCTCTTATGGTGTCTGATATCTCGACGTTCATACGGAAGGACAGACAGACGGACATGTCTATATGGACTCGACTATTGCTTCAGACCATTTTTGCCCATGGAACATATGGTCTGCCACGCCTCCTTCTGCCTGTTACATAAATTGCAGAAAACTATAATACACTTTTACACTTTGTGTACAGGGTATAAAAATTGTTGCTCTAGCTCTTGTAGTATCCGAAAACGGTGCGACAACACGGACAGACATGTCTATATCGACTCTACTATTGCTCCTGATCAGGTTTGCCCATGTAACATATGGTCTGCCACGCCTCCTTCAAATCTATACACAAATCCATAATACCCTTTTACACTTTGTGTACAGGGTATAAAAACATAAAGACTCGAAGGAGAAAGCAAAAAGAGAGAGAGAGAGAGAGAGAGAGTGAGCGACTTGAATGGGGTTTGGGAGGTCTGCCTCACTGTGCACTGTGCTTTACGCAATTTTGTGAAATTCAGTCCTGCAAATGAATTGCAATGTCTTTTGATTATTAAAATGTCCTTAAACTAATTGTACATAAGAGTAGTCAACGAACAGCAGACAAAGTCAGGGGGGGAAATCCTTTGTCTGAAGTGCTCAAGCAGCAAATGCCAATAAGTATGTTCACTTACACGCTTAACAAACTTGATTAACTGTTTATTGATTTACCATCAAAGTCAGACAGACAGACAGACAGACGGCGCCAGCTTTAAGCCAAAGCACGTGTCGTCGTCACTTTTGTTGCAAATTGCAAATTATTGTTATTTAAATTGTATTGATTTTTACAACGGCAAGATATTAAGCCACAAATAACTGCACATGGCGTCGCATGGCAAACAGTTATTTTTCAGCATTTCACAATAACAAGAAATGTTATGTAGCCATTCACACACACACGCACACACACACACACACACACAAACGCTGGCACACTCAAGGACCTCTTTTTATGCCTTTATACTTGCATATTGTTTGTTTATTTGTTCAAAACGCATTTATTATGCTAACAAAACTATTGTGTTTGTTAGTTTTGTCACTAACTTTTAGGCACTACAAAAAAAAAATATGTATACGTAGGCGTGTAAGTGTTGAAACACAGTTCCAATAGGCGACACAACTTGCATGTAATTCACAAATAAAATTGCACAATATAGTTCATAAACAGGCTTTGGCCTGACAAATACGAGGCAAATTTTGTATATATAAAACAATAACAATGGGTAGCACAAACTCACATCTTTTCCAGACAACTTTAGTCGCGGTAACAGCGCGAACTTGATGTCTACTCCTGGCTTCATTGACTTGAAATTTAAATATGAAAGGCAGACGACGGGCACAATAACAATGTGCGCATTATTTCACCCCTTTGATGGCGCAGCACAACGACACTGCGTCAGTTGGAGTTATCGATAGGCAACAGCTGCTTGCAGTTTTTATCGGTAGAAGATTTTCGTGCGGCGCGCATGACACTTCTTGCAAGAATATTATCGTTTTTTTAGTACACCTTTAACTTTTAATCAGTTCAAATTGAACTAACTGTCTTCTAGAAGCCATAATTTAAGAGTTTATGCTAAAAGTTAACAAAAAAAGAAACCAAAACACTGAAAATGCACTACCCTCCTGACTGGTGATGCCATTTATGAACAGCACCTACTATCATTTTACACTTTTGCGTAATCGTCGGTGTTTAGTACACCTTTAACTTGAAATCAGTTCAAATTGTGCTAATTGTCTTCTAGGTGCCAAAATTTAAGAGTTTATGCTATATGCTCCAAACGCCTTATCGTTGCAACTATAAAATGTGCTTATTGCTTAATAAATCCTTATAATTTTGAAAAACTGTTGATAAGAGGCTCAGAGGTTCATTAAATTGTGGACTTTTTGTGACGATGGGGGGAGGGGGGTTTTCCGAAAACGTGGCGTCACAATCAAAATGTTAATGAAAACTGAAAAAATCTTTATATTTTCATGCAATGTTTACTTTTCTTTCGGATTTAAACATATCCATCAAAGATCTTGCATAAAATTTTAGATTATTGACTCTTCAAATATCTTCCTTTCGCTTTTATAATAGCAATGTATACTCAGTGCATCCTAACTGCAATGATTCAGTTGATAATCTATTCCAAGTTTGTAGAAATGCTTACAATTGCTTTTTGGTTGCACGGCTTGTGACGTCATATTAGAGGAAGGTGGGTTGCCCAAATGTCACTATTTGTGACAAGGGGGTAGGGGGAGTTTTCATAATCTTCAAAATTTTGGTGACTTCATTTATGAACAGCCCCTAAGATGTTTTGAGTCAATTTTAAAGTAAGCACACATACTATCGTGACTTTTGATGTGGACGATTTATTGAAAAACAAGCACAATTTAGAACATGGAATTTGTCCATGATATGCAAGCAGTATACCACCACAAATCTAAGTATATAATATAGTACTTTACTATCGTTTCTTGAAGCTCCCTTTATTCTCAGCATACTTAACCCTGCAACGTCTTCCTTTTTCCTTGTACATTAAAGTCTAACGGCGCTCGTAGTCATTTTGACGAAGGATGACGTTCTAGGGTTAAGGAATTCTCTGTTACATGCATTTGAAATTTTGAAAATATCTTTACTCCCTCAAAACTAATGATTTTTGCCAAAAAAAAACAAGTCAGTTGGATCCACTGTGCGACGTCAGATCGCTAAACGTCGATCGCGGCAGAGAAAAGCAGGCCACCATGTGTACATTTCTTAAAATTGTATCTATTTGTAAATACGAAAACCCACCCTTAAATCCACTAGCTTTACGAACTTTTTTGATACAACTCATTGAACGTAACTGCTGTTCCTTTATAGAAAAAAGTAACTTATCTAATGTTGAGTAAATATTAAAAACTATTTATTTTCCAATTTAGTCCATTGTTAATGGAATTTTAAAGCTTTTTTCTAAAGGTGCTTAAAAATTATGTATTTGAAAATTTGATAAAAAAAAAATAGTGAGCATTTCGGCAAGCGGTGAAAAGTTTCTAGGACGTCCTATTAGAATTGCATATCTTTAGAATTGCATATCTGCTTTTATCGGAGCTCTGAGTCTTCCCGGCACCACGATAGAGCTAAATAATATTGCTATATTTTTTTTATATAATAGCTAAATCAAAAAACAGTCAATAAAGGGGTTAATCTACGCCTTAATGCCTTTATAGCTCCAGTCATAAGTTAAAAATTTGCTCACACACTTTTGTAAATTATTAAAATCAAAATTTAGTTATCTCGGTAACTAATAAACGAAAAAAAAATTGGGTTCAAACCCATAACTTATTGGAAACCTAATTTTATTAAGTTTTTAATGGTGCATACTTTTAAGCTATATAATAAAGTTGGTCAAACAAAAAATATGAAATTGTAATTCCATAAATATTTTGGAACCTATCCATATAGGTGAAAGGACAGAAAACTCCAGAGCAAATGTGTTTTGATTAGAAATGTACTTTATATGTACCAAAATTTAGAACGCTGCGATAAAGGTACAAAATTTTTGGCATTTCAGATTTCGACAAAGTCTTAAAAGGCTATAGCCTTTGACAGATACATTCGATTTATTTTATATTATTCTTGTTGTCAAGCCTAGATTCCGTATTACCTTTTATCGGAGCTATATATCTGCTCGGCACCCCGCTAGAGCTAAGGAACATTTTTTTTAACCACCATAATTTCAAACGAATAGCTAAATCAAAAAACCGTCTATAAAAAGGATACTCTACGCTTTAATAGCTAGACAACGATATATGGTTCGACCGGATCAGACGCTTTAGGCAAAAGCTCAAAACTTCCTGAAATTTGTAGCCAGTGAGCTACAGCACTTCGACAGAGCCTCTTGCTTGCGTCACAGCATGAACTACCGTTCGTCACTATAAATGTTATACTATTTTTTTATTATAATGTGAAAATAGGCTCGCACAAAGAAATAAATGCAAAAGAGTTTGCTTAATTTGTCTTAAATTGTGATTTTAAAAACTGTGCAGTCAAAACCAACCTACGATAGTAATTGAACAATCGATAACTTTGTTGTTGCAGGACAGCTAAGCGTCGATTGTTTATGACTATCGAAAGTGATCTGCCAACTTATCTGCTGCTAGTTGGCTGGAAAATAAACGTTAGCCTGGAAGCATAAAAGAAGCGGCAAACTTTTTCAATATTTCATTACTTATCTTTATTGCTCAGTGTGATGTTTTTGCGCATAGACAACCGGTCGGTAAAAGCAAATAAAACGCGGTGCAGCTTAAAAGAGTTTTGTTTTTAAAAATTATCGTTTTTTAAATTCATGTATTAAATTGTTTCAAATTGCATAAGCCTTCTATATATATATATAAATATATAGATATCGCTTTTTCTTGTGTGCTTGCATATACAGTGACAAGCGCAACGCCTTAAGTTTGCAGTTTATTTCCTTTTTTTAAATTCAATTTGTATGTGTTTTAACAATTTTAATTTGCTTTCTACCAGCTGAGATTTGGTAAGTCTGCCGCCTGCAAGTTATAAACTAATTAGTGATATTTTTTGTAGCTACATTAACATAAATATGTATCAATGCGGCTACAACTAAAATATTTAATGTGCTAAATGGCATAATTTGTTAGACTTATGTATGCATAATTGTGTAAATTTACTATGCATACATATATCTCTTTTCCATTGACGCCATTTTGATTTTGTTGCGTTTAGCTGCTCTTGCAATTGCTTTTGCTACGATTTATATGATGTAATTAAAAATGGAATCTGCAGATTTTGGCAACGTCACAGACTCTGCAGCTTATTATAGATGTGTCTGTGCAGGAGTAGCCTTGGCACACTATAAAGTTCCTTATTAGATATATAGCCGTGTTCGTCGATCCTTATGGGGTACACCACATAATACTAGACTCGCAGGAGCAGCGTGTTGCATCATATTGATATCTGGATGTCTTTTTGACAATAATATAAATCAATTTCACTTGATTCTGGATACACCTAAGCGCCTGGGTTGGGGGAAGTTTGATGGCCAGCTATCTGCATGTCCAAAAAAAAATCTCAGAGCTGAGCGTTGAAGTTAGCGCTCCTGTGGTGCATGTAAATTTTGCTTTGCTTTAAAGAAATTGATAGTTGATCGGCGCGGACAAGAAATCACACTTTATTTGCTTGAAGTTACTACTGCATAAGCGCCATCTTGTTAAGCCCTAAATTTACTTATTAAGTTATTTTTTTGATTGAATTTAAGCGCTTGTTGTAACTATGATATTTGTTGCCACACATTCCTGATGTGACGTCACGCGCCAACTACATACATTCATTTCCAAATAACGGAACTGGCTATTGCGTCTCCTTTTTTGTCTTTACTTCTTGGCGCAGGCAGAAATAGCGAAATTTACCGTTACTAGTTAGGTTGAATGCACGCAAATATGTATATGTATGTGTGTGTGTGTGTGTCTCTGTGTGTGTGTGTGTATACACATAATGAACGAATGAATGCCAACAAATGTACTTTATGTGACCTTTGCTGTTGTTGTTGTTGCATAAAAAAAAAAACTCAAAAACGAAAAATGAACGCTTATTTATATTAATTTTTTCGCTTGCAAATTTCAGCGCATTATTTATTTTAATTATTTAAGACAAAACATGATGCAACGACCCATTACGTCCGGCAGTCGCCAGGCTCCAGATCCCTTTGATCAGTTTCTGGAAAGTCGCGGTCTATATCGAAAGCATACGGCACGCGATGCATCCAGCTTGTTCCGGGTTATAGCGGAGCAGATGTACGATACCCAAATGTTGCATTACGAGGTGCGCCTCGAGTGCGTACGGTTTATGACGCGCAAGAGGCAAATGTTTGAGAAGGTGAGTACGGCTTATACAAAAGAACATACATAAGGTGCTTAACATATAATTATACGACATACACTAAACTCTGAGAAAGTTCAACTTTGACTTCATATTTATTTATAAAATGGTAGCTTAAAGTTAATAATCATTTGGTAACCAACTCAGGCTTTTCCGCACGTTTATCAAAACACCCGAATTAGCTAGGAGAAATATAAACAACAACCAAAAATTAAAATGATGAAAATTTGTTGCTCTTAATATTCCTCCATAGCGACTAGATGGCTCAAATTCAATAGGAAACTCTTTGAAGACATGCCCAACATGATAGAAAATATTTATCTTGGTAAAGTGGAAATTGCTCAAGTTATTGGAAAAACAAATTAAAATTACAGATTTTAGTTTTTTGGCCAATCTTTTTTGCGGAAAAGTAACAGTTTCTAACCAACTCAGGCTTTTCTGCACGTTTAGCAAAACAACCGAAATTAGCTGGGACAAATTCAAGCAAAAAAAAAAAAATGAAAAACAAAAAATTTGGAAAATTATTTACTCTTATTATTCCTCTGGCGACCCAACTATAGCGACTCAGACTTGCCCAACACGATAGAAAAAAATTTGATGCAGACAGTCGGGACGGTTCACGACAGTGGAATACCCTTTACCCTTTTTCTTTATAAACAATAAATACGGTAAAATGGGAACGGAAGTATTCACTTTTATATCTCCTTTCATAAGATCGTTATGCCTGTAAACACTTTGCTATTGGGAATTTCCATTTGACAAGTTTTCCTATTAGGAAGTGGGCTATTATGGGGGCAAAAATTACTTTTATGCCCATAACTCCAGTATTTTTGGGTCAATGTCAATGAATTTTGTAACATACATAGATCAAAAATACATTTATAAATGTCCGTGGCAATTTTCAAAGCAATATGTGTGGCAGTAATCAAGGTTAATCGATTGCGGGGGAAGGGGGGTTCCATTGGATGCAGTCTTAACGATTAGGGTCACACGAGTCTCATATGTATCCATATCTACAGGTATTTGAATTTTGGAGCAGTTTATACAGTGGCGTGCAAATATGAGTACATGTTTGCAACTACTGAGTGTTGAGCCGTCCAGCAAACTTATTAGTAGAGAAAATTAAGCCAAATTTTTTTTGGTTATTCTTTCAATATGTATCAATAGATCCATATATAAAATAAAACATAATCGTGTAGTTCTTGAAGTACAAAAATTAAAAAGAAAAACACCTCCCATGTACTCACTTTTGCTCTTTGTGCAAAAATAGAATCAAACATTTTTTTTTAGTACTCTGTTTAAAGACCCTTGTTTTTAATTTAACTTGGCATACTTTCTACCAAATTTTGTATAATTTCCTTAGGAATAACTTTCCACTCCTGCTGTATTCGCTGCCACAAATCCTGTTGGTTAGTTGGATCTCCATCTTGTTGGAATGTGATGTCATCCTCATGATACGCGCTTTTTTTCAATAAAATCGCAAAGATGGGTCGGCAAAATTTCTAAATAATCTGCCTTTCTCATGATACCATCAATTTTTTTTAGTGGACCAAGGTTCCACTAAGTAAAGCAGCCCCAACCCATTACATGTCCCCCTTCACTGTTTCCTAGACATGGCGTTTTTGCATCGACTCTCCGGGCTTTCTCCAACAATACTACTTACTGTCTTACTTACTGAATTTGGATTCATCCGACCATATAATCTTTTTCTAGTCATCCACAGTCCAGTTTTTGTGAGCCTTTGCAAATTTCAATGTTTTGTCAATGAGTTGCATGTTAGTTAGATTTGTGGCGCCAAGACGGATTCTAGTGAATTTAATCTGGTCGAGTCTAGACAGTTGTTGCTGGAATGTATTGACTTGTGTGTTTAACTTCATATATTTCCTGTTATAGTTTGTTGCAATATATTTTTTTTTATTTCATAAAGAGATGCATTTCCTTTAATAATTATACCCTGTACACAAGTGTGAAAAACGGTATATTGCTTATCAAAACTATAGGACATTTTTGAAATTTGGCTTTAAACACTCGCTATATAAAAACCATTGTTGCTATGACTTTGTTCTAAGTTAAGAAAGTAAATTTAAGGATTTAAGAGTGATAAAGACCAGGTGTTTGATATATTTTGGGTGTAACTGTGAAAGCAACGTTAGTTTTATTAGAAATGTTTGTTTTTGTGCTAATCTGCAATCGTATCAAATTTATAGGACACTTAGATATTTTTGGCAATGACACTATTTATAATAATATATACAGTAAAAACTGTCTACATTGGACACACTTGGTTCGAAGGCTTTTGTCCATTGTAGGCAGGGTGTCCAATGTATAGAAATTTAAAGATTATCAGTGTTCCGTGTGTTTTGGTTGATTTAAGATCATTTGTTTGTTACATTTAATACATACGAATTAATAGCATTTATAATGTTTGTGTACATTGTCTTGAAGTCCAAATCATTGGTTACATTGTAATCGGTACTGCCTCCTTCTCTACAAAGCGTGTTTAAAGATCATTTGGTTACACTAAAAAAATGACTGAAGGGAAAAACAGTAATGTGAAATTCAGTGTCCAATGTACACAGAGTTTTTACAAGTGGAATATACTTTAAAAAATCAAAAAAGTGTCCAATTTATAAGGTAGACAGGGACCAATTTACACAGTGACAAAAATGCAATATTGTTTGACATTTTTTTGGTTTCACGTAAAATGTCCAATTCAGACAGGTTGTCCACATTAGACAATTTTCACTGTGTATAGATAATGGTTAAAAACTTTAAAATATTAGAAATGAGACCGCTTTAATGACATTCTAAACTAAAATTAACTTTTATGCAGGAAGTTTGTTTGTTTCCCAACTTAAATTTGTTCAACTTGTTTTATTCTCTTAAAAATTAAGGTACTTACCTTGAACTTACGAATTCTCTGATATTGCTAAAAATGTGGCTAGCAAGTGTGGTCAGATGTTTTTGGTAGTATTTTGGACACGTGGGAAGGCTGACCACTTCATAGTATCAACAGAGTATGCCTTTTTTAAGCGACTTGTGCATATTAGCGCACTATCAAATATACAAATATGATACTTTTCTCCATATTCGTTGTGGAAAGGAAGGGGCAATGATCTAACATCCTTACATAGTCAAAATTGTTCATCTACATTCTTATGAAGTGCAGCATACGTATTAATGGTCAAATTAAAAATTGTCTCACTAATATATGAAGCCCCACCTAAATTGTTTTCCAAAATAATTTAAAGGAACTCTCTTAAATCTTTCTAATATCTACATTAACTTCAGGTCCCTCTAGATTATACTTGATTTCATAAAAAAAAATACTGTTTGGTACGCAAAAGTCTGTTTATGGATTCAGGATAAAGTTGTTTAAATACTTGCAGAGTCCCAATAACTTTTTTCTACAAGTCAGCGCTTGTAAGGCGGCAGTAAAGATGAGTCTTTCTTCACCATATCTTGGACTATGTGTACAGATTATGGGACACTAGTAAGAGCAGTTAGTACTGCAAGGTCCTATTCTACTGCTTCGGTTTTTAAAGATTCCATGTCTATTTCGTTCCGAGAACTTTGTTTTTAATTTTGAACTTCGATTTGTAACAAAAGAAGTGAAATCAATCAAAAAGTTGTTTAATAATTCCGTGTTTTTGCTTAAGAAATGGCCAAAACTGAAATGTGCCATAACTATGCCATTTCTTTATCAGATAATCGTTTTAAACGCGATATTTTACAATCATTTTTATTTAGTCCCACCGATTTATGAAAACAAACTTATTTCAATTCAAAAAAAAACTAATGGGTGCATGTACAACGCATTTTTCGGCAAGTGTCCAATAGTTTTGATACGATTGCAGTTTAGCACAAAAAAAAACATTTCAAATAAAACTGACGTTACTTTAACGGTTACACCCAAAACATATCAAACACCTGGTCCATATCACTCTAAAACCCTTAAATTTCCTTTCTTAACTTAGAACAAAGTCATATCAATAGTTTTAATATAGCGAGTGTTTAAAGCACTGTATTTTCAGCTATAGTATGTACAGCAATATTTTATATTTTTATTTTATAAAGAGATGAATAAAAGGAATTTTATAATTATATCCTGTACACAAAGCGTAGAAGGGTATTATAGATTTGTGCAATGCATGTAACAGGCGGAAGTAGATATGGCAGATCATATGTTCCATGGGCAAAAATAATCAGGAGCAATAGTCGAGTCGATATAGCGTCTGTCTGTCCATGTTGCAACGTGTTTCTCAGAGACTATAAGATTTAAAGCAAAAAAATGTTACCATAAGATTTGCATTTTCCCGGAAAAGAGCAAGTTTATCGATTCACGCCGATATCTCACCCCCTTCCACCGGCTTACACCCACACCAAATGTTCATTCTGCTGCAAATGTCAAAAAATCTTATTTGCGTGAGCATTTGTATGTATAGCATGATTTGCGGCTCTCTCTAAAAAAAAATTGGCAATCGCGTCGACAGAATAGTCATACCTTGTAACTATTATTCCATGAGCATGAGCACGACCCAAAGCTCTGCCCAGTTTCGAGTTAATAGATTCAACGGCGCGGCTATAAGCCAAGAAATTGGGTGAAAACGGAACAGACAAACTTCATCTTTCCCGGGATTACGCGCATCTTTAAAATAAAACTCTACACGTCAATGCTAAGAATTTTCGCCAATGTCTTCCATATGTCCTTTTCACTATGTGTACAGGGCATAATTAAAGACCGTCATACCCCCTTTAGGTCTATCTTGATAACATTTTTCTATATCAGAATATATCATCTGTAGAAAATAAATTCTTGTTTTGTGGATTGATGATGAAGTGCTAAAACACACATGCTGAGTTCCAATAAGAATGTAAGTTATTTTCATCAAATTGATGGCGTGTCAACTTGTGGAGCTCTAGTAAAGTTGGGGCTCCCTCTACAACAATGCTTGGACTATGTGTTCAAGCTATAGTTAAGTGTGCCATATCATCATTTTTCGGTTTTGGGATACTGGCAAGAGAAGATCGAGATGAATTGTGACACGAAATGAGGGGAATTTAATATGAAATCAATATCTTTCCGACGGTTTTTGTCTATAATTATTTTATTGAAAGTTACCGGGCAATAAAATTTCTTTTTTTTTCTTGTTTTAGTACTAATGAATTAAAAGAAAAACAAATTTGCAATGGGTTATTTTTGAATTTGATAAATTGATTTTTTGCAAACTCTCCAACACCAAAGCAAGCAAAATCGGTAGCGAAATGGAGTAGTTATTAGGGAATATCGAAAAATTTACAATGATCGACCCTTTTTTTTTTTTTAATTTCCGTACAAATAAAAAACACTAAACATACCTGTAGTAAATCAAACCTTTTCCGGTAAATTTCGGTAATTTCGGCTAATTTCAAATCCGGAATTATCTAGAACGTTTTTCGAATTATAGCTATTTCAAAATTCAAACTCAAATTACAGATCTCGAAAGTGGCTATGTCAGCAAATCTCATATGTATTACTCGAGATGAACAGTAACTTAAGTTAAAGGTACTCAAGTGTCGCTTCAATGATCTACACAGACAGTTTTGGTCTATCTTAACTCGACTGTGGATTACAAGGCACTGAACTTCAAAAAAATGTAGTTTCCAAAATATTTTTTGAATTTGTTACCTTGAAACTCGCAATCGAATCCAGCTACATCAAAATTATCTGAAACGGATTTAATCAATAGTCAATTACCTTCAATTCAATTTATAGTTCTTCTCAATCGGTAGTAGGGTTTCCAAAATATGTGACATTAGCTGACTTTGCAACTGTCGAAAACTCGAATTTTTGAAACAGCGATAATTCGAAAAACGTTCTATATAATTCAAAACGGTGTGTTTTAGACATAGGCTTTTTTTTGTTGGATAGTGTAATCGTGTATAAAAATTGTACAATTTCAATGAAAGCAACGAGAAAAAAAGTATCGTAAAATTATGTTTGGCCCCTTATGTAGACACTCTTTAGTATAACTTTGCTAAATGTTTTATTCATTTGTTTTTGCAGTATGTGCATGGAGATTTCGATGGTTATATGCTGGACATGGCCAAACCCAAGACTTATGGCACCATGCTGGAGCTGCGCGCCATGTGCTGTCTATATAAGTGAGTAAGGAGCTGCAATTTGGAGAAATTATAATAATCATGCTTTTCTTCTAGGCGAAATGTCATATTATATGAGGCTTTCAATCTGGGCACTGCGGTCACTTTCAACATGGGCCATCACCACAACTTTCGCGTCTTTTTCACCAAAGAGAACCACTTCGATTCGGTTTTTACTGTGGAGTATATAAAATCAGCAGCCATTTGCCAGTGTAAGCAGCGTATTGATAATAATCTTATTGGGCAGTATTGCACCGTGATCTGCATCTGGGATGGTTTTAGTCGTCATCGAGATTCTATATCTTCCTAGAAGGGCATCACATTCCTATTCAAGTTCACAGAACCTGCAGTTGCTGGAGCTGCTGATGCCCAGCTTTTGCAAGTGTCTCTTTATCCTACAGTGTCCAGAGCTATTAGAATCCTAACAGAATTCTTCCCTAATTGTACTATTTTCTTGAACCTATGTAAATTATCGGAGCCGATTTTTGGCCTGCCTGAGGCCAGGAGTTCCCGTCCAGTGCGTGGTCCGTTAAGCTCTTTCTCTTAGTAGCTGCCTTCTCTTGCTAGCTCATACGTTTCATACGTCGTCCCAGAAGTTGCAATTTGGCTCGGGTTTCCCGAACCACTTTGTGCGCCGCTTTCCATTAATGTCACGTCAGCGTCTCCTATATCGCCCTACTTGACCTCTTCTTGCATGAGAAGCACCTCATTAAGCTCCTGGCAGGACATAGGCTCTACATCCCACTCTGCTCCAGTTGTTCCAGACAGTGTGCTGGAGTAGTGGTGGTAGTCTGGTGACGTCCTTGAACCTCATTTAAGACGCGGTCTTTACATTTGTTGCTGCTGTCGTTAACCGGAGCAGTTTGTACGGCTTGAAGTTTCTCGTTTGCCGCTACTGACTGGGCCTTCCTGAGTCTATGGACCGGGATAGTGCCAAATCGGTAGAACAACCTGCTCCCTTGTGCCACAATTGCCTACATTGCTGCACCGTCAATGCTGATGGCCATCAGGGTACCAGGCCCCTCTGTACGCATCGACGTGACCTTCTACAGTTCAGTGTTTAAATTATTTTGGCTCTGAGCTAGTTTCAGGAGGAATTCCTCGGATCTGCCCACACTCCGAGGAAAGAACACGCTGATGTGGTGCGCTGAATTTTCCCCCCAAAAGGCTTACCGCTTCATTCTGTGAGCCTTGGTGCCACATTGTAAAGCAAGTCCACCGCTTCTTCCCCTAGGCAGTCCACGGACAGGTATCCTGGCCTAAAGTGGATGCCCACCAGCCGTAGTGCAGCTTTACAGCATGGTTTCCTCTAACGCTGGTAGTTCCTCAGTGGTGAGCGTCTCATGTGTGTAACCCACAGGGACGATCGCCACCTTCACCGTCTTCACTTTTGCTGCCAACTGGGTGGGGCTGTCTGCCAGTTGCTCTGGCCGGCACGAGCCCAGGTGTGAGATGTGTGTGGGATAGGATGGTGGTAGGTTATTTGTAGTAGCTTGGAGTGTGTGTGCTATGTATGCTTATTCGCAGCTAACCTGCCGGATGAGGTCGTTCGCTATCCGCAACCCGCGACACGGCACACGTCTGGTCTTCCGCAGACCAGAAGCAGCGTATTAATTGTGCTTTAGTTATTAACTGTCTTACAATTACTATTACAGCCGTTTCGTTCAAGCTGCTATACAAGATGCTATTCAAGTTGCCCGACGTTGACTTTGCCATTGAGCGCATGTTGCATCCGCAAACATTTGAATGGGGCAGCACCAAAAAGCAGATGGATAGCAATGGCTATATTGTGCATTTGACTTGCGAAGGACGCCATTTTAAGCTCGATTTGCCTAGCTATACCAAGTGTATTTTGGAAAACTATAAGCTTTGCAACTTTCATAATAACTTTTCTCCAAAAAATGTACGACTTTCTAATAGACGTAGCGTAAGTCTAAGTCTGGACGTCAATGTTCAAAATGCGCAAAGCAATGAAAGCCATGAGATGATGCAAATGTGTCCAAATCCCTTGGTATCTTGTGTGCGCCAGCTGCTGGATGATGGTAAGTTATTTATAGTTAAGCTGTTTGAATGCTTGTTTCAATTTGTTACATCCATGCGCAGGTATTACGCCGTTTCCATATAAGGTGGCCAAATCTTTGGATCCGTACATGTATCGCAACGTTGAGTTTGATTGCTGGAATGATTTGCGCAAGGAGTCCAAACGTTTCAATCTCTATGCAGGAGATTACAATTTCAAGGTAAGGCAAGATGTTATGCGTTCAACGTACATATTTCTCATGCAACACATATACACACACACACACACACACACACACAACTCTAACACACGAGCGCCATTGGATTACTTACACCATTATTTCATGCTTTGTCAAAGTTATATTAGAAATTTACGATAAACGCCTTTTCAGGTCGGCGCAAAGTGTCGCGTGGAGTTGCGGAAAGAATATGAACGACATATGTACATATGCCATATCCAAAAAATTGAAAGGGATAAGAGCTATTGCATTGTTTATGTCGAAGACTTTGGAAAGAAGCTTTTGGTAGGCTTTTATATACTATATATATGTTTTATGCATGTGCCCCCTTACAAACCTGGCTTACGGTCCATTAAACTAACACTTTGAAACCCATGTTCCCAAATTCCTTTCTATATGCTATGATTATTACTATTAACGTTGTGTTTGTGCTTTTAAAGGTGCCCTACGATGATCTTTATCCTTTGCCGCCCGAAGAGTTCCAGCCTTGGGCTATGCCTTATCGCAGTCAACGTCGCATGCAAAGGGTGCAACTGGCCCGGTTTATCAACAGGCCCAAGATTAACAGATACAAAAAGGCCAAGATCTTCAATCTGGGCTCATATTTCGATGCAAGTCGCTGCGAAAATGAGCAACACTATCTAAACCTGGATGCAGCAATGGATAACTTCAACTGTCCACTATATATAAATGCTCATGCATGGGGCAATGAGCCATTGTCGCAACAACAGCTGCCTGCAGTTGTGGAGCAAAATCCAAAATTGGCTCGGCCTCAGCAACTTGGACTCAAAACTGCTAACAACAGAACTGAGCTGCCTGAGCGTGCTATATGGCAAGAGCAACAACGCAACCAATTGGAAACTTCACATTCGGGTCATGTGGATCTTGAACGTCAGAGCCAAATGCCACATGCGCCGCCCTATATGCCCATGCTGTCTCCGCTGCCACTGCACGCACAGGCAGCACAGTGGCATATGCCGAACGATGAATTCCAAAGCATTTATACACCGACACTGAATCAGTTTACGCCTCCACTAAACAATAAACATATGGTTATGCCTTTTGGCTATCCGCCACAAATGCACCCGCCGCAGCCAGCGTATATGCCGCAATCGCGTCTAATTTGTCCACCGTTGCTGCCAGTACCACCAGCATACGGCAATGCTCTATTATGTACCGCTGGAAGCTCCGCAGCTACTACGTCTGCTAATGCGCCTGCTATGGAGGATGAAGAACCGAAAGGCAAATCAAACGTGGAGCCGCTGCTGCCATTATTGCCAGCACAGCTGGAGCGTGAAGTAGAGCCGCGTCATTCGCTGCGTCCAAATGGTGAAGATTTGCCCATTGATGTGGGTATTCTTCGCTATTTCTACAATATGGGCGTAGATATGCACAAGCTTAAAAATCGAACTGGCGTGCTGTCGCCACCAGTTGACGTAAGTTGAGAGTAAGGATGTAAAACCAATTGCGATTCGCATGGTTCCCATGAACAGTGAGCTTAAAATGTATAACTTAAGTTACAGTAACGATTTGCAAATCATTGTAACTTCTTTTAAATTGAGTTAGTTGAGTCTGTCATTTTGTATTTGATTGCTAACATACTGCTTGTGCTTACAGGGCAACCATGATGACGCAGCGAAGACTATAGTTGACTTCACGCCACCACCGTATAAGGACGTTAATGGGAAAATGAACAACAATGCCGATGTTGTGAGCGAAACAACGTTTATGAAAAAGTCCGGCAAAGGCTACGCCAAAGGCAATTCACGTGTCAAACGCAATTTTAACAAACAGCGTGACGAAGAGCAAGTAAACAACAATCGTATAAGGAATACATTTAATGTGGATCAAAAGCATTTGCCTTATATTGGACTAATGCCCACGCCCACACCCACACCTTCGCCCATTAAAACAGGAACACCATTTAACTTCTATGCTGCCACGGCGCAGGCGCCACCAATGCCCAAGTTTTATACGCAGCATCAATAACTTGTATGTTATTATCCGGGAGGGGGGATTCAGAAAAAAGGGTACACATTGTAGTGAAACACACAACTTTAAAAACGATATTATGTTTTGCATGAACTTGAACTCCATAGTGACCATGCGTCCCTGTTAACTACAATATATTTATATATATATATAAAGTATATAAAAGCATATCAATCAAAATTGATGCACCTTATAAGAACGCTCGAAACTAGTTTAGTTTGTAACGAAAGCACTTTTTTGAACTATTATATTTTGCATGCATTTTTTCGCTCACAAATCTACAACGACTACTCAATACATTTATATAAAAATATATAAGCGTATATAACATAAAAGTATATACATATATAATAAAAGTATCTAATTAACTTTTAAAAGCATAAACTTAAACACACGCCCAACTTGTAACCAGTACATATATATAACATTGTTTTATGTAAACATCTCGCAACCCAACTCATTTTTAAACATTTAATTTATACAATTTTAAACGATTTTTTATTGATACACATTTTGTCCAAAAGCTCATAAATACATAACGAACTTCAACTAATATATTATCATATCAAATACATTATTATAACAATAAAAAAATAAGAGATTTCCAATCTTAGTTTCCATAGTTTACTTTTAAATTCTCGGATGGATCAAGAAGGCGCAGTTTACCAACTGCAGAAACTGATGCTTCCTGACTGGCTGTACATATCTGAGGTCATATGGAAGAATAGCTTAAGTTGACATAAGAAAATGTTGAGTTATTGCGTTCTAGAGCTTTATAGATGTAATTACAAGGCCCCATTGCTTTTTTAAGTTTATGAGCGAAGAAATATACATGTTATAACTCTACATTTTCTTATGTCGACTTAAGCTACTCTTCCATATGACCACAGATATAAAACGCCATCACGTTTGTGCCCATTTTCGATTTTTCCGATTGACTGATATTTCATTTGTTATACAAATGGTGTTTCCCGCCATTCTTTAACCCTTTCGGACACATGTTCCGCTTTATGTGACAATCTTTTTGTTTTATTTCTACCGATCAATAACAATGTTGGCTATTGCCGTAGGTTTAAGCTCGATAACGACATCAAAAGTTCATTTAAAGAGTTAGAACTATCAATAATTACTGCCTTCTATCCGAGAAAAGTTTAACTTTTCTGAATCCGTAGGGAGACTCTGTTGCAGAGAAGACTCCCTACAAATACTTCACTGAGTATATTGATGATGCATTTTTCACTAGCACGGCATACAATACAAATTTATAAACTAGTTCTTTTCCGGAAATACATCCTTCAAAAGCTGCACTTCAGCAGAAATTCGTGTAAGGTCCGCCCGTTACATCATGAGGCTGCCTAGAAGGTGGGACTTGGCTTTCTTTAGAGCAAATGTCTGTGAACCGTTGTTTTGATTTGAGAAACTATTTGCAAGTTTCCGACATCACTCTGATCCCAAAAAATAACAATAATAACATTACATACATATTCATACTTTTCGCTTAGAGGAAAACATATGTATTGATGAACAGATTGTGCCATTTTTCGCAAAGCAATATATAAAAGGAAAGCCATGCTCTCAAAAAATTCTTATCCTTATGATATTGAGATATATCAAGGTTCAACAACAGATCTTAATGAAATCGGAATCGGTTCCAAAATAGTTCTCGAACAAGCGAAATGTATTTCTGATGGAAGCGGCCATAGATTGTTTTTCGATAGCTATTTCTACTAGACCAGATGATTCAAGTTTACAGAATAAAAATTTGTACCAAGAAATGTATAGTAATTATGCACTTCATCGATCTGGTTGGATGGAATAGAGGAAAGACTGTGCTGCACTAGGACTACCACAACGTTCTATATTGGATTCGCTTATCTTTGTAGCAGATATGGGTACACCTTCCTGAAAGCTAAAAAGTGGTCAAATTCATCATCCAAAAGAGGTGCGCATGGACAACATAATGCACATTCCGGATTTTGTTCAATCAAAAAGCAATGGACGCTGCAAAATGCCGGAATGCACCAAAAAAAAATATCATGTAAACAATAAGTAAAATATGAATTCTTTGCCTAAAAAGTTATGTAAAAATGAATTCTATTTATATTTAAAAGACACAGTTGAGATTCAATAATGCACTACACAGTGTACATTTGTCCTTTTTAAGGGACATCCCCTGACGGCCAAGGGGGTGAAGCTACCTTAAATCTGATTGCATATGTTCAATTTAGTCTATATGCCAAGTTTCAGATTATATTTTCAGAATATTTGATCTTTCTGTGATCTTCTTCGACATCACTGTCATCAAGCCATTCAACGTTTTCATATTCAAGTGTTGAATTTCCCAGGACAATTAATACTTCAGCTTTTCGTCAAGCAGTAACGCGAGAAATGAAGAACGTTGGAGATCAAGTGGAGAATCACTTTTGGTCTCAGTAGGCCACTGAGTAGTAGAGACCACTCCCACCAGACGAAACTGACACTCTATAAGACGCTCATCCTTCCCGTTTTGCTTTATGGCGTTGAAGCGTGGGTGATGTCGCAGTCTGATGAAAATGCCCACGGAAAGTACTCGGTAAGATCTTAGGCCCTCTACGCGATTATCGCATACGATGGAACGGATGGAACTCTAGACGACATTGACATAGTCAAGCGAATTAAGATATAGTGGCTCCGCTGGCTAGGTCATGTTGTGCGTATGCATGAAGAAGCTCCTGCGAGAAGAGTCTTCAATGCGTTTGTCGAAGGGAACCGACGAAAGGACAGACCATGTCTCCGTTGGAGGGATCAGCTAGATAGTACGCTAGCTACTTTTGGTATCACCAATTGAACGAAGCTCGCGCAAAGCAGAGACGCTTGGATGAGAGCTTTAAGTCAGGCCGTAACCCGGTAACGGGTTGTTATGGCCAGTTAAGTAAGTTACGCGAGAAATTCTTTTTTTTTGTTTTTGAAGGGAAATCAACCATTGCATTTTTATGGATTTTCGATGGATGCAAATTTTGAGTGATTTTCGCGAAGCGAAATGTAAGCCACATTTCTTGCAGATGCGCGTTTTAAGTTGGTTTTGAATTGATGGACAAAACATGTCATAAGGAACCTGAACCGGTTCATAAATGACGTCATCACTGAGGAGGAGGGATCCCGTCCCAAAAAGGTGAAGTCGCCATCAAAATGTTAATAAACAAATTTGATGCAGACACTCGGGACGGTGCCCGACAGTGGAATACCCTGTACCCATGTTTTCCATGAAAATCGAATTTCTGTGCAAAATTTTTGTATCGACGCTTTGAATGGTATGTGCGTAATAACGGTAACTGTTCTACGGGGGGAGGGGGCATGATTAGGAAAAATATCAACATTGTTTGGTTTATAAGCATAACATACATAACATTTCTGTAAAAAGTGAAATTCTGTTGCAGTTCATAGGAGAGGAGGCCTCAAATTGGCATATTAGCTATATCTTCTAAAGTTCTTATTCGATATGAATTATGGTGTGGGTTAAAACAGCGAAAATCCGTCACGGGGGAAGGAGGTAAGATATCGACATAATTCGACATCGTTTGGTAGAAAAATTGTTGCTCTAGCTCTTATAGTCTCCGAGAACGCACAGTGGATCCAACTGACTTATTTTACGGCGAAAATCATAACTTTTGATGAAGTAAAGATATTTTCTAAATTTAAAGTGCATAGAACAGAGAAGTCCTTAAGCTTCTGCGATACATAGCGATAAATAAGCTGTGTATAGAGGGAGCTTCAAAAACCGGTAGTTAAATTCAATATTATATACTGCAAATGTCTTATCCTTGCATGTCATGGAAAAATGCCATGTTCTAAATTGTGCTTATTTTTCAAAAAATCGTCCTCGTTGAAAGTTTGTCTATCTGGCGAACATGTGTACACTAAGATCAAAATAGACTTCAAATATCTTGCCAATAGATTTTCAAAATTTTTATGATTTATTAAGCAATAATAATAAGGTTACAAGGATAAAACTTTTAATATAATTTTTGATATAATATCGAACTATCGTTTTTTGAAGCTCCCTCTCTTCACAGCATATTTATAAGGAATTCTCCGTTATATGCATTTTAAATTTGGAAAATATCTTTACTTCCTCAAAAGTTATGATTTTCGCCGAAAAAGAAGTCAGTTGGATCCACTGTGGAACGGTGCGACAACACGGACAGACAGAGAGACAGACGGACATGTCTATATCGACTTGACTATTGCTCCTGACCATTTTAGCCCATGGGACATATGGTCTGCCACGCCTCCTTCTGCTTGTTACATACCCTTTTACACAGGGTATAAAAAGTAGGCTTTGAGATTATATGTAAATTTTTGTGCTATTACGCCTTTTTGTCTACCAAAATAATTTTTTTTTCATACTTTCATGCCTCATTCCAATAGCTATAAAGGGGATCAACCCGATTTACGTTTTACTAAGCCGTTATTCCAAATATCGGCCACATACAGAATTTCGGATGCATTTTTATATATATAGATTATCTTGCAGTTGAGTTTTTGAAGTAAAAAGTGACAATCAAAAAAACATTTCTACCCAAATATATATTATATATGAAAAGTTAAAGGGTGTTTCAGTCAGAATTAGTTTTCAAGCAGGAAAATAAAGCAACGCTTGTCGTTTATATGGAGGAAAATTATCGCTGCGTCGCTTTACGACGCACTTATATAAAGATAACCCATCGGAGAAACTTGATAAGTTAGAATACTTTAATAAAACAAAGGGTGGAGTCGATATATTGGACCAACTGCTTGGTATATACACCTGAAATGGCTCGATTCATCTACGCGTGCAATTCTTATGTCCACAGACTTTTCTAGAGGAATTAAGATCTCAACTTCCATCTGGAAGTGTTGAAATCAACACTGAACGTCGGGTATCTTACAAAATAGGCTTTCCAAGCGTATAAAGGTGCATATACCAAAAGACCCTGCTTCCGTATCTCTCCGATCCGAATACAATGTATTTATAGGTAAAAAGCATTCCTAATAATAATAATAAAATTAAGTTTAAAGTGCTTTGGACAAAATTTGCTTAAAATAGAGAATTGTAGATTTTTTTTTTTGCAGGATGGGGGTTAAATAGCGTTAATTGGAAAACGGTGCTAGAATATCGAAAATTTGCCGGATTCGAAATCAGCGACCACAAATTTTGGTGAAAAGGTATTTTTGCAGGTTTCAGGGTTTTTGTATTGTTTCTTTTTTTTTATAGTACGGAAATTTAAAAAAATGTTTTTTTTTTTGTTTTCGATATTCCCTAATAACTTTGCCATTTCGCTAACGATTTTGCTCAAATTGGTGTTCGCAAAGAATCAATATATCGAATTCAATAATAACAAATTGAAAAATTTGTTTCATTTTTCGATTTTCGAAAATAACATTTTGAGTTCATTACCCTGTAACTTGCCATCTAATCAAGTTAGACACAAACCTTCTGTGAGACATTGATTTGATAATGAATTACCTTTAATTTGAGTTACAATTCATCTCGATCGGTAGCAACGTTCCCGAAAAATCTGATCTTGCAACTTTCGAAATAGCGGTAATTCGAAAATGATTGCCGTATTCGAAATCAGCGACCCAAAATTTATCGGAAAAGGTAGGCATAGGCTTTATTTTTTTTTTCTGCACAGTGTAATACATCAAATAAACGGTTTAATCGAAAAGAAAGGCGCATTTATTTATTTTTGCATAATATTACATAACATTTTTATTTTAAAAAAAAAAAAAAAAATGATTTTCAAACAAAAATTGTGCATTTGTCACTGGTTAGTTCTGCCTTCGCAAGTTTCGGTAGTAGGCCACCTGAATATTGTCGACCAGGCTGAGAATCAGGTCAATTATTTGCTGAAACGCCACATTACTTATGGGTTCTTTGGCAGCCATGTAGGGCTGCAAGAGGGTAAACGCACATACATATAGTAACTCTATAAACAAGGGGCTTACTAACTTCGTGGCGCCGAAGTTCATATACACTTGCATATTTCTATACGCTTTCATAGAAGTACCAATTAGTGCTTGGAATTGCATTTCGGAGTGTTATTTTCGGACCAAGCTTTCTCGTAGATCCATACATAACATCATATTTTCTCGTGTCTAACGTTCTGTTGGTACTAAGCCAACTCTGAATAGAATTTGTCTGATGTTTAATCTTTATTACACTGTAAAAAAACGGCTACAAGTATGTTTTAGAAAGAGGAAAGACGTACCTTTCTAAATCCATTTAGAGTACGGCTGTTTTTTCTTAGCTAAATAGTGATTTGTCAATCTAATCTAAACTTAAAAAAAAAAGAATTTTTCGAGCTTTGACCGACATTAACCGCATTTTTTCATGAAAAAAGTTACTAATAACTTATTTCGAAAATACATTTAAATCAGAGTCAAAAGGGTTCACTTATGAAAATCGATTAAGAATTATATAAGTTATGACTTAAAATGAAAAATAACACATCATCTTGAAAGTTCCCCGTCCGACACATAAAAGGTGTCAGAAACTCAAATCCCATATTATTTTTCGATTTTACCAACCTCCATATGATAACTCTAAAAATTTCATGACAATCCGCTCATTAGTTTTCAAGTTACAGTCGTTTTAGTTTTGGCTGCTTTTGTTAGCTTTAAAATATGCATTTTCCATTATTTTTTCATTTTTTTTACATTTAACATTTATATCATACATTTTTGACCGATTTTCATAAAAAAAAAGTCTCGTTTGATTCGGAATTGAATTAACTTTCGAAAAAAAATATATAAAAACGTAACCCTTTGTTTTCAAAATCTGCTGCAAATAGCTGCCAAAGTTAGAAAAATGTATAATACTTGATAAATTTTCAGTAAAAAAAATTGTATGGTTCCACAAATAAAACAAAATTGTTTTGAGTTGTACTCAAACAGATCTACAAACTACACTATATTAATTGTCGGGTGTATTTCTTTTTTTTTCATTTTGTCGCACAGTGTAATAACACTAGGCAACAAATTTGATCTCAATGAATGGCCCTTGGCTAAAACATAACTTTTTGCAGTTAATTTTAATTCGCTGATTTTGATTGATTGATTTTTGGAAACCGTTTTTGATTTTCTAGCGCAGTTTTCGAATTATCGAAAGAAATCGTTATTTGGCAAGTTTCAAAGTCGACAAATCGCAATGAATTGTAACAAATTGTCAAATTGAAGCTTATTAAATATCGTTTATATGTGTCTTAGACAGTTTTAGCGTAACTCTACTCAATTGTGGATTATAGGGCAATAAATTTGGTAATTTTTTTCGAAATCCGAAAATTAAAATTAAACTGTAATCCACAAACGGGGTACACAAAAACGTGCTAAGATACATTAACAACAAATATGCACCCTTAATATGATTAACACTTCACCTAGATCATAAGTAAGATTCTCTAGTAATATGCGATTTGCGGTGTAATTTCTTTCGAAATTCGAAAATTCAAATTGAACCGTAATCCACAAAAACTTGATCCATTAGCAACAAATATGCACCCTTAATTTGAGTTACACTTCACCTAGATTGTAAGTAAGATTATCTAGTAATCTGCGATTTGATGACTTCAAAACTCGCGAAATGTCGAAATTTTAGGAATGGTTTGTAGAGAGTGCTAGGAAACGCAAAACTGTCAAATTTACCGCAAAAAGTGTGCTCTTCAGTTTGTTGCCGTTATAACGGTAAGTCAATAAATTTGGCAATCGAGACAATTTTTCGATAATCCCAAATAACTTCGCCATTCTGCTTCCGATTTTGCTCAAATCAGTTTTAAAAATCACAGAATCAATTTATCTAACATAATTTAAATTGCAGTTCATTGCGCTGTAACTGTACCAATGTTTTATAACCTTTAATTTTAGTTGCATTTCAAGATCGTAAGTAGGGCTCTGAAGTAATATGCGACTTAACGCGCAAAATATCGATAGAAACTTTGAAATAGCAATAATTTGAAAGCTTTGTTAGAAAATCAAAAACTTTTAACAGCGACCGCAAACTCACTGTAAAGAGTTAAGCCAAAAACCTTTTTTTTTGTAGCCCAGTGTTGAGAATTTTTTTTTCTTTTTTCAACCACAAATGATATTGCAAAGCTTTTTTCACAAGTTTTCTTCAGACTTTCAGTTATAAACGCAAATGTGCAAGTATCTCTTCTTCTCTGTCATCTGCTCAGCATCCCATACCTTGGCTTCGCACGGGGAAAACGAGCATAGAACGCCGAAAAACACTATCCATAAGAACAGCTGATGGGGCAACATCTTGGGGCCAACAAATCGGAAGTGTTGAAGACGATGAACTTGTAACAGTTTCTTTGACTGAGTTGAGCGCGCAATACGAAATCGCTTTAAGTTCTCTGTGTTTTTTTTCGCTGAATTTTCGCTGACACACTGAAAATTTTTCACCAATGTGTCGCATATTTATGCTGAATTTTCAAATGGGAAAAATGAGCTGCACGCAGCGACCTACTTTGTACAGAGATACAACTACCGGTTGCTGTTTTTTTATTTTTTTATTTTTTTATTATTATTACTTTTATTATGGAACTTAGCATTGTTAAAGGCAAGTTGGGCGGACCAACAACGCTCCACTGCACACAGAGGACATTGCCGCTTCAAACCCCACAATTACTATACCCTGAGCTCATGGAACAGCTGATAAAAAACTTTGCCAATTGTACGAGGGCTGGCATTTATGTATCGGGAATTAGCAGTATGGGGCTTACGAGCTCAAATCTGTAGTTTGTTATTTTCGAACGTAAAAATACTTAGAACTTCTTGGTTTCCTACAAGTCAAGCAGTTTACCAATTACACTAGTTTACAAAATGCAAACTTTTTGAATTTTCATGTTTAACCTACCTTTCCTTAATATTCCATTCACATCTTAAGTATTCAGCGAATATCGGAAATTTTGGGCACGTTCTACTCAAACCGCTATATCTTCGTTGCCAATTGTAGACAATCGCAATGATTCAAGTAGCAATTCGTTTATAGACTATTTTTCGATTTGATCTATAAGCTTTTGTTGCACTTGCTTGAAATCTAGACAAAAAAGTGCCAGATTTGTGCAACTGCTGCCAAAATATATTGTAGTCAGGGTTGAGCCAGAAATCTCTAGTCTCTCGTGTTAGATATGCCATAGTCTTTGGGATATACCTGTCACTTTGGCGATAGGCATACCGAAAAAATGCTTTAGGTTAAAAGAGATTTCTAGCACACAGCTGAGTAAGTCTTTTTCTTGAATCAATACACTCATTTTTGAAGAAATGCATAAAAAATGAGCAAGTTACAATGGTTTAAAGACAAATGCACAAAAGCCAGAACCGCATCGATAACTTTTCTCGATACAATTTATATCAACTGTCACTAACATTAGTGTTACCCTTAGTAACACTATTGAGCGTCCAGCGTATACAAAAACTAAAAGAGTTCAAGAATAAACTTTGGCATATTTTCTAACGATCAACGATTTCTTGTACTCATTTCATCAGGTTGACGAATAGCAGTAAAAAGTTCTTTCTATTCCGAAGCTATTATATGTGCTACTTGGACTCCAAAAGTGCAGTGCTGCCGAGCAACACAATCGCGGATGATCTCTTTCAACCGAATTTCAACCCAAAGCAATTTTTCGGTATGCGAGATATCTTTCTATGCTGAATTGCCAGAAATATCTTTGAGAGCACAGGAAATCTAACAAGTGAGCAACTGATCGGTAGAATTTTTAAGAAAATTTGATTGGAACTTTAGGCAAAACCGTCTGGTGATTTCAGGCACACCACCGACTAAGTGATTTGAGCTGCTCAATAACCGCTACCATACCATGAGAGAAACGTACGACGGTCCATTCTGAATGGTATACAACCATTTGCTTGACAGAAGTTTTCGGATAATGAAGAAAATCCGAACGCCAAAAACCGATCTGTGACAAATCGGCTCACACAAGTAGCTCTGTGAGCAACCAGAACTTTAAAATATTGGATCCGCCGGCGTAGACTTCCCATTTGGCACTTGTCTATAATTTCAAGCAAAAGCTGCAACGTTGACGTGTTTCGACACCTGAACGTAACGCTTATTGCGTGCATAATACATGTTTTGGAGCTACCTCAATCGGAATGGCAAAAGTGTTGTGTGAAATTGGTTCCAGCTATGCAAAAGTACATATATCGATCGAACAGTATAACCACTTTTAATGACATACTTTGTTCTTGAACTCTATTCCCGAAATAACATTTTATAACATAAAACTTAAACATTAAAGCTACTTACTTTCATGATCTTTAACATTATGCTTAAATAACATTCGGATGTTAAGAGAACGCAACATCTAACAGCATTTTAGCTTAACATTCAATTGCTGCAACTTAACATTTCGTATGTTTTTCAGTTTAACATAAAATTGCTGCAACTTAACATTTATTAAGCAAACAAAGATTCATGCTCTTTAACATTATGCTTAAATAACATTCGGATGTTAAGAGAACGCAACATCTAACAGCATTTTAGCTTAACATTCAATTGCTGCAACTTAACATTTTATATGCAAATAAACAGTCTTGCAGTTTAACATAAAATTGCTGCAACTTAACATTTTATACCCAAACAAAGATTCATGCTCTTTAACATTATGCTTAAATAACATTCGCTGTATGCGCTTGCAAGTGAAAGGATGTTAAGAGAACGCAACATCTAACAGCATTTTAGCTTAACATTCATTTGCTGCAACTTAACATTTTATATGCAAACAAAGATTCATGCTCTTTAACATTATGCTTAAATAACATTCGCTGTATGCGCTTGCAAGTGAAAGGATGTTAAGAGAACGCAACATCTAACAGCATTTTAGCTTAACATTCATTTGCTGCAACTTAACATTTTATAGGCAAATAAACAGTATTTAACAGGTTCTGTTTAGGAAAGATTAGTTCTTGGATCATGGGCGAAAATACAAAATTCGTCGTATACTTATTTAAACGCTTCCCAAGCAATTTGGTGCATTTTCAATGTCAATTAGTAGAGTATAGATATGGTTATAGCGGGACGGAGCCATAACTTCCATATTTGAACAGTTCTAACTTTTCAATACCACTGTAAATTTTTATACTCCACTTGATATCACTTTATCATGAGCACTTATTGGCTCAACACACATTTCAATTTGGTTTCAATTTTCTGGGAAAAAAAGTTTTGACTGCTATTTGTAAAAATTAGTTTTCCGAATTTGCCCCGCTTTTTTCAAGTGCTATATATGTACATATATAAATTAAACTGCCCTGCAAAAAGTTAGGAACCACGCAAGTAAAACTCTGAACTTGTGGAAAATTCCGCTTCTAACGTACAAATGATGGGCTAGAAGCATTCGGTGGACTTGGAAATTGCACGTCGAGATCGCTTAGGCGCTTGTTTCACGCTGCGAGATTCTCAAGCGAGTCCGTGCGATTTGTTTCTCGCATCGTTTGTAGGCACGGTCATATCGCTCGTAAGTATTCTCGCCTGCAACCCTGTGCTACTTGCTTCATAGTATAGACGTTCTATTATCATGCGATTTGTTTTGACTCTTAAAAACTCGCGTCGTTTAACAAGCGCCTTAAGACACTTTGATCAAAAAGCCAAATATTTGGTGTCCCTTAATCGCCACAGCGTGTAGCTCCAAAGTATGTCATATTTTTTGGCATATACAAATCGGTAGACACTGGCACAAATTCTTTTCCGATTATTTTGAAAACTTACCCATATTAAAAAAAAAGTTGAAGCTACAAATTTATATTTCATCACAATTGAACGTAAATGGCGCGCATAACAGCATTTTGAGTTCCGAAAACTCTGAATTTCGTCAAAAAATCGATTTTTTTTCGTCTGTAATGTGAAAAAAAGCATTACCAATGAATTTAAGCAACTTCTGACAACTTGAGAAATGCAAAAAAAATAAAATTTCAGGCTTTAACTTTTCATTTTCAATTTTCATTCAAAGCTTTAGCCAGTTCAGTCAGAATGAACTTCGAGACGATCTGGTTTTTCAAATGGGGCCAAAAATATGTGCGTCTGTAAGTTTTTTTTTTCGATGTCTTGCACGATGAGTAATGTCTCTTAAAATAAGCTTATTATGGCAAAAATTTTGGAAAGGTCACGCAGTACATTGCACAATTTATTTATATGTATATATTTATCAGTTTTTTGGCCAAAATCGCGAATTCGAAACATGATTTAGTGTTGTACTCGATCGTAGTGATAGCATACTCTAGTTGACTTAAAAAGTCTACAGTCTTTATGCCAGCTCTTTAACAAGATACAAATCTATGTTTAATTGCGAATCCTTCGCAGATTTGTAAACTTGTTGGGTCCTTTTTCCGTAGCCATACAAACCTCTTACAGGCGCTTCTGCTTCACACAGAACTTCTGTACATCGTGATACGAAAGGTATCCCGGCTCTAACACGACCTGAGTACATTAAAGAACGTTTTGAAGATAGATCGCCCATACGCACAATATGAACGAACCACCGGAGCTGGTGGATATTAATTCGCTGGACTATATCAATGCTGTCGTAGAGCTCATTGTTCTATCGATTGCAGTCGTCGTTGGCCGAAGATCCTAAAGTACTTTCCGCTCAAACACTCCAAAAACGCATCAGAATGCGTCATCACCCTTGGTTCAGCGCCGTAAAGCAAAACCGGAAGTATGTGCGTCTTTTAGGGTTAGTTTCATCTGGCGAGAGTGTTTCCAATGAGAGCAACGGCACGAGTAATCCTCCGCTTGATTTTCATGATGACATCGTTCTTTGTCGGAAGTTCTTGACAACATCCAAAGTACAGTTTACAACATAAAACCGACTGCTGTGTCTCTTTACTTGGAGATAAGATGTGCTTTGTCTTGCTTTCATTTACCACCAGAATCTTTTCGAATAGCCGCTCCTGTAGCATATGTGCTTTTTTGTAGAAAATGGTAGCTCCGGCCTTTCGCAAAGTCCTAAGCCTCGCATTTTACAAAAGTTTCGGTAAGGGGCTTACCCATATTGACGGAGCTGCGTGTTTTTTTCAAAGTAGCATCAACTTGGCACTGAATTGAACTCAACAATGTGGCAAATATGCGATCTGGGTTTCCAAAGCTTAGATAATCGACAATAATAGTCTTTGGCATCAGTCAGTGTCACTGAACGAATATCGGGTAAGTTTTACTAGTGAATACCCTTAAGCACACTGTAACTCAAGGTAACTTTACATTCGGAGAAGGCTTGCAATTAAGAGCATTGTGCCCGTCGTAGGATTCAGGATTTGATGCCCTTAAAAGTTTGGGAATCTCTTGTATGTTCCGATCACAAGCAGCCAGGTAGCTTCGAATTCATCAGCTGAAGACTCAACAGAAATTTGTAAAGCTGATTATATCTTTGAAAACCAAAGAGATCTCTTCATATGTAATAAAAATAATTTAAAACTTTTAGATTTTCTTAATTTTTTGTTGTTTATTTTTTGCAAACAAACTTGCACATCCGCTTTGAGATGTTCCAAGTCATATTACAACAAATACGTAACTAAAGCCGCCAATAAATGGCTGCAGCGCTGATCCTTGAAGACCTGCGCCAGAAGTCTTCGCATGCGCTTGGACTAGAGGGGCGGTTGACCCATTGCTTAATACGCTGGAGCGGCGTAGGCACCGGGACCAGATGGAGCAGGACCATAATGGTGAGGAGCACCATAGGCAGCGTCACGCTCACCGGCAATGTTGGCCAGAGCAGAGAGGCCATGGTTACCGCCCTGCAAGAGCTGATAGCCGGCGTTGACAGCAGCGCTATCAGCACCAGAGGCATAGGCGGGCAGAGCAGGTCCACTGACATGCTGGGGAACATGATGACCATGCGAGTGCACTGGGCCATGAGCGGGAGCACCTTGGCCATAGCCCTGCTTGTTCTCATTGACAAAGTACTTCTCTGCTGGTGGCTTGACCACATTGACGAACACGGGCTCAACCTTAACGCGACGTGGGTGATGCTTAACGTAAACCTTGCGCAGCACAATTGCTGGGGGCTTGTGCAGCACAACGGGCGCAGGCTTAACCACTAGTGGTGGATGATTGACCAGCACCTTGGTGGGCGGGCGTTTGACAATGATGGGAGCTGGACGATGAATCAGAATCTCGCCCTTGTTCTGTGGATAGGTGATCGATGAGGTCAAAGTGTTACCCTTGGTATTGACTGGCTTGTAGGGTATGTTCTGATCGGAGCCATAGCTGCTGGGTCCAGCCTGAGCCACACTACCGCCATCACCACCACCAGCAACGGCGGAAGCGCCGCTGTTACCATCAGCACCAGCTGGACCGCCATACTCGTTGCCACCGGAAGCGGAGGCAACAGCTGCATCAGCAGAGCCATCGGAACCAGCTGGGCCATAGCCCTGTTGGCTACTATAGCCGCTGGCACTGGCACATGCCTAGAAAGAGATAGAGAGAGGAAGTGTAAGTCACCATTGCAACCGAGTTGTTGTTGCTGTTGTTGCTACGTACAATTAAGCAAGCGGCAAGCGCCCAAATATAGTTGTGTCTATGCATTATTCCTGTTGTCGTCGTCTATCCAGTTGCACCGAACTCTTGGCTCACTGTACTCTCAAGGCGAACTACTACTGTCTTCTACTGTCATAGTTGTGCTTCACATTTCTTTAAATATGCTCCCAGACGAGTCTCCAAATGTGTGCAACTACGTGACATTTGGTATGCGCCCAATGCTGCCGGTAGAGCGCTGCTCTACACCGGGCCATGTCGTGCTCTTCTAACTCAAACGCATTGTTGTTGGCCGGATTGGGCTTGTCATGACGAACATGCCAAATGCTGATAGCTCGTACGCATCTCGGTGCGCATATCTCATCGTGGTACGTAGAAAAACAAACAATGGACAAAGTGTGGCGCTGCTACGTAACGTATCAGAGATTTTGTTGCTTTTGGAGTCTATGGCGATACACTCACACACGCACACATGCAGCTTTTGGAAATGAGTATCGAGTGTTGATTGTGTCTGAATTTTACAGTTCCGCATTGAGTTGCAAGATTGTCGCATGCATCCGCGCCAGCTGGCTCTTTACTTTTGGCAATATTCATCCAAATTGTTAAAATTTAAGTGATTCCAAGGAGCAATAAATCTTAAATTTATTTAGGCATTCATAAAATCTTTGCGAATGTGGAAATCGAAACTGTTGGTATAGCCCACCCTGAGACTATGACTGAGAAATATCTGAGCTAAGAACCACCCTTCCCCCTCAATATTCGTATCACTTACTTAGGTGCGCTGTCCTTCAAGTTGGTAACACTAGCTTAAGGACCACATGGATATCGGTAAGATATTCCAGAGCAATGCAAAATAAGATTAATCGAATCTCTGATTTAACAAAGAGAAATTCACATTTCGATAAGTTGTGATTTGTCAGCGCTTTTTACACTTTTAAATCAACTCAAGTGAGAAAATAAATACGTAACCGAAACCGCCTTTCCAGTTGTTTAAGTTTCATCTTGATTTCGGCTCATCACTATAATAGCTCCTTAAGCTATTTCACAACTTTGTTTAAAATAAAATTTTGTTGACTCAAAAAAGCAAACATTCCAACAGGTGAGTGAATCTCTCTCTCTGCAATCGCGTTTCAAACTTTATATACATTTTTTTTGAAATGTGAAATGTTCTATTTACTGAACACTTGAGTTTATGTTACAAATAAATTCAAACTTTTTTTAAGACCAAAACGATAACAAATTTTTTGAATTCATAAAGATCTGGAATAACTAGCGGACAACATTGTATCACAAAACGGGAGATCAACTAATAAGCTTGACAGACATCTATTTTGAGCGAATTTCAATATTCGCCAATTTGCCGAGACATATCCTTTAGAGCTTTGGCCAGCTAACTTAAAATCTCTTGACCAATGGATCCTTCAACACACTTTCAAGGAAACTTTAGCCGAAAACTTCGAGAGTTTTCTGGGACAACTCTTCTCTTTCTGAGCATGTATCATAGTGCGTATATATATATCTTTAAAACGAGATTTTCACATTTTCACTTTTTTTTATTTGTAAATAGTCAAATTTATGTTAATATTAAACGACAACTAAAAGTAAACGACATTGCGAGATCAAATTTGAGAGTAAAAGTAAAGTACAGTAAAGTGCATCCAAATCTAAATAACATAACAACAACAGTCGCGAGAGCGCCTTAACATTTTAACAATGGGCAAACTTAACAGTAAAAGAAACTTAACATTACAGAGTGAAAGCAGAATCCAAGGATTAATAATGAGAAGAAGGCTTCCGCTGCTGCTCTCACATTGTTTGAGAACGTCAATGAAGGTTCTGTACTGTTTGATTTCGCCTCTCTCGCTCTCTTAGAAACCCTTTTGACACCTTTGAGCCCCACCGTTGCACTCAAATCTAAATAACATAACAACAACAGTCGCGAAAGCGCCTTAACATTCTAATGAGCAAACTTAACAGTAAAAGAAACTTAACATTACAGCTGGTTTTCAGCCAACTCTTTAGACTATTACTACGGACGACGCACAGTGGAGCCAACTGACTTCTTTTTCGGCAAAAATCATAACATTTGAGGCAGTAGACATATTTTCAAAATTTCAAATGCAGAGAATTACTTAAGCTTCTGCGATACACTGTAATAAATATGCTGTAAAGTTCAATAATATAAAAACGTCTTATCCTTGCTTATTGCTTGAAAAATCGTTAAAATTATGACAATCTGTTGGCAAGATGTTTAGTGTCTATTTTGATCCTAGCGTACACATTTTCGCCAGTTGGAAAAACTTTCGACGAGAACGATTTATTGAAAAATAAGCACAATTTAGAATATGGAATTTCTTCATGACATGCAAGTATAAGATATTTGCATTATATAATATCGAACTTTACTACTGTTTTTTGAAGCTCCCTCTATACACAGCATATTTATCGCAGTGTATCGCAAAAATTCAAGAAATTTTCTGTTACATGCATTTTATATTTTGGAAATAACCTCAAAAGTTATGATTTTTGTCGAAAAAGAAGTCAGTTGACCACACTGTGCGACGATCTGAACGTGTTAGTCTAGTTAAATGCATGAGGTTTCTTCCTCTTTTTAGATGTAGGGAACTGCTACAGGCGCCCAGATTGGTACCAAAACCCTTCGCACATTAGCTCTTTGCCGTAACACTGTGCGGTTACTAGAGCTAAGTAAGGGGCACCACGTGGAGGTTGTGAGTCAACTTGTTAAGGTACAGACAGGGTGCCAAATCAAATATGTATATAAAATGTTAGACTACTATGCTATGGAGCTGCTGTAAGAATTACTTATTTTAAAATGATTAGTCAAATAAACAATAAAGTTTATGGTCGAACATTTCATTTAAAATAAGGCATAAAAATGATTTATTTCTATATAACTGGATCAGAAATCGAAACCTGCTATAAATACAAAGAAAGTAACTGATACGAAAGAAAAACAATACCTGAAAGTTGAACGATTCCGTTGTTTGACTCTCTAACTCGTTCGGCGAGATTTTAAGCGTTATGCGTCAACTCAGATCAGGAAGTGGTTCAGTTTTAAAGCAAGAAAATTTAAAGCACAACAAGACAATAGTCAAATCAGCACCTTTGGCCTGCAGGATGTTATTTAAGGATGTGCAGCGATGCAAATATGCAAGGAAATATATAATACAGCGACAGATACTAAGGCAACAAGCTACTCATAAGATTAGTGAATAGAGAATTTAATGTACTAATAAACCATGGCAATCTTTAAGATTATTTAGAGAAGTGGTAGGCTTATAAGGCGAAGTCTACTAGAATAGTCGGTTATATTAACAAGGTAAGATTGATCTGTCAATCCAATACCAACCTTCATTGACGTTTGCAACAGACCGATTGACACGCGGAAAGATTGAACATTTGACACGCAAAACGGGGGCGCGAGGCATCACTCTTACCTTGTTATTATTATATTGTCCTCGGTAAACATAGTATTATTAAAAAGGTAACAGCGAGCGGTTAGTGTCGATCTGTTCGTTTCATAGATAACTGAATACAAATTTAAAGTTTTACATTATACTGCCTAAACTTTTCTCTTATACATAATATCAATAATAGTGGACCCTAGAGCACGAAGTAATGAAATTAAAGAGAAGGTATGTGTTTAATATGAACAGAACAATTACAAGCAAATTACACAACAAAATTTGATCTTGTGACGTCAAATGCTTTATCTTCTGAGTCCATCTTTTCATTGCTCATTGAGAGCAAGGTTTACTCTCTGAAGTAAACTCTTTATTTGACATTTTAACAGAGCGAAAAAGAGAGAGGAAAGCAAATCACAATTTGTATTATTGATCAACGAAACTGAAAATAGACTGTCTACTCAACGAAGTTAAGCGCGTAGAGTGAGATTACCTGTTTAAGTATACCTTGCCCTAAGGATTATTTTGCTTTCATGTGTTAGGCACAAATATTGACTCATTCATTCCCTTTGAACTTTTTAAGTTATTTGTCACTAGATTCAACAAGAACTGTTCCCAGAATTTCTGCAGTCTAAAGACCCAAAAGCTTTAGAAATTTCTAACAAGGGTATAAGTTTTAATATAGAAGCTAGTTTAAACGCTGCTTGGGAGTATGAAGACTCCCACTGCATTAACCCTAATGTCATAAAGAGATGCGAAATACTGCACAAGAAGAAGTTAGTCTTAAATTTTTGGCTTTTTATTTGCATAAAAAAAACAAATTTTTTTTTTTAAATAATAACTTGCTCAATTGGCAAGGCTGTGTCTTTGAAAAAGACAGCAGCTTGGACAACGAAAAATCTAGCAAGCCAAATTTGGCGCCAGATTAGAGTTGCCCCAATCCAATCAACTCAAGTCACACTTAATAGTTGGGTGAGCCATATGGAGCTGGGCTGGCGTACAAAGGCGCCTCAGCCGCAGCGGCATAGTTATCGGCGGCGGGAGCAGGAGCTGGAGCAGCATACTGTGGCTGATGCTGGTATGATGGTGCAACAACTGGGGCCAGAGGAGAGTCAATCTTCTTGCCAGGCTTGTAGACCTTGACGTAGACGGGATTGAGGCTCAAAGGTGTGGGCACCTTGTTGATGACCTCCTGCTGGTAGATGACCGAAGGCTTAATCTTATAGATGACGGGATTGCCACGCACCACAGTAGGTGGGCCGCTGTTGACATGAGCTGGGGGTGCGCCGGGCTGGTGCACAATGATTGGTGGCAGGGGCTGTGTAGCAATCACCTGATGGTTGTTGTTGCCGGAAGGTACCAAAAGTGAACGGAACAAATGCTGATCCACAAACTGTGGCGACACAACATTGATCTTGCCCTGACGTATGTTGCTGGCCAAAGTGTTCTCGGCCAAGGTATCAGCAATATCCTCAGAGTTCTTCAAATTCCTGTATGTGGGATTGGCATTCAAAGCCTGCAGCTGAGCCTGCACACGTCCCAGACGATGTGCTTCCTCGGCCGTCGGCTGAATCTCAGCTGTGTTGGTTATTTGATTAGCTGAGGGCTGATTGCCACCCGAAGCGGCATTCACATACTCCTCCAGACCCGACGATGGACCAGCGGGCACATATTGGATTTGACCAGCTGCTTGTGGACCATACTGAGCGCGCACCAACTGCAGGGCAAAACAAAGAATAACAGAAAGTAACACGTTAGAGAGCGTGCAAGTATAAGATTGGATGGGCTGACTTGGTCAGACGCCGCCTGGACAGCTCAACGTACCGGTGCAGCGGCTACCGCAAACAGCGCGAACCAAAGACGAAATTGCATCTTGTGTGTGTGTGTATTGTGGCCGCTTGGAACTATGTGCTGTATGCGCTCGGGTGTTAGCTCTTTATAGAGCATAGGCCAGTTGTCCGGTTTTATATCGCACACACGTCGACGCGCCGCCACGGCCAGCTACGTGATCTTTTTGACGCGCAAAACAACCGATTTCCGATTTCAAAATTTTTGTCGCGCTGCATCGCAACGCGATTTGTTTGTCTTCCAGCAACGTTATGTATAGCTCTATGATATTTATGTTGTTGTAGACTCGAATCTCTTCGCTTGTTATTCTTCTTGGTGATCATCGATGCCGCCGACGCCACATCGTCTATCAGCAGTATAGAGTTTTCTTTGTGCTCGAAACAACGCCCAGCTCGAAAGATAGTAACTAGTGTTAGTTCGAATCATTGGGTTCTTGTTCTAGAGCATGTTAGGAAGGAAGAAGGTATTGAAGCACTATATCATATAGCTAGTATCTGAGCAGCGTTCTTATGGAAAATAGTATTTAGTGTGAAAAACATTTTGGCTTCTTCTGAATAAAGCGGAGCGGCTTATTCTACCAATTAATATAATATTGACGGGTGCTTTAGGATATTGCCTAAGCCAAAAAATCCGCATGGACACGATGTTAGTATAGTATGTTATATCTATGATATAAGAAAATGGAAGCTTTAGTGCAATAGTTTTATTTTACATATATAAAGACATATCATTAGCTTCGTGTGGAACTTTATTGAGAATAAAAAAACCAAAGTATGCTCATACTTGCAAGTGTATATAAACTTCGCCAGACGTTAGACGCTTATATCTGTAAATAGGAAATAACTTATTTCTCTCTAACTATAAAGAGTTTCAATAACCGTGATTTAGATTTTACTGATTATCCAACCAAATAGCTGTTTTGAGTTGTGTCATAATATGAATTGAGTTTACCAATAGTCAACACTCTGCTACTGGAGGTGTGCCAGAAGTCTCTAGACGGTTTTACATGCGTTTTCATACAATATCTCTTGAAAAACACGTCAGCCAAAAGCTCAAGTGATAGATTTCCAAAGCTCTCTGAGATTTTGAAAGATTTTAAGCCTACAATCCCACAAATTACTCTGTTTACTGTAAACAACGATTTTATAAATGGAAAGCGGCAGCCAATTTCACAATGTTACCTTTACTTCTTCTTAACTTAAACTCAACTCTAAGACTCACTACCGAAGCTCGGATCGATAAACATATTCCTATGCCTATCGATGTTCAAGCCAAAGACCTAAAGGAGTTGCCAATACAATAAAAGGGACGTTGGTTTCAAACAGTACTAATTACAATTATCAATTTGTTTCAGTACAATATCCTAATTTATGTTTATATAAAATCAGAACCAATGGCAATTCCGGGTTTAATCCTGATAACAAGCTTCAAATTACAATTTAAGTTTTGCTGATATATTCAATAATTTATGATATCATGAAAGAAATAGAGTGGAATTCTTGGCCGTTACATTGAGGCGACTTGCTGAAAAGCTACCATTTCTAAGACCAGGCATGCATGTGCGTTTTTTATGGTGTTTCTCAATTTTGCCTACGAGTGAGTGGGTCTGACAGAGACAGCAACACAAGCATATCGCTTTGAAACAAAAATTTTGTATTTTTTATAGCTCCAATATTCCGCCCTATTACTTTCTACTATTACTAGACTAGATTACTAGACTATTTGACTATATGATACAATGTGTTTGTTATTACAGGTGAGCCCAAATGAACCGTAGTTGTGCAGAGATTATGATCAGTTAATTTGGTGATCAAAATAACACAACATTCAAATATAAATGATTCCCTATCAGATTATGACCAGTTAATCGAAATAACACAACATTCTGGAATTAATAATCCCTATCAATGGTCAGAGACGTTTTGAGAATCACTGATAAGTCCAAGTAATCGTTTTTTTTTTTTGTGATACATGACTAAATTTAATATTATTGATCAATGAACATTGCATTTATGATCAAGTTTATTGCTGATCAATGCTTACGCATAAGTTCAAGTGATCGTAGTATTTCAGTGATCTATGCACTGAACAATGCATTTAGTTTATCACTGATCAATGCTGTAGGATCGGTAATCAAATTTCGCTCTCTCTCTCTTTGTTAGGTATATCGTGCTGAATAATCCTATGCGAACAGTTAGTGTAATGAATGTAACTTGGCTTGTACATTACATAGTAAGCGAAAGAATAATGCAGCGCCTTAGAAAAACTAGTAATACTGTCTGCGAAAATGCGTTGGAGGCTCCAAAAAGACATAAAATTGTTAGCCAATTGTCAGGTAGTGACTAACATTGGTCAATATCTAGGTTCTTACTTGATACTATATAGAACCAACATTTTGCCAGATTTTAAGTAGGTCAAGTGTATACCCTAGACATGCTTTTACTTGCGCTATATGCTTCCTTGTTTGTACAGATAGATCTTTAGTAAGATCCCACTCATAGTTACTTAAGGTATAAGAGATTGGTTATATGGCAACTGAAAACTAGTAAGTATTGCTTTTATACCCAAGTTTCTTTTAGAAAAGTTATTGACAATTAAAAGCAAGATTATTCTCAAACACGCTCAAATAAATGAAGCCTTAAGATCTCATAGCTCAGCGAATGATTTTTCACCAGTTATACATACATAGTGTATCTGAAGCTGTACGAAAAGTACAGTTTTTCATTGCCAAAACTCAATTTCTGGAACGTAGGAATTCGATTTTTTTGTTAAGTCCTACATTTATTAACTAGCTAATATTTATAACACACTATTCACATGATGGGCCTGGTTTCTGGTAGAACAGGGTGAACCTACCTGATCCTTGGCGATAGCATCACCAAGTTGATGCACAACATTCACATGGTGCCGCCTGTTTACCTGCTCTAATTACCACTAGGGAGCTAATGTCGCAGCGAAGTCTGCCCAGGACTTTAACAGGGTTGTACGTAGGGTTTGGGCACCACCGCGTAAAACCCCCCTCCCCAATGGAAGATGGTATGAGCTCCCTAGAAAAGTGCTCTACATGAGGCCGTAACCCGTTAACGGGTTGTTATGGCCAGTCAAGAAGAAGATTCACATGATAAGCTGCTTGGACTTGTCACGACATTTTGACTAAACAAACCGCTGTTTGGTCTTCAAAATGTTGCCCTTAGAAGCCAATGGATTGCTTTTTTTTTAGAATAAACACTAGATTCGACGACACGTAACTTAGTTGACTTGGCTAATGGTTAACTCAAGGCTTAAGCACAATCCCGGCATATGCATATTGCAACTTTGTTGGAATTTGATTCCAAATCACTGTTCCTGATGCTGTATTGGTGATCTTGTTTGGACTTGTACACCCCAAAACAAAAGGCTTGAAACAACTTGGAGATGAATTGCATTTATTGCGTTGAAAGCTTGAATGGAGCGGTCTAAAACAAATTGTTACCCCTTTGAGTCGCACTGCACTCAAAGTCCGCTCTGGTAAAGCTCATGCGTAACATCCCGCGTTGGGCGACTGCCGTAGTCGTTAAACGGCGACTTGAATGGCAATTGGCTATGTGAGCTGCCGTCATAGGCATCTCGCTGAGTCTCATCGACTGGAGCAGCCCCATTGTGGTGTGCAGCACCAGCGGCAGGCATAGCATCCTCGCTGGAATTTATTACTCTAGGTGTGTGATTGTGTGTTTCAGTGTTCTGTTGTTGTGTTTGTGTGTTGGTGTAGTGTCTGTGTGTGCGTTCCTCATAAGGATACCTTGCAGTAGTCTTATAGTTGTGTTTGTGCTTGGTGTGTTGTGCGGCATTGTAGTATTTGTGTGCATCTGTTTCGGATTGTGTATATGTATTGGGTGCGGCAAATTGTTGACGCCGATAACCTTGTTGGAAAGCCTGATTAGCTACATCGATACTAAGCTGATCTTCATAAGGCCGCTGGGCATAAACATCTGGTGCAGCAGCATCATGCAGCGGCAGCGTTATTTCTTGCCTGCGTTGCTCATAAGTATTGACCGGCTCATCGGGACGCTCAGCGCCTGGCAGATACTCATGATGCACTTCCTCATGCACGCCATCCTGCGTTTGATTGATCAGACGATTGTACTCTTCGTTGGTGCCGCCCACTTGCAGGTGTATGGCATGCTTAAAATCTTCGCCTAGATGCTTTAGCCAGAAATCATCGTTGACCTCGCCGGTGGTATAGATGCGCGTGGTCTGGCCGCTCTTGGCCTTGCCCGCCACAGCGCTAGTTGCGGCCAATACATCTATGACATCATAATTCTGTTGCGGTTCAGTTTCTTTGTATACCGATTTGATGTTATAGTCTGGTGTAATGCTGGCATCGGTCGTGGTGGTGCTTGTTGTGGAGCTGCTGGTACTGCTGCTTGCTGAAACTTCTGCGGTGGCTGTGCCATAGCTGGGCGTTGTCTCGTTGGAGCTCTGGAACGGTTGAGCACAAACTTAAGCAACACGCCTTAGGCTTTGTGAACAAAGTCAGTTGTCACTCACCTGCACTACCCCTGCCAAGCCCAAAGTGGACATGACCAACAGCAACGTCCAGACATGATCAACGGCAGACATGAGTCAAGCTTGTAGACTGACAATTTCAGAAAATCATAACTTAAGAGTAAAAGTGTAAACCACTTTCAGCTTTGTTGCATTTCACCAACTGATCGCAGCGAGCGATACAATCTACACTTAAATATGCCACCATTTCGCTGTGGTGTGTGCTTTTGCACTAGAGACGTGCTATCTGGCAGATACATCGGCTAATTGTGGCAAGTAACCTTGCAGGGCGGCAACATGCGTCAATTGGAGCCGGCCAGGGTCATTCAGTCAGTGAGTGAGTGATTAACTATGTGAAGATCAAATTTCTCAATGGGCGTGTAATATAAAGTGAGCTGTTATGTTGGTTTGGTAATTACTTGTTTACGTTTTGGGCCGCTAGACCAAACATCAGTGGCTCTAGTTGTAGCTGTACATAGCGTCTACTTCCGGATTGGTAGTATCTTTGTTCTTGACACAGCTTTGCTGACCATCATCGATCATTCTGCAGCTGCTGTAGTTCATTAGTTTCATTTCGAGATTACAAAGATTACACAGTTTTCGTAAGAGGAAGTTTAATGCAGATAATAAATGTTGCTTAATGACTGTCGAAAAACTGTCTGCGGAAATCTATACTCATAACCTTAATAAACTTGCAGGGGCCAGCAGCATTTTGATAGCTATATAAAGCGTAAAATTAATGCATAAGTAATCAAATTTTAAATCAACTTTCTTGATTATTTTCGTTAAATAGTTTGCTTTCGAGCGCAGCTCAGATCTTAAATTAAGTTTCATGGAAATAATATGCATATAGAAAGTGGCAATATTTGACGAGAACAACAAAAACTAGTATCTAACCGAAAAGGTACTTTTTCGGAACAATGCTTTTTTATTAAAAACCCGAAACGGTTTTGCACATCGATTTCCTGAGCTAAGCTAATTGCCATTATACGTATTTTCCACCTTCAATTAGGAAATCGGGCTATAATTGTATTAGGATTCCCGGCCTGAAAAATACGTTTGATTGCACTTAGTAGTAAAAACTAATTGAATTAGCTTGTTCGCGTCTTACAAGTTGTTCAAAAGAATTGAAAGATTTTAGACAAAACCATCTAGAGATTAAAAGTGTCAAGATTTGTATGTGTTCTATGGAAAGTTCGTTCATAGTTAGAACTTTGGTAACATGAAAATGCGGCGATTCGCACATGAAATCGTGTTAATTTGAAACATTGTTTTTTGAAACAGTTTTTAATGTAGCTCAGACACCGTGCCTTTAATGATCTCGCGAAAACCACAATTCATAAAAATCAATACGTAAGGTTGCTATTTACCAATTATTTAATTAATTTCCCAATTTTGTTTTATTGGCAGATAATTTGTTAGCTTTGAAAAGCTCTATGTTAAGCTCAATGCAAATCATTTGAATTTTTCTTATTTTGATCACTGGAATGTATAGTTTTGTAGTTTAAAATTATAGTTTAATAAGCGAATATAAGATTTGCATCCCTCCAGATCTTGCAGAGCGACTCGAGCATATTGAGTAGTTGTAAACATCAATTTGGAACCATATTGCACACAGCGCCGTGTCAAGAAAATCCGGTTTGAATTATACGCGCTGTACGACTTTTAATGTTCAATAGTTCACATTTTTTTAAACTTTGATATTATTCTTTTCGCAGCGCGCGTCTTTTCTTTATCCTTTTCTACTTTTGTATTTTCCGATCAATCACAATCGATAACTTTCTTTACCAATGCATCGTGCTTATCTATACATCGTACCCTGACTATCGATTAATACTATCTGATCGTTAATACACTTAAATACTTAATACTAGTATTCCATTTGCAAATTTCGTTGGTTGGTTGGTTCTCGAGTTCTCCAGTCCCGTGAAAAAGCAACCGAATTACCCAACAAATATGCTTGGCAATTAGGTAAAATATGCTGCTAATTAAAGTTACGGGCTGGGCAGAAATGGTTTCTCGCACGAGTAGAGAGAATGCTGAATTAACAAATTAAATCTAATATATAATACTCAACTTAATGCATAATTTAAAGAGTTCAACTCGAAACTATTGGTTTTTTTATTTTTTAGTTTTCAATTAAGCTTTTTTATGAACTCGTACAGTTTCAGAATGATAATTTTGAGCGTGACGTCTAACTAAAGAAATGAAGGGAAGGCTGGGATTTAAAGTCTCATGTACTGCAAGTCATGGGCATCGACTATCTTCGATGCCTTTTGGGGTGAGGAAGTACAAGGAACATATAAGCCGGGCAACCTAGTCGGTAATCTCGCGTCCAGGGAAGCCTTGGTGCTTGGGGACCAATTTCTTTCAATGCTGGGTGGCGAGCAAAGATTTTTATATAGCTCTACAATTGATAAGAATCGTTTTAGAAAACGTACTTAACTTACGTTCTTAAAACAAACGTTTTTAATTAAGAATTTGTCTTTCGATACGAGTGCGATAGTATCGGAACTCTTGATACGTTCAAGTGTTCAAAACTTCAAATGTGATTAGACGCTACGAAAAAAGTGAGCTACAAATTTAAAAATGAATGTAGCTGAAATAGTATCGATATAAATTTGTTTATTTCGGAAAAATAATAACGGTAAACGCTTATCGATTTTTATAACGGTTGCTGTTGTTTTGGCGAAAGGAGGTTACGGTTACGATAACGGATCTAAGTCCTTATTTTAAGAAATCAGTATTAGCACTCAAGTCTAGAGTATGATTAGAAAAGTATTCATAGCTTGAGAGTATCTTGAATCTACAGCAAGCTTAAACATTTAGAAATATAACCTAAAGCGATTTAGTGCCTGTCGTTACACTAGAAAAACAACTTGAGTACATTTTCAACATATTTTGCAAGACTTTTATTAGGTAACGAAATTTAAACACAAGATAAATAAACCAAGTACGAAAGTTAAAAACAATTTGCCAAAGAAAACAAAGAAAAGTCGCACTTAACAAAAAGTGCAAACTATATAATAAAATCAAGTTCTTTAAACATAACTCGCCCTGCTCTACTGGCCCATAAAGCGTTCCGTACATACCAAAATCTTCAAGCTCAGCAGAGTCTAGTATTTCGGTCAGCTTGTTGTCGTCATAAAACCCGTGTACATAGTCTTTGTAGTAGATATTGTATCTATCAGTAGCCGCTGTAGCTGCAAAGAGAAGAAAAGAAGCGAAAAAAAGTGAAAACCAAAGCGTTAATTTTTCATTTATTTTTAATGAACCTATAATTTATTTAAACTAATTAACTAAAGTTAACTAACTATAGCATATGTATCGTTTTGACTATATTACAGTTTCAGCCCTCTATCGACCTATGGGTGCTACTTAAATCAAAAATAGGAGCGCAAGTAGTCGGTGATGGGTGGCGCACTATAAGTATCGATGCTGTAGCCATTGTGTGTGCGACTATTATAGCCATAGGTCTGGGCCGGCGCGGTGGTGTAGTCAGCACCTATGGAGCTTTCCGAATCGCTGCCGGTATCGTAGCCAAAGCCGCCCAGACGACCACCAATTAGCTTTTTCAAAAAGTCTAAGGTCTGTTTCTTTTGCAACGGCTCGGGATCCACCAAGCCACCGCCATAGTGTGAGCTGGCGTAGACAAAATCAGGATGCTGATACACTATGCCAGAGATAATGCTGTCCAGTTGCGCGTCGGAAACATGCTCCACCGGATAGCGTGCATTGGGCAGCAGCTCATCGTGTCTGCTGCTTAGCAATGGCGCTGCGCGACTGGCTGCCACAGTTTGATAGCCATGTGGCGCCTCCAAGTCGCCGGCAAATTGCAGCGGTGTAGAGCTTTGTTCCAGTGGATCTGGCACCGATGTGGTTGATATCAGCGTGCGTAATTGTGTATCATCTACGTATTTGTAGTCAGCATTAGGCGTGGGTATTTGGTCGGCATATCCAAACACACTACTTGGTGCATAGCTAATGGCGCGCTTGTTGGGTATAGAATTGAAGTACTCGTTTGGCGGCGGCGGCGAAGCGAGCTCCGTTTCATGATCGTGCATTTGTTGTGGTTCCGTGGTGCTGTAGCTAGCCTGCTGCGGTGTTTCCGCTGTAGTGGCACCACAGCCCATATGACACTGACCACGCCTAAAATTGGGATTCATTGCCTCGGGCATAAATTGTATGATCTCGGGCGCGGAGAAATCTATGTTGGCACGCTCACGCTCTATCATATCATATTCACCCTTTATGTCGCGCTTGGTAATCTTACGGTTCTGCTGCAGCCAACGCGCTAGCGGACGCTCTGCAACCGAGGGAGTTTTCTTGTTCTTGCGCTTGGACTTAACGGTTGTTGTTGCAGCCTCCTTTGGAAGCAAACCCAGTTTTCTTTGCGCTTCTATGTCCTTGTGATAGAGTTTCACGCTGCGCATGGGTCGTTCCTGCTGGCTTCTAAGCAAACGCTCGCGAAAGAGTGCACCCGGCGCACGACGGGATTGTGTATCGCGTTTACGACGCGTTATGGCATTTGGACTGCTATCAGCGTTGAAAGTGGAACTGTCGGCAGAACTGTAGCTGGCAAAACTGGACAGGGGCAAAAAGGTCAAACGCGCCAGCAAGGGCTGTGCACATGTGCAGGGTGTCTGACGACACTTGCATCTCGTTTTTTGGCCCTCTGGCGAGGGCTGCTGATTTACATACCTTGGCGGCTTGGAGTTGCCACAGCTATCGCAAGCGCAGCTGGAGGTGTGCGCGGCGGCACAATCTGTAAAGAGAATGCACATGTTTGCTATAGCTGCACGACAAGTTGATTGCACTGGCTTACCTGGCTTGTTTACTGTAACACGATCCACCTTGGCATAGAGCTTGGCGGGCTTGTGCTTGGGCGGTGCCGGCGTGCGTGGTTCCTCTACGGTAAAGTCAAAGCTATAGGTGATCTTGGTCTTGGACTGCACGGGCTTGTCCACACGATAACCATACTCGCCACCCAAATATTTCTTAGGCTTGGGCGGATTGGGCACATTCAATTGATAACCCAGCTGTGTGGGGCAATCGCAGCCCTCGCCCGTATAGACGACTTCCACGGGTGCAGCGCCACATAGGCCTAAACAGCCCAATGCCAGGGCTACTGTAATATAGTACAACATTTCGCTAGTTTTGGATACACTCGGTCTGCTAATGTATCGGTCGTTTGTTTGACTAGCCGCAAATTGATCTGGACGTCTTCTTTATATGTACTTTCCATGCCAACTCTCACGCAGATCACGTTTGGAACGTAGTCTACATCTGGCTGCAGCTCGATGAACTTGAACTTGAACATTTTTTTGCCGCACATCTTCTCCGGTTATGGCAGAATGTACTAAGTTATTGTTTTGCTTTAACTCACTGTAGTTTGGATGTTGTTGTAGCTCTGCTGACCTTTTCAAATAATTTCGGTGTTTTTTGTCAAAAGTCATGTTCCCATCAGTGCTTGCCACGCCGCTTGAGCGCTGCGCTTGGTGCACTTTTGAAAAGATCAGTGCATCGCGCGCTAACTAGTCATACAATGGAGCGAATTTCCGAATTGTTTATTATTACTTTTTCCTAGAACCGAGCACCTATGATGTACGCTATAAACTTGGCCTCAAATGTCTAAATATTGTGATTTTTGTAAAACGTCCGATTTAGTTCCGAGAGCTTTAACAAAAAGCTTGTCATCTTTTAGGCGCGCTTTTTAAGCGATTTAACGTTTTAAAATCGTTAATAATCTGCTAGGGCCAAAATAGTTCATCTAGCGTGGATTATCTGAAATACTACCTGACTATAATGCGGCTAAACCATCTATTAAAAAAAAGAGCACAAAAAAAGTTACTATACTTTTAGGCCATTAAATTAATCGAATTCAAAGCTTATATGAAACTAACATAATTGTGTTTTCAAAGCTCGGCATAATAGTAGAACTAAAAAAAAAAGGTTTGTAAGAAAAGTTTAACTAATAATGACTCTAAAGATTTGCTGATTCGGAAAACGCAGTATTTGGGATTCGCATTACATGTTCCGTAATCTAGACAGCAACCGTTTTTGTGATTGTGATTGTTTTTTGGACCCTTCACATTTTTCTTTGTTTTTAATGTAAACATACCAGCTTTTACCTAAAGTTTCACTTGAATTAACTTAAAAAATATGTCGAAAGATGCTTACTTGTTAGATTTTCCATGCTCTCAAGGATTAGACAAGATACCTGGCATAGAGATACCATCTTTATCATAAAAAAATGCATACAAGGAACGCGCATTATGCCGATGCGAGTGCCAAATTTACGAGAGAGACAGAGATGCAAATCAACAAGGCAATAACACGCGTGGCACAACCTTCCTCTTTGACATTCACAGCAAAATGAAAGTTTGGTACGCGAACAGTGTGAGTGCAGCAGAATGCTTGTTCCTTGTGGAATTATTCCATGATCTTTACGATAAACAAAGATTTAGTGAATTAATTCATATAATTATACGAAATTGAAAGCTGAAAAAGGAAAAGGTAAGACGTGCGCTGCGCCAGATTGGAATAAAATATGCATACAAGTGAATGATAGAAAGTTCATTTTAAGTTCTTAAAAACTTAAAAGAAACAAATTCTCAATCATTATTGGACATCTATAAGAACATATGTGTGTGTCATGTTCCTGTGAAGAAATTGCGCTGCTCTTATGCTAGCCAATGGATCAAAACGCTATTCGAAGTTGAAAAGTGATTCTAAAAGCTTTTTATCTACTATTTTGTTCAGCTCAGAAAATAAGTTAATCAGGGGTGTGGTAGAAATCTGTAGACGGCTTAGCCTATATTTTCCTTTAAATTCCCTTTAAAAATCTGATGATGACCAGAAATCTTATTAGATTTTCCACACTCTCCAAAATATTTCTGGCACATAGATGAATGGCTTTTTAGCTGAAAATCGGCTTGAATTAATATCTTGCATATCGACAAATTAAAAATGGGTTGAAATTTGGTTGAAAGAGATTTCAGGCACACCCCTGAAGGGCTTCTTTAAAATAAATTTTCTTTCAAAGATGTTGCTATTTTAGCGACGAATGCAATTTGAATAAAGGAGTCCTTAAAAAATGTTTTAAAAAAACTTTTATATAATTAACGACGTTACGCTCAGGTAGCACAACGGAAATAATAAACTTACTTTTTGAAATATCCACAAATTTCCGTTTCAAGGTTTGAAGTTAAAGACGACAAAGGCAGAAGATCAAAAGCATGCTCCAGAAGTTCTACATTTTCAAGCTATATTCGCATTTGCACCAGGCGATGTCCTAAAGCTTGTGAGTCTCAGAAGCCAAAAGAAGGCCTAAACTTCGCCAAATGTCAATTAAAAGTTTTTTTATGGCCATTAAAATATATAATTTAAGATATAACTAAATCTTAAATAACTATGAGTCTGCTGAAATGAGTTGCATTCAGAAACCAAGCATCGCATATGAATTTCGAAATTATGGAAACTGCCTGTATACTAGTTGTCCGCAAAATTGAGATGAAAGTGTGTCTCATTTGATAGCAGAAGCTCAGAATTCTTTTGAAACTTGTCATAGAAGAATTTTTAAGTTGTATATATTATAAAATGGAATTAAACTTAATTTTAAAAAAAAACTTCTTTTTTACATAATTTTTCAAATCGCTCTTGCAGGTTGGAAAAATGTCTATTTGTCAAAATATATTAGCTTGAATATAGAAATTGTAAAGCCAAACAGTTTTTTGAAAAAAATAAACAGTTTTTTAAAACTCAAAAACTGGTAACAAGTGCCATTAAATCAGTCATGTGCAGCAAGAGAACATATAAAAGTGGGAATTTGTAAGTGCAGAGAGCGAAACGAACCTATACACGGAGTCCACATATTAAGTCATCACGTTTTTAACCATTTTCGAAACTATGACGTCATCATTCTCCTCCCTCTACCCCTATGTAGTCAAACAAAATCAGCTAGGTGATCAATGAAGACCTGTTATATGAAGACTTCGGTAAACACTTCGGGCATGTTACAAATGAGCACCAGACTCAATTTTGGATTTAACCGATTAAAAGACAAGGCCAGTGCAACAGTTTCAGCGCTCAGTGCAAGAATGTGGAAATAAAATTTCTGAGATGCAGTAAACCAAACCAGCTGAAGTTCCACCGAAATATCAATAGTTATTCGAGCAGTTCCAGCTACGTTTGTTTTCGGGTGTCAAGCTCATAATAAATTCGCTAAGAAATCGGTTGGAAAAACGAGCTTTTACAGAAACTTAAGTTTCAATCAAGAACCAAACTACGATACGATTTAATTCCCTGTCCTCAAAACATCGAAACATGATTTGGAATAAAAATAAAATATATATTGTAGTAATGATTTGGTATAAAATTACATATAGTAAGCCACAAGTGCATTATCTGATGTTTTCTATGCAAAACGCGGTTGTTTAATCAATTTTTCAATTTTTTTGTCGTATTGTTGGTATAGTAGAGAACAAATCACTTCTAGTCGTCAGATTTTAATCAGATGTGGCAATATAGCGGCGGAACCCAAAAAGCTCTCAAATTCGAAAAAAAAATTTTATTTATCGAACTAACTGCGATACTTAAAGATATTACTTGGCAAAGAAACCAAGTGAGTGCAATTTTTGTAAAGGGCAGAAGTAGGCGTGGCAAAATGGATCAGATGCAACAGTCGAGTTGCTATAGCCATGACCATCTGTCTGTTCGTGTTTTCATATAGATCTTGGAGCCCATAAGAGATGGGCACAAATCTTTTACGCAGATTATCATGATTACACCCACAACATAAAAGCTATCCGATCAAAACTTATATTTGATATACTCATATCAAAGAAGTGCCACCAAATTTGCTATGCACTCATGTTCGGGTTATGAAGCAAACAATGTGGACCTTTTGTCGAATCAACCCACCGAGAACCGCAGTGCAGTTACTTTGATTACGCCCACACCACACCCTTCAATATATGGTTATAAAATATAGCAGACATTTGATTATTAAGGGAAAAATGGGTACAGAGTATCCCACTATCGGCCACCGTTCCGACAGTCAATACTTTTCGAATTGGTACAACGTTTTATTGGTGTTATGTGTACACGTTTTTTGTTTTTACAAATAGTTTTCAATTCCGCTTAAATTCCATAATAGTTCGTTCATTCTTTCGCTGTTTACTGACTGCGGCGAGGTTCAGGCATAATTAAAGAGGTGGCAGAATCTATGGTAGCAACGCTTATAGTCGACTCACTTCCCGAACTTTCCGATTTGATTGCAAGCTTGTTCTTAGCCATTTGGGCTTTAATACGACGTCTTTGCACCTTCATGGCTAACTCCACCGTTATGATATCATCTGGAGCAAACCCAAGCATTGAGGGGCATTGACAGGCCACGCTGTGTTGTTCCGGACGCAATTTTTTGGAACTTAGCTTATACATACAGCAATTGGAATGATATACAGCTGATTTCTCTTTTAATAGGCGCTTTTTCACTCTTTCTAAAGTCGGTTTCATGATAATAAGTGGTTTCTATAAAGAAATGCTTTTTACTTTTAAATTTTGTATTTTAACTATAAATTTCGTCAGGTTAATTGTGTTAAGTTCATATTAGTTTGCTTTTAGCTTGCTTTGGTTTTAATATATTGAACTCTTCAACTAAAGACGCTATAAAGCAGGTTCTGAAATTTTCCAAGTTTCTTTGTTTTTTGTTCAAGTAAAGCTAATTTATAATTTGAACATTTTAGCGTACACTTAGAGACTTTATGCATTAACAGAGCTCCAAAGCAAACTTTTTAGCGTTTTTTAATGCAAAAAAAAAAAAAAATGGTGTGTAATATCTAAAAGGCAACGAGTAAGGCTCCGAAAAGTATACTTCGAAATAAAAAGCACGGCAGAGAAATTGATTTAGCCAAGTCAGTGTGTCTTGGACGCCTGTTTCTCGAAGACCAAAGAGGAACTTCTTCTGGTAAGACGCTCTGGTACTTCCCTTACTTTTAAGTATATTGCCTACTTGCCAAATTGCTTATAGTTTTCTAACAGCTTTTCATCTATTTTTTACTGTTTTTATAATTTAATTTTTTCTAATCTGATTATCGCAAACCGTTTTGGAATTGGAATTATAACAGCACAGTATTTACACTGTGTAAGCCAAGTGGAGAACACACATTGCACATGTACGATAACAGTAGCTAAAATTTTAATTCTAAATTATAAACAGTTTTTTTATATATATGTATATACATTGTGCAATATTTGACATTAATACTAATCACAGTTGCCCGCATCTAAATCTTCACGTTTGCTATTGCGATATGAGGTAACACGGCCCGGCTTGAAGCCACAATCAACAGATACCTTGCCCGCGACCTTGCCATAGCTGTGGTCTTCTTTGCTGTAACTGGCGCTGCTATAGGTTCTGCTGCTGATTTTCTTGAACTTGGGATTCTTGTATTGCTCTGTCTGATAGCCCAGTTGTTTGTAGGTAAGCTGTGGTGCGGCTTCCTCGTCATACGCTGACTGCTCCTCTTCCTCAGCCTCCTCTAGATATTCTTCCTCATCCTCTTTAGGCGTATATTTGCTGGGTTTCTTTAATGTGATGACATCACTTTTCAGCTTGAATAGATTCTCCTCAGGCACATTGGAGAAGAACACCTTTTGCAGCCCATCAACGGGTTTTTGTGCAAAGCCATAGGCCAATTTGGCCTCGGGCACATTTATGGCCTTGCCAGCCTGTACGGCCAGGCTAACACTGATGGGATCTGCTGCTGGACTATCATCTTTGGTGCTCGCTTCGGCATAGCGTATGCTGTAAAGTAGTGACACTTGTTATTGCTGCTACCAATGAGCTGATATTAACTACTTACTTGTCGTAGCTGCTGCTACTGGCGCTGTCATAGCTGCTATCTCCGTTCTGGCAGCTACAGCTGGGCTTGCACGGCGTCTTCTGTGGAAATGACAAAAATAGTTGGATATCTCGTTGAGTCTCTATCGTTATGCGGTTTGCTTTTGGCATATGAGTTGATGGTTTTGATGCACGACACACGTAGCATGCGATAATGACGACAACGACGACGACGACGACGTTGCTGCTGATGGATGACGCGACGTCCATGCTTTTGGTGTTATGGTATTAAATGACTTATGATGATATCGATATGCTGATAACTGCGGCATGTTGCACGCGGAAATGATGCAACTGGGTTGTTCAGTTTTAATGGGTGACGTTGATTATGTCTACTTAAATTACTTGAATCTATGTTCTAAGCTACAGTTAGTTACATGCCGAAGCCAAGGCCCATGTCATAACCAGCGTTTAAACCGCCTGACATTTGCATGCTATGAGTCGGGAACGCTGCTTGCATTCTAGGCAAGCTGCGCGCACGCTTCAAGCAGTCTACATGATCTAGACGCTGTAAACGCTCGGTCAGACGTTGGGCAGCATCTGCCTTGGCTTCGATTGCATTTTCGAGCATACGACGCCTTAGTAAACGATTAAATGATTGCATCCATTGAAACATTTCACGTACTTTGCCGCAGGTCTTGGGCAGCTGGGCGGGTTCAATCAATAGCTTGCTGCAATAACAATTATCGCCAATAGGTGATAGATTCAAATCGCTGCCCTCATAATAGCGCGGCTTGGGACGCACAATGCTGGTACCCTGGCAGCCCTGGCAGTAGTCTGTGCCCTTTTCCGAGCACACACACGCGGCAAGCAGCTAAAATGAAGCAAAAACAAAGTTTAATTGGCTGGATTGGTATGGTTCGATATAAGCTCTACTTACGCCTTGCATGCAGTGCAGCATTAGAAATAGACAAATGAACAATTTACAGGCGCTCATGTTGCTGCTGTTCCAGAACTCTACAAAAGATAACTTTCAACTTGGTCTACTTGTCACTGCTCTGGTCGTTAAACGTTTGAACTGACACCCAGCTGGCCCACACGTTTTATACCCGAAAAATTGCAGCCGATGTGCTGCAGCTACTTTTGCTGCTAGTACTACACGCTAATGGTAGATGCTGTAGATCTAAAACTGGCGCCAATAGCTTTCATTCAGCTGAAATGAAACACAACACAGTTAATAGTTACCTTTTTGTTTAAGACACTTTCACATTTTCATAAGAAATACTACCAACTTTAGCTTGAGAGCCCACGCTCCAAGGCGCTGCATGCAGTTTTCACGCTAAACTTTTCATTTTTGGGGCGCGTGCCTCGCTGACATGTTGATAAACACAAAATCATGACGATGCCGAATGCTGGCGAATTCCAAGAATTCATATCGCCAAAAAGTTCACAATGAAAAATCAAAATAATAACAGGTGATCATGTGCTTAATTTTCTGCAAGTGCCTGTGCATATGTAGATATAGAGCATATGCAGTTAGATATATATGGGTAATATTATCGTTGATTTGGCAGATAAGACAGATAAGCATAAACTGTGATACCATCATGAACATGGCGTTCAAAAGGTCAACGTAAAGTTTGACTTAACCGGGCATTAACCCAACATGTTTTAGCTTATCTCGAGAATTCGCATGTGAGATCGGCCTTGAACACAGATTCACAGAGTCATCTCCCATTGAAGTTGAAGTTTCTTCTGTAGATCAATAAACGCTATCAGGAAGTAACAAGTAGTTTACCAAAATAGAAGCAAATCAGCTGGCACTGTCAAAATAGGCTACTGTCCCTAATGAGATCTACTTTATAAGTTCTTTTACAAAAATAAGCATAGAAACTTAAAAATCCAAAAAATCTCGCTCAATAAAAGTCTTGAAAATGTATTAATGCCAAAAATAACGGAAGATAACGAGACGCTTGCAGTTTAGAATCAAGAATCATGTCATAGGCCAATTCGCTGTTCCCAAATCCTCATGCATACTACTGAACTTCAGGAATTTTTGTACAAAGCTCATAAGAATAGCATAAAACTGTATGAAAACCCGTTCATTTCCCGTTCTTTTAGAAAACCGATTTTAAAAACAAGTGCTGAGTTTCCAGCAACATGTTTGCTATTGGAATTTTCGAAGTTTTCTAGATACATCTTCTATAATTGTTTTCAAAATCACAAAATCCTTGTCTCAGTATCCTCAAAAAAAACATCTTTCTTTATCTAAAATCTATAATGCCTTATCAACAAAAACTGTCTATTAAACATTGGAAACCATAAGCAGATCTACATTCCAAGCAGTCATTTTCTGTACTGCAACAGTTTGTTGGGACATCCTTTCCATATGCTCTACTATCAAAGAGCATTAAATTAATAGAGTGCAATCCTTGGCCATTACATTGAGTCGACTTGCTAGAATGTGACCAACCACAAGACAGTGCCTACGAATGAGTCGGTCTAACAAAGACAGCAACACGAGCAGCCTCACACGTACACTGTCGCTTTTCAGCAATGATTTTGAATTTTTTAATGGTCCAGAATTCCATTCAATTACTTTCATGCTCTTTGACTACTATATACTTACATAACTGGCCATAACAACCCGTTACCGGGTTACGGCCTGTTGTAAAGCTCTCCTCCAGGCATCTGTGCTTTACGCGAGCGTTTTGGTTTGGTGATACCAAAGCTAGCTAGTGTACTCTCTACCTGGTCCTTCCAACAGTGACTTGGTGTGCACCTTCGTTGCCTCCTTTCATCGTCTCCCTTCATCGCCTCCCTTCGAAACTCGCTTTAAAGACATTTCTTGCTGAAGCTTCTGCACAACATGACCTAGCCATCGGAGCCGCTGTATTTTAATTCGCTTGACTATGTCAATGTCGTCGTAGAGCTCATAGGGTTCGTCGTTCCATCGTATGCGATAGTCGTAGAGGGACAAAAATCTTACGGAGTACATTCCGCTCAATCACTCCAATAGCATTTTCATCAGACCGCGTCATCAGCTATGCTTCAGCGCCATAAAGCAAAACGGGAAGGATGGGCGTCTTGTAGAATGTTAGTTTCGTCTGGCAGAAGTGGTCTCTACTAAACATTTGCCTACTGAGACCAAAGTAACACTTACTGGCAAAAGTGATTCTCCGCTTGATCTCCAAGGTAGACGAATTGACAACATCAAAAGTATAGTTCTCAACATCAATCTGAGAGTCCAACCGCTGTGTGTTCTACTCGCAGAAGGCATATACTTCGTCTTGCTCACATTCACTACTATATAGGGAAGCGAATTCCAGCTTTGCCAAATCGGATCTAGTTCTCTTGTTCTAGTTTTAAAGCCATTTACAGGGAGACCTATAGCCTTGTAATAAAATGATGCGTTTGTAGCAAAACGGCTGGAAAACCAGTGTTTCATCTGTTACGGAACTTCCAGTTTCCTTCGCAAAGGCGTCTCTTTGTGGCTAAAATACAATTCCAATGTTTGGTCATACGCACTTTTTTAATCGTCTTCAGCAGTAGCAACAAGCTAACTAGGTTTAATGCCCCCATAAACACAGCAATCGGTTGGATTGGCCGGTGTGGCGGTGTAAAATCAAAATATTTTGATATTTTCGTGACCAAAATGTGCTGCTATTGCCAATCGATAGCTATGTGTATGTGGCGCATAACATTGATCAAGTTAAGTCTTTTAGCAAGAAGGATGTGCCGAGTAGTGTATGTCAGCGCTTCTTTAAAAATATCCTTGTTTGTAAGTAGGAAAATTGTCTAGATGCTTGTGCTTCTATTTATGCACACCAGCACTATATGTAAGTTTCCATCACCTATACATCTTTGAATAGTCCGTAAGTCGTACTTGTTTTGTTATAAACACTTTTTGGGTTGGGGGATATGGAGCTGAAGAAGATTACCCCTTACAAGTTGGCTGACAGCATCAGGATGTCGTACAGCATCTGAAATAAAGATAAATGCGAATATTTGAAATAAAGAAGAGTAAAAAAAGGAATTTTCTTAGCCCTAGAACTTCATCCTTCTTAAAAATGAATACGCACGCCCTATGATGTAAGTGTACAGAAAATAAACAGTTGGTACCCAACTCAGGCTTTTCCGCACGTTTATCAAAACAACCGATATTAGATAGGAGAAATTTGAACAACAAAATGAAAAAATCATTTCGAAAATTATTTACTCTTATTATTCCTCTGGCGACCCAACTATAGCGACGTGCTCAAATTCAATAGGAAACCCTTTGAAGACATGCCCAACAAGATAGAAAATATTTAGCTTGGTAAAGTGGAAATTACTAAAGTTATTGGAAAAACAAACTTTTTTAAATTATTTAGTCTCATTATAGACAACACAAATACATCGCTAAATCGCCGGAAAAGTTGTCAGAGTGCTTAAATCGTCGAAAAACATAAAATTAGAGATTATAGTTTTTTGGCCAATCGCGATACTTTTTTGCTGAAAAGTAACAGTTGGTAACCAACTCAGGTGTTTCTGCACGTTTATCAAAACAACCGAAATTAGCTAGGACAAATTTAAACAACAAAAAAAATGACAAAAAATTTTAAAAATTATTTACTGTTATTATTCCTCTGGCGACTCAACTATAGCGACGAGCTCAATTTCAATAGGAAACTCTTTGAAGATATGCACGATAGAAAAACATTTAGCTCTCTAAAGCCGAAATTACTTAAGTTATTTGAATAACACACTACACCGACAACGACAACACACGGACAAAAAAATTTTCCAAATCGCCGGAAAAGTTGTCAGAGTGCTTAAATCGTCGAAAAACATCAAATTAGATATTTTAGTTTTTTGGCCAATCCCAATACTTTTTTGCGGAAAAGTAAAAAGAAGTATTTTCTAATTTCGAAAACAGTTTTTACGTTCATTTCACTGTAAAACTAAACTAAAAGCGTCTGAAAAACATTGAACCGATACAGTCTCGATTATCTCGATCGGTAGTAAGGTTCACGCGTAACATGAGATTTGCTGTCTTCGCAACACTCGAAATTTCGAATTGTTGGAAACAGCCATAATTAGAAGACGGTGCTAGAAAATCTAAAACGGTTACCGGATTCGAAATCAGCCAGCCCAAATTGACCGGAAAATGTATTTTTTAGACATATAGTTTGTTTTTGTTGCATAGTGTTATTTGTAGGCGACTTTTGGCTGTTATATAGATGCACTCTAAACTAATACTATACCACTGTACTTTTTAATTAAATATATTTTAAAACTGTAAATCTACAATAAGTTACAAGCTGAATAGCTTAACAAATTCATGCTTATCGTACACTTTTTTTCCACCCTGTTACTAAGCACCAAAAATCCATAACAAACCACTTTCAAAAGATGCTGCATTATGTCAAATTGCTGGGCATAACTCATAAAACTTTGCGAATTAACAAAATGAATTGTCTGTCTTGACGATAGGTTGAGCGACAGGTTAATCTCTGTCTGGGTTTGAGAAATAGCACATTGTACTTATCAACAATGCTAAAGTTCCCCAAAAATATGGCACAGTTGAGGCGCTGCTCGACAGTAAGATACTCTGCACCCATTTTCGCAAAAAAAAATCAAGGCAAGCCGTTGGTGCAGGGGCGCCAGATATAGACACAATTCGATGAACTTGACTCTGCATACGCAGCTAGGATTTGGTTTTACTATCACTTATGGTCTGCGAGATCTGTGTGTTCGAGGTACAGGCCGACAAATAAGACTATATGAGCACGTCTTATAAAGCTGACAAATGAAACGTGTGCTCTGTCAAGCATCCTCTGGCCGGTTACAAACATTGTAATCTATAACACACTTGGACCTTTAGTACAGGGTATAAAAAAATTACTACGTGTTTACAAAACTAGTGCCTAGCAATAAACACAAATTTGAACAGCTTCCGTGTAGCAGCTATTTAAGCACATACATACATATGCACATTTGTATGAATATTACATACATTATTGATTGACATCATTTGGCTTATCAATTGAGAGCACTTTCCATTTAAGCTACGATTCATTCAGTACAGTTAATCAATCCCAAGTGTTAGCAAGTGAACGAACAGCAAGCAGCTCTTAATTAAAAGAAAACATACAAAAAATCAATTAAATTGAAATCCTGAAAATGGCAGCCTTAAAGTTTGAACTAAATAAACGCACCTTTTTTGTATTGAGCGGCTGTTCGAATCCTCTAGGCAAGTCGCTGGCCCTGGAGCTATGCCAACGTTTTGCTAAGGGTTCGATGGCGCTTCTTTTGGATGAACAAGTACAGCTGCTGCAAAAGGAGCTCCAGTCCCAATTGCCATTCCCAGTGCTAGCAGGCTCAACGGGTAACTTTAGCGCCGAGGCGCTGCTGCAGGCAGCCCAAACAATGCCCGCTGCGTATTATGAACGCGCCATTATAGTGCACAACGAAGGCGAGGCTGCAACACACGCACTGCTTGAACCACAGATCCAAGAAGAATGGCTCGCCTACGTGCAGCGTCAACTCTATGAGCCGGTGCAGCTGAACCAAAACTTTTTGCATTGTACCGCCTTGGCAGGCGTTGAGAAGCTGGTCATCAATGTGACATCTTCGCTGCAGTTGCGTCCGCTTATCTTTAGCTCACTGTTGTGCTCCTGCAAACGCGCACGTGACATGTACTTTCGCGCCATGGCAGCCGAAGAGTGTCGAGCAGGCGTAGCCGTGCTCAACTATTCACCTGGTCTGATGGATACTCATGTGCCGCAGTACGATTTGAATGGCAACATTCTTACGGACAAGATGTTGTCGCTGCCGCGTGTTAAGCCAACGCAGGCTACTTTAAAGCTCATTGATGTCCTGCAGGAGTTGGCGTTTGTCTCTGGGCACGATGTGGACTACTATGATAACGTAAACTTATGAGTAGCAGCGAGCCCATGGTCTGGACAAGCACAGGCTGTAGCTAGGGCTGATAATATGGCTAATGTGTCGAGGCAGTGGCATATGGAATTATGCTTGAATAAAATAACTATGATTTTGCGTTTGGGCTGCTTAATTACACGTCTTTTCTTCACAAGCATTTGACAGCATTTTCGCAATTCCTTGGAATACAATTTGACACATATGTACATACATACATACATGAAATGTTTACGGTAAATGTATGTACATGTAAGTATGTATGCAAGATTTGCGCGCGAATGTGGTTAAGTACGAACGTAACGATTAGGGACTACCAACCGAGTTGTCTTTCGATCGTTGTTTGCCTTTTTATCGATAATGCTAATCGAAAACTAATCGATAATATGCCAAATACCTATTGGAACATCGTTTATTTTTTATAATCGTAAAGAAAGAGAAGCGCTGTCTAAAAAATTTAAACAAAACAATCCTGTTTTATAACCACTTTAGTGTTTTGACACGCTTTTTCAAACATTATTCAACATTGTTTGTTAATAACACAAAAGTAGCCCTGATCATGTTGCCGTCGGTTCAACCACTTGTCGTTTGATATGTACGATGATGGCCTTTTTGGCCAAGTGGAACCAATTCTTTACAATCCTAGTTCAAACACTATGCAATATATAACATAGTATAGAATTTATGGGTCATATTAATTAAATTAAATACGGCTTGTTTAGCCGTATGATATCAATAGAAGTCAGCGATGTACACACAACGGCCCTATCAGCAACGGAATAACTTGCAAGTTTCTCATGTTGAAAGAGCCAAGCTGCTATAGTCCATGATGGGCTACGAATACACGGTGTTGATAGACAAGTCTAAACCAGAACATACTTGTGGTTCTTTTGAAAAGTTAAAATAAAAAAAAATAAGATTACCAGGGAGGTGAGTCTGCCATATCGAGGAATTGATGAAAATTTTACAGAGCTACAATTTCAGCACACCTGACTTCGAAGGATTTTTTCAACGAGCGAGGGCAAAAGAGAGAAGTTGCAATGACGATAAGACAAATTTAGCCTTTGTCTCCATGTGGCAGGACTTCATCTTTTGTCCCACAATCAGCTTTAAGCGTGCTAAAAACTTAACAAAACAAATGAAATTTATTTAAAACGAAGCGGCATCTATTTTCTATCGCTTCGTTGAGGGGTGTGTCCGTAGCAAAGATTGGATGGATTGTGGAATTCGAAAGGCTCAAAGTTTACGTACCAAATTCGGTGACTGTATACTCTTAACATGTCTACAAAAGGAAGGATATCTTTTATATTCGATCTTGATGATTGTCACATCACACATGCACAGTAGCTGGGTGCAAGGCATACATATGTATTACAAGGTATAAGCCGTCTCCTGGCTACGGTACTACGATGTTTGCAACAGAATGAAATATTGTACCTTGAGCATGAGCGAGCCCTGCCTTGGCAGATTGCATAACTGCGCCAATGCTCCTATGATTCGAAAAACTTTACTTGCGTACAAATTATGCCGTCTATTTTGGTAAAATTGTATGTCCCCCTAACTCTTATGGACGTGCGGATAGGCGGACATGACTTTATCGACTCGGCTATTGATGCTGATCACATCTGTCACTTCTCCTTCTCCCTATCAATACTTATGTGTATAGAATCTGTATCAAATAATCATTAATGGCAATATTATACTACCTTGTGCTGTACGGTCAAAGGTGTTGTAGATTTGTACAATGTACATACACATGTAACTGACAATATTTCCTTATGCAAAAATGATCAGCTGCAATAGACGAGACGATGAAGCCATGCCCGTCTATACATATGAACACCTAGATTTCGGAGACAATAAAAGATATGTATGTATATGACATTTTAGCCGGAATTGGTCATAATCCCAACACAGATTAAGTTTGTCGAATTGTCGGAACTTGTCACAAATATTTGCTTTTTGGTGCAAATCCAGGTACAGGGTATCCCACCGTCCCAGCGACGTCCCGACTGTCTGCAACACATCTTTCATAGTTTTTGTTGATTGCTGCTGCAATCTGCATCATTAATATAATCATAACATTTGATAAGCTCTGCTCGATCAATATTCGCATTTACGGCGATTTTAAGTGCGACAATTAATATACAATTATAATTTAAATGCAAATAACATGTTGTTAGCGATAACCTTTTTGCAATTTGCCGTTTTCTGGCCAAAGCTCTCAAAGCTCCCGTCTTAGCTTTGCGTGAGTCAAGCAAAGAGCTTTCACATTTTTAGGCATCGATATTGAATTGGGAGGCTGTTTGGCAAGCACAACAAAGTAGAGTGCGAGCTGGCTTTCTAAGTGTTTTTGTTGTTGTTGCACAGGCCACTCACTCTCACACACACACTGGGACAGGCATTAAAAACCACTTTCATGCTTCTGCATACAGTTTGTAGTACTTAACCAACTGTTGCCAGCTTGCCAACTGTTTATAGCTGCCCGCATCTGACATTGAAAAGTTTTGTGAATTTTTCCACAATATGAATCTAAAAAAACGCAGCTATCTATTGGTCACTGGGGCCTCACGTGGCATAGGACGCGAAATGGCCTTGCAGTTAGCAAGTCGCGTGCAGCCGGAGGGCTCATTGTTGGTTTTGCTGGGCCGCAGCCAGTCACACTTGGACGCCACGAAGGCGTCCATATTGGCCGACGTGAATGCAAGCAAACTAAGCATTAGCAGCTACATATTGGAGTTGTGCACGGCCACAACAGCGGATTTTGAGCGCATTTTAAAGGATTCGTTGCAGGGCAGAGATATCGCGCAGTTTGAACGCGCTATTGTTATACACAATGCCGGCACATTAGGCGACACATCCTTGCATGCACGCGAGATTGGTGATACCGGTGTGCTTCAAAACTATTACCATACAAATCTCTTTTCGGCTGTATCGCTCAATTGTGAGTTTATGCGTGTGTTTGCTCAACTGCCCAAGCTGGTGGTCAACTTGAGCACAAAAGCTGCTGTGGAACCCTTTGTTTCTATGAGCTATTATTGTACTGTGAAGGCAGCGCGCGACATGTACTTTCGTGTGCTGGCTGCAGAAGAGCCGGCTGAAGAAACCCTGGTATTGAATTATGCACCTGGCGCCATAGATACGCAGATGACTGAGCAGGTGCAGCGGGAGTCGCACGACAAAGCGCTGGTGCAGGCGTTCCGTGAGCAACGTGAATCTAAAACCATGCTGACAACCCAGCAGACGGTGCTAAAGTTCATAGATGTATTGCAGGCGCAAAAGTTCAAGTCTGGCGATCACGTAGACTACTGGGACTAGTCGTGGCAGTGCTTTGGACACAAATAAACATATTAATCAGCTGGTGTTGGTTTTGATTGCTTAGTATTAAAAATGTTACAAAAAAAAAAAATTACAATGATTAAACATTTGTTAAAAGAAATCGGCAGCTGTAGGCCGACGCTTTGTAGGTATTTTCAAAAGATCATCGGTTAGCGTAGAACCCATGTCAATGACCTTTTGTACGTTGCTGTTGGTGTTGCTACTCTTGTTGGGTGTCTGCGTATTAGGTAGCACACTGGGTGTAGATTTACGTTTGACAGAGACGCTGCCGCGTCGTTGCATTGGCGATGGAGTCAACATAAGAGGCGTGCTGCGCAGACCCAGCTTGCCTGTGGCTAAACGCTGTGCCGCCGGCGACATGCTGGACAAACGCTCTATATTCAAACGCACAAACGGCGAGCCAATGTTTGAGCGCGCCTTATCCAGCGCTTGTTGCTTGTGGTTGCGCATCTTCTCGCTTACCTTTTCAGCCAAAGAAATCGCAATGTTTTCACGCCGTGAATTTTCGTTAATGCGAAATGAAGGTCCAGGCGTGATGCGTAGCGGCGTATCGCCACCGTCTAGGCGAAAAGGTGTGCCATCTATTTCGCCCCAGGTCATAATGGGTGAAAACGCTTCACCAGGCCTTGGTGACGGGGAGCGCAATAAGTCATGGCCACGTATGCGTGGTGTGGCAGCAGCGTTTGTGGCCACCATGGCTGTGCCTTCATTAGTTTGTTTGTTTGTATGGCTGTGTACCGTCGCAGGCAAACGTGTGGCACTGTGCTGTATGCTTTGCCTGCGCTCTGCGGCCTGAACCTTCTCCTCTTCGGTTAGTTCAACACCATCGGGCACGTACATGACTGAGTTCATATTTGTATAGCTCCATGTTTCGATTTTTCTCTGAGGATCTGGCGCATCGAACTGCTGTTCAATGCTTGGCAATGTCAAAGCTTGCTGCAGCTGCAAAGCAGATTTTTGCTCTTCGTTGTAAAACAGCGAATATTTTTGGCGTAACTTGGCCTCGGCAGTTTCAATAATCTCCTGAAAACTTTGATTATCCTCGCTGGTGTAGTGCTGCAGAAAACCATCCAACGACATGTTACGTGTAATATCCTGCTTTTGGCCGCCTTCTGCGGAGCTATGCTCACTGCTTATTGATTGTGGCGTTTCATCAGGCTGCACAGGCTTTGGCGTAAGGCTAGAGTTTCTGGGTGTTCTGGTTATGGGTGTTTCAAACGTGGCCGGCGACATGGCTATGTGGTTAGAATATAAAGAGTGGAACGTTTTATATGCGTTTGCTTTTGCAATGCTCAACTTACTATTATTGTTGCGATTATTTTGGCGCCGCCTGCTGCTTAGACCCAAGACGCCGTTACTCATGCTGTAACGTAAGCGCAGTTCGGACATAAGCAAAAAGTCACGCCGTGATTCGGCGTCAAGGTATTCGTTTTGCACGCGTAATTTTTCCAAGTCGGGAAAGAAATCGCGTTGTATAATCTTGGACATCTCGTCGATGTATCGCTCTTCGGAAAGTATTTTGGGCTTCTTTTTGTGACGCACATTGCTGCCCAGTTGCGGGCGCTTGAAGACAGCCATGTCTGTACTTTGCACTTTGACCAATTGCTTTGAGTTGTTCCTGCTGCCCATTTTAGTTAGTTCAGTCATGATTCTGGCTTTTTAAATATATAAATCAAAATGTTTACTTTATTAATTATAAATTGTAAATAAATAAGCCACAAGCAAAGCGATGCCAGTGTGTACACATCAAACTGGCGTACTTATTTCAGTTTAGCCCTTAATACTATAATACCAAAAATACTAAGTTGACACAACCGTTGTAGGCTTTGAAAATTACTTTAACCATTGAACAACAAATATACGTGCGTGTTGTAAAATTAATACGAGCATATTTTATATTTTTGAGCAAAATTTGTAATAACAAAATAGCGATATGATTATGGAACTACTTCGTTATGTTGGCATTCTCGCGATTTTTTTCTTATCTGGAATACGTCGATTGTGGACATGGGTAATACCTTTTCCCATTTTTCTTGCTGCTCGTTGGTTGGTTGGTTGGAAGCCTAAAAAGCACCTGCCAGCTCCTAAGATGCCTGAAACAAAAGAAATGAGTCCGCTCCCAGATGACATGTATAATGGCGTTAGATGCTGCATTTGTCTCATGGGGATACGCGCCTGCATGCCGATTTGCGTTCTAGTATGTCATCATGTTTATCATGAGAATTGCATAAAACTATGGATGGGCTATCAACGGACTTGCCCGTGCTGCCGCAATAATATAAGTCAAGAAAAGCCGTACATTATCTTGCCATCATTATTTAATGTGGATGATTTGGGCCATATGAGAGTGACCGCTGCCATGGAGGAAAAACTAAAAAGCTGGCCCAGAGCTCGTCGCCCCTTGCCCTCATACTTGGCACGCATAAATGCAATCCAAGCACAACAAGATAGACTGTCGATTTCGGATAAAATTGCAAAAGGTGCAACCGCAATTATTACTAAAAATGTTGGCGCAGTGATAGCAGTTTTGGGTGATGCTTTTCATATTATACGTAATATTAGACGTGCGCAGCGCTAGCGCAAAACGTGCTAACAAACCATATTATAGATTTAAAAGACATATTTTTGTAGTACAACACACCCATAATAAGCTGCAACCAAAATCAATTTCATTTATAATTTATTGTAAATAAATGCATATATATTGTTTCGATATCGATATATATCGATAAGCTATTTATTGTGGATCTTCATTTTGGACTGTGGCTTTCATTTGCCAGTGGGCAGCAATTGCCGGTTTGTGTCTTTGCTAAATATTGGTTGTATGCTGAGTTTGCAAAAGGAAAACTGAACATCTTAAATATTATAAATATGCACCAGCGCTTTATAACCATAAGTCATACATCTCAGAGGCAGCATAATGCAGCGTTTTCTTTGTAGTTGCCAACAACAAATCTGTTAACAGCTGGCAATAATTGTGCACAATAATCGTCGTCATATTTTTTGTGGCTCCTTTGTCCCGTTTTATGCTCTTTCTGTTGCGGCAGCATATTACATGTACACTAGTCGGCAAAAGTATTCTGATAGCCTTCATTTTGCATTACGTGAAATTTAAGTCTGGTTATAACATTCGCTAATTTATGAGCGAATGCCAAGCAATACATTATGATGTAACAACTCTAGATTGCCCTTCGAAAGCAGGGTTTCATTTCGTTAAGAGTATGTGCAACGAATCCAAAATTTGGTAGCAACTGAATTCAGCTGCGATAATAATTGAATAAAAGAATAAAAGCTTAAGGAGAGCAAACCAAATGCCAAATCATTGAGAATTATATCAGAACAAATTGCCGTCACGGCACGCCTAGCAGATATGAAACTTCGAAATTGATGGTTATTGAACACATTTATGTATATATCTTTTTTTTGTTTTTTTCTGAATACCGCACGACACATTTGTGCCAAGTACAAATAATTCTGTATAAAATGTGCGTCACATTGCCGTTACGCTCACGCATTTCTTAACACTCTTATATTTGAACCATGAAAGTGGCATAATGTAGCGCCATATGATGTTCATTGATGTTGTTTCATCACGACATGCATGTGGCATACAATAATTATCCTCAACTCTGAACTAGTTCGATTAAACTAAACTTTTCATTGAACTGTTGCAAAAAGCTGTTTGCTGTTTTTATCAAACCGAGGCACAATTGAGAAAGAGCCAAAAAAAAGCGCACAAGTATGCGCTATGCTGAGAGTAGTCGCTTTTTTCTCTTCGGAACTGTTGCTATATCTTCGACTATCAAGTTTTTTTTTCGATTAGTTCGTTTGTGTGAGAGCTTTTCGTGCAAAATTTAGTTCATATGGTAGCGTCATCTCCTTTTGAATATCAGTAATGTAAAGCCAAGCGTGCGACAGACCGCGTGACGGCATACGTGTCAATAGCTGATTCACATCAAGTTGTTTTAACTCTGGAGACAATAATTTAGATTGAAAAGATCATGGAAAAAGTAGCATCTTTCCGTGAACGAGCAATCTATGTATGGCGATGCATTTGCTTAAGACTTGATATTAAGCGATGGATTACTCGTTTTATTTGAGAATTATGGGACAGTCGTTTTGCAGTAATAGACTGGAATTACTGCGAAGTGACCATTCCTTAGACAGTGCATACATGTGCGTTTGTTTTGCTCTTTTTCTTTCTGAAACTTGTCTATGAATGAGTCGGTCGAAGAGAGAGACCAACACAAGCCATTTTCATGTCATTTTCAATAATAGACTGGATTTCCTGGCCGACCATTCCCTAGATAGTGCATACATGTGCATTTGTTTTGCTCTTTCTCTTTCTGAAACTTGCCTATGAATGAGTCGGTCAAAGTGAGAGAACAACACAAGCGGCCTTGGAAATGCACGAATTTCAGCAAAATTAATTAAATTTTTAAACGGTGTAGCATGCCATTCTATTACTTTCATGCTCTTTGGACCTTTCAGCTAAGTATCTTAGATTGTGGGCTCTTATAAAAAGATAAATATATGACTCAATAAGACTGCAATTATTCAGCTCAAAAGACCTTACTACACAAATCATCAAAACATATTTGGCGAAATCACTGAAAGTTCGCTTGCAGAAGTTCAGCCATGCCAGAAAGAAGGGCTTACTTTTTTAGGGTGCTTTTTTTTTTGTTGTTGTCAAAATACTTTTGTCGCGCATTGTTTGCTGCTGCTGCTATTTTTGGTGATTGTTGCCTCGCGCTCGCTTGCCTTTTATTGTTTCAGACAATTTCAGACACTGCACCGATGTCATCGATAGCATTAATTTTGGTAAGTGCACACCATCGGCAAGGGGAAATGGCTGCACTGCAGCCGCCGCTGCTGCTGCTGCCGCTGCTCTGCTTTTCAACACGTAGCCCTGCGCGTAGGGCACAAAAGTGCCAAACGATTTTTATGGCACGACATTTCCGAGCTACACAAGATTTCTGAATTATGCGCTTAATTTCCGCTGAATCGACAAGACGCATTGGCGACGACGACGACGACGACGACGACGAAGACGATGCAGCCAAATGTGTTCCAAGAGCCGTGCAGTGAGAGACTCTTTCATTGTATTATTTATTAGTGCATAATATTAATTAGTAAAAGTCAAGCAGTTATTTGGTAGCGCATCAAAATCAAATTTGTTGAGCATTTTTCGACAGTCCATACTCCTCATATAAGGCGGCATAATGAACCACATGGTAGTTGTGCTCCTGAATCCAAAGTTATGAATGCTTTCAAACCTTCAATTCGTAACTTTTCCATCCATCGCGAATATAGCTAATTCCATATAAAATCAACCCAAACGGCTATATCTCCCTAGAGAATTGCGCTAAACACCTGATTTCTTTGTGGAATTGAAGGTGGTGAGTTCACAGAGTTCATTTTTTAGTGTTTTGACCGCTTAAACTCTACATTTTAGAAGTACTCAAAATAAAGAGCTTCTAACTGAATCTCATCAAGCATACCGAAAAGGTCAAACTGCGGAAACAGCTCTTCATTCGGTAGTGTCTATGATAGGAGAAACCCTAAATTCTGAGTGATAGGCGGCATAACAGGTCACTGGCTGATGGGTGTTCACGCAGCCCGGCAAAAGAGAAGGAGAGTCATGCTGAACCTGATTCCAAAAATCATTAAAAAGGGCAAGACTCTTCTGCTCATGCCCAGCTCTCTGAAGATGTCTTCTTTCTTCTTAACTGGTTATAACAACTCGTTACCTGGTTACGGGCTGATGTATTTCTTTTATTCGGATTGGGGTTTTGCATGGTGGGTACCAAACCCTACGCACAACCCTTTTAAGGCCTGATGTGGCTCTACTGGTCTCGATAGAATCCAGTGTCATTATAAGTTGCCTCATACGATAAGCTTTGACCTGCAGAGTTGGTATTCTCTAACCAGCTCACCCCACGTGGGAAACCTCTGAAGCTGTAGGTGCAAGTATTCAGGCAGTTACTCTTTACATAACATCTCAAATCTGTCTGAAATCAGACCTAAAAGGCTTGTACGCTTTATCTCTGCATCTTTTGTACCTATGGGATAACGGGAAAGGCGTGAGCTTTAGCTCCTACGGTAGCTCCAGGCTCCGAAATGCGGCCACAGTGCGCCAGGCAGTTTGGCTGCAGCTGTTCCAACCTAACCTAAGAAAATGATGTAGATTAAGACAAACACGTTATTTCTCTCGTTTCTAATACTAAGCACTTAATATTTGGCCATGAAGGTACGAAGGAAGTCGACTCCTCTCTTTTCTTTTGGCTGGAAAACGCTTTCAGTCTGCAGGATTACAGAAGCGTGTTCCAGATAGAGCTTTCTTTTGATAAAACTGATCATGGTGAACTATCGTTGCTAAATGACTCCATCATTGTGTCAGCAAAATGTCGCAATCTCTTAATGAGATGGCTCAACAGCTACTAGGCTATATAGCTGATAATTCTTACAGACACTAGCGTGTTTAAGGGGCTTATTAGGGGATCAATCAATCAGCCCAATCATGAAACAGTTTTTGTGGGAATCTCAAGAGCTGCAGTTGCAAAAAGACCGACAGCCAAGATACCAGTCGTTTATATCATTTTGGAACCGTTTGTGTAGAAGACATGGCTGTACTGGTCTTACATTGCTCCAGCACTCTCGTGGGTGCAACAACACATTGTATCTGCGCCCAAACTTCACATTTGGCACAACACCATTAGCAGGCATCGATAGCAGCGGTTATCAAAAAGCCAAATGAACGCATTTTTCTTATATGCAAGTCCACCAGAAACCGATAATATCCAAGTTCTTGAGTGTCCATGCAAAATGTATATCATATAGATTTGAATATTTATGGCAGGCGTCGCTGCGGTAGGTCTTACTGATATATGTATGCATGTGTGGGTTTTTGTTGTAGGTGTTTGATGGGTTGGTTAGTCGGTCGGTCGGTTTGTCGGTCTGTCGGTCTGTCGGTCGGTCGGTCGGTCGGTTGTGCTGCTCGTATCGGTCGCGTGGTGTCAAATAGCTTGCCGGGTTTTCAAGTGCAGTTGATGCTGCCGTCTGTACGCTGTACTGTTTTGCTTATCACACTCGAGTCACACACACACACACACATATGTCGTGTGTGTTGTTGTTCGTTTGTCACCCGCACTATATATTTTCCGCACAAGTTGTAGGCGCGTCCGTAGCTAATCGCTTTGAAAGTGAAACCGTGTTTATGTTTTTCCATTTTTTCCGGTACCTTTTTTCATTGACACTCGAACCAATGTTTATGGCATGTCTGTTTTCATGTGTACTTGTTTCTCTTTTTGTTACTGTAAGCTGCAGAGTTACAGTTACCATTGCCCGTCCGACTTCAATGCAAGTTCAAGTGGCTGGAGTCGCAAAGCAACCCTTTGCTCTACCTCAATCTTCATTTGTTTGTCGTACGCTTGCGCAGTGCTCAAGTGGATATTGACGTATTGTTGACACGCCCCCAAACAAATCTTGCGACTGCCAGCACTCTCTCTCCGAGACACGCACGTGCTGACGCCCATGGCACCGCGACGCCTCGACTTTTGCGACTTCTCGACTTGTTTGGATGGCTTGACTCTTTAGCTGCGCAGACGCGCATTTTGTTGGCCGTAAAAGTCTCTTTGACATTCAAGTACTACAAAGTTGTTGCATTTATGGGGCGTAAACAAGTGCATAAAATAATACTTAATGAAAAGCAGCAAGAAATGCCAATTTTGGTCTATTAAAGATGCCATAAGCTGTCTTCGCGGCAGCTGCTCCATTATTCAAAATGCAATTGCCGCGAAAATATTGAATACTCTCTATATGAGCCACTGAGCTGTGATGCAAATCTCTTCTCCAGGCGTCTCTGATACCAGAGGTAGCTAGTGTGCTCACTACCTGGTCTTTCCAGCGGAGGCATGGGCTGCCCTTTCGTCGCCTCCCTTCGATCCTCGCATTGAAGGCCATTCTCCCAGGAGCTTCTTCATGCATACGCACAATATGACCTAGCCAGCGGAGCCGCTTGACAAAGACACACTGATAAAGTCCAAACCGTTCTTTACACTCTGTAGGGCCTTATATGCGGTAGAAAGAAGGATGTTACCACGGTAATCCTCGCACATCGTGGGGTAACGCTTCTTGAGGACAGGGCTCATCTAGACATATTCTGCAAAAGAAGCGCTTGTACAAGCACCCAACCCACTCATTGCCGTCAGCCTTGAACTTTGTTGTTGCTAACTTCGTCATGGCTACGTGGCGGTATATCCAGACCGTTATTTGTGATCGGGAACGTCGGGAAGTATTCGCGTTATAACCTAAGGGTAACCTGTACCATATGATCCAACATCAGATATCCAACTGCATCTCCACACATCTACACCATCATTATTTGCGGCCAGGTACTTCAGCTGTGGCCACGTTTTGAGCTGTGTTGATGCTTCGGCCAAGACTGTTGATGGCCATAGAGTTCTTGGTCATTTGACTCGAACTTGAGGATTCTATTCGAAGGACTCCTAAGTGATGTTGTCATTTTATCTCCCTAACGTGTAGCCAATCTAGGGTCAATAGCCACAATTCTCAGTTCGACATAGTTTCCGTTCATTGGATCTAAAGAATGTGTCCCAGACAGCTGCTTATATATTACTGCTTTCTTCTTCTCGAAATGGGTTAGAGACTTTCCAAGTTACACAGGCATATAGCAGTGGGGATTTGACATTGGATTCAAAGAGCCTTAACTTACTGAGGAAATCATGCCAAAAGCGCGCCCCAAATAGGCGGAAAAGGTTTCTGAACATTCTGAAGATTACTGCAATTCCTGTGGTCCGATTTGGAAAAAAAAGATTGGACATAGTCGGTACACAGGCGTATTTCTAAGGAATACAACACTTAGAATGGATCGTTAATCTGTAGAACTGCGAGTGGCTATTAGCACCCAATAGAAAGTCGAAAAGAGTGACTCTAATTGCTGAGTATCTTGCAGTTCCCGGAAATAGTAGGTGTAACTAGTGTGTGTCACAGCCAAAGTTCAATAGCAATGTAATTAATCTAAAAGTAGCGCTCACACGTCATTTCTACCTTAAATTTTATTTGATTTTTTATTTCGACTTTTAATATTTGTGTTGTGACTAATGAGCTCCGTCTCACTGAGATGCCTTGTCACTTTTTTCCGCTCTGCCAGTCTGACAAACGTGTGAAATCGAGTCCCAGGCCCATATTCACCGGGTACGTCATGTCAGCGTGCCGTTACTAATGATAACACAACATGTCAAACGCCTCAACTATGTCGCGACTAATACTAATACACATGTATGTAGCTAAGTAAATGCCTAGTATATGCTATATGTACATACTACATATACTTCTACATAATATATGTAGCAGATAGCGTCGGATAAGCTTTGTCGCGAGCCTCTAAGCAAGCGGTGGTTCCTAGGTGTGACGAAAAGCTGCAGCACAACTATATAATTACGCTAACTTTTGCACTTTTAGCTGGAGCGTCCGAATTGGTCGAGCCATATACCGTTCTAAAGGTTTAAATGCGTAGTTTAATACTTTCATAGACGGTTTTTCGATTTTTCTATAAGTTTGGAAGATATAGGGGCTTAAAGAAAATTTTCCTTAGCTCTAGCGGAGTTCTGGGCGGTTCTGGGCGTGAATACAAGTCCAACAAGACTAAAATTAAGTGAATCGGAAATGTTGTTCAGAAGTTATAGTCTTTAAAAATTTGTGGCGAAATCTGATATGCCAAAAAATGTTTTTCTGTTTGATGTGATTTGTTTTTATCGTAGTGTTCTGAAACTTTGTACACATATCGTACAGTCAAACTTGTCAAGTTGACCGCTTTTGAATGAAACCCAAAAATTTAAATAGAAGTTTTCTTATTTTCACCAGCTTATGTTCAACCTGCATAACTTGTAAGGTGACCACTTTTATAGAAGATTTTTAATACATTTTTATAAATTGACCACACAAAATTGGTAATTAATAAGTAAAGTTTTTTTGGTTTTAAATTAAACTACTACATTTACGCCGATTACACTGTGCAACAAATTTTACCTCATTGAAACCACTATGGCTAAAACACTCCCTTTCCGGTATTTTTGAGCTAATGTCGATTTTGAAAACTCTTTTGAGTTATCTAGAATTTATTTAGCACTTATTCTGAAACCTTACTGCCGATCGAGATGAACAGTAACTTAAATTTAAGATATTTAAGGTTCGATTCAATGGTCCTCGTACAGTTTTGGTCTATTTTATCTAGATTGTTGATTAAAGATCAATAAACTTTTAAATTTATTGCTTTGTAACTCGCATCAAGGAATACCAAAACCATCTGTAAACATTGATCCGATATTTAGTTGCCTTAAATTTGACATAAGTATAATTCATCTCGATTTTTACCGAAAATGGTAAATGGTTGCATAATTTTATTTATTTTGGCTTCAAACATTAAAAAAGGTTGGCAACAATCCGCATCAAGACTCAATTCTTCAACATCAGCCGATGCGATCAAGGATGTGTTCTATGATAGATTGGCAGTCTGTCTATGACCGTTGCCCAGCCCATGATGTTAAAATCGTGTTAACCGATTTTAATTGAGAGGTTGGAAGAGAACGCATCTTTGATCCTACTGTCGGACAATTCAGCCTTCACGAGACCACCTCGAACAACGGTCTCAGGCTAATTAACTTCACCGCGACGCAACACATGGTAGTCTGTAGTTGCAGATTTCAGCATCCACATAACTGTCCCCTAAAACAAAACTTAAAAAAATGATAATTTACAAGAATCTATACAAATGTGCTTTAAAATTCTTTTATCAATGAAAAATAGTGCAATATACACTGTACTTTTCTCGTCACACAAATTATATCACTAACTTTATGATTTGCATACAAGTACCTACGCTTTCGTCACAAGTTTTTTACCTCGAAGTGGTTTTTTTCATTATACATTATACGTTGTGTTTATAAACATTTACGATTATGCTATTATTAGGGGGCTCCACCCCCCCGTTCGCTCCTTTCGACAACCCCCGTGCCCCTCTCGAGCATATGCCTCCGTCCGTTTCCTTTCCTCTTTTTCTTCTGCCACATCTTCTTCCTTTGGTGATACGTCAAGCTTTCGAATCGAATTGCTGAAATCCAAAAGTTTAACATGCATCAACTTTATAAAACAGTGCTGTAGGGCCCATTGTTGACTATTCCCCCAGAACCCTGACGAACCTTGTTACCCTGTACTCTCTTTTACCCGTTTTAAAAAAGAGTTTATAGTGCATCGGTCAAATGGAAACTTCCGGGAAGCAGTAGCTACTACTCAAACGTACTTATGCCAAGTTGGAGCAGGTTCTATGTCTAAAGTGACTCACTGGCTGGTTTTATCATTAGCACGCTTAACGGCATTTGCTTCCAATGTTTCCAATATATTGCGTTCCGTAAATAGCAGCAAATTGGCATGTATTGGTTCAAGATGGAAAAGCATTTTAGTGGAAACCAATGAACATAAATTTATCAACACTTGTACAAAATTTACCAAAACAAACAACAACTTATGGATACATATATATATATATATATATATATATGTGTGTGTGTGTATGCCTGTCATATGTAGAATGTCGCTGCATCTGGTATAATAAAACTATTGTATGGAACTTGGGGGAACTCGTAACAATGAACACTTGGCGTCAAAGACGAGGTATCCAAGCCATTAGACTAGTTTTCAGTAGCGTGTTTTCAAGTTTTATATGCAAAGTTAGCCCTTAAGTTTGTACAAGAACTAGTTGCTTCACCATGGGTTCTGGTGGAACAGCGTAAAAGCTGGGTACTGAGCAATGACCAAGGGTGTTCCTGTCGCTGCTCCCTGCACAACTGCTCTAATCGCCAACCAGTTTCTTGAAGCCTTCCTTGGACGATAACAGTTTGGTGCGTTGGGTTTGGGGCCTAGGGAGTTAGGGGATTTCCAGCACTGTTTCTTACTAGTTTGTCCCCAACTTCATGTCCGGCAAGTTTGTTGTGACCAGCGACGCATCTAAGGGAAGTTTTATGTCGTCGAGGTGGTCTAGTTTGATACGCATTTGCGGAAAGTATATTCTAATTCACGCCACCGCACTATCGTTCACTATTCCTGCAGCTGGTGCCCAAGATTGTACGAGCACGGGGTGTACTCGCTTTTTACAATGGTCTAACCGCATCCGTATCACGCCAGCTTAGCCATGTCATGACCATGTTTGCTCTATACAAGATGGGCGAGGAGCATATCAACAAGGATACATTTATAGGCAAGATTATGCTGGCTGGCTTGTCGGGTCACACCTGCCGATATGGTTAATATACGCATGCGGAATGGGGCAGAGCAGAAACTATAAAAAAGCGTTGGATGGTTTCTTTAAGGGCAGCGAATGTAAGACCAGACTTAACATGATTTCACGCCGTAACAAAGTCAGTATACACTGGGTTCGTGGACACCAAGGTATTCAGTGCAATGAAATGGCGGATGAGCTGGGAAACAAAGGCTCGGCGTCATGGCCAAAAGGGCCTGGTTGGATGGATAGCGGCCTACACTGGCACTATCTTTAAGGAAAGCTGGATATCCACCACTGGAGCCGCGTAGCGAAACACTTCGGGAAAGAACCCAATCCGAAAGCCTCCAGATATCTTCTTCGTCAGTAGAGGAAAGATCTGCGACCCCTGGTTCGAGTAATCACAGGTCACAATACATTTGGCCAACACTTGGCGAATACGAGACTCGTTGACGACTGCTGTCTTGACGAAGCCGACTAAACAGAGCACTTTTTGTGGTATTGTCCGGCCTTTGCAAGGACACGAATGCGATACAACATGAGTGTGGTGCATACTCTACCCTTAAGAAGTCTTCAGGACTTCCTACGCGAGTCGGGAAGTTTGTGTCAATAGGGAGCCTCTATTGAAAGCCTACTCTGTTTTCTCTCTATCTCCTATTTCAGCTGTCCTTTCTCTCTTTAAACTGCCTCTGTTGGGCATGGTACCATGGACTGGGCCGCCTGACTGCTTGGGATGGTTCAACCCTCTCTGAGGAGCCAGCACACCCACCACAAATTTAATCTAATTTCGTCGGGTATGCTGCTGACGGCGATCCCTTCTCAGATAGGGCACACTCAGTAAGGTATGATAGCTCTGCCTAAAACGTCGATGAGGAAGGTTGTAGCAACGCATGTTTTTTGGCTTTGACGTGAATTTAAGGGTGGGTTTTTGTATCTCTCTCACTGTATTGAGTGAGTGAATGTTTGTGTCGCACGAGAGATAAACGTCGTAAAGTTACGGCGTTGCGTTGCCGCAGTCGTCATTTAGGATACTGATGTCGTACCTTTCTAAGTGTACCCTGCTCGCAACGAATTGAAAACAAATTTGATGCAGACATTCGAGACGGTGCACGACTCTGGAATATCCTGAACCCATAAACTTGCACTTGTTGCAATTGTTTTGCTCTAACTCTTATAGTCTCTGCGGAACAGCGACCAACACGAACACGGACTTACAGATAGACAGACGGACAGCGAATCGACTATTGCTCCTGAAAATTTTTGCCCATGGCACATATGGTCTGCCTCGCCTCATTTTGCCTGTTGCATACATTGCACAAATATACAAATACAAATGTACAGGGTATAATAAAGAAGGTAGCAGAGTGTTGCTTTAAGAATTCATCGGTGTAAAGTATCCCTTAAGCTACTTGACCAAACCAGCGATAACATAACTCTTATCGCTTTTTTACTTTAACTATAAGAACTAAATATCGTCCACAAAACGCATGAAATCTCTTAAGCGTTTCGCCAAAATGCTCATTTGCAATCTCTTGAAAAATACGTTACTCCAAAGTTTTTATGTTTATAGTTTCCCAACGCTCTCGAAGATATACTGGTGTTTTGCTTTTAGGCCCTTAGAGCGAAAACCCGGGCCTGGGGAGGCAAAATGTATCGGCCTCTCTATTGCTGCTTTTGCTTGAATCATTGTATTCTGTAAGTTAAACACACTTTTTTACTCGAAAAAGCCAATGCATCGGGACAGCGGGCCCCTGAGAAAACTCCCGGTCTTTCGTCAGGCCTGATTGATTTCACGTTGAAATGCGATTTAAAGCGATTTCTAACACAACACGGCATATTTTGGATTTGACACACAGTTCCTACCAAAAAATAAAAGAACCGTTTTGCGCACATTTTAGTTTGTTAATTTGTAGAGTTTATTTTGTAATTAATTAAACTTAAAGCGGCCCACTTGATTACTTAAGATTATGCTAAATTACGGTACATAAATGACAATGCGAGAGACTTTTAGGCACTGAAAAGTTCTTGTGACGTTTTCAACATACATTTAGAATAAAAAAAAAAAACACTAGTAGTTACGAGAAAAACAACTTTTTGGTATAATTCAATATAATATTATATTAAAAACTTGCGCTTAAGTCTAAGAGAGAGTGAGCGAGAGAGAGAGCAAAAAAAAAAAACAAGAAAAAAATAAGGGTATATGGCAAAATACTTGTAATACTTGAGTGTAACCCATATTTAAGACCCACTAATACTTTGCGTAGTTTACGTAACACCAAGTGTCCGCGCGACCTCAACGCGGCACCAGATCTATGTAGCTATTGGGACGCGCCATCTGATGTGCCGCCGCCGCCGCAGAGCCGTAAAAACTCTGATAACTGCTCATGCCATATGCCACATTGGCCGCCGCCGCCGCTGCCTGACGCATGCTATGACCCGTGGTGACCTTGAGCTTGTCATAGGGACTGCCATAGCCATGACTATGATGATAGTGGTGCGCATTGTGATGGTAAATGGCACCAAAGTTGCTTTGGTCCGCCGCATACGGCTGTCCAATGCTGGAGTATATATTGGCTGCTGCCATCACTTGTGTCGCCGCTGGTGGTGAGCTGGAGCTGCCCGAATTGTGCTCCGCCGAGCTCAGCGAGAGCGGCGTCAAGGTGCCCAAATGGCCAGTGGGCGTGCCGTTCTGCTGATAGCTATAGCCGCCATATCCGGCAGCTAGTTGATGCTGCGCCTGCTGCTGCAGCTGTGTTGGAGCAAGTTGCTGCTGCTGCTGGATTTGCTGCAGTCGCTGCTGGTTGGCTGACTGTAGCTGCTGCTGCTGTTGTTGTTGTTGCTGTTGTTGTTGTTGTTGTTGTTGCTGCTGGTGTTGCTGTGCTGCATCCAGCTTGGGTGAAAGTCCGCTGCCCAGGCACTGATAGCTGGCCAGCAAATCGGGTGAGTTGTCCGATGTGCTGCTGCTCGAGGGCGTGGCCGGCAAGTGGTTGCTGCCCAGCAAAGCGGCTGCATGATGATGCTCCAGTTCTGCTGCAGTAGCAGCTGCACATGGCAAATTATAGGCATGAGGTGATCTTAGCAGGCTGCTCTCCTTGGATTTGTGTTGTTGCTGCTGCTGCTGCTGCTGCTGTTGTTGTTGTTGTTGGGCATTATGTTGCTTCATGCGCGCCTGGCTTTCGTGGCTCATGGTGGACATGCCCAGGCTGCCGTTTGTGCTGCAAGTAGCAAAATTACAAAAATTTCTAGTTAAGAGTGATCCGCATTTGGACTTACTATAGTCAACACTTAAGATTTGCATATTATGAGCTGAGTTACGCTTGGGACCTTGGGACGCTCGGGGTTGTTTAGCAGAACGTCGTCAATCATCGTGGGTAATGATGTGACAAGACATAGACACGGAGCATTTCGAAAGTCAAATGACATACAACTTTTTGGGAATGTCAAAAAGCTGGACATTGAGTGACGAAATGTTTCACTGTTTCCTATGCTTCCCTGCGTATCTCGTTTCAAGGACACCTAAGTCAGAGTCTTTAAGGCACTACGCTACTCCAAAACGTAGACAAAGCAGTTCTGAAAAATCATCACCTTCAAAGCGATTGGAGGTCACGAAAGAGCTGGCCAAGATCAACCCAATTGATCTTATCCATAAGGTAAGCGTTTAAGGCCGGCGTTTAATGCCAGCATCTTACTCATGGGGTTCACCGCCTCTAACGTGCTGGGAAACCAAAGCCAATTCCTGTCCACAAAGTATAAAAGTCTTGGCGGCCAGTCATCTCAAGACCTTGTGTACCCAATACATTTGATCTAGGCAAAGCTGGCCAAGATCAACCCGATTGATCTTATCCATAAGGCAGAGGTTTAATGCTAGCATCTTACTCATGGCGTTCACCGCCTCTAACGTGCTGGGAGACCAAAGCGAATTCTTGCCTACAAGGAGTATAAGTGTTGGCCGAATACTTAACGGCCAGACATCTCAAGACTTTGAGTCTATCTATCTTATCCATAAGTTAAGTGTTAAATGCCTGTATCATACTCATGTGGTTCACCGCCTCTAACGTGCTGGGAGACCAAAGTCAATTCCTGTCCACAGAGAATAAAAGTGTTGGCGGCCAGTCATCTCAAGACCTTGTGTACCCAATACACTTGGTCTCGGATAATGCTGGCCAAAATTAAGCATGGTAAGCATGTAACTCTAACTATTGGGAGTTAAAACTGTTAGTTCCCCTGCGTCAGTATCAGGAGCCGGCAGAGCTTCTTCTTTTCAGCACTAGCTTTGGCTGACATTCTGGTTGCGGCTCTTCAGGGAGTCTCGTGATGGCTGTGGTTTAGTACTTAAGTGCGAGTAGTTGCTCCAACCGAGCGCTGCGACCCAAGCAGCTTCAGAGGATTTCAATAGTCATCCTGCCTGGCAAGCCTAACTTTAAGGTAGAAGTTGGTTTGCAACTTCTTCTTGGTGGTTGAATGTCCAGCATCGTGATTTTAAACCTTCTCAAGGTACATGTCACGTAAAATTAACTCCGTACCGGTATTTACCGTTGAAGGCTACATTATTATATATAGAAATCTGTCTTTGAGAAATGTGAGCTTAGTTGCATTTGGAGAAATAAAATTGAGGTGTTTTCCACTACTGCACGTTTTAGTGCTGGAATGTTCGCGATAGCAATACGAGCCGATTTTTGGATGGTGTGACGAGCATAGTTCAGGAGCTCGCTACGTCTGGTACCATACCGAGATTCTATGTAGAAGGATGAGCCCAAAGATTGACATTTGTACCTGCAAATAGAGCTATTGATAGCTTGTCCTAATGCTCTAGTGTGTGTAGGTAACAGTCGAGTTTTACAGGAAAGTACGATATCGTGAAACTGATGGTTTCATCGCACTCTCTACGCGGGAAGATTTCCAGTGAAAATAACCACAACATTAAACGGTTACTAACTGGCAAACGCATCTTTTGAGTTTATTGACTGATCGATGCACCTAGTAAAATGTTAGGATATTCATCGATCCGACAAATCAATTGTTCATTGATCGTGTTTAGAATTGTCGTGGCTATTCTGGCAGATAGATCTGACTGCCTATGTCTGTGGATCTGCTATGTTCTATGCTTCTGCTTAGTATCGTGTTTTTCGTCACAATAACATCTTACGGTCGTAGTTATGCATAAAGGGTATACAAAGTTCGGCGCACGCCGTTAGTTTTGCTTTTGATAAATGCTTCCCACAGTCCTCGTCATGGAATATAAACAATAAATAGCAGCACTCATCAAATAAAACTCGACGTTGTGATTTGTTTATGATCGAAAAGTTCTACAAAAAAAGAAGCCAAAACCCAAACTTAAGTTGAAGTTATTCCAAATATGAAAATTTTTGTTTATGCCGCTGCCGCCGCGCTGCACATCTGTCAGCTGCTGCCATCAGCAGCGTCTGTTACAGTTATACATCGCGTCTAAGTATTAGACATATACAATTCATAAGCATAAGTTCTTTCTGATTGTTTTTTGTTTTATTTTCTAATGTGAGCGGCAATTCCGGGAATTACTTTGGCAGCTACTGGTTCGCCCATTAGCTGAAGTGGAGCCTGGGCTCTGCTGTCCCTCTGTCCCACTGTCCCTGCGACGAATTGTCTGATCTGAACAATTTTGATAGCACCTCACTTAACACTTAGCAAATGGCAGTATGCAGGGTTTGATCTTCACTGTAACCTAAGAAGTACGGAGCTGAATTCTTATACGCATTAGTGTTTCGGTGATGATGCTTCAATCTAACGGAATTTTGCTAACCAAAGTCTAAAGACACGTTTGTTGGCGGATCACTGGATCACATACAGCATGCATCTTAACAGTGCCTCTCTTGGAGCCCTTTTACGAGAGGTTGCTATGAAACAAATGGATTCGAGGCTAACAAAACTGAGTGAAGAGTGTCCAACAAATGCAGTCATTCCATTCTGTGTTGAGCGGGTTAGAAAATACTATTGAAATACCATTTCAACATGTCAAAGCTTGTCGTATGAGGTCACTTACAATGACACTGGGTTCTTTGGAGACCAGTAGATCCACCCCAGGCTTTAAAAGGGTTGTGCGTAGGGTTTGGGACACACCAAGGTAAACTCCAATTCCAATGAGAGAGAAATACATCAGGCTGTAGCCCTGACTCGTCGTTATGGCCAGTTAAGAAGAAGAAGCCGCGTAATCTAGCCTAACAGTGAATGAACCCAACTAATCGATGCACTTCTCTAGGGGTAGGGGTAGGGGTAGGGGTAGGGGTAGGGGTAGGGGTAGGGGTAGGGGTAGGGGTAGGGGTAGGGGTAGGGGTAGGGGTAGGGGTAGGGGTAGGGGTAGGGGTAGGGGTAGGGGTAGGGGTAGGGGTAGGGGTAGGGGTAGGGGTAGGGGTAGGGGTAGGGGTAGGGGTAGGGGTAGGGGTAGGGGTAGGGGTAGGGGTAGGGGTAGGGGTAGGGGTAGGGGCAGAGAGGCAGAGGCAGAGGCAGAGGCAGAGCTAGAGCTAGAGCTAAAGCTAGAGGTACAGCTAGAGGTAGAGCTAGAGGTAGAGCTAGATGGGCACTTAGTATGAGGAAGAGAGATAAATGATAAGAAAGAAGATAAATGATAAGGAGGAATTAATCTATTGACGGCTTTATCAATGCGTAGCGGAGCCCGTGGGTTCAGCTAGTAAGAATATAATGTATCAAAATACTTACACATCGTTGGTGCCATCATCTCGAAAACCTTTGGCGAATGGATTGCTTGATATTTTCAGCTGTGTCACCTGCAAAGCAAAAAATATTTCGAAAATTAATAATTTTTTGAGAAACTATGCCGAAAATCTGGCACCTTTGATATTATTTGAATAAATGCAACAAATTACAAAATGTTTACAAAGCAAAAATACTATTTGCAATAAATTGTGAAGAACGAAGACTGTTAACACCCACAACGAACACATAAATAATTGAAATTCTTTCGAAAATGAAAATAAAAGTGTCTATAAATAAAGTGCCGAAGTTGCTTTTTAAATTATTAGTGTTGTTGTCTGCTCTTTTCAAAATATTATTTATTTTTTATGCGCATTGTTTGCATTAATAATTCTTTACTAAAAAAAAAAACCCAACAAACAAATGGAATGGCACAAAATGGCGGCGTCTTTTCGGTACCCCTAATGGGCACTATTACGCTAAGCAAAAGCAGCTCGTCGGAGCAAATGTTCGGAAATTTCACAAAATTCTGAATCGCCGCACACATTGAGGCGTTTGTGTCGTCTCCAAGTGGCATAACTCATAAGGCATTGGCCTAAGAACATGTCAGAGCACGTCGTCATTATGCGCTCATTGATGTCAGGCGCTCGAGCAAGTGGGTCAAGTAGTCTGATGCCCTATGATTCTTTGTGCACATATACTTACTCTTTGATTTTGGTAGGCGGTAACGGCGGTGAAACTCGTCTCTGGGAATATGAATGTGCGAAAGTGACTGGAATGCTCATTCTCATCCAACGAGGCATTCTTGGGCGGCAAATAGACCAAGTGGAAGCGTGGCTGGTAGCGATGCATCGAGTTCAGTATAATCTGTGGAATAGTTGAATTGCTAAGGAATTTGTGTCTACATATGCATGCTGCTGCTTTTTTTTCTCCCCAAAAATAAACAAAAACTCTTCAAAATGGGACAACCAAATGGTTTTCCATAAACAAAACTTCAATTGGTATAGAGCCCATGTATTAATCCATCATATTCGCCAATACTTGTTTATGGAATGCTTGGAATAATACAAGTTGTATATGTTACACAGCGTCGTCGAGGTAAATCCGGTACATCTCTAGATGGCGCTACTGCGTCATGTTTGAACCTGCCCCTTCCGTCGTGTTACTACCGAGAGGGTAAAAGCTCCCAGTAGATCAGCGACCAGCTTAAATCCCAAGCTTACGAAATAACTAAGACATTTCGCTATGCTGAGAGTCACCTGCAGTCAAGTTGATTGGTGTCCTAAGTAATGATGGGAATGTCATGCCAACTCACTTTTTCTAACAAGTCCTTAGGATTAAAGCTTAAGGTTACAGTCATGTGCTGATGCTGGATGGAAAAAATAGCGAGTATACGTGTTCCGCACCCAGAAGTACGTTAATAACCTGATATGGGTGCCGGGACAATAAGGCATAGAGGGATAATTGTATGGTGTACTACAGCTCCTCTTCTCCTTGATAAAGAAGGTACAAGTAAGTAAAAAGTAAGTTCAACCAAAAATGGAAAAGTGTGACCAACAGTAGAATCAGCAGCTGCTGCGACGAGGATGAGCAAGAAACGATTGAGCACCTCTGCTGCTCTTGTCCAGCTCTGTGCAGACGCAGGCTCAAACATCTAGGCAGTTATTTCTTGAACCGTATATAGGAGCTGTCTGAAATCAGAGCTAAACGGATTGCAGACTTTATATCGGCATTCGGATGGTCTTCCTTCAAGGAAGGAGTGTGTATATCCCAAGGTGTCACCTTGGGCCGTAATATGGCAGAAGTGTGTCAAGCAAAACATTATTACTTTCAGGCTCTTTGGGTTACACCCTTCTCCCACTCGTAGTTGCCAGCCAAAATGTCCCAAAAGTCACAATAATTTGCAAAATCAGTCTATTATATCTTTATATCGAAATATGCAGAACGACGTAAAGCCATCTACATATATATACCGCTTGCAGTACTACGAACTCACACATTGTACATGTCAGTGTCCTAGGCAGTGGCCAATTGAGCGTTTACACTCTATTGCGATAGTTGCTTATTGTATTGGCATATTATAGAGGAGTTTGGCGGGAAGATGATGCTTGCACGCTGAAACGACTGACAACTCGGTCTATCGACCAACTAACGCTAAAAGAGGTCAGCGCTGGCAGTCTTTAAAGATAGCAAGCAGCACTCGCCTAACCAAAACGCAACCTTCGCCATCAATCTACGAAGATTGAGCGTCCACAAAGGAACTAGTAATGTATTATCTACAAAGTGGCAAAGTGGTGTTTTTTCTCAACTTGTTCTGGTGGCCAGAAAAGGGTTTGTATCTCTAACGTCAGAAAATTAAGAATTAGGCAAATTTTCGATGACAAATCGGCTGATTCACTTTAAAACATCGAATGGGTTACTAACAAGTTTTGGTTACAATAAGTAACGAATCGTAGGAACGCGTGAAACGTTTTCGAGAAGTTAACGACGATTTTGTTCTGTGGATGTCTGAGAATTCGATCAATTTTAAGGAAGTGCATTTGAAAAGCACTTTTAAAGAAAAATATTATACTTAGAATACTTGCGGTTTTGTATTTCTTAGGAAATCGTGAAACTCCACTCCCTTATCGTAATAGCAAAAAAAAAATAATGGATAGTTTTCCCGTGTGCTGCAACTAGATTTATTTTCCCGATGCTTAATGCTGCCTTCAGATGCGGCCCTTTCCCCCCAAATACATTGCAATTTCTACTTGCGGACTTAATCAAAGTTATGTTGATTCCTTATACGGAAATTCGATGAGTGTTAAGTGGGTTATTAGCGTATGCAAAACGGAAAACATTGCTACCAAATTCATGATACAGTATTCCTTCAAAATGCAACGAATTGTCTGAGTAACGGTATATGCTACAGAGTATTTTCTAGTACAGCTTCCTCAAACGTATAAATAATCATGCCTTTGTTGCAATTCGGATTCGAATCTGTCGAAATGACTGCTCTGTACAGAACAGCAGGAAAACTAAAAACTTCATAGTGAAATCGACAAATCCCAATTCGAAATCGAAGTACAATTGGAATGGCTATTTCGGTTGTAGATCGATTAACTGTTTTTTCCGACTCCTGAAACCCGAAATCGAACCGATTGGACGTTTTACTTACATGGCCGTTTTCATCCAGCTGATTGTTGGTCAGCTTGAGCTTATCAAAGGACACGATTTGCTTCATCCAGTTGGCGCCCGCTGCTGGCGAATCCGGATGCACATGTATACGCGGCGGTGAGATGGCGTCTGCCTTGCCAGCTACAACCCAGCAGGAGCTACAATAAGCATGCAAGTTTATAACCAAAGTTATGGGCTTAGGATAAATATCACGCACTTGTGAAACGCATAGCGATAACGCTTATCATCGATGGGCACAAAGTCCATCATGCATATGTAGGTGGCGTGTGGATCGAGGCCGCCGATGCGCACCTGAAATGTGGGAAACATGCGTCGACCCGTCTTGGTGATGATCATCTCGGTGCCCTGCGCATGAAACTGATCCCACAAGGCCTTCGTCTCTAGCACCACAATGGCCTGCGCCAACGATGGATGCACCGTTTCAGATTCCTGCACGGAAAGTGGTCACACATAAAATATCTTATGGGTTTATTTTTGACACTTACACTTTTGCCGCCGCCGCTGCTTGTCGCATTATTTGTTGTTGCTGTTGTTGTTGCTGTTGTTGTTGTATTGTTGTTGTCTTTTTTGTGACTATTTTTGTATTTCTTTGCTGCCGACGCTGCCGGCTGCGTTGTTGTTGCTGTTGTTTTTGTTGTTGTGCCGCTGTTTGTGTTATTGTTGCCGTTATCGTTGCCACTTGTGTTTGTTGTCTCTTTGTTGTGGTTGTTGTTGTCGCCGTTACTTGCAACGCTGTGGTTGTTGTTGTTGTTGTTGTTGTTATTCTTCTCCTGACAACTTCCGGAACTGCCGCTGCTGCAATTGCTGCTGCTGCTGCTGCTACCTGTGCTCTGTGTCTCAATGTCCGCCAGCTTTGCATCGATCTGTTCAAGTGGCTTATAGGAAGCGCGATCCTTGCCTGCCGTTTGTATGCAAGCTGCAACAGATTGGATGATATTATTTACTAGGTAGCCCAATATGAGAGGTAAAATTTGAGAAAAGCGCTTGAGAGAGCAAAGAAACAAATCAACATTTGGCACATTTGGCTGTGATCTTTAACCCTAGAACGTCAGCCTTCGTCAAAATGATGGATAGGATAACGTTCCAGGGTTAAGGATGTGCAGCGCCTCACATCAAGGTGGACAAGTTTGCAAAAGAAACAAGAGTTTGAAAACGCTTACACCTACAAACATCGAAGCATAATGCGCACCATAGACGAAGCAATCGGTCGGCCAACCTGTGGCGTAAAATCAAAAAGTTTTGTTCTTCTTCTGACCAAAATGTACTGCGGTTGGCCAACCGATTGCTGTGTGTTTAGTGAGTAGTTTCCAGAAAACTAACTTGACTAAGAAGATGATGAGTAACGATAAGTCCAAGAGTCAGTTTTTGTAGAAATAAAACAACAGCAAACTATACTATAAGGCGAAATCTAACAGGATAAGAAGGCCAGCGGATATTTGGATCCCAATTCAAGCTACGAGGCGCACAAACATGCAATTGCTTCTTAACTGACACTGTCATGACTTTATTAAGGCGATATTGGGGACTCCTACGTCTAAATCACATCACATCATACGCAAACATAAGTGTACGAGACGAAGAGTTAACCTGAGCAAGGTCATTGATAAACTAGACAATGAGCAGAGCACCTAGATGACAACCCTGAGTTGCACCAGGTCTAAACTGTATTAACTAAGATTCACAGCGCCTTAAATAGGTCATTGATAACACTGGTCAACATGGATAAGATGTTGCAAAGCTAAGGGTCATGTCCGAAGTAATTCGTTGCGTAGAATCCGAATTCGGTGTTAGAATTTGCCCAACTCGTCAGGATTTTGAGATGAAATTATGTAACTGGAGAGACACACTACAGGCCGCTTTTGTGGTACATAACCTGATAGGCCTATTCTGACTCCGGATTCGGATTCTACGCAGCAAAATACTTCGGAAATGACGCTTAACTTTCCAACAACTGACATGTGTAATTCAGACAAAGAGCAGAGGACCTAGATGACAACCCTGAGGTACACCAGATGTAACATGAATTAACTAAGATTCACAGCGCCTTAAAATAAACTTTTGCACACGGCTCGATAGTTACACAGATATCCATTTTAGAAGACCTGAAAGAAGCCCGTTTAGTGTGCTTGGCGTATGAGGCGACTTAAAATGACACTGGGTTCTTTCGAGACCAGTAGAGGAAGCCCAGGCCGTCAAAGGGTTTTGCGTAGGGTTTTGCAGCCCACCACGTAAAACCACAATTCTAATTAAATAATGTATTCCGATAACGGGTTGTTAATCCGTAATAGTTCATCTTGATCGGTAGTAAGCTTCCCGAGATAAATGAGATTAGCACACTTCGCAATTCTCGAAATCTTGAATTCGTTTTTGAAATGGCCATAATTTGAAAACCGTTTCAAAACGGTTGCTGGATCCGAAATCAGCGACCTCAAATTGACCGCATAATATATGTTGTATACCTCTTTAATTTTTATGGAAGTTCAATCAAATTGTAGATTGTGAGAAACTTTTTGTTCTTTTTAATTTAATAACTTTAACATTTTAAAAAACATTGAAGAATTTCGAGATTTTGAAAAATATTTGAGTTCATTGCCCTGTAACTCGCAATAGAATCAAGGTAAACCAAAACGGTCTGAAAACTATTGTACCGATATTAAACTGTTTTTGATTTGACATGCAGATCATCTCGATCTTTAGTAAGGTTAACGAGCAACATGAGATTTGCTGACTTCGAAATCTGCCGAAAGGAGTCGAAAACAGAATCCAAATTTGCACTTATGCACGTATTTTTTGTGGTACAGTTTTATTGACCAAATTCGAAAAATTCGTTTTTTTTAAAATTAATTTTAGCTTCAATTCAAAAATCTTTACTTAGTTTAGAAAAATCAAACTAACTATTTAAAGATTTGAAAAGGTACGTCCTTTCCCTTTCTAAAACATATAAAATTACGGAAATCGGCAGAAAAATAAGATTCAGATCTTAGCAAAAAAAAAAAAACAATAATTTTTAGTTTGCTTCGACTATTTTTACAAACGACTTTATGACATGTTTTTTATATGTTTTTTTGTAGCACAGTGCAATTTTTGTTTAAATTTAGTTTCCATATTTGCAAAGTAAAAGTTAATTTTTTCGCATACTAATTTTTGAAGCAGTTTTTCAAAATCTTGTTGCACAGTGAACTCGACTCGAGATGTCTCTATATTTGACGCGTTCAGTTACACTCATCATCAATATATAGACTTTGTGAAAAAACTACTGTCCAAAAACAAAAGCTGCCTCAGAATCAGTGTTCGCAAAGTGGCTCCTATGAACGGCGCACCAAATGAGTAGCTCACGCTTTCAGTGAGCCGCTCATCACGCTCAGCGAATGTTGCTCCTGCAATTTGGTGCTGAGGGATTCAAACGGCCAAGGATTCCACTCTATTACTTTTATGATCTTTGACAAAAACAGTGCCAAAAGAGTTCTACTAAAAAAAAAAAGTGGCAGCGAGAAACAGATTGTGTTGTCTAGTTTTTCACTTGGGCAGCGTCTTACAGAATTCCATGTTGCATGTATTTGAAATTTAGAAAATATCTTTACTCCTTCGAAAGTTATGAACGTTGCCGCTAAGAAGTCAGATGGCCCCACTGTGCGACGTAGATGAAAATGCTTTATAGCTCAACATGAAAAAATATGTAAACCGAAACCGTAACGGTATAAATATACCGGTTTCAATTCGACTATTTTGGAAAAATTATAACGGCCAACGGTTTGAAAATTCAATCGGTTGCTTTGGATAACGATTACGCTAACGATTACGGTTTGAAAGCCTGCTCAGAGCTCGCCACTCTAGTTAGCACATAAATCAACTCTCCTTGACATTGTACAACACACATATGATTGCACTTCTAGGATGCTGCAAAACCCGGTCCAGCGACAAATTGAATGCCGTGTAACCATAACCCGGCTATGCCGAATGATATAATGAACAAGATCCCAGCTCCCAGATCTAAGAGCCAAAGCCAAACGACAGCTACAAAAACATATAAAAATGCAATTATAAGAGGCGTCAGTGCAACGGGCGCTGATTGAGTTGCAAGCTAAATTTAGTTGCCCCATTGGAATTGTTACCGGGCCCTGCGCCTTGGTACTACTACGCTGCCTGGTACTGCTGCGCCCAGCAGGGTCTGCGCCCGGGCATGGTACAAATTTTGCAATTAATTGCCGCTTGTAGCGCGTGGCTGGCAACTTGTTGTTATTGCTGTTGTTGTAGCATTGTACTTGCCGCCAATGACCCATGACAGGTCGCCGCGCTCCCAGCTCATCAATTGTCGTTTAATGAGACAAGTTTTTTTTGGTCGAATTCGCACAACCGCAACCGATGGCTGGCATTTTTTCAGGCCCTCAATTTCCTCTCCCTTTTCACAAATGAATTCTAAAATCAATTAGTGTTTGGCACAAATAATCGTTTATCTGTCACGCCGCCAATGAAAACAAATGTCGGAGGCAATTATAAGAAAGCGAAACGTAACGCCAAACGCGAGTTTCGAGATTCTCAAAAACTGTGCTAATTGCTTTGCCTTTTGTTGTTGTTGTTGCTCAAATCTGGAACTCTATATACAAGATATTTGGCATGCCAAGTAAGGAAGCTAGCTTAAAAAATTTCGAAAAAAGAAATAGTTGGTGTCATCTGTCTTCTGGTTCAGCTCTTCTGTGAAACTGTTGGAACATTCGAACCTAGTAGAAGAACGCACCTTTTTCTGTCATCTTCCTCAACAATAACATTGCGCTTCTCGGCGCTCATAGCTTATTTAAGGTGTTTTCAGTACTTCATGCTAAAATGGACACTGTTTCGGGAAAATACATCCAGTTTTTGTTAAAAAAGTTAACCTGAATTTAGGGGTCGGCAGCAATAGCAGCGATGTTGCTTTGACTTAAGAGCGGCTCGTCTTTTGCCTACTATGACGCCAGCTTTGCTGACGTCCTTTCCTACGCCGTTGATGCCGCTGGAACATATTGAAATCGGCTTATACACCATTTCAAGTGACTTTCACTCGAAAGGCATGAGAAGGAGACAGCAGATAAGAAGAAAAGAAGAAGGGAAGAGAAGGAGAAAAGATAAGAAGAGAAGCAGAGAGGAAGGAGAGAAGAAGGTAAGCAGAGAAGCAGAGAAAAAGAATAGAAGAAGATAAGAAGTAGAGAAGAAGAGCAGGAGAGAAGAAGGGAAGAAGAGAAGAAAAGAAGTAGAGAAGACGAGAAGAAGTAAAGAAGCAAAAGAAGAAAAGAACAAACAAAAAAAATAGAAGAAGAAAAGAAGAGAAATATTCTTTTGCTGCAAAAAGTCAGGTAACTGGGTATTTATTAAATGGCGTATTCCTATAGAGATGGCCTGGGAAATGTGGTAGTGGATGCGCAGGACGCACTAAGGTTGTGAACGGCACACTACTATGGCTTCTTGTTGAACGATGACGAGAACAATGCCTCTACCGGAGCTAACTCCTCGACACAAACGGCCGCCCTGCCATGACGAAGTTAGGATCGCAACTAAACGGCTTGCCTGCAGAATGGTTGAAGACTGAGGGTAATGAGTTGGTAGGGTACATGCTTTTCCTTTTCAGAAGTATTGGAACTTTAATGTCCTCTGTCCTGTCCTCAGCAGGGGTGACCCCGTGGTATGCGCGAACTACCGTGGTGATACCATTTCAATTCTTTCCATCGCATATAAGGCCCTAGCTAGCGTGTCGTGTAAGAGACAACATTGGCGAAAGAACCAATTGGACCTTATCAGTGTGGTAAGTCCACACTACGGTAGGCTTACGAATACCAAAACGAAACCCACCATCTCTTTGTCGATTATAGAGCAGCACTTGACGTTGAGCAACATAACCAGCTACGTCAAGGCAGGAAAAAACTTCTTCGAGCATCGCTCGCGAGGATTCGGACAAGGTTCTTGCTCTCTCTTCAACTTTGCGATGGAGAGTGTTTGCGAAATGCGGAAGTACGCCGCAACGGGGACATTCTATAAGAGTGTCTAGTCGGTCGATTCATGCATGCTTTTGATGTGGTCCAGAATATTGTCTACCTTGTGACCAGCGTCACAATGGAGAACCATAGAAGAGCAAACTATATTCCTTTGGTATCAGCAATTGGAAAAGGAACGCGCGAAGCAGAGGTTCCTGAGGGAGCTCTCTACAACATAGCTTAACACGGTAATTGGTTGTTATTGCCAACGTTAATGTCCTTTTCACATTGGCTTTGACTTGGAATGTTGCTCCTTGACTTGCGTATTGCAATCCTCTGCAAGGCATAGGAAGAGTGGTGGGCGTGACGGTGCTGGGTTTTCACATGGTCTTGGCAGCTCTGAATTCTCAATAACCGTAATTGATGTTGCTAGCGCCTTGACCAACATTTTAACTGGGGGTGAAGAAGCATAGCCTTACAAATCGAGGATCCAGCTATCTTGATAGTGCAACATTTCATAATACTTTCAATAATGCAAAATAATCGAAAGTGGCTCGCTCTGCGATGCAATACATCGATAGGAGCATCGATATTTTTACAGCTCTAGACGTACACTGCGAGAAAAATCATAATATCATAATCATATTTCATTTTGTATTCGACTCTTTGGGAATATTCCTACACCGATTTGAGCAAAATCGGCAAGTTATTAGTGATTATCGAAAAAATTTCTCGGGGGCGTGCCATAAATCTCTAGGGTCTCTGGTTTTGCATAGTATTTCACATGAAATCTCTTGAAAAATCCATCGGCCAACAGTTTTTCTGAAAAATGTTGCTTTATGCTACATTGTTTATAGAACATTGATGGATGGGTTTCGATCACTGTTGGGTGGAACTTCGGTTGAAAGAGATTTCTGGCACACGTCTGTTATCATCATTTTAACGAGTTTTTCCATTTCAAATGTTTTGGAGACTGACATTCATTTAAATATGTGCAAAATTAGTGAAAGTAATAAAAGAGTTATGGGAAATATATTGGTGTTCCATAGAATCAAAGCGACAACGAAATTCTTGGCTCCTCCTCAAGTTGGAAGTTTGAACCCATGAATTGAGACTGCCTGGCAAAAACAGTAAAAAGAAAGTGTTTTTGGCGTTGTTAAACTCAAAGCAAAATACAGGGAAAATTACCCGAATTTCAATATGCGTTGGTTTTTGAAGTTTTTTTTTTCGGCCCATCCTAATATCCTTGATAAACAGGAAAGCATTACGCAATATACCTCTAAATCTCGCTAAACCATCCCAAGTCGACTGGTAGGTCGTATCAGGGAATCGTGAAATGCTTCGTGCACCCACAATCCTGAACAAGCCTGGTAGTGCCCTGCTCATTTGTCAGCGGAAACAGCGTTATGTCATTTACTTCCGTCATGGAAGCTAATTCGAGCGGCGAGCTGCCGGGAGTGCCTTGGGTGGATATCGATCATGGTAAATGATCTTTGCAGTAACGTGGCAAAGTGGCTGGCGCCACCAACTAATCAGATTCCCAGACAAGGAAGTCGAAAAAGATCTACTCTCAGGGTCGTACTTGTACAAGGGCTCACATTTGTGGTAAACCGCCCGCCACTAAGTCAGTTGGGCTTTCGTATGTGCAGACCGAAAACCCATGCATCAATATAAGCGAAGTTGGAAACTGTACTTCCACCATTATGTAACTGGTGTTTAACTTGAGCACCTGCCGTGTGGGCTCTATCTCATGGTGCCATGCACAAGATTGAAATCTTCAATCAATGATCCACGAAAAATATTTCCGCAGTTGGAATATTGAAATCATTTCTGTTTGGTCATGACTTCTTATATGGTATGGATCAAGGCCTATATAAACCTGTGCTGGTCTTTGGGTCGCAGCACCCGGTTGTAAAACGCAACTCCACGCCGAATACAGGGTTCCGCATTTGGGTGTCAAACCACAGCCACCACGAGAGGTCAGGACAGAAACAAGTTCCATGGGCTTAAATTAAAGCCTCCGGTCAGGCCTCGCACCTTCAAAGGGCACTGCCTGTTTACGCTCCAAACTGTTTCGGATTGCTTACAATTGGTTTGAACATAGTTGTAGGGAATAGAATGTTGACTATTGTATAAGCTCTAGCCAACAGATGGGCCAGTATATACACCATGCTCATGGGCATGGCTTTCTCACTGGAGGGAGCGAGGACTATTTATCATTGGAAAAATCCAAACCGCAAAAGCGGCCAACTATGTCCCCATAATCCAAAAAGGATGTAAGCGCAAGGGCATCCCAGGCACCCGTCATAGGAAACTGACGGTGCTGCTTGGCTGATGCACGAGCACAAGGCGCCGGCTAAGATCTCTGCTTCATCTGCAGCCCATAGGCCCAAAGGGCTCTCACAGTACCAAAACCCAAACCCGACGGCGGAACGCGAGTAGTGCTAGTGACACTTAAAGCAGCATCCGTACGCTGCTAATGGATTGGTTGCGTCAAAGTCGGCGTCTACTCCTCTGTAGGGCAGTGAGAGAATGTTAACCTTTTGAAAATCATGTAATCTATGTGTGTTAACCAACATTGAAAAACTTTTAAGGCCTGAACTGAATACATAAAAATAATACCCCGTGTGGAGAGCGGATTAGAGAATACCAGTTCAGCAGTTCAAAGCTTGTCGTATGGACGACTAATCATGACACTGGGTTCTTTAGAGACCTGTAGAGCCACCCCAGTCCTTAAAAGGGTTGTGCCTAGTTTGTGCCTCAATACCAATGAAAGAAACCATTTACAGCAGGCCGTAACTCGATAAAGGGTTGTTATGGCCAGTTAAGAAAAAGAATAACAATACGTCATAGTAATATGGTGTGAACATACCTTCAATCTGTTTCATAGGGCTGAGACCACTAGTTGCATAGGGCGTAGCCCAATAATCGCTGGCATAACAGCCGTAATCCGCCAGATTGCTGCTAAGGCCATTGTCCAGAAAGGGCATAGTGGCTACCATGGCGCTGGCGAATTCCGTAGGACCCATCATGTGAGTCATTTGGCAAGATTTTCTTTCTCAACAGTTCCAGACAGTTTATAAACTTGGCGAAATCTTAACACAACTTAGTTGCAAAAAAAATCCAAAAACATATAAAAATTAAAGTCCATTTGATTGACTTTTGTTTTGGATTTAGTATGTTTCTCGCGTAGTTGTCAAATTTAATGAGACACACACACACATATACAAAAATTAAAAAAAAAAACGAAACGAAACGGAACAAAACTCAAAAGCTCGTAATCGAGCAATCGTTCGTCAATCAATCAGTTATAAGTAGCTTAACAAAATCGCAACAACTTCAACACTTCAACGCAATTTTCAAAACTTTTTTACGATTTGGTTTCTTTTCAGTTTTTCAATTTTATAGACATGGCGCGTTGATGCACGATTTGCCCTGTTGCCTATTTTCTTGACATTTGAGCGCTTGATTGACCGTGCGACCGATTGATTGAATGATGCTGCATTCGCTTATTGTTGTTATTGCAAATTTCAAGTGTTGATCGTCTCAATTGCCACCTTTCGATCGAGTGCGAAATGACGCCGACGACTGCGACTGCGATTACGATTACGACTACGACGACGACGTCTCCGAAACTATTGACAAAACCAAATTCAATTTAAATCCACTTAAAGACACTGTGCAGCATAGCTTCTGGGCCCATGTACTACATATGTTGCAATATACTATGCGTCGAGTGCAACACGCGCGTGTCCGTACCGCCAAACGCTTGACTCAAGAATGAGCCAGCCCAATTTTGTTGCATGATGATCAGCAGAGGCATCGTTTCCACTTTGCATACGCGGCGCCAAGATGAGCGGCATCGTCTGTGCTGCCGTCTCGCTCGCCAATCGCACAACAGCCGCACACCCGCACACACACACACACACACACACGCACACACACACAGAGGGATAATATGTGTATCCAAATTTAGCAACGTCTTTTATCTGGCAGAGGCGTGCATCTTCAGGGCCACTCAGTAACCAATCACAAAGCAGCACTGTGGCTTTTGTATAGCATAGACAGGGCCGGATTTTAGTTGTCAGCCCCGTGTGGTGAGCGGTTTAGAGAATACCCCCTCAGCAGGTCAAAACTTGTCGTATGAGGCGACTAACAACGACACTGGGTAGAGACCAGTAGAGCCACCCCAGGTTTGGGACCCACCACGTAAAACCGCAATTCTAATGAAAAAATGTATTTACATCAGGTCGTAACCCGATAACGGGTTGTTATGGCCAATGCCACAAGTAGAGGCATTGTCCGCATTTTGTCTAACGAGTTTGTCAATGCTCCTAAAGCAGCCTGCCGACGGCTGCGAGATCACTATTGGCTTTGTGGAGAGGTAGAGGTTCTGAATTTTGGTACACATAAAGTACATTTATAACCAAAAAAGGATAACCCTTTATTTCTTTATAAAAAAAAAAAAAAACAGTACCCTTTACCCTTTTTTTCCATTAAAAACAAATTGCATGCAAAATTTTCTATTGACATGTTGAAGGGTTTGGGCGTAATAGCGGTAACTGTACTACGAGGGTAGGGGGTATGGTGCGGAAGAAGATCAACATTGTTTTGTTTATAAGCCTAACGTATCACATTTGCTTAACATAAATGTTAACTTTAACATTTCTCTAAGAAATGATATACTGTTGAAGTTCATAGGAGAAGGGTCCTTAAATTGGCACAATATTAGCTATTTCTTCTAAAGTTCTTATCCGATAGGAATCATTTTTACACTACACATGCACAGTAATAGTGTGCATAACTAGATAGCTTTTATTCTGTGGGTTACAACCGCGGTCGGCTGTCACGAGGGAAGGGGTTCAGATACCGACAAAATTCGACAAACTTGTACTGCTTAGAGGAAATTCGCATCTTTTTGAAACAAAATTTTTGCGTTAACTTTTATCGTCTCCGAGAACGGTGCGACAACACGGACGGACGGACAGACAGACGGACATGGCTATATCGACTCGACTATTGCTCCTGACCATTTTTGCCCATGAAACATATGGTCTGCCACTCCTCCTTCTGCCTGTTACATACATTGCACAAATCTGTAATACCCTTTTACACTTTGTGTACAGGGTATAAACATTTGTTCTGGAGTTTTCTACCCTTTCCACCCATTTGGATGCTTTGAGCAAAACAATGGAAACACATAAAATAATTATAGAATTATAATTTTATATTTTTTGATTTGCCAACTTTATTATATAGCTTAAAAGTGTGCACTTTTAAAATCTTTATAAAATTACGTTTCCAAAAAGTTATGGGTTCAACTATTTTGGGTAATTAGTTTCCAAATATCTTACTTTAAACATAAATTTTCATTTTAATAATTTACATTTCGGTGCTATTTTTTGTTTGATAGTATGTGTGAGCAAACTTTTGACTGGAGCGTCTGATCCGCTCAAACTATACACCACTGTAAAAGGTATTAAGGCGTAGATTAACCCCTTTATAGACTGTTTTTTGATTTGGCTATCGGTTTGGAAGATATAGTGGCTTAAATTATTTCACTATTTTTCATTGATAATGGAATTTTAAAGCACATTTTTAAAGTTTCTTGAAAATGATTAATTAATAATTTGATAGAAAAATAGACAACATTTCGGCAAGCTGTGATGTCTAATTGAATGTTCTACAAACTTTTCACAGTTTGCCGAAATGCTGACTATTTTTCTATAGATCCCGCACATATGTAATCCGACCCTGTGCATAGGCGTTGGTTCCTTCATTTCGGCGTTTGTATGCGCTACGTTTAACGAAGGCAACAAAACCAAACACTCGATGGTAATAAACAACGACTTGTAATTACAGTAGAACACATATTATTTGACCAAATTAAACTTTAAGCCGAGTTCTGTGTCCATTCTAGAACAGATAATGCAGCCTTCGTGCTCTTTGTACTCCGATTCAGGCTTTTGAATTGAGATGCGCTTGATATATCGATATAAATCAACGATGATGATATGGGTGGGCCCGAGTTCTGGTATGACAGGGTGACGCTTCCTGATCCCTGGGTCTACCTTTACCAAGTTGACGAACCACCATATGGTGCTCCCTTGGTTAGCTGCTGCAATCAACACCATAGTGGTCAACACTAGAGAGCTAATGCGAGCAGCGAAGTCTGCCCAGCACTTTAACAGGGTTGTGCGTAGGGTTTGGGTTACCACCGCCTAAAACCCCTCTGCCAATGGTAGATGGTATAAGCCGCCTGAAGTTGTGCCCTACATAAGGTCGTAACCCAGCAACGGCTTCTTATAGCCAGTCAAGAAGAAGAAGAATGATGGTAGTGACATCTGGTTTCAGAGTGTTTCGACCTCGGAATTCAGTTTATATATGTAGTTTTGGATTATGATCTTGCCATAAATATATAAACGAAAACAAACATATTTCGTCTGAATGCATGAGAGCTCGCTGGCTCCTGCATTACCATCCTACGTTACCCCAATGCTATGGTAGCTACATGTCCGGTTTCGAGAAGAAACAGGCTAACATTTGCTTTGAAGTACTTCGTTCGCGTACAACTTTATTGGCTCGTCTTCGAAGACCCAAAAAGTCAATTCATATTTAGATTCAGGTTCCTAAGCTAAGGTTCAAGTTTTGCCACCTGTTACGATCTTTTATGGTATGGTAGCTATATATCCGGTTTTTGAGATGAACCGCGCGAACAGTACTTCGTATTGGTTTTGGCTCCTCTTCGAAGACCCAAAAAGTCAATTGCAGCTTAGATTCGGGCTGCTACACATTGACGATCTTTCACCATCAGTTGAGGCACAGCCTTCAGAGTTTCTGGCTCAATAACGGAAGGAACTTTGCGTAAGTCATCGTTGAGCGAACAGCTGCCATGATTACTATATATTCTGAAAATTATCTGGTTATTTGAAGTTCAAAGATGAAAGCTTCAAAATTACGCTTCTAAATTAGGTGTTTGCAAGTTTCGAAAGTAAAATGTTCTCCGATTGTGCTTATTTTTAATAGCATTGATTTCAGCAATTCAAGAGTAGGCTTTTTTTCGGTGTATCTCTTCTCGTTTTCGAGCTATGACAATCTGAAGTTCAATGATAGCTGCTTCCAAATTACGCTTATTTTCGCTATAATGCTTTTAGTTTTCGAACTACAGCTGTGCAAGTTTCGAAAGAAAAATGTTCTCCGATTGTGCTAATTTTCATAGTGTTGATTTCACCAATTCAGAAGTAGGCTTCTTTTTGGTGTATCTGAAAACAGATCTGAAATTCAAAGATAGCTGCTTCCAAATTTCGCTTATTTTCGCTATAATGCTTTTAGTTTTCGAACTAAAGCTGTTTGCAAGTTTCGAAAGAAAACTTTTCCTCGATTGTGCTCATTTTTATAGAATTGATTTCAACAATTCAAGAGTAGGCTTCCTTTTGGTGTATCTCTTCTCGTTTTCGAGCTATGACAATCAATTCAAAGATAGCTGCTTCCAAATAACTCTTATTTTCGCTGTATAACTTTTTAGTTTTCGAACTACAGCTGTTAAGGGTTTCGATGAATCTTTCGTTTAGCCGATTAGAAATGGAAAACCGAAGCTATAACCTAAACTGATATGCTCAAGCTGCAGCATATAGTAGCGTATTGCCCATTAGACCACGCCCCCAAATGCTTAGTTGCCGCAAGATCTGTGAGCTAGTAGTGCTCTCTGGAGCTACAGTTGCCTACCGCTTGTGGGCGTACAATGGAACTCTGGACTCTCTGACGCTGACTCATAGTAGGCGCTCTGTCGACGTCGCTGCTGCTGCCGCCGCGTATAGGAAGCGCTTTTAATTGGACTGCTACCACATGGTGACTGGGGCTATATGGGAGCTGCTGCATCATAAAAACAAATTGCGCCATAACCTCGGCACTAAACAAACCGTAAAATATCGACTCTCTGCTCTGCTCTTCTTAGGTGCTGCCTTGCTCGACCGATCTCTCTGGGGCATGATCTGCAATTGCGCAAACAGTAGCGCTATTTGTTGTTGTTGTTGTTGTGGTACTACGGGTACTACATATTCCAAATAAAATGGCGTCTGTTTGCCATTATCGTTGGCTTTCTATGGCTCTATCAAGGCGAATGGTTGTTGCGGCAAATTGTCTGGGGTTCGCTGGCTAAAGGCCGCTCGTCGTCGTCGTTGGGGTCTGGTTTTCATCACCCACACGCATTCAATTAACAGTTATGCAGCCGAGTGCCGCCGCGAACGCCAACACCGCCGCAGCCGCCATTGTTGTATGTAAGGCATATGCGTTTTTACCTGAAACTCGGTACCTGCATTTTGTTTTTTGTTTATACAATTTCAGAAGTTTTGGGCTATCTCTGTTTGTTCGAATTTAATTGAAATCCATTGCCCTATGTCGTTATAAATCTTTGCATACAAATTGCTCAAAGGATCCAGCAATACGATTTTGGTTTCTTCTTCTTCTTCTTCTGGCTGTTCTGTTGTTTCTCACAGAGCTGTTTACAATTATTTTCAGTTAAGTGGTTTGCTTTTGTATTGCGGTTTGTTTGGTTTACCGTTTTACAGTTCTGGCTAGCCCAATAATATCATTACTATTTATATACTTTTGGCCATTTGTTTTTGAATTTTTCATCCAATTTAATCGAACTCCTTTAATAACACTATGCAACAAAAAAAAAGTGTATGTCTAAGACATAGCTTTTCTGCTAAATTTTGTTTCGCTGATTTTGAGTCACTAGCAACATTTTTGAATTGTCGCTATTTCAAAAATTAGAGTTTTCGAAAGTTGTAAACTCAGCTAATCTCACATATCTCGGGAACCTTGTTGCCGATCGAGCTTAATTGTGACTCGAATTGTAATTAATTAAATATCGAATCAATGTCTTGCACACGGTTTTGATCGAACTTGCTGCGTTTTAAAGTTACAGGGCAATAAACACAATTTTTGTTTTTTTTGAAAATTGAATGAAGTTGACAAAATTTTTTAATGGCTTATTTTTTCATTCGATAAATTGATTCTTTGCAAACATTTCAACACCAATTTGAGCAGCATCGGTGCGAAATGGTGAAGTTATTAGGGAATATCAAAAAACCGCCACAATCGAATTTCCGTACAAAAACAAAACAATACACATGCCTGGAGTAAAACAAACTTTTTCTGGCAAATTTGTGGTCGCTGATTTCAAATCCGGCAACCGTTTTGAGTCATCTAGAAGGATTTTCGAATGATTGCTGTTTCAAAAATTCGAGTTTTCGAAAGTTGCAAACTCAGCTAAGCTCACATATCTTGTGAACCTTACTACCAATTGAGATGAATTATAATTTGAATTGACGTTAATTGGCCGTTTCAGTTAGTGGACTCGATTGCGAGTTACAGTGCCTTTAAATCCAGAATTGAGTTAAGATAGACCAGAAGTCTCTGCGCTTTATTACTGGGGCCCCCTGGTAACTGTGGAACAAAGCTTTGCATTTGGATTTGACCAAATCGAGGATGCGAATAGTTCGGGAGGACAACTAGGAGAAGGAGGAGAAGGAGGATCTGCCTTGACTTTCAGGTGTTGAATATTCCAATACTTATTTGCTAAAAGCCATAGTTTTTGGCAGCTATAGAACAGCCAGTAGAACCAACACTTTAGTCCTTGGAGGACAACAATCCATCATTTTAAGACGCTGGCTTTAGGCACTTGGAAGGACATCAGGACAGCGTTGACTACTTCAACACATCACTGCTAACTGCAAAGCTGCCGAAAACAGTGTCGTCTAAAGGATTAACCAAGCACTTCCGTCGGTTTAGGAGTCCATCACTATATTGAATTGAGAAGCAAAGTATTTGGTGCTCCGGCAATGGAGCGCTTTGTTTTGCATGATTCGAATCTTCGCTCGATTAGATTTTTCCATAAAACCCCTGCCAAAAATTCAAGCGCTTGTGATGCATCAGTACTAAATACTTCGCAGAGGAGATCCCGTAAGCAGTGTGCCCCTCCTTAAAGTAAAGCGTGCATTGCTGCACTTGGAAGCGGGTATTTTTAGATTCCACTTGTTGCTCCCAACTGCCATCATATGCACCCATCGGCAGGCTCATATTATATTTCTCTCGGTATAAAAACACATTTCCTCAAATCTCCAGCTCTTTACGCGCAGGACCCAACACTCTACCGAAAGGAAACCCAGTTTTATAATGCAGACGAACTTCCAATCCATATGCAGGAAGAGAGCTTTTCAAAATTTTTTTCTTTTGGATTTCAATAAAGATACCAATGCAATATTGCATACTCATCAACCGCTGCCAAACTCCTGTCGACCTCTCGATGAAATTTCTCGTTTGTGCCATGTCCAGCTCTCAATTCACTCACAGAACCAATCTTGTACTTTGGAGAACCGTAATCCAGCACTGTTTATTGCTAGTTTTCGGTAAGCTCATTTTAGGCAATACGGGTTTTGCTACGGATTCTATGCAGTAATTTGTGTTATTACTTAGTTGCCCTGGATACTTAGCTGTCTAGGAGCTTAGTTACAATTTTGAGATACCACCGATTTTAAATTTTCAAACGATAAATTACTTACGTCCGTGCAATATACCGAAGTGCTAACTGCATCATCCATAGCGAAATAGCAGCCTCCTGCTGCGATACTTATAATGGAACTTAGTCATCATAATCATCTTCTTTCTCATCATCATAATCATCTTCTTCTTCGACAATCTTATAATCTTAATCAGGTTGTTTACCAGTGTTACTACTATATTTTTGTTGTGTTATTACCACATTTTTAGCGATGGCTTCAGTCTTAGGCACATTTGGCCTTATCGTATTTTTACGGTAATCCCTTCGATGTCATTCAGAGAAGCAGTCACTAATATAGAGCGGATTCTTCTACATAGTTGGTGTAGAATATCTGAGATACTTTGCAGGAATTACAGATGATGTTGGGAACACCGTAAGATCTTTAGCCCTCTACGCGTTAGCAATGACTACCGCATACGATGGAGCGACGAACTCTATAAGCTCTACGGCGACAATGACATAGTCAAGCGAATAAAGATCCAGCGGCTCCGCTGTCTAGGTCTTCTTATGCGTATGCATGAAGGAGCTCCTTCGAGAAGAGTCTTCAATGCGCTTGTCGAAGGGAAGCGACGAAAGGGCAGACCATGTCTTCGTTGGAAGGACGAGGTAGAGATTACGCTAGCTACCTTTGGTACTACTAATTGGAAAAGGCTCGCGCAAAGCAGAGACGCCTGGAGGAGAGCTTTACATCAGGCCGTAACCCGGTAACGGGTTATGTTATGGCCAGTTATGTAAGTAAGTAAGTAAGTAAGTAAGTCAGAAAAACATTATGTTTCTTGATGTACTAATTTACGAGTGCAAACGTTTTCAGAAAGGATTTCTAGCTCTTCATATATTTATTTTCGCATAGCTTTCGAGATTGGTATTGAACTAAGAGCTGTTGTGCGAATTCTGATGGCGGATTCGAATTCAGCGCGCCAAAATACATAGGATACTTATGTATATCTCTGAAATAGACAGATTCTCAGTCACTGGGACATCACTGTTGACGAAATTGCGGAAATTTGTGGACTATTTCGAGTGGATACCCCTGTATCTTATGCGTGCAATTTACTGCTAGTTAAAAACTGAAAGCCCAAACAGCAGCGATGATCATCGTTGTTTGATGTGATACATCATCATCATGTATGCCGTGATGGCGCACGCTAGATGGCGCTTAATGGGTTTCTTAACTTTCATCTAATATTGTTTCACATCTGCCGCTCCTTGTGGGTATCGAACCTGTTCGTAGTTGCTAATAAACTTAAATCAGAATTTAAAATTTTGTTCACAAAATAAAAAGAATATTTTTCTTATTATTTAATTGCGATTCAAGGTTTTTTTTTGTAATGCTTTGAAACTGTTCAAAAAAAAATACAATTGCAAGTTATGAATTTTCCTTTAAACTAACTGTAATAGAACAGAGTGTCCCTTGGAGTGCTGCTAACTGATGAGCTGGAAGCTCTGCCTTTAATGGGAAAATATGTGGAGCTTGATGCAGCGGAGTGCTTAAATGGTTTGGCCTTACTTTTTTCCGGCTCGCCGCATCATTTGCTTGAACTTACTGGGCTTATTGATCAAAAGCTCTTCCATGTCGCTATCAGTGTCGATGGGACTTGTGTCTGTGTCATCCAGTAACAAACTAGTGGTCCAATCCATGCACTGACCAGTTCTTTGCGCACGATCTCTCTCCAATTTTTGGGAAATTTGAACTGCATCCAAACGCTTTGAGCTACTCAACTTTTTCTCCTGTTTATGTGCATAGTTCTCATAGACCTTTGACCAATCTAAATCTCCCGATACGGCGCCAGTTTCATGTGGCTCGACAACAATCTTTTTTTCATACAGTTTTCCCTTAGACGAAAACGGCAGTAGATTCCACATGGATGCTGACTTGTCAGTTATGAGTATTTCACGTTTGCCTTGCTCATTAGAGCTGTGTCCAAAGCCGCTGAAGTGCATGCTCTGCTTTGCGTCCAGTTCCAACATTCTTCGGCTATATAAATCAGATGTTACCACAAACGGTTCCCAGAAAAGATTCACTTTGGCCATACGCTTTATGCCCACAAAGTCCATGTTCATATTGTTGGTCAATAGTTTACCTTTGTATTTCAGTCGACTAAAGCACATGGGCACCCGTAGCATGCGTCCCACGGTGTTCTTTAACTGAAACACCTTGGTAAAACGATCAATTTCGATTACCCGTATTTTGCCATCGGTAGTTGCTATGCATATATGCATTGTTTACTTATGTAATGGAATTTATTGTAATTTATTGCCGAACTTTTTTGTATAATTTTGTGCTTTTTCCAATCCTCCTGACCTGTATATAATTTATGAATCGAGTTAATGTTCAGTGCTAACTTTGTTTTGCAGTTTATTTAAGAATCTAGAAACAACAATATACTAACTGTAGTGATGACAAACTCTACGAGCCTTTTGATACCGTGCGAGGCTTCAGACAAGGCGACGTCTTCTCGTGCGACAACTCTTCGAGAGCGGGAATGGGCCGGAACCCAGTTGTTGCCTAAGCAGATGATATCCTGCTATGTGCCGTAAAGCAAAATGGGAAGGATGAGCGTCTCAAAGAGTGTCAGTTTCGTCTGGCGGGAGTGGTCTCTACTACTCATTTGCCTACTGAGACCAAAGTAACACCTATTGGCAAGAGTGATTCTCCGCTTGATCTCCATGCTGACATTGTTCTTCGTTGTGACGGTGGTGAGAGATGTGGTGGTGTCAATGTGAGAGAGTTCAAGCGCTGCTACTCTCTAGTCGAAGAAATACTAGTATTAGGACCACGAATCCCAGCCTCTGCTGGTAAATCATGCTACTGGGTATTATAGAAACATGTGCCGTTGGAAAGTTAAGAAAACTCAGTTATGCATGTGTCTGAAAATAAGTCACGTATGTTCCAAGGCTGTAAGACTGCTGAACGCTTGCTCTTCGAACTACTCATAATTTTCCATAGATATAAGACTTTGCAAAGATATAGTATGTATATACGGGGTTACACCAATGTGTGCATCTTGTATTCCACAATGAGCAATATATTTTAGCATAAATTACACAAGTTTGTTGCCATAAATGGCCACTCAATAGGCAACAAATAAGCAGGAAAAATTGACAGTAGTTCGGGAAGGTGTTGAAAAATTTATGCACAGCATTGGGGAGGCTTCCGGTGCTCTAGGCGCTCTCTATGCGCGTTCCACCAAATGTCAACTGCTTCGAATGCAATGCAATGCTACTCGAACCCGTGTCCGCATCCGTACACTCATTCCCTCATTCCCGTTCCAATACTACAAAGCAAACTCAATCGCACTTCATAAAATTACAACAAAACTTAGTGCGGCTGCCGACGCGACGTCGACGTTGACGTTCACGGCGACGATGAGGGTGACTGAGCGTTGACGTTGACGCTTCAAGAAACTCAACTAAGTTGTCGTGCAGCATTGTAATACTCTCACTCTTGACATTCAGCGATGTAGCACCATCCTATCGCATGGATCTCGAAAAGTACACGACGACGTTGCCAATTAGAGATGACGGCGTGGATATACCACCGCCTAGTCAGGACGAAGGGGTTTGGGTCCCAATCAGGCGAATCAAAAACAGCTACTACCGAAGACGACCCGCCTAGATGAAAGCGTGCCCGATGATTGGAAACTTGGTCTTTCAGGAGTGGTGACCCCATTATATGCGCCAACTACCATGGTATCTGTCTTTTTTCTACCGTATGAGAGACAAAAGCCATTCGCGAAAGAACTGATCGGAGTTTATGTGATGGGACAAGTCCACCACTGAGCAGATATTCACACTACACCAAATCCTGGAAAAGACCCACGAATGCCATGCATTGTAATACTCTCACTCTTGACATTGTGTTGGGTTTTGCATTCTATAAGGCACTTATTCTAGCCGTTTTGCTTTGGCCCTTCAACCGTTGGCAACGACTACTGTATTCTCTAGGATAACATTGACAGAGTCAAGCGAATTGTGCCTATGGTTGAGAAGGCTCCTGCCAAAGAGGTATTCAATGCAAACGCGACGAAGGGGTAAGCTATGTCCGTTGGAAATATCAGGTAGAGAGCCCACCTTTGATATTACCGTTAGGAAAAGGCGACCGCAAAGCAGAAGCAACTGTACTTGTGTGCTACAATGTGCAGTTAAGAAGAAGCTTAGATAAGCACCACAGCAGCACTTAATAATAACGTTAAATCCAATATGATTTATAGGAAATCGGACAGCAGATACTTAAAACGAATTGACAGTTTTTAAGCTACTTTTGAAAATCGTTTTTCGAGCCACCCTAATGCAAATGTTATGAGTCCCGTGTTACCTACTTGCAGAGTATACAAATGTTGGCGTCTAACAAAATTCGTGTCATTTTCGTTTAGATCAAAGAAAATTAAAAAAAAAAAACTAGCAGATATTAACCTTTAGGCATTTTTATTATAAAAAAAAAATACAAAATTAAATACAGAACTAATTGAATTTTTGTGTTGATTTCAAAAAACAAAATAAAGTTGAAAATGCACTGCCAAAAGTAATGTAAATTTTAAAAAATAATATTAAATAAAAAAAAATACGCACACAATACTACTTTGTGGGTTTGTTACTGTTATGTATATAGTGGGCGTGGCTTACAAAGCCCAGCCAGATACTAGACAGCCCATTAGTAGAGCCAAAGAGAGCACCGCCGACATGGCGCTGTCACGCGCACGTGGAATCTGTGTATTGTTGGCCTCCAGGAAGTTGCAGCCCTTGCCCTCGCAGGTAAAGCAGTTCTCCTCCTTTACGCACTGCTTTCTGGCCTGCGCCGAGGACAGGCAGCCACGCTGGAAGGAACCATCAACGCCGGTGCGGTTCGAGTTGCGAATGTAGCACTTGTCGCCCAGACGATAAATGGGGCATACCACGGGCTTCTCATACACATTGATGGCGCAGGTGGAGTTCGTTGAGTTGCCAAAGCACTGCAAGCACTGGGCGCGATGTATGGGAAAGATTTGACGATTACAGCCCTCCATATAGCTGCAGATCAGGCACTCCATTTCGTTGTTGCACGTTAGGGCGGTGTTTTTGTCCAAATCGCTGGCACAGCCCCGAATGGTGACGCCATCTAGCAAAAGAGCGGAACAGTTGGTGAGATAAGAACAAATACACTTGACAACGACACTTGTTATAAATGCAAAAAGTGCACGATGAGTAATTGAAATTTGTTTGGCAGCTAATCAAATGACGCCGAGTCTTACTCTGAACTCTTGTGTAGCATTTCGAGCTGGTATTCTGACAGTCCTTGGCCAAAAATGTCATGGGATCGGTGGCGCAACGCTCATCCGCATTGGAGTTGCACTGAACGCACGAATCTGTAAAGAAATCCATAATATCAAAAATTAATACCAAATAGTTACTTCTCGTCGAATATGTAACTGCGTTCTATCAGTTGCGATAAGATAACGGTAGGAATTGCTGGACCTGCACGCCGGTCTGCCTCGTTGATTTTCATTTTCATATAAAAGCTGTTGTAAAGTCGTTGAACGATACACATAGCTTCAGTGCAGTGGCGTAGAGGGGGTTTTGGGTTGAGCATGAGTCCGCCTGGAGTTTTATGAAAACTATCACAGAAAACCTTTAACGGCAGCTGTAAAACATTCAGCTATGAGTTCTCATCATGAGGCGCCATCTACCAGGGTATATTTAGCCAGGTATTCACATGCTACACGATCGCGAATCGCTCGTGTGGTGAGCGGGTTAGAGAATACCAGCTCAGCAGGTCAAATCTTGTCGTATGAGGCGACTAACAATGAAACTGGGCTATTTTCGAGACCAGTCGAGCCACCCTAGGCCTTAAAAGGGTTGTGGACCCAACACGTGAAACCGCAATCCCAGTGAAAGAATAGCCAGCCTTTCTTCAGTTTCGTTGCGAACTTTAGTCTTTGCAGCTTTCCTCTCACTCATGAGTCTACTCGAGAGCGTGAAGTGTTTAAGTATAGCTCTTTCGCTCTCACTACTTACACGGCCAGCAAAAACAAGCGTCACAACATCCAAGCGTAATAGCAGTTTTTTGTGACGGCATATGAGTCGGTCTTAGCCCTAAAGGCATGACTCACATCAAACATGCCTCACTAGGCAATACATAATTGTATATAGCTTTGTTGAGCTTCAAAATGAGTCTTCTTTTAATAGAGTGAATTGAGCGTACCTGTTTAAGCATACATTGCTCTTTTAACTCTCTCACTGCTAACGCAGCAAATGTTCAACCAGCACGCACAAGCGTAAGAGCATCCGAGCGTAAAAACCCTTTTGCGTGACGGCATATGAATTATGCCCCGGCTACACATAAATCTTGATAGCTTCATAGTGTTAGCCAAAAGGCGTGCCAATAGGCAATACATAAGTGTAGATAGCTTCATTGAACTTCACTGTCACAAAATGAGTCTACTTTTGAGAGATTGAATTGAGGGTACCTGTTTAAGTATACCTTGCCTGTCAGCTCTGTTTTCGCTGTAACACTTTTTCGTGACGGCATATGAGTCGGTCGTTCCAACAGATGACTCACGTAAAAACATGCCCCACTAGCCTACACATATGTCTTGATAGCTTCATCGTGTTAGCTTTGAAACGGAGAGACTCATAAGGGTGTATGGAATTTAGTGAGTTTGTACTTTAAAATAAATCAATTTTCCGACAAATTAATTAATTTCTTACTAAATGTAGCGGAATATATAAAAGAGATTACAAATATTTTGCCAACTTTGTCGAATTTTAAAAATTGATTAAAACTGGAATAAACCATCACACCAACAGCAATGTTTTTAGTTACTGAATTCAGACTTTCAAAATGTCATTTCAGCTATTTAACACCATTCATCGGGAGTGTAACTGTGTATATAGGAGGTTTCCGTAAAATAAAATATTCAGCCTAGCATTGCAAAATCCTGAACAAGGCAAATCATTGTTAAGTAAAGCGATTGTACGACTGTCACGTGCGCAGCCACGGTAATGTGAAAATATTACAAATGCTGTTACTGTCAGCTTTGAGACTAAGCACAATTCTGAAGTTTGAAGTGCTGAAAAATTCTTCAAAACTATCGAGTTATAAGCGTAACTTTAATTTCAGGGATCTCGTAAAAAAGTGTGAGGAATGACGAATATACCATATGTGCATAAGAAGCAATTTTAGCGTTCTTCCCGCATGATTCATGCGAAATCTTCAAAGCAGATAAAAAATTTGCCAAAACTATCGAGTTATAAGCGTAACTTCAATTTCAGGGATCTCGTAGAAGAATGTCAGGAATGACGTTCCCGATTTAAGTGCTTTTCGCACATGATTCATTCCACATTCCACAAAACGATCGAAAAGTTTATCAAAACTATCGCGCTAGCGTATGTTCTATCTCAGAGATCTCGAAGAGAAATGTTACGAATATATGTGCATAAGAAGAATTTTTAGCGCTTTTCCTGCACGATTCATTCGAAATAATCAAAGCAGTCGAAAAGATTATCAAAACTATCGAGTTAATGTAGCTTCTTTCTCCAGAGATATCGACGAGAAGTGTGAGAAATGACGAATATATGTACATAAAAGTCATTTTTAGCTCTTTACACGCATGATTCATACGAAATCGTCCAATCGTCTGAAAAGTTCATCAAAACTATCGAGTTATAAGTATAACTTAAATTTCAGGAATCTCTCACACATGATTTATTCCACATTGACAAAACGATCGAAAAGTTTATCAAAACTATCGCGTCAGCGTTACTTTTATCGTAAAAATCTCGAAGAGATATGTAGCGAATGACGAATTGATATATATGAAAAGCATTTTAAGCGCTTCTCCCGAAATCGTCCAACCAGTCGTAAAGTTCGTCAAAACTATCGAGTTATATGCGTAATCTTTTCTTCGAGTTAAAAGAGTGCAAGAGATATTTTATATCACAGCCAATAAAGTCTAAAAGTTAGCACATAAAAGATAGTTTTCAATAGGAAAAATGGAACTTTTGAGGCAGAAAATCAAACGAACTCATGTTTCCCCTATCTAAGCCGCTGCTTCAACGTGAGTCACGCACACATTGTGTAAAAAGAAACACTGCATTATCGCTGCCTGAAATTCGTGATCTTTCGCGGCACCTTAACTCGGATCCACATAAAGTACAAATACCGCGCCCAACTAAGAACCCAATTGTTTGTCCATTGCCAACGCATACATACACTTGTACATATATGTACTCTATGTATATATATATATTTATGTACATAGACCAATGTCACTAGATCAATATACTATTATGCTGATAAGATATGAACTTATTTAGTAACTATGACAAATAATGCACGTTAAAACTTGTTCAATTATATAACTGTCAATACACAATTCAATCGAAATCGTGGTGAAAGAAAGAAGAAGAAGAAAAAAAAACAGAAAATGGGAACACTTTACCGGAGCTCACATACGCCAAATACGCTACGGCAATGATAACTAGGTAATAGTACTTCATTTTGAGTATTTCACAAATATTTGTAGCGATTTAATACTTTCGCACTTGATTAACACTAAAAAAAAATCTGAACCGCACGCGTTCGAAGCCAAACAGCAAATGTGGTTTGATTTCGGCAGTAGAGCTTTCTCGTACCATGGATTACGTTACCCATACATGTACATAAGAAGATAAGCATGTGCATTGGTGTAGTATCTCTGTGTGTGTGTGTGTGTGTGTGTGTGTGTGTGTGTGTGCATGAACAGTTATATACGATTTGTTGTATTCGACACTGCGACTGCAATTGGAGTCGTTGATGTTGTTCGTAATGTATGACAAACATACTCTTTGATCGTATGTTATACCATCTGACATAGTTGGATGGCTCATCATAGTAATTATTTATGAAATCGACACTTAAAAAGGTAAAACTATGTAAGGTATGACCACTCAGAGTTACTTACTTACTTAACTGGGAATAACAACCCGCCTGATGTAAAGCTCTCCTCCAGGCGTCTCTGCTTTGCGCGCGCCCTCTCCACTTGGTGATACCAAAGGTAGCTAGTGTACTATCTACCTGGTCCTTCCAATGAAGACATGGTCTGCCCCTTCGTCGCCTCTCTTCGACACTCGCATTCAGACAATCTGAGAGTCCAACCGCTGTATACACTTTGTCTTGCTCTCATTAACAACCAAACGCACCCAGGCAGACACTCTTTCAATAGCCGCAAAGGTTCCGGTAACTGCTCGCTTAGTACTCCCGACGATATCGATGCGTCTGCAAACAACTGGACACACTTATAGATTACAGTGCCGTTCCGATGTACTTCGGGCTTTCACAACACACACTCCATCATAAAGTTGAAGAGGTTGCAGGAGAGGGCATCCTCGCCTTGTCTGAAGCCTCGCCTTGTATCAAAAGGCTTGGAGCTCTTTCCTACCTTGACGGAGCTGCGTGTGTTGCTCAACGTCATTCTGCATAGACGTATCAACTTTGCAGGGATTCCAAACTCAGACGCGATTACTCAACAGGCTATCAAATGCGTCTTTATAATCGACAAAAAGGTAATGGGTGTCGATTTGGCGTTCGTGTGTCTTTTCCAGTATTTGGCGCAAAGTGAATATCTGGTCAATGGTGGACTTACCAGGCCTAAAACCACACTGATAAGATCCAATCAGTTCTTTTGCAAACGGCTTAAGTCTTTCACACAGTACGCTCGATAGGGCCTTATACGCATTAGAAAGAAGACTGATACCACGGTAGTTAGCGCACACCCTTCTTGAGGACAGGGCAGAGGACACCAAGGTCCCAATCAACATGCATGCTCTCATCTAGCCATATTCTGCAAAAGAGCTGGTGCATGCATATTACCAACTTAGCTCAGCTGCAAACGTCAATAAAAAAGGTTGTATCCGCGCATGTGTATGTATTGCTTCATATGCATGCATATTTTCAGCTATGAGAGTGACTTGCGCCCGTCTCACTCTCTTGCTCTCTTAGGCTCTCAAACAATGTAAATTTTGTTATTTCCATTATTATACCTTGGTCATACCTTACTAAGTGTACCCTGCAGCCAACCTTTTTCATTGGGATTCGCAATCAAATTATAAAATAAAGAATGTGGCCGAGCAACGTACAGTGGAACCACCTGACTTCTTATCGGCAAAAAACATATGTGAAAATATTTACACAACAGAGAAATTCTGCGAAAAACTGCGATAAATGTGCTGTGAATAGGAAAGGCTTGGAGAGAGTTATATAATACTAACTGTAATTGGAAACATAAGTGTATATTTTCCAAACTTTGAGAAAAGGTTGGCATGACATTTCCTGAAGCTGAATCAAAATCGTGTTATTAAAAATAAAATAAATACAATTTATTTTCATGCTTAAGAATAAGTCATCAACATTAGAATAATTATATAAATATAAAATAGATCAAGATATTAATCTGGAGTTTCCTCAAACTCAAGTTATTCGTTAAGATCTTTGCCATGCGTCAAAATATTATCTACCGTGTGAGTTAGTTTTTCTAAATTTTTCCAGTTTTGATGATTTTCCTCTAACAAAAAAGAGTAGAAGAGTAGAGCATTGAATTGCAACGGAGAAAATAACAATCAGTTGCATATTTTAACTAAAAACCTATCTCAAAAATTAAATTTATTTCCGAAAATTGCGCATATCGTTATCCGAATTGAATAAATTTGCTGAATTTTAGAACACTTGCCTATCAGATGTACGTTTTCATTCTAAATAATGCTTTCATAAACATTGGAATTTTTGCAACACTTTTTGGCATGCGGTCCCATTGTGCAGCGTTGCGTTTTACTTCATATCTTAACAATTGCGACTTCCTGATAAGACGCACGGTGAGTCAATGCCAATACACAAACGTTAGTGACAGGTTCATAAAACTCATATGGTTGAATCTAGCGTAGCCAAGACTACAACCAATTAGAGGAATGCATTGCAGAGCGCGAGGAGCGCTAAACGATAACACATTGCTATCGATTATCATGTGCGCAATCAAATTTCCCGCCATAGAACAGTGTTACCCCAACGGGTTTATATTAAATGCAATTCTGGTATTTAATGTCTGTAACCAAAACATAAATAGATAATTATTGTTGCCTAACAGTGGAACTGCGTTTGAAAGGCACTTTATGAATGTTAATTGAGTAAAATTGAGCGCAAATAGTCAATAAAGCAGCATGCGCGCACCTTACATGCAATCCTATGTATTTAAGTTTCTTTAGCTCGATCGTAAGATGGGCAACATAGTTGGCACTACATGATCGGAAAGTACTCCGTAATATTTTTGGCCCTATACGAGTTGGCAACGACTACGCTGGCTAGGTCATGTTGTCCGTATGGATGAAAAAGCTCCTGCGAGAATGGTATACAATGCGAGGGTCGAAGCATCCGCTGGAAGGACCAGGTAGTGAGCACACTAGCTACCTTTGGTATCACCAATCGGACCAGGCACGCGCAAAGCAGAGACGCCTGGAGGCGATATTTGCATCAGGCCGTAACCCGGTAACGGGTTGTTATGGCCAGTTAAGAAGAAGATGTTGGCACTACATGCAATTATTATTAGTGGAACTTTTGTTTTTTTTTTTGACGGTGGGCAGGAGCTATGTGCTAGGGCATTGCACACTGTTTTAAAGCGCAAGTATAATTCTATACAAAAACAGCGCCCATAACGCAATTAGATGAACATGCTTGTTTTTGGCGTCCGCAGAGCAGGACGAACTACGGTAAGGAACACTAATTTGCCGCGCATCCAATTATATACAGAAACATTGATCTTGCATACAATCTTTTAGTTACTGCAGCTCCAATGTGATGTGTGGGCAAGCCACATAAGATCTCAATTGAAATAGCTTTATATAATATATAAACTAATGATATTTACGACATGATACTATTGGCACAGAACAGGATGCTCAATAAAGCAGCACGCGCATCCCATATCTACAGCGTCCAGACCATGGAATAATAATACAAGGAAGGACTACTCTGCTGCTCTCACACTGTTTGTTTGCCAAATGCCTAAGTGGAAGGTTGTGCTGCGCATGTTATTTGGGTGTGCATTTATATACATATGTATATGTATATGATATGAGAGTGATTTGCGCCTCTCGTTCTCACAGGCATAATACTCCTTCCTTGTATTATTATTCCATGGTCCAGACAACAACGCTTAGAGCACTATATGAACGAACATGCTATGCATTTCTAGGACGAGCTACATCCACTGTGGCGTTGTGTTTTGTGCTGCACAAACACGGTAAGGTTCCACATGTATAGGTTGTAAGCAATTTTAGACAATAAATTAAACACAAAACTCTGTTCCACAGTTACCAATGGGATAGGACAGGATATATCTACAGCGTCGATCATTAGTTTCAAGCAATTTTATATGCTCTCCATGCCGCAATGATACTCATGGACTTATGGCAAGCATAACAACATTTATGTGATTCACTTTATTTGTCATGAAGTATGAACAAATAACTGACCATAGAGAACTCTCTGTTGGCCATAAGTAAATTGGTCCGCAACCACTTGTGACAATTTTATATTTATAAATACTGGAATCGTTATTTATAAAACGATTTGCATATTCAATTATGTTTATAAAATATAAATTGATTGACAATAGCTATTAGCTTTTGTTATTGCACCTTCTTACGTCATAATTAGTTTTAGCTAATTTGATTGACTTGAAATAATTAGAACATATTAACAAAAATGTACTTGCACTTGCTTCTGTACCGCAAGATTTCAAAAACGGCAGTCCATAACACTTAAGTTTTACATTAGTTAAGGTAAAAATTGAAATCCTAAAACTGGGAAAGCCAATAAAGACCGCTTTGGTCAATTGTCAAGAATTGTCTTGCCACTTGACCAATTATGTTCAATTAAGAAGCATTGATCACAACGGAAGCTCGAGTCGGTTTCTTGTTTCGTTTATTAATATAGTTTGTTATTAATATAAAATGTATAAATTTTAAGCATTAACTTTGCAAATGCAGGCGTGACATAATTTACCCTATGTCTGGGAATAACTTCGACACTGCTCCTTCAGTTGGCTTTTCTGTGTTCCACTTGCCTAAGCAAGTCAAATATAAAAAAAAAAAAAAAAAAAAAAAACACGAACAAAAAAAAGCGGCTTATACAAGTTTCAGACTGTCTGGAGAAAACGTTGGGAAAAGAAATCTACCAGTTTATACGGAATTCCCGCACATGAAAGTCTTTCCACATGTAGCATATATTTCAAATAACTATATTTAAGTTGTTCTGGTTGGAGTTGTAGTTAGATTTGCTTTGAAACATGCTATACTATTAGTTTCGACTATTATTCCTCATCGTCCTCTTCGTCGTCCAAGCCACGTGCAGATGAATTTTTGTGATTAAATTCCTGTTCAGGATCAAATTGCATGCCCTCTTGATCAGCAGCATCTTCCTCATCATCGTCGCCAGCGACTTGAGCATTCTCAGCCTCGGCACGCTCCAAGCGGCGCGCCAAATCGGCTTCATCGATGGCTGTGACCAGTTTGGGCGCCATTACCACCTTGAATTCACCATCGAACTCAATGATTTTGGCGCGAATGTTCTCAATGGCTACTTCCAAAGCTTTAAGACCTTCTGTTTTCTTTGTGGTAGATGTGGTCATGACATAGCTGCATCATACAGACAAGATATATAAATTAATTAAAAATTTGTGTACTATAAGTTTTAGGCAGTACTTACAGAGGCGGCGCAATCAAATTGATGCGTATCGGCAGCTCTTCTGTGCTTAACTCCAGACCCTTGGTTAGCGAAGCTTTTACTGCATCAATGCCTTCATAGCCGTAGCAGGAACACTCAATGTCGGCGCGTATTTTCACCATTGGCGATACCAATTTCCGTTTAATGTTGCTAAGCAGCACCTCTTTGGTCTCCGGATCCAAGTTGCATTCATCGAATACCGAGGGATCGGTAACAGATTGCTTAAAAATGTCATAGGCGACTGTTTTACTCTTATATTTCTTTTCAAAATGCCAAGCAGTCTGCTGATACAATTCCTCGAGTTTAGCGCTGCTGTCATAGCCCAAAATATCGGCAACATGACGCAAAAGTGAGTTAATTGCTTTCGCTTTGGCAAACCGTTCGGTGCACTTTTCCACATCTTCAGGTGACACACGACGCTTGGACAAATCTATATAGCCCTTTTCCTTGTCCACACGTATGACGACGACCGGTTCAGTTTTGCCCACACGTATCAATTTGTTGATGGAACGTATGCGACGACGTGACAGCTCAGATAGCAATATCATGCCCTCAATGTTGTTGTACTCCAGTAGGTGTACATAAGCGCCCATTTCGGCAATGGATAATACGTTCACCATAACAACATCTTCGATTTCGGGATATTTTTCAAAATAAAATCGCGAAGTGAGCGCCATTGTGTTCAATTTTAGCACTACTTTGGATTTTTAACTAAAGCGAAAACTTAAGCAGAAAACGTGTACAATTCTGCCGAAACTGAGCTCAAGAAGAAGCATGCCGCAGCAGTGCTGCCTAAATGGTGTTGCATTACGCTTAAAAGTAAAATGTTGTTGTTGCGTTCTGTGCTAATATTAGGTGTTATTACTAAGAAAAGCGATTTGCAGCACTGCACGCCATAATTAACAAGATGGCAGTGCCCAAGCGGCGTTTAGTGTTGCAGAACACATGCTAGCGGCTAAACAACAGCGATTACGGCGAATTGGCAAGTGGTACCTTGAGTGCGCGCTAGTGTATGTATGAATGTGCATGCCTTTTGGCTATTCAAAGTTGCAAACTTAAACTAATAGAATTTTCAACAAGTGTTAAAATCACAAAGTCTTTGTTTGGGCATTGCTTAAATAAACATATACACATATATATATATATATATATATTTTTGGGGTGTATTTGCCGCCATTTGCTGGTGTGTACACACTGGTGCAGTGCGAACACACAGCGACAAGCGAAGACAGTCAGTCTGCGGATTGCAGCGAATTCGCTCATTTGAAAAAAATAAAACATGGCTGGAAGAGGTGGTTATGAACACGCTAGGTAAATATTATTAAATATATTTAGTACAGTGAGCGCATTTGTGCCAAAATAGTGTATATTAAGTGTAAGTGCAATAAACGCGTTGAATGCTCAAAGTCTAGACATTTCTTAAATTGTACAAATGCACGCGGTTTGGGCAAAACCAACAGCGACGAACACACAAACGCACAGACACAAGCGCAAATCACATACCCCAAAAGTACGTGCGTGTGTCTATGCCTCTGTGTGCGTGTGCGTGTGTGTGCAAGTGTGCGTTTTTTTTTTTTCTTTTACATTTCTATTTCTTTGAAAATGCTATTTTTTTCGCCTTAAATGTGCTGGCCAACAACATCAAACAATATAATCATAATTAATAATAACAATTAATTGCATGATGATAGCACATAACTATCATAGTCGCAGCAGCGGCGGATCATCAACGCGTCGCTGGCTGTGGAGCGGCGCGGCGGCATGTTATAGGCGGCCCTAAAATAGACCGCAAAAAGAGGCGAAATTGTGTTTAACAAATGGCACACAAACCGCTTTTCCCGCAAAAAGTTAAAAGCGCGCGCTTTTATTTCACCTATATTTTGACTTGTTTGTTTTCACAATGTGCCTGCCGTGCGGCATGTTTTGTTTTTGTTGATATTTTGTTTGTAACTTGAGTGTTGTTCGGCGAGCGGGCGGGCAGCGGCAAGCCAACTGTTTTTTAATTATTTCTTAATGAATGTTTGTTTGGCCACATGTTTCCCATAGGCTCTGACATCGTCGTCACTACGCCAGCAGCAATGGCAAGAATCTAACTTAACTAACTGCTTTCTTTTGTAGAGGAGGATATGGAGGCGACCGTCACGTCAAGCAATTGCCAACGGAACCGCCTTTTATTGCCTATGTCGGCAACCTACCTCAGGGCCTGGTACAGGGCGATGTTATCAAAATATTCCAAGACTTTGAGGTGAAGAATGTGCGCTTAGTAAAAGATCGTGAAACGGACCAGTTTAAAGGCTTTTGTTATGTGGAGTTCGAGACTCTGGATAATTTAGAACGCGCACTCGAGTGCGATGGACGCATTAAACTAGACGATTTGTCGGCCCCGCTGCGCATAGACATAGCTGACCGCAGGAAAAATGAACGGTAAGCGCCACATCGAGGCAATTTATAAGCAATATTTAACAAAAAATTAACGTTTTTATAGCCCTGGTGGCGGCATTGGCGCTGGCGGCAACGGCGGCATTAGTCGTGATGGCGGTCGCGATGGCTTCCAGAAACGTGGTCCACCGCGTCAGGGCAGCAATCAATCCTACAGTCGCGGTGGCAGCAGCAGCGGCGGTCGTGAAGGTGGTGGCGGCTCTGGTAATCGCGGCGATAGTAGAGGTTCGTACAATGATAATTATGGTGGTCACAATGATAGAAGTCGCGGCGGCGGCGGCTCCGGCTCCGGTGGCATGAATAGAGGATACAATGGTAAAGCATTTTTATCTGCCGTGCAAGCGAATAGCAACAGCAACTACAAACACTACAAACAACAACTACTACTACCCTAAATGCAACCCACAAAGTAGACGCTAGACGTATCCTAAATTGTAGTGCTGCAAGTAGAGCAAGTAGTTGAGCAATCCTTTCGTGCATGGAAACACAAAAAAAATATTTAAAAAATATATGATCATCACTGCAAGTCAGCCTCAAATATGAGCAGCCCGTTAGCTCAACAAATTTTCTTATATCCCTACCAAATCCTTATCCTAATTGATTTACTTCAAATCAAGATGTTACATTTCAATTTATTACTATTGATTTTAAGAGCTTTTACTAGTTAAGCCTAAGCTTCAAACTGATCTTTGCATTTGTTGCAATATCCTTACACTCCTTACACATTTATTTACCAACTGCTTATATAGTCTTAGATTTGGTTTGATATTTAGACTTGTGCATTCTCTGCCATCTGTAATTCTCATATTATTTCCAACAATTCCTTGTAAATTAAGTACAAAAACTTTTATGATCCTTTAACTAAAGCTTGTTTCTGCTTCTAAACAAATGATTTTGTGGTTTCTAGGTTTTGTCTGTTCGTTAGCCTATTTTCAGGACCGGGTTTTATTGTGACTACGCTGATTATTACTTTTTTAAACTCTTAACACACTTAATGCCAATGTCCCATGTAATATTTTGTACCCAAATATGTTTAGTTTCATGATTTTCAGTTTTAATCTCAGTTTTGCTGGTTTTAATCTGATATCCCAATGATTTTTGTTTTGCATATTTGAGCCTTGGGTTTCTAGTTCATGGGCTTAGAGCCAACTTTAGGTTCATCTATCATTTTGCTACCAAATCGCTCAAATGTTCAAAATCAACGAACTGATTAGGCTAAGGCTTGATTTGCGTGCAAAACAACTTGTAGTTTTTGTAATAGGCCTAAAGCGTATGAACTACATTTCAAAGTCTACAAAGTAGTTCAGTCTGTTCGAGATTGACTTTGCTCTTATTGTAATTACACAAACATATGTTTGACCATATACATTTTATTTCTAGTGACATCAGTTTTCCCAAAATCAAACATATTGGCAAACAGACTTGTTAAAGATTTGTCTGCAATCCTGGCGAATTCTATTTAGCGCCTCAAAATTGCAGCTTAACCATTTGGAATGGCAGCATAACTTCAAGTTTTCAATCAAATTGGTTTTGATGCAACTTATCTCGTCTAGCAATATCTACTAGCATTCCTCTAACTGCTGTCTAAACACTCGAAGTTATACATTTCTTAAGCATTGTTGCACTTCGCACACACATAAAGGCAAAATCGAATACATTTTGTTTTTCATTTTGGAATTTTTGCCTTGTACTGTACTAGTAATGCCACAAGCACACATGAAGTCCTAACTGATTTTTGGATGAATTACGTAGCACGCTTAATACGCCTGTATATGATAATCGCATATTATATATAATATGGTATATTTATAAAAAAAAATAAAATAAAAAAATTTAATATACTAATAAGTCAGCATGTGGCTTAGATAGTAATGCCAAATTAGCCAGTTTATAAACATACTTTCTTCTGCTTTGCAGATCGTCCAGCAAATCGCGGTCGCTACGGCAACTTCAATAATGACGAAAGATACGAACGTAATCAGGATCATCGCGGTCAGCGCGAAGGTAGCTATGGCAATCAATCTCGTGACGGTGGCGGCGATCGCTACAACAATTTCAGCAGGCATCGCGATCGCGAGCGTGGTCACTACAATCCCAATCAGGCTCCGGAACGCCCAAATCCCACATCGCTGGGTAGCATAGGTAAGCCTAAAGTGTAGCTAGAGTTGGGCATTTGACTGGAAAACCCAATATGAAGAACAAGGACAAAACGTGGGTGTCCATCAAAAGTGGAGCCGTTTGCGGATATCTTTGGTATATATATATATATATATAGATGTATGTCTTTCTTTTTGAAATTTAAACGTTTTTTGTTCGTAATTTGTTTAGAAAGAATGCAGCAAAGTCGCAAAGTTTGCTCCAGGCGGCGTCTTCATGCCTTTGCCATGGCAACTTTTTCGTAGCACATGCTACGCATTTGTTCCTGCTTGGCGATCGATGTGAGCCAAATTTAAGGCCGGGGGTAGCTCTACTGGTCTCGAAAGAACCCAGTGTCATTGTTAGTCGCCTCATACGACAAGCTTTGACATGCTGAGGTGGTATTCTGTAACCCGCTCACCACACGGGGGTTTTTAGCTAAATAGTTTTAGATTTTTGTCAAATTTCAACGCTTTTTGACGGTTGAGCTACGCTGAAGCAACTGTTGTCTTCAACGTAAAGCCAATGTCTGTAAAAGTGTTTTGCTTCAAACTGTCGCACAACCATATTGTCTGTATATTTGATGGGTGAGACATATAACCAAACTTTCTAAACATATCGCATGGATAACAATGGCACATATGTGCGCACTCCGGCCAAAGATTCTGGGCACTCGAGTGCACTTTACTTTGCCGTTTTTCGAAGGCAACAGAACACGCTCTCTAAAAATCCCCGCGTAAGTTCAAAATTGTTACCTTCACAACGTTGTACTAACGCCTACACTCGTTATTATAATACTGCTTTCAATATTTACTTGTAAATATAGTATATGCACTTACCACTTGGATGACGGCTACAAAACATCAAGGAACACATAATTGTTTGCCACAGCGTTCTGGACATGTAGATTTTGCATCTCTTTTTTTTCGCACAGGCGTTACGATATTGTCGATCTCTTCATTCTTGTAGAAGTTGGCACACAAAATGCATGTTGTTGAGCTTTGTTTCGCAATTGGTTATCCTAATTCTAAAATAATACCTATTTAGTGGACAAATTTTATAGGCTTACGTAAATGTACCTTTCACATAACTTGTGAACTATACATACAATAAGTACGAGGCGTGTCCCCACAGACAAATGCTTGTCATCCGGCTTGTTTTTTTTTTTTTTTTTGCAATTCGATCCGATCGCTTCGAGCGGAATTTTCCAGCTTGCAAAAGTCAGACAGAGAGGAGTGGTATTTGGAAATTGTGCCTGCCGAAGTTATGTGACCTTGTGCTTGGCCAAAAACTATTGATTGGCTGAACTCTCTTGGAGCATATTATTCAACCCAGAGATTGCTACAAGTCACTGACCCAGCTTCAGCTGTTCCACGACAGGTGTTTTGTTTCATCACTTTTCCTGGTTGTCCGTCCTGCTGGCACGTTCGCAGGCATTAAAAACGCTAAGACACTTTTTTTCTTTTTGAGTTTTCACACAAGTCAAGTTAAAGTTTTTTTTTTTTTTTAAATTTATATAAATTTATATTGCGGCCGGCAGCTAAATGCTGCCTTTTATATATCGTAATCATCGATAATCTAAACTTACTCTATTATCGATAACAAGTTGCACTTTGTTTACTCCTTCTTGACGCTATGTTTACACCGTTTTTATAAGTCCAAAACGCAGTTTTGACACTGTGGCTGCCGTTGAGCTTTCAGGCGACAGAAGAAGATTTGAATACAATTTCGGGCCTAAAAATGATTTTACTTAGCAATTTGGAGTTTGCTGAGTTTAAATATTGGTATTATAACATACATATGTGTTACTTTTACAGTTTGCAGATCAGAGTTGCAGGCGATTCAAATGTTTTTCGTTCATTTTTCAATGCAACCATGAGATTTAATACCTGGTACACAAAGTATATGCTATGTAAGCAAAATTTGACCAAAAGTTGCGCATATTCCGGGAGAAGATCAAGAAGTTTGTCGCAACATGTTAGGCTTATAAAGCAAAAAACCCAAGCAATGGAGCTATCTTGTAACGGTCAGACAGTCCGGACGGTTCGCAACAGTGGAATACCCTGTACCCTTTTTTTCCCCATAAGCACTAAATCCAGCATACGGTAAAATGGCAACAAAAGTATCTACTTTTATGTCTCTTTTCACAAGTTCAATATGACTGTAAGCATTTTCCTATTGGGAAGTTTCAATTGACAAGTTTTCCTAGTGGGTGTAAAAATTACTTTTGTGCCCATAACTTCAGTATTTTTGGGCCAATGTCGTTGAATTTTGTAACATAGATCAAAAATACATTATTAAATGTATGTATTTTCAAATCAATTAATTGAGGGGTGTGGAAGTAATTAAGATAAATCGATTGCGGGGGAGGGTTTGAAAAAGGTGGATACAGTTTTAACGATTGGGATCACAAAAGTTTCCACACCAAATTTTGTAACTCTAGCTCACATGTATCAATATCTACATGTAGTGGAGTTTTGTTTTATTTTTGACTATAACTTTTGATGTATTTATCCGATTTCGATAATTTTTGAAACATAGATGCACGACGCGCAGCGCTGTCGAGTTTCGAGCTTATAGATTTAAAGGCGCGGCTGCAAACGCGAAAGTCTGTCACGGGCGCAGATATCAAACCCATTCGCTAAACTTTATCTTTACTTGGATGGCGCACATCTTTTGGTACATTTTTGTGTCTCGCTTCCCGGGTCTGCCACGCCTCCTTCTGTCTGTTACATACATTGAACTTGTATACTATGTGTACAGTGTATAAAAAAAAGGATTGCTTAACATTAATCCTATAAATGGAGTCAAAGTTGAACTTTTGGATGCAGGATTCGCTCTGCTCCAACACACACGCGCGTCTTGTTTATGCCCAGCTCTAGAATTAGCTTAGTATTCCATATCAAACGTTTTACTAACTTATATGTCTTGCTTTCAGATGACACGGAGCGGCCGAGGCTGCAGCTAAAACCACGTACCATAGCGGCGCCCATTAATGCGGTGGCTGAAACCAAACAATCGGCCTCAATCTTTGGCAATGCCAAGCCACGCGAGGAGAAGATGAAGGATGTGGTCGGCGGCGGCGATGTCAGTGAGAATGGCGATAACTAAAACGATGAGCGAGTGGACAGGAACAGGAACTGTGGGCGCATATGTATAATGTATCTTATCTATAATGAAGGAAACAAAAGCAAAACATTTAATAATAAGATATATATATGCATACATACATACATACATATATATATATATATATATATATATACATAATGGATATGTACTAAAAATGAGTTGAAATTGTCGACGACGTCTTCTGAAAGTAGCAGTAACAACAACAACAACAACAACAGCAAATAAAACAGGCAACATCAGCGAACTAAACAGCAACAACAGCAACAACAACAACAATTGAAAAGTCTTATATGTTAGTATGTAAGATACACAATTAAAAGTAAAAAATTAAAAAAAAAAACAAAAACAAAACATTAGCAACGATAGTTGTTGGCCTTTTATAGTGTTATTTGGCCAATTTATGGACGCTGCTATTTGTTAGTTAAGTAAAGCAACAAATAAAAAGAACTTCTAACATTAAGCGTATAAAAACAAACACAAAAGCAACAAAAAGAGCAAAAAACACACAAAAAAATTGAATATTTAACGAAAATAACAAAAAAAAAAATAAATTACAAAATACAAAAAAAACAAAAAAACAAATTTGACAAGCGTTCAGTTTAGCAGCAGACAATTTATACAGTTTATATAGCAAGGCATTATGTAACATTCACTAAAAAACACAACAACAATAAATACACATAACTACGCTATATATACACACACACATATATATATATATATATATATATATATATAAAAAAAATAAAAACAAAAATTATGTAATCCAAGAGCGAGCGCCAAGAAAAGCGCAGCGCTTAAGTCGTCGTGTAACTATATGACAAATTTTTAATATATATTTATGCTACTCTATATATATATATATATATGCTTAACTTTTGTTAACTAAATTTAACTATTTTTTTTTTTCTGCCACACACACACACACACACACACACACACACATATATATGCACACTTGTGTTAAAGCAACTCTTTAAGTGAACAGAATTGTGTACATATAAATGATAATAAAGTGCTTTCTTTTGGTACAATTGACACACATTATTTAGAGCTACTCTGCTTCTTCTTTTTTTTTCGAAATTATTAAAAAAAAAACGCGACAGTTGTAAATTACATAATTTGAAAATAAAGCAAAAACACATTTACAATAAGAAAGACGTACTCTTCGAATTTTGCTCGCTTTGTTTTTCTCAGCATTCGAAAATTGAAACCAAATATTAGAAGAGAGCGCAAAATGCTGGCAATTTCAACTCGTTAACTTATTAATGTAGACCTAAAGGCTTCAATTTGCATATTCCGAAAACTAACAACTTTCTGGAATACGAATTTTTATAAACTTAGAAAACTAAAAACCATTTTGTTTGTTTTTCTTTCCTTTTTTTTTTTTTTCTTTTTAATGACAAAAACTTGATGTGTTGAAAATGTAATTTTACTTTAAATTAAGCTGTTAATGCGTTAGCTTAGGCAAAGTTTTCAGCAATTTCTAATTAACTTTCTTTTTTTTTTTTTTTGCAAAACATAATTAGTACACAATTTAAAAAATAGGTAAAACGAAAGCATTAATCTGGAATTTAAAATTACTGCCCAATGATTTAAAAAGAAAAAAAAAACAAATAAATAGCATACGTAGAAAATTACTTTTTGCAACAAAAAAAAAAAAAAAATAAAATAAGATTTTACTTGCGTTAAGTAAAAGCCGTAACGTAAGGCAACAAAAACCACAAAAACAACAACATAGAATATTTTACTTCATATATTTGACAAGATTTGTGCATGCAAAAACATTAACATAAACAATTTAAAAAACAAACAAATACATTTAAATATTAATTAAATTATGCATAGCAAATTGCATAGAAAATTGCAACAAATTTACAGTTAACTAACGATACAAAATGAAAAGCAAATAAACGTAAAACACAAGATTGAATTAAATTAATAAACATTTTAAAAAAAAAACAAAAACTTTAAAAGCAACAACAACAACAACAACAACTTACATACACAACAAGTTTAAGAAAAACAAAAACAAATTTAAAATATAAAAAAAATATATGCCTACAAATAAAATTATATACAAAGTAAATCAAACTAAAAAATTCTGACTTAAAATTAATTAAGCAAATTAAATTTAATGCATAACAACAAGTTACAATTCAAAACTCATGCATATACAATATATATATTATAAATAAATATATATATATATTTATATTTTTTGTTGTTTGAACATTTTGTACGATATGTATACATATATATACATATACATATATACATATATATATATATATATATAAACACACATACATATATATATATATATATATATATATATATATTATACATATATATATAAATAAATGAAATTATATAATACACAAGCAATTCATTGATTAGTTTGCCAATTAGCCGCAGGGATCGGCAGCAGCGCAAAGTTTTCCACAATTAGTGAGTTCGTGCTGCCTTTTTGGCGGACTTCTCGCAGGACATCTGTGCTGACCCGTGCAGCACATGCTGGTTCCGGCACAAGGGGACCGAATCCCAAATTCGATGATGCTTTTGAACGGACTACGTCTAAGAAGGCCAGAAAGGCAGCAAAAAAAGCAGAAAGAGAGAAGATAGAGAATGTTCCATGGAATAATAATACCAGGAACCCGCGTGCCAGCAGATTCCGTCCACAATGTTCAATGCAATGTATGTAACAGGCAGAAAGAGGCGTGGCACACCATAAGTTCCATGGGCGAAAAGTCTTATCACTGACTCGGGTAGCGATAGGACCATGTCCGTATGAGGACCTGACCATAAGAGCTAGAGACACAAAATTTTACCCAAAGATGCGCGTAATCCCAGTAAAGATGAAGTCTATCGAATTGAGTTATCTTACCCCCTTCTTCCGTGACTGATTTGTGCGGATTAAATACATCAAAAGTTATAGTCAAAAATATGCTAATTTCACGCCCCCTCGCCTATTAAGTGCTCCAAAATTGCACCGCATGTGGACATGGATACATGTGAGCTAGAGACAAGAGACCAAAAAAAATTTGGTGTGGAGACTCGTGGGACCCTAATCGTTGAAACTGTATTCACCGCTTTTCAATAGAAGCACCTCTTCCCCCGCAATCGATTTACCTTAATTACTGCCGCACCCCGCAACATATTGATTAGGAAATTGCCACATTTATTTATAAAAGTGTTTTTGATCTATGTTACAATACTGGAGTTATGAGCATAAAAGTAATTTTTGCCACCATAATAACCAACTTTCCAATAGGGACAAGTTTTGGAACTTCCCAAAAGGAAAATGTTTACAGGCATATCGATCTTATGAAAGGCGATATAAAAGTGGATACTTCCGTTCCCATTTTACCGTATTTAGTGTTTATAAAGAAAAAGGGTACAAGGTATTCCACGGTCGGGCACCGTCCCGACCACTGTTGCCAAATTAATTTTTTTTTCCGCTAGATCTAGATTAAGTCTGATGGCGTGAAAACAGCGGGTAGCGGGAATTCTAGCTTTTTTCGAAAGTATGTTTAGCTTTTTTTAGCTTCATTTTATGTAAACATAAAACATTGAATTAAGCGTAATATGTCGCAGAAAACGGATGACGAGGTTGCCGAGATCAACTACACCAGCTCAAGAGTTCTAAGTGATTTCCAGACCAAGCGATAGTGGTATCCCAAAAAAGTGGTTTTAAAAAAGTTCTCATAAGTCGACTGATTTTGTTTTAATAAAAACAACTTTACATAAAAGTGATTCTAAAGCGGAACGGTTTAAAGATTGATTCAAACTGTGAGCATTAACTCCGAATTTTGTTTGAAAGATCTAAATGTGAGCAAAATTTTAGAGTAAAACACTCACTCTTATTATTATAGGGTTATTCTATAAGTTAGGGTATTCAAAAAAAACTTTATGCAAAATTAACCAAAATCAAAAGTCTTCTGTTTAAGCAGCTCAAAATCATTTTATTTGCATGACGAGTCTTGAAATCGTTTTTAAATACAATTTCCATTCTAAAAAGCCATGAAAAATTATCAAAAACAGAAACAGTTACAACAATTTCAAGTTTATATTAGATAGGACTTTTTGTGTGAGGAATATTTTCGACGATATGCTTCAATGCACTGCAAGATAAATAGATTTTGTTCTTCGTCTAACAATAAACAGATCACGACAAACATCGACAGCTTCTTGATAATCATCGTTTGTTTTCCAAATGGACGTATCACGCTGCAAAGATACGGGGGTCAATACTATACGAAATCGATCAAATTACACTATGCAAGAAGCCTATGTCTAAAGCATACCTTTTCCAGCAACTTTACTAGTAACTTCGATGATTTGGAATCCGGAAACCATTTTGGTCTCACAGATGACTTGATTCGATTGCAAGTTAAAGGTTAATAAAATCAATTTTTTTTTTCGAAAATTTAGTTTTTTTTTTACTCCAATTGAATTAAATTAAAAGAACTTTTTAATGGGCTATTCTTGGATTCGATAAATTGATTCTTTGCGAACATTTCAACACCACATTGAAAACTTCGAGGGCGACCTTTAGCATTAGGTGTCTCGACTTCAGTGTCCTGAATCGTATCGTGATTTAACTCAGCCCGAAAAAGTAGTTTGCAAGGTTCCACGACACGAGGTTAAGACACTTGTTTGACGCCGTGGAAAGGGAAAACTATCGTAAAGATGTAAAAATTAAAATGAAGGGAACGCTACAGTGAGAATAATTAAAAGATAATAGTTCATCAAAAATCCGTAAAACGCTTTACTTAAACGAAGCATTTAGCCAAATAAGCATTTTCATACAAAAAAGTTTGACGATTTTCCTGAAAAGGGGATTTTAGTATGCTTGGGAAAAACCCCACCCACTACCTCTTTCGTGACGTCATTTATGAACAGCCCCAAGTTATTTTGTCAAATATTCTAGTGATGGATACATAAAAAACACTTTAAAAACGTAAAAAAACGTTGTCGAGTTCTAACTTTTGCTACAACAGAAAGATATGATATAAAACGAGTCCCTTAAATACACTTTAGATGTATGTTTGGTGAAATGAAAGCAAAACCTGATGCGCTATAGGTCTCCTATTTCCAATTACCCACAAAATACGGCAAAACTTTGTTAAAACAAAAAACAAAAAAATCGATGAAACTTTTGAGATTAAGATAAAATACAAGAGAGAAGTGGGCGCACAGAAGAATAATGCGAGTCCTGAAGTCCAAATTAGGATTACTTTCGTGTCACGCTGTTCAATCCACTGCCAGTTTTCTACTGGATGGAATTTAGACAAGTGATATACATACATACGTTGATGATCGGTTTTTGCAGTATTGCACTCACAACTCATGTAAAACTGACAAAACAGCTGAAAAAGTGTATCAATAATGCGGGTCCTGAAGTTCGAAATACAGGAAATTACTTTCGTGTCACGCTGTCCAATCCAATTCTAGCTTTCTGCTGGATGGAATGTTGAGAAGTGATATACATATGTTGAAGATCAGTTTTTGCAGTATTGCAAAGCTACAGCTGAAAAAGTGTTACAATAATGCGTGTTCTGAAGTTCAAAATACAGGAAATTACTTTCGTGTCACGCTGTCCAATCCAATTCTAGTTTAAAACTGGATGGAATTTTGAGAAGTGATATGCATACGTTGAAGATCAGTTTTTGCAGTATTGCAAAGCTACAGCTGAAAAAGTGTAACAATAATGCGTGTTCTGAAGTTCAAAATACAGGAAATTACTTTCGTGTCACGCTGTCCAATCCAATTCTAGCTTTCTACTGGACGGAATGTTGAGGAGCGATATGCATACGTTGAAGATCGGTTTTTGCAGTTTTACAATCACAACTCATACAAAACTGACAAAACAGCTGAAAAAGTGTAACAATAATGCGTGTTCTGAAGTTCGAAATACAGGAAATTACTTTCGTGTCACGCTGTTCAATCCAATTCTAGTTTAAAACTGGATGGAATTTTGAGAAGTGATATACATACGTTGAAGATCGGTTTTTGCAGTTTTGCAATCACAACTCATACAAAACTGACAAAACAGCTGAAAAAGTGTAACAATAATGCGTGCTCTGTAGTTCAAAATACAGGAAATTACTTTCGTGTCACGGTGTCCAATCCAATTCTAGTTCAAAACTGGATGTAATTTTGACAAGAGATGAATATCGGTTCATCTGAAAAAGTGTTTTAAATGAAGTTAATTGTAAAAATGCGCGCCGCCATTTTGTTTCTTGCATTGCAGCTGCGAGAGCGAGCCGCAGCATCTCATGCACATGCACACACACACACACACATACACACACACACACACACACACACACACACACACACACACACACACACACACACACACACACACACACACACACACACACACACACACACACACACACACACACACACTCACATATATGCGCATGCAACAAACAATTGCGATTGGCCTGCAGCTCTGCTTGGGCTTTGATTTGCTCTGCGCGCTGCTTGTAAATGAAAACTTGTTTGTTGTTGTTGCTGTTGCTGCGACCCTTTTACCGTTGTTCATTTCGGTTCGCATACCAACAAACACATATGTATGTATGTGTGCATTTCATACAATAACAAAAGCACACAATTCAATACAGGAACAAATGCCAAATTAAAATTAATATGCTAAATAAGTTAATAACACACGAAATTAATTATGAATTCCGTTGGTGCCCGCAGCCGCTACGCAGTTTAGCTGTTTTTTTTTTCTTTTTCTCTTCATTTTGCTTCTTTGTTGCTTTTGCGCTTCACTGTTATCGCTGCTGCGAAAGTGGCCAACATAGGAAAGCAGCGAGCAGCAAAAGCAAACAACAACAACAACAACAAAGCAGCATGCATGCCAAAGCAAAGCTTTATAGCAATATCAATGAAAGCTCTTTTGACGACACACACACACACGCATACACATGCATACAATAGTGGTGTAAAAAACATATCGATGCATCGAAAACATCGATGGTTGGCCTGTCATTTTCCGATGTTCTCGGACATACGTTGCATCGGCAAAACATCGATGTTTTTAAAACCATTGAACATTTCATTAAGATCATGCCAAAGTAAGTAACTTATTCTCCGTTTTACAAATATTGTTTGCAGAATTGAGACAGTCATCTCAAAGTTTATTCAAAGGCCAAACTCTCAGCGAAATAGACTGCTTAGGGTACGGTTATCAAAACATTTATGTTGACATACTTTAGTCGTAGATCGATTGGTCTGCATTATATAGTAACTAAATATCTTCTTATGTTTAGATAGCTTTAGTTTCAAATATTCCGAATTATATAACGAAATTTCTTCTATAATAAGAAGCAAAATTTGTAAATATAAAACATCGGAAAACCATCGATGCATCGATGTTCTTAGTCCGATGCATCGACCTACATCGATGGACTCTGCGATGGTAAACATCGATGTTTTGGTCTGGACTTACATCACTAGCATACAAACACTTGCTCCCCGCCGAGGTTCACGCTTGCAATTAGCAAGCTCAGCAAGTGAGTGAGTTTGAGCAGAGCTTTTGCAACAGCTTTCTCTTTGATACTCGCACGAAAAGCTTCTTTGCACTTTGCTGCTTCTCTCTATCTCAACATTAAGAACTGCTCTGAAACAAAGAATAGATAATAGCGCAATCCGCGGTTCCGTTATTCGACAAAGAGCGGCTGAGAGAGAGAGAGAGAGAGAGAGAGAGTCGTGACGTCAACAAGTTATGTTTTGACCATGTCAATGCATAATTAACAAGCAACTTGCTTTGCATTTAAACCCTACACAGAGAAAAATAATCAAGTACATTGTACTCAAAGTGAGCAAAAATCTCATTATAAATACAAAATTCTCATTTGAGTACAAATTAAAGAGTGTTTGGACATACTCAAATAAAGGTGTTTTTTACGTTTTTGGGAATTTTTTGTACTCTTGCGTGGATCAGAGGTTAAGCAGCTTGCAGGAAGTCCTTGGTTTGATTGCCAGTCGTGGCAGTTGAACATTTGTTTATTTTAAATTGTAATTTTGTCTTTGTTTTTTTTCTTCTTTGTACTAATTGTATTATTATCGGTATATTTTATGTATTATATATTTCTATAAATAGGATCGAGGACAATTGCGAGAATCAGTGAAAGAAACATTTCTATACCAGCATTAAACCAAACATACATACGGTCATAGTGGGAATCGAACTCACGACCTCGAGTGTTTGGGTTAAAACACTTAACGTAACTAATGCAACACCACAATGCACTTCCAAATAGATACACATATTTCAGTTGGGTTAAAAAGAAAAAGAGATAAAAAAAGTAAAAAGTGCAGAGGTCTCGCTCACAATGTCAATTTATTACGCAGTTCTTTTTTAAAATTTCAAAATGCAACTAATTTCGAGTTTTTTGAACTTGATTTAAGTATATTATGTTCTTGATTTTTATTTAAGTACAAAATTTACTCAATTGAAGTATTTTCTGAAAAATTTTACTAAAAATGCTTGTTCTCATATTGAGTACGTGGCGTGCCCTTTTTCTCTCTGTGTAGATGGTTCTTCTTATTTTACATACACTAAGGTTCTTTTTCGTCGAATCGACTACGGCACATTTTCAATAGTTATAGCTTACTTTTTTCATGAATAAAATTTATACTTTTGTGTTATATTGTATTAGTTATTCTATTTTTTATCAACTTGAACTTCTGCTTTCAACATTAGCAAAAAATATCAATTGTAAGACCTTCAACTTTTTTGACTGCTTTTCAAAATAGCACTTTTCGAAATCATCTAAATAGGAAATTTACGTCAAACTATAGGTTATCTTTATGATTTTATCTTAGTTCTAATACTTAAAACTAATAAAAGTACCCAATTTCAATAATATTTTTTGGCTAATATATACAATAGATACAACTTTCGCTTTACAAGCGATTTTTTGCATATAACGCAAGATAATTTTGTCATTAAACTCTTTAATTGTGATTCTCAGCCTAAAGTAATAACTAAAGAATAAATTCAATGACAGCTTGTTTATGGACGTAAAAAGTCACATTTTAATAAAATAAAAAATAGGAATCATTTGAAAAATTTAAATACAATTTAAAATTGATAAACAGAAGTATATTGTGTGTGGGTTAAAATCGCGAAAATCTGTCACGGGGGAAGGGGATGAGATATCGACATAATTCGACAAACTTGCACTGAATATATAATTATAGTACCCGAGAACGATGCGACAACAGGGACAAACAGACGGACATGTCTATATCGACTCGACTATTGCTCCTGACCATTTTTGCCCAGGGAACTTATGGTGTGCCACGCCTCCTACTGCCTGTTACATACATTGCACAAATCTAAAATACCCTTTTACACTTTTTTTTACAGGGTATAAATATAATGAATGAAAAAGTATAATTGCATTTTTATCAAAGTTTGACCTCTGAACTATGATGCCAGTGTGTTTGATATAATTTGATTAACTCTAATTAAAAACGCGCGCTGTTTTTTGTTGCTTAAAAGCAATTAAAAATGTTAAATGAGTGAAACAGATTTGCGAATAGAGCAAAAGCTCAATTGCACTCAATTGTTTGAGTGTTTTTCTGAGCTCTCAGGCCACCCACGTTTAATAACACTGTCTAAGCAGCTCGATAGCTGCCGATAATTAGCATCGATAATTGAGTGCATTAAGAAAATTGCGCCGGCGTGCAATTAGGCGCTAAATAAATTAAATCCGAAAAGTATACGTTTTAAATTGACACACACACACCAGTGCACGTACATAAATGTGTTAGTTACTACATAATTTAAATCTAATTGCAGATTTATGTTTTTTTTGTGTTTTTTGTTGTTGTTTCTTTGGCTGTCAAGCAACAGTGTCGTGTTCATTTTGTCAGCAAGTTGCGTGCGTTCATTTTGTGTGTGTATGTGTGTGTGTGTGTGTGATATATGCGCAATGCACACACATACGTAACGATGAACACGATTTGTGTCGCATTTGGACAATTCTTCAGTTTGTCAGTGGACAATGACCAATGTGTAGGTATGTATGTATGTATGCATGTAAGCTGCCCGTCGCACAGTGGATCCAACTGACTTCTTTTTCGGCAAAAAACATAACTTTTGAGGGAGTAAAGATATTTTCAAAATTTCAAATGCATAGAACAGAGAATTCCTTAAGCTTCTGCAATAAATAAGCTGTGTATAGAGGGAGCCTCAAATCACGCTAGTAAAGTTCGATATTAATACTGCAAATGTCTTATTCTTGCATGTCATGGAAAAATTCCATGTTCTAAATTGTGCTTATTTTTCAATAATTCGTTCTCGTTGAAAGTTTGTCGTATCGGGCGAAAGTGTATACGCTAGGATCACATAGACTCCAAACAACTTGTCAACAGATTTACAAAATTTTAACGATTTATTAAGCAATAAGCACATTTTATAGGTGTATAACTGTGGTCATATGAAAGTGTAGCTTAAGTCGACAAAAGGAAATGTTGAGTTTTTTCATTCTGGAGCTTTATTTCTTTTTTAAAACTTGTATATTTCTGATTTCACAAACTTAAACATGGAACGGTGACTTGTAATGACTTCTATAAGGCTCTAGAGCGCAAAACCTCAACATATTCTTATGTCGACTTAAGCTACTCTTCCATATGACCACAGATATAATACAGTGCAGTCGCGATACAGTGAACTAATTCAAACCAAGGGTGTTCACAATACCAAATTTGTTCACTCTATCGATTCGAACATTTTATGATGTGTTTAAATAACATTTTGCACAATTCTAGTGGGGATATCCTTTTATATATTTAAAAAAACAAAGAAAAAAACAATTAATTTCTAATTTTAACATGAAACAGCCTTCATGGATCATATTTCATCACATATCACAGCATAAGTTAACTAATTTAGTACATAAAATTCATTTTGATTGAAAAGCATAACATAAAATTCAATAAATGAAAAAGATGCATAATCTTTTGCTTACTCATTACTTTTTAAGTTTTTAAAGAATGCTAAGATTTTGTTCTGTTTTTGGTTAAAAGCTAGGTTTTTAGACTCTTTAGAGTAGTCAATGTAAAAAATATTTTGTTTACTCTTACGAGTTTTGTTTCTATCGCGACTCCACTGTATCGAACTTTACTACAGTTTTTTGAAGCTCGCTCTCTCTTCACAGCATATTTATCGCAGTTTATCGCAGAAGCTTAAGAAATACTCTGTTACATGAATTTTAAATTTTGAAAATATCTTTGCTTCTTTAAAACCTTTAATTTTTGCCGAAAAAGAAGTCAGTTGTATCCACTGTGCGTCGTTGCCACAAGACGCGCGATACGATCGCAAGAAATTGATGAGAAAAGTTACCATACATATGTATGTAGTTATTGTTGTTGTTTATGATTGTGTTGCATGTCTGCACGCGCAACGCACTTGGTTGCTGCTGCTGCTGCTGCTGGCTATATGGCTGCCTCATCGCCTCTTTTTGAGTCTTGAATGACGACCACAGCGACACCTTCTACATACAAAATCAGTGCCCCAACTGGAGCTGCTCTGACTCTCCAATAGAAGCTGCCAAAGCCATACACTACACACAGTAGTTGTACATTGTTCGTTGTCTCTTTGTCGCCTCTGCAAGATGTCTTTGTATGTTTGAATGTTGTTTAATGGCCTCTTTTCATTTTGTGCACACAATTATTATTCAAGTGTGTGTCTTTGCGACGCAGCCGCCGCAACATTTCTCTCTGTCAATTGATCTTTTGTTAAGTTTTCTTGATAAAAGACACACTGTGCACACCCAACTAGCGCCCCCAAAGTCCAGGCTCTGCACAAGCTGCTGTCCAGGCGTGCTCGTAGCAACAGTAACTATCCAAATTTATTATGTTTAATTAGCATGCAAAAAGAGTAAACAATAAACGGTTATAGCCACACTGAGAATGCCACATAGGTACATAAGAGCAGCAGCTAGCCTCCACTTGCCGCCTAGTCACACTGACTAAGAACCATCAAAGTTATATACGCTGTAATCATGGGTTAAAGCATAACTCCAATCGTGGAGTACATATCGCAATATCTGTGACCACAACCAAGAACAGCATAAGGGCCTGTTCATAAATGGGGTTGGGGGTGGTCCCGAATATGTCACGTCACCATCAAAATGTTACTAAAAACTGATAAAAATGTACTTTATATTTTCTTGCAAAGTTTTCTTATCATTTCGGATTCAAACATATCGATTAAAAAGAAATTTGTGAATTTTCAAAATATACTCTCGTGTACTCTAAACATCCTAACTGCAATGATTCAGTTGGTATTCTGTTCCAAATTTTTAGGAATACCCAAAGCTTTTTGATTGGGGGGCCCTTATATTCAAAATTTTGGTGACGTCATTTATGAACAGCTCCTTAGTGTGTTCTTTGCATTTTACAGCAGAGCACCTTAAAGCTTCAAATGCAATTTTGAAAAATTTGATGCAGACAGTCGGGACTGTGCCCGACGGTGGAATACCATGTACCCTTTTCTTTAGAAACACTAAATACGCTAAAATACGAACGGAAGTACCAACTTTTATTTTTCTTTTCATAACATCGATATGCCTGTAAACATTTTCCTACTGGGAAGTTCCAATTGACAAGTTTTCCTATTGGGAAGTTGGTTATTATGAGGGCAAAATTTACTTTTATACCCATAACTCCAGTATTCGTAGGCCAATATCGTTGAATTTTGTAACATATATCAAAAACACTTTTGTAAATAAATGCAATTGCAATTTTCACATCAATATGTTGCGGGATGTGGCAGTAATTAAGCTAAACCTATTGCCTAATGAAAAATGGTGAAAACAAACGATATCTACAAGTAGTGGAATTTTGGGTCAGTAAATAGGATGTATTTTTGATGTATTTATCCGATTTCGATCATTTTTAAAACATAGATGCACATAAACACGACGCAAGCCTCTGTCGCGTTTCGAGTTTATAGATTCAACGGAGCGCTGTAAAATCTTTCATGAGGGAGTGGGTGACATATCGACATGAATCGATAAACTTGCACTTTTCCGGGAAAATGCGCATCTATTGGCAAAAAAATGTTTGCTCTAATTCTTATAGTCTCCGCGAACAGTGCGACAACACGGACGGACGGACAGACAGACGGACATACTATTGCTCCTGATCATTTTTGCACATGGAACATATGGTCTGCCACGGCTCCTACTGCCTGTTACATACATTGCACAAATCAATAATAAACTTTTTTACTTTGTGTACTGGGTATAAAAATGGAATCCAACAAATTGTGCACTTTTTTGTAGGACTATCTTAGGCAATGCTATGCAAACAATATAACGTTAAAAATTCATACAAATATCATAATCTTTTGAGCTACGTTTGAAAATGTAACTTATGCTTTTTTCGCCCACTGTGAATCTTGTAGAAAGAAAAACTTAACTCGACTTATGTTACACTTCCAAATTATGTTGCAAATTTTCAATTAGCACAGGTCAAATTATGTTGTCAAGTTATGATGAAAACTCTTTTTTTTTTAGAGATACTACGAGTCTAGTCAAAGTCAAAAGTTCTATTCAAGTCACGAACAAAAAGTGCCCGATTTTTGCTGTTAGTCGACAAAAGTAATTGTTATTTTTAAACTGAAACAGATCAAATCGTTTTTTGTTGCGTTAAGAATTTAATTATTTTTAACACAAAATTTATTTCAGTACGTTATCTTTATTAGTTAAAAAAATATGGGGTTTAAAAAAAAATATATAGGGAGGGCTACTCAAGTGACGAGGAGTGTACAATTTACAGTAGCCCAAGTAAATTTTCAAAGCAGTTCGTTACCATACACTGGAATAAAAATGCAACTGGTTTTTTTTTTTAAATTCAGTTGCATTCATTAAATTAATAATAAAGAAATTAACTAAATATAAAATAAACAGTTGGTAACCAACTCAGGCTTTTCCGCACGTTTATCAAAACAACCGAAATTAGAAAAATAAAAATTTTGAAAATTATTTACTATTTTTATTCCTCTGGCGACCCAACTATAGCGACTAAAGTACTCAAATTCAATAGGAAACTCTTTGTAGATATGCCCAACACGATAGAAAAACATTTAGCTTGCTAAAGCCGAAATTACTAAAGTTACTTGAATAGCACACACAAAAACATCGCCAAATCGCCGGAAAAGTTGTTTGAGCGGGTTAGAGAATACCACCTTGTCGTATGAGGCACCTAACAATGACACTGGGTTCTTTCGAGACCAGTAGAGCCAACCCAGGCCTTAAAAGGGCTGTGATTAGGGTTTGGGATCCACCACGTAAAACCACAATTCCAATGATAGAATCAGGCCGTAACACGATAACGGTTTGTTATGACCAGTTAAGGAGAAGAAGAAAAGGTACTATCTATTTTCTATAATGCACTCCTAAAACGCATTCCAAAAAGGTGTAATATTCGATTAAAAAGTAAATATTCCGCTGCAAAGGCGAACTCATCCAGTGACAAACGCTTAATCAGCTCTGAAATGTGATGCTATTTTTTGGGGGTCTCTGCAAACTTTTGCCGTTTTGTTTTCGAAGAAATTGTTCATTTAGAAATTTTTTGTAGAAAACTTAATTTCGCTTTTTGTGCACAATAAAAACTGATCAAGTTGCTTCACTCATTTCATTAAAAAGTGGAACAGCATCCTATCCAAACTCAACGCTTTACAATGCCCTTGGGTGAGACACCAGAGAGACCACAACTGAAGCTAAGCTTATGATCTCATTATGCTAATCCCTTTAGCGCCCAATTTGGGCGGCAACAAGATGCTACTAACTACAAGATACATGTGAAGAAGCAGCTATTTGACCTTATGGCTCAAACTTTTGCCAAAAAACTTTCTTCTTGACCAGTGTCACAGACTAAATTGGCTTTGGGATTATTAATGATTTATAAACCATTGACCCCAAGCGGGTCCGATCGAAAGCGGCTGCTGCGTAACATTATGGTCAAAACAAGTTCTGCGAAACCTTTGAAACAAAGTAAAATCCAATTGATGAACATTTTGTTGCCATTTCGCTGTCTGACTTGCCTGATGAATAATTCAAGAGACTAACTTCGAACTTCTGTGGGTTCAGCTACCATTTGGCAATTAGCTCTGGGTCAATAGGTCTGTGGCGAGCTCATATAAGCTGCTGGGGCAGTTGCTTTCAACTTAGTCGCGTGCTAAACGCCGTCAAGATGAGCAATTTCTTGCTACTAGCTCTAGTGGCCAGCGCGTTGCTGGCGCTTATATCGGCCGAGACCAAGATAGAGGTGGACGAACATGGCGATGAGTACGAACTAAAGCGTTTCTACATACAAGGACGCCAGCTGAATGGCAACAAGACGCAATGTGTGGTAACGCGACGCAAGCGCAGCGCACGCAGTGGCGCTCTAAGCAATGCGGCGATGCTACCTACCGTGGCTGTTTCATCGCAAAAGATTAGCCTGTCGGAGCCCAGCAATGTCCAGCTAATGGAGCATCGCGAAGGAGCGGTCAATTTGGCTGATAAACTTAATGGCAATCAACATCGTTATGTGGATCTAATGGCGCTTACCAATGAAGATCAAGATGACGATGAATACGCTGAAGACTTTAACGATGACGAGGAGCTTGAGGAGGAGGAGGAGGAGCTGGAGGAGCAGCAGCAGGACAAGCAAAAGAGCAGTGCTAGCGAATCGTTTGTGCCGGCCATTGCCTTGCCGCTGGGCGAGACCACTGCCAATCAATTGCCACAGGGCGTCAGTGTGGTTGCTAGTGCTGCCACGCATGCCAATGTGGGCAGCGATGTGGGCATTGTGGTAGTGCAATCACACAATCCGCCCAAAGTTAATCCCGGCACGCATGCTGTCTTTGAGCTGAAGCCGGTAAAGCAGCCAGCGCCCGAATTCAATCCTTATGAATTGGATGAGCATGACTACGATGATGCTGAACATTTTTATATAGCCAATGCCGAGGACGGCGTTGAAGCAGGCGATGATGAGCCAGGTGAATTTAGTGAGCAGTTCATAACCGAAGACAGTCCAGTATCAACGACAGCCATTTGGAGCACCGGCGATGACAATGAGCCACAGCAGCCAGTGGTTAACAAACGCCGGCGACCCAATGGACCAAATCGCAAGCACAACAACAAGAATAAACGTGGGCAGCAGCAGCAGCTAAATAAGAAGCGCAAGCAGCAGGCCTTGGAGGCAGCGGACAAACCAAATAAGCAGCGACCCAACAAGAATCGCAAACCGGCACATGACTTGGACTTGGACTTGGATAGCTTAGAGGATGTGCTCAATGAACAGCAGGCGCTGAAGAAGAAAAAGAAGCAGCCACCAAGTGAGAGTGATGATGATTTAATAGAAGAGAAGCCCAACAAAAAACGCAGACCAGCGGGCAGCAGTAGTGTCTCGTCTTCCTCCTCGAGTGCAGCTCAGGCCAATAAGAAGAAGCGTCGTCCTACGAGCAGCAGCAACAGCAGCAGCAGCAGTCCCAACAAACGCAACAAAAACAAGTCCAGCAAGAACAAGAAGAAGAAAAAGACCAGCGTCAGCAATTCGAAACGTCGTCGCAAGCCCAGCAGCAGCAGCAGCAGCAGCGTTGGACCCGTCGGCGGCTATAGACGCCGTCGCCCACAGGAACAGCAGCAGCAGCAGAAACGCCGTCGCCAGCAGCAGCAGCAAAAGCGTCGCCGTCAGGAAATGCAGCGCCGTCGTCGTCGCCAGCGTTTGCGTCAAAAACAACGCCAGGGTGAATACTTTGGCAACGAGCCCATCATCAATTGCATCTACATAAACAAGGATGAGCCCACCACACAGCGTCCCTTCTGGAACATACTTGGTCGCGAGTCGGAAGCATCCTCCACGCCAGCTCCAACGCAGCAGTCAACGCAGCAGCCAACGCAGCAGCGCGCCGGCTTCTTTGGCCAACGTAAACGCGCCAACTTGCGATTTGTGGCATGATGAGCGTCACAATTAGCTTCATTTTTAGGTTAGCTTCAAGACATATTTATTTATTTATTTGTGAACGACGCATATACATATATATATAAATTTTTTTTTTAATATTTTTTTTTCTTCAATTATAAGTACAATTACAAGTTTAAACAAAAAAACATTTAGCTGTTGTCTCGAAACTGAAACCAAACTATATAAACCCCTTTCAAGGGTATCAAAACTTTTGCTATTAGTAAGTAAAGAGTAAATACACTTCAAACTACAGTGTATGCTCTGCAATACCCTTTAAAGTGCCAACAATTTTGGATTAATTCTTAAACCCATTTAGACCATAGTGAAATGCCATAGTGACGTCAGCGAAATTTTCAATCCCTCAATGGGATTCAGTTGCCGGATTCAGCTGGCCAGTTCAAAAGTGGTATGTTATTGCCTTAATACATGAGTAGGAACGTTATCCTCTTAATAAGTTTACGAATTTCTATAATATTTTTCACCGAAATCCACAAGAACCGAAACCACCAGTTGACAGCGCTTTTCGAATTGTTTCGAAGCATATGGAACACTCCGTAAAACCATAAAAATCCTGTTAAACTTGCACCTTGGGGGTCCTAATGTCGTTATTATAATATCGGTATCCGTCTGGGCCATACAAATTTTATATTTTTCATCGGTTCAAATTACACTGTGCGACAGTGAAAATACACCCGACAAATCATAGAGAGATCGGGTATAACTCAAAATAATTTACTTTTTTTCTGTTGAATCCTCCGATTTTTTCGCAAGCTACACTATTTAATTTGGCGAGTGTACTCCGTTTTCATACCCTGTATACATAGTGTATAAGGGTATTATGGATTTGTGCAATGTATGTAACAGGCAGAAGGAGGCGTGGCACACCATAAGTTCCATGGGCAAGAAGTTTTATCATTGACTCGGGTAGCGATTGGACCATGTGCGTGTGTCCGTATGAGGGGCTAGATCTCCGAGACGGATATATGTGAGCTAAATCACAGACATTTATAAATGTATTTTTGATCTATATTTCAAATTTCAACGATATTGGTGTTAGAATACTGAAGTTATAGGCATAAAAGTAATTTTTGCCACAATAATAATCAAATTCCCAATAAGAAAACTTCTCAATTGGAACTTCCCAATAGGAAATTGCTTAAAGAAACTTGTGAAAAGAGACATAAAAGTAGATACTTTCGTTTCCATTTTACCGTATGCTGGATTTTTTTTTGGAGTCCCTCTCGAAACGTATTCCTACAGCAAAAATGTTTTCTCTTTGCTTTAAACTGGGATTTCAGTATTCTAGAATTTGTCTCCTTACGCTAATATGGTTTTTTTACCTCTTTTAAGTAACTTGGATAGTTATATATCACAGATTCCTTCCTGGGGTTACAGCCTCAACTAAAAGACGGTGTGCCTCTGTTTATTTATCTAACTACAACTTGCATATTGGGCGGAAGCCAAACCAAGTATTGCATGACACACACGCATAGAGGCACACACACACACACTCATGGAAGAAACTCTATGTGTAGTATCTTTTAGATACTTCTAGTACTTTTTTTTTGGTTTAACCACAACTTGCACGTAATATACAGCTGCCTGGCTGCTGCTGGACACAAATATCGATCCATGTTATGTACTATATGCTCTATATCGTGCATATAACATGTGTGCGTGTGTGTGTGTAATGTGTGGCAGACCATTCGTTGTTGGCCTGCTGACATTTCAAATTCAATCGGGCGCCATCTAGTGGCGGAAATCATAAACAAGCAACCGTCTCTGTGTCCTCGTCCTCGTGCTCGTCAACCTGCATTGTGATTGTATGTGCAGTCGTGCATATATCCTGTGTGCCCCCTGCTTCCTCGCACTCACTCCCACCCAAAAACAACAACAAAAAGAACAATAACAACAACCGAAACGAACTGCACACATTAGGGTGTCCTATTGGGCATTGCACGGTTGGGCTTCCTTCAGCTGTTGAAAAGGACACGCCAAGCGGCAGAAAAACTAAAAAAAAATAAAAAAAATTGTAACAGATTCATATTACACACCTGAGTTACACGAGGGCTGTCTTTAATGTTTTAATATGGAAAACAAAGTTAATTCATCGATAGTAGCATTTGTCTACTTAATACAAGCTCTCATAACAGCTCATAACGAAAAGGAGCAAAGAAAACACGAAATAACAACGTTTGTGTTTTTGTTTTTTTTTACTTCAAATCAATTTTTAACTGACTAAAACGCCACGTTTTCAGGTACAACTTATATTCTGCAAACCGCAAGCATTTTATCTTTCGAATGGTATAGATCTTAACTGAAATCGTTGCGTTATTGCATAGTAATCGGTACCACACTGAATTTTCGCTTAGCGCATTTATGTATAGATCCAAAATATTCCGTACGAATCGATACAGTTTTTAATACGGCTACCTCCAAAACATGTTCTTTGAACGCACCAACCGCTTCTTCAGGTGACTTAAAAGTTCGTTTCTTCCTAAATTGCTAGGAAAATATACATCTTTGGGTGCCAAATCGCGCTACTATACGCTAGATAATCCATTAGTTCGACATATTTTCGTGATAATGGATGATTCGTTTTTGGCATTTGGTTTTCCTTAACTCTACGAAACTTTAAGCAAACAAATGTTTCTATACCATGCAGAATCGTACCTCTTCTGCTTGACTGGCCATAAGAAGTGCTTTGCGCGTGCCTTCTCCAATCGGTGATACCAAAAGTAGTTAGTGACCTTCCACCGGAGGGATGGTTTGCCCCTTCGTGTCCTCCCTTTAACAGCCGCATTGAAGAACTTTCCCGCTTGACTCTGTCAATGTCGTCGAACTCAAAGAGTTCGCCATTGCATAGAATGCGATAATCGTTGCCAACGCGTAAAGAGCTAAAGATCTTACCTAGTATTTTCCGCTTAAACAGTCGAAGGGCATCTGCCATAAAGTACAACGGAACGTATGAAAGTCTTATAGAGTGTTAGCTTCATCTATCGAGTTTCATCTCTACTATTAATTTGCATAGCATCTTTTGGAAAAAGTGATTTTCCGCTTCATCACCTTGCTGACATAGTTCTTCTTTGTGACGCTGTTGCTAATGTGGCCGAAATCCTTGTCAACTTGATTAAAAGTATAGTTTTCAACATCAAGAAACTGGAAGACAACATATACATTGTCTTGCAGATCTATCTTATTATCTTACTACCTTATGAGAGGTACATGTCCGGTTTTCGTGAAGAACAAACCGAACATTTGCTTTGAGGAGCTTCGTCCGCGAACAACTTTAGTTGGATTCGGCTCGTCTTCAAATAGCGTTACAACCGCTAACTACTTGGTTTCGAGCTCATACGCTGGATCCAGAATGCGTCGCTTGTTACGAACTTATAAACGTGTTTCTACGAAAACAAGCAACCCTCGTATGTTAGCACGTTCCAAGTGTTTTTCCTTCATTCTCGAAACAAAAGAGTCAACCCTCGTAGTATCCGTCGGTGTGTTGTGTTGTTTGAGAGCCGTACAGGTGCATGGCCCGCTGTCTAGATGAGTTTGAAATTTCCAATGCACGAGCTAATCAATAAAACTGCGTATACTTTAAGGACATGGGGAGCGACAGAGTGAAAATAATAAAAAGTAAATTTTTTAATTGAATATCGGTTATTAGTATTATAACATATTACAACTTTTATGCTAGAAAGCATATAATCCTCCCGCGTGGTGAGCGGGTTAGACAATACCACCCCGCAGGTCAAAGCTTGTCGTATGAGGCGACTAACAATGGCACTGGGTTCTTTCGAGACCAGTAGAGTCACGGTCAGGTTTGTGCGTAGGGTTTGGGACCCTAAACCCACAATTCCAATGGAAGAATGTATTTATATCAGGCCGTAATCCGATAACGGGTTGTTATTGTCAGTTAAGAAGTAGAATAAGAGTTAGGCTGTAATTTCGTAATATCGCCTACTTAAGTATAGTTTTCCTAACTCAACGAGCGATTTAATATACCCTATTCGACTTTTGGTTAGCAATTTGAACACAATGATTTCACATATATCTTGTGAGACGTAAGACCAAAAATTCTCTCGAGCTGTCTCGAACCTACTCCGTAATGAGTGCGGACTCGGAACTTTGACACATGTTTTATATTGTCGAAAAAAAAAACCGTATAACCATAAGTTTCATTCATATATTTTGGAAAAACTTGGATGAAATCAGTAAAATAACCAAATTTTTGTATTTGATATGTAGTTGCTTTTACATGTATTGTTACTGTGCACGACGGCTCAATTGGTGGATTTAAATGTTCAGTCGGGATGCGACTGCGGGGGATCAGCCTCTGCAAGTTGCCATATAAGCCGCTGAAACTTCACACATTGGTAAGTCAATGCAGAAATTCAACCCTGTTTCGTACATCATTTATCCAATTATGCAGTCAATTATGACTAAATAGACGCACCTTTTCGTTCTGCCTCATTTCAGTTGATTTAGTTGGATCAATTCTGCGGCTGCTTCTACGTTGATGAGCATTTCACGCCCACACACTGACGGCTGATTTACAACAAGTTCTGACAAATCATTGCGTAACTATGCCAGCGTTAAACCCCGCTCAAAAAGGAGCAGTCCTGGCACACCACACACACACACACGCCAGCCTTGGAAAACATCTGCTGGCAGTCATCATAGCAATCTGTCAGCGCGTCAGCCGCTGCCGCTCACTGCCCTAAAGCGGCAACTGGCGTAAAAAAAGGGAAACCAGAAGGAAAAAAAGCGGTGCGCGAGGGTTGCGCTCACACCTTGACGCAGTTAGCAAAGGAGACGCTGTGGCGCAGAGCGCGGAGCGCCGCTTAATCAATACGTTGCCATAAATCAGTAGGGGTTAGTGGCGACGCCGGCGGCGGCAACAGACTGTTCAACCGCAAAAGCAAATTAAGACCAGTTTTGGAGTTCGTCCAGTTGCAATGCAGGCGACGGCACATGCCAATGACCTGCTTCAGTTAGTCCCAGCCGATTGTGATCCTGTCGGCTGCTTGGCAGCAAATTCGAGCAGTCGAGGCAACGAAAACAGCTGTGTTCTGGGTGCAGCCCAATTTTGTTAACTGTATCTGGTTACCGTGATGCTGTGACACACAAAAACAGAGTTCGGCAGCAACTTTCACTTTGTACAACAGTCGCTAAGTGCAAGGACCTCTTTTTTTGTTTACTAATTACACAAAGTATGCAGTAAGCAGCACAAACAAAACAACAACAACAACAACAACAAACAACACAACCAACAAAAAAGGGACAAAAAACGATAATGCAACAACACACACAATGTAAATATTTGCAGTTCGTGGTGTGTGTTAATGTATACACAGAGCCAAAAAAGTGGGCAAGTTACACGCCCACGCAAATGTTAGAGCCGTGAGAAAGCCAAAGTACCAGGGAGAGCAACAAGCGCGGCGCGTGCCGCATGTCTACAAAGGATACGTTCACGTTGTAGAGTTTTCAAAGTTTCGTTCTACTCAAGATGCTTACCTTCTCACTACAGCTTTGTTTTACTTTCAGCTGGAACTCAGTCATAGAACTTGCGTCCTGAAGATGATGTACTTGTAGTGCTCCATGTGTTCTGTGGCCCCTCATCTTTGACCTTATTGGATGCAGCCTGTTTTCTTTGGCTCCAAGATCACCACCATCTATAAGCTGGGGAAGACTACTAATAATTTGAATTGCTGGAATCTAAAAGTTTCTTTACAAACAACAGAGAGCAGATCCACAAATATCACAACTGCACTTGGGAACCTTCTTTCGATTTGTTGGGTTATTTGTTAAGATTTCCATCCAACGTGATTTCTGATCTTGAATAACAACTAAAATGGGTTAATTGGTAAATTAAAGCCAAGAAAACCAAAATTATAGATCGACAAATTTGTAAGCAGGCGCTTGTTACACGAAGCGCGATTTTGAAGTGTGAAAGTTCTCACAAAATCTCGCTCTATATTAGAATGCATTATAATATGAAGCCTGTCGCATAGGGTTGCAGGTGAGACAACTTACGGGCGATATTACCGTGCCTACAAACGTGGCGAAATCACACGGCCTTGCTTGAAAATCGCACTCAGCGTAATGATATCGGATGATATCGCTCATTTACTAGAAAAATCACGTGATTTTTGATTTAATGATTCAGAATTGTTGGTTATATACTGCTTCATGTTAAAATCAGTGAGCAAGGAAAACGCATTTTATTTATTATATAAACGACTATTTTTATACGAAAATTGACAACAAAATGCACTAAAATGAATAATTGCATATAAGAAATAATTGCATATAAATGATAAGTCATTTAAGATATTAACTGTAAATACATGGTAAAAGTCTCGCTCATTTTTCAGTCTATTGCAAACGTCAGCGCGAAAATTTGTGTACGCTAAGCATTTAATGCTTACCTTGCAATTATTATACCATGTTGGCGTCTAGCGAAACATGTAACTAGGTTTAGTATGTAAATTTTGCCTGCTACACAAGAACTTTTCATTTGCACTCCATCTCTCAAGTGATGGAGAGCAAATAACCAAAATTAGCTGACTTGCGTTCATAACTCCGAACGGCTGGCAGCCGCGGAATGGACCAAATCGCTGAACGGATGTCAGACTCTACGGGCAGCACGTATCTTTTTAACCCTAGAACGTCAACCTTTGTGAAAATGACTACGCGCGCCATATGACGTTAGTGTACAGCAAAAAAGGATGACATTGCCCAGAGTTAAGCAAATTTTCTGCAGTCAGTGAGTTCGTGGGTTGTCATTTGGTTAAGTTCTTGCCGATCGGCTACTTTTCGGAAACTGGCACTACACTAACTTCCAAACCCAAAACGATTTAGTTTAAGTATGCTCTATAAAACTGGCCCGAATTCGCTTTAAGCTCTTCCAATTGTAATAAATAACGTTTTCGAATTGGTTTCTTTGCCAGAAGTCTAGTCTAGCCTAATAGAGCGCTCTAACTTGCGCTCTGAATGACGCCCACATTTAAGGAGCAACGACATCTTAGTCGTTTGTGTAACAATGCCAACTGCGAGTTCATTAGCAGCCATTATCTGATCCTGCCCGCCGTGTTGTCGACGGCCGGGATTGCCAGCTAGCGTGCAACGCCGATGTGCACTCGCCCGACAGTTGGCCAGTGGAATCTGTGAGAGCGCCGGCGGCATCGGTGACTGTCTGTCCCTTTACCAAGGATAAGTATGACAATGCGATCAACCACTGCTTCTGCTTTTTAACTGGCCATAACAACCCGTTAACGGCTTACGGCCTGTTTTAAATGGTTTCTTTCATTGGAATTGGAACCCTAGGCACAACCCGTCTAAGGCCTGGCTGGGTCTCGAAAGAACCCAGTGTCATTGTTAGCCGTTGCATCTCTCATGCGCTTTAGCATCCAAGACACACAAAACAACGTCCTTGGTACTATCAGTGGCTGTCATATTGTTACATATGGGAATGAACTGCCGGAAGCAGTTACTTCTAGGTACAAGTGGGCTACAAACTTTGGAGCAACGCGTAGGATAACACGGAAGGCAGCTGCCATACAGCGCTCAGCAGCCTTGCAAGTAAGACCTACACTTGGTCGCAGAAATGTGCGTTTCAGTAACTAGTTAATATGAAAACTTGATAGAATTTAAGTTGACAATAAGCAGTTTTATATAGTAAATTGATCACATTATAAAATAAGAAATATATATATTGCTGTACATTTTTTTTTTGCACTAAAAGTAATACGGAAAAGTGTCTGCAATTGAATTCAATGCAATTATAACTAATTCACTTGTCGTCATGCAATTGTCGAGGTCGTCATTGAAAACACGGCTGTCCTGTGCACGGCTATATGGCCTGCAAAACTCGACACCACAAACCAATCCAGTTTTAGTAAGTTAAAGATACATTTAGCTTTTGACTGAATTTTTATTAATAACTCAAGTTACATCATTTAGACTATAAGTAAAACACAAAAAAAAAATTTCGGTTATATAGACGCAAGTTTTCTTAAGTAAAAAAAAACGCTTAATTGTATAAAATTTCATTTTCAAGTTACATCATTTAGACTTTAAGTAAAACACAAAAAAAAAAAAATTTCCATTATATAGAAATATATATATAGTTTTCTTGTGAGTCAAAAAAAAAAAGTTTTAAAGTTTCACTTTCAGTTTGATTTGTTGTTTAAACAAAACAATGTTTTGGCTGCAACTATTCATGCATCTTCTTCTTTTTCTTCTTCTTCTTTTTCTTCTTCTTCTTTTTCTTCTTTTTCTTCTTCTTTAATATTTTGCATGCAAACATGACTGGAAGTACTCGATTTCTGGCAATTCGTTTACTTCAATTCCATTATTTGGATCTGATGCGCAACCCGTACGGTTTACGGTTCTTGGGTTCATCATCATCTTCTTTGTGCTCTCCGTTTAGCGGTCGATTCTCCGCCGTTTCTTTCGTTTGCATTGCCGCGTCATTCTCTTCGTCGTCAATCGTTTTGTTCATAAAACGATACGGCCCCGGCAAATTTAAGTCGCAAATTTGATGCCTCCTGATCAGCTTGCGACCACGCGCCATGGGTGGACGCGAATTGCTCGGAGTTATTGGGTAGTTATCCATGCTTTTGGCGCTTCGTTGGTATCAAATGTCTTGGCAGTCGGAAAGTTGGCGCCCATGGCAACAAGCTTGAAAATTTGCTGCACGTGCACGCTGCAATTGTAATAAAAAAAAAAAAACACAACAATATAAACAATTATTTTAATAATTAGCACTATATTTACCTTTTAGTGCAAATCGAAAGTTCAATTAACTATATTTTAGCGTTTTCTATGCCTAAATATGCAATTTGTTAATAATTAGCTGAGCAGCAATAAGTGTCTCCTGCGACGCGCTGTTGAAAAAGAACTACACACACACACACACACACATGCACACAAAAAGCCAGTGTTGCCTCTTTTTAAGTTTTTTACTCATGTACACATCGAGATTTCTGCAATGTGTATGCAACAACCCTGCAGAAAAGTATACTAGTTAGGGACCACTTTTGAACCAGAAAAAAGGGATGAGTTTAAGGTCCTTAACTAGTATTTTTGTTCGACTCCAAGTGGTATGTTTAACACGAAGCTGTCATAGGAACTGGTTGGAAATGGGCAATGGCAACCTACCAGTTGGGGGTGTGTTTGTGCTATGAAACCATACTAGTACGAAATCACTTTTAAACCAAAAAAAAAAGTATGTAAATGTGGTTCAATACTAGTATTTTTGTTTGAAACCAAGTGGTATGTTTAACACGGAGCTGTCATAGGAGTATGACACCCATACTAGTTGGGGGTGTGTTTGTGCTATGAAACCATACTAGTACGAAATCACTTTTAAACCAGAAAAAAAGTATGTAAATGTGGTTCAATACTAGTATTTTTGTTTGAAACCAAGTGGTATGTTTAACACGGAGCTGTCATAGGAACTGGTTGCGAGTGGCATATAACTAGTATTTGGGTCATGGATGCATACCAGTTCGGTGTGTATTGTTGCAAACCACTACAGGTACTTGTGGAATGCACCTAATATCTTTTACATAATAAAACAATTATAGTGTTCTTTTAAAATTATATTTTATCCATTTATTTTGAATTTATTCAAAACATTTTAAGTTTTAAATTTTTAAAATTTTATTGTACATTTTTTTTTCTTATCACTTACGGTTTATTCGGCACCTTGACTTGAAGCACTGAAAATAAAAAACAAGCAAATTTAAATATACTTTTTACATACAAATGGATTGTATAAATAAATATGATGAATAAATAATTTTTAGACACCATTTACTTACTAAACGGAAGTGTCAACATATGAAACAATTTTAATGTACTTGGTATTTACATATGTATGTATAGTATATATAGTAAATAATATAATAAATTAATGTTGATTTACTAGCCGAACTAGTTTACTTTGCTGCGCTATAACAGTCAGCAACTGCAGACTACACGATTCTTAGAATTCAATTCAACAAATGGATTTGAAGTTTCTTCTTCTTCATGCACAATGTCATTCACGTTTTAAAACAACGCTAATGTGAATGGCCTGTTGTGAATGGAATAAATATTTACCATATGTTTTGCAAACTTATACAAATAAAACTATCAGAATAAGAAAAAAAAAATTTTTTGTTGCGATTTGAAAACCGTGTAAATCGAGGGATAGGTGTATATATGTTTCCCTGCAGGAAATCGGTCTACTAGTAACAGCTTCAACTGGTTGTAATTGCAGTTGTAATCAAGTAGTAGCGGACTGGTTCAAAAAAGTATTATGGCGGGATAGAAGAAAACAGTTACGGAGAGCGCGCTATTTGTGCCGTTTAATTGTGTTCGCTCAATTTCTCTGAAAGAGAAACACGTTGTGTTTTTCAGCTCTTTGCCTGTTGTTGTTTATGTAAATTGAAGAAATTTGTGTATACTCAAGAAAAATAACAAAAAAAATGTCGCTACACAAAATCTGCGTCAGTGCAAAGTGCGAAGTTGTGCGAAATTGGTAAGTTGTGGTAATATTTAGAGTTTTTAACTCAACATTAATTTATTAAATTATTTACTATGAATAATGATGATGAGTTTGGAAAGCTGGAGTGTTTTCAGAGAGTAAGGTAAGCTACAAATAATAAATGGTGTCTAAAATTTTGTCTTTTATGTAATACATTTTTATGTAAAAAAGTATTTTTCAAATTTGCAATACAATTTTAAATAATGAAAGCATTAAATGATTATTAATAAAGTCAAAATAAATGGATAAAATATAATTTTTAAAGAACACTGTACTTGTTTTATTCACGGGCGGAATACACTGATGAGTAATTTTTCTTCTAGTGCCGACTAGATCTCGCTAAGTACCAGCTTAGTATAGTCTATAAGTTGCCTAGTCATTAAGTTTATCCATATTTAAGGTTTTTTCTTGCCTCTCTTTTCCTTATAATTTTAATATTAACCAAACACAATTAAAACACAATTATTAATTAATATTTAAATATCATTTTTCAGTTATAAAGATAATAATAATGTATATCTTAATTCTGATTTATAACTTTTAGTCAATATTTTTGTAAATTTTAAGGCAAATAAAGCACATTACTACACTAAACTTATAATCATTTTATGCTTTAATTATTTCAAATTTTATTATAAAATTTATATATTTTCTTATCACTTACGGTTAGCTCGGCACCTTGATTTAAAGCAAAAATGAAAAATACTTTTTTACATGCAAATGTATTGTATAAAAGAATAAATTTTAAACACCATTTACTTACTATTCCCCGGGGGAATCGCACCCTTTCCCCCACTCCCGTGGGCCCTGAGTGGATCCCCTGACCTTGTCAGTTTCTGTACGTACTTCACAAGCGTTGATATTGAAACCAGTTGTGAAATACTCGGAGTCATAAATCTCAAGAATTTCTCGACAACAATCGGGTGTACAACCCGCCAGATGAAGTTGACATTCTAGAAAATGCTTATCTCAAACTTTTTGGCCTTTGTGTACCTTCAGCGTTGGTGAGTGGAAAGTCACCCGTAATATCTATAGCCACGACATTGATGTAGTTAAGCGGATGCGCCAGCTCGGTAATGTGAATAAACGACGCTGCGATGACTAGAGGGTACCTTCAGCACTAGGAAGAGAGCGTGAAACAGAGTTGCCTGGACTTTTTGTCAAATCTTTAAGATACTCTAATTGTGACAGTAGAACGCTTTTCAGTTTTCTCTCGCTTGGCGGCCAACTTTGATGCCTGCTGGCACCTTTGGTACACTGGTGATGCAATCAGACATTGGTTTTTAGTTGTCCTCAAGGTGACCTTCTTCGCGTTGTTCTGGGCGGTCAAGGACGTACATTGTTTTCCTTGCTCAAGTTGTAGAGCTTGCGAATTATGACGTGGAAATGCGGTGGCATTGACTTGTTGCAAGCCACAAAGCAATCGTGCACAGATATACGCTTATCAGGACAACAGCACACAGTGCCTGTGGATCAGCGTGCCCTGTCACATTTGTCATTGCCAATGCCTCGGCGGAGCTGGTATCCCTTCCATGTGTCAACGAGGATATTAGCTTCTTCGAAAGCAACAGCACACTGTGTCTGTGGATCAGCGTGAAACACTGTTTCTATGCGTCACCGAGTAGGAGATCAGCAGTCCTTAACGGAATAGATGGAGTTGCTGCAGATTACAGCTGGTCGAGAAGAAAACTTCAAAGCTGACGTCATGCTTTTTGCAGTTGCTTCTTTCACTTCAGCTGCGACTTCGAAGACACGGCTCTTGGCCAAAGTTAAGTCCTGGATGCTGCACTAACAAGAAAAAGGAACAAAAATGAGCACGAATAACAGCAAACCGATCATCAAGTTAATTACAAAGCGGCAAATAAGTTGCTGGCCATTCCCTGTATATCTAGCGGGGACTCAGTCGCTGGCTACTGCTGCGCACGCGCTAAATTGGAGCCACCAAATGGACAACTGTCTGGAAGCAGCCGGGATCATGCATTAGTGTGTGTGTGTGGCAGTTTTAGGTAGGACGCACGAGCCACAAACCGCAGCTCCTATAAAATGCAGCTTGCAGCGAACAATGCCAGAAACAGGTTGCCGACTTTTTGCTTTGCATGTCCTGCTGCAGGATCACAACAATGATCGTGCTGCTGCTGCTGATGGTGATGTTGATGTTGATGCCACCAAGTTAAATGATGTTGCAGTTGCAAGGGTCGTCGGCTTGGTTCTTTGCTACAGATGTATGTATCTGTAGCTGTATCTCAAAAGGAGTGCACGTGCTGCCCCCCTCTATGTTTTATTTACGATTGCTGCAAGGATGCCCGCGCGCATCCGTTAGGGTCTGTTGGCCAATGCACCTGTTAGCCCTATTAAGAGGCACAATGAAATGTTTGCCCTTCACGTCGCACGTTGCACGTCTCACGTCTTTGGTCTGTTGCCATGTTGGCTGCTTTAATTGTTGTTGCTGCTCGCTGGTGGCAGCATCAGAAATTGAATTAAGTGCATAGCTGGCAAGGATTGTCTGGTGTAGGACGCAAAACGCCAGCTAAACCGGCGTCCCTCTCGGAACGTTTTTCCTTCGAAAGTTCATGCCAAAGAAAATATGGGAAAGCCTGTCGGCAGCAATTAAAAAAAAAAGTACAAGAAAACGTTATAAGAATGACAATGACAATCATAATAATGATGATGTTTGCTCATAATGATGCAACAGCGTGCAACCGGAAGTGAGACCGCCATACCAAGTCACATGGTTAGTTAGAGTGAGAGCGAGAGTGAAGACGTTCTTTGGGACGCTGGTGCATCAGCGTCATCGTCAGCGTCATTTATTCCGTCATTCATTTCGTTGTTGCATTTCGCGCTTGAGAGGGCACGTGCCCCTGATGTAGTAGTCCGCAGTCCGCAGTCTGAACCCACATGACATTTTTCTCGCTAGCTGTTGACTGCCGGACAACGTCTTTCAGTTCGCTGCCACAGATGTGTGTGTGTGTAATGCAACATCCCCCATACATTCCTATTCCCGCCAATTCGCTGCGTTCGGTCGCAGTTTGTTTTATCTTTCAGGTCTGCGCAGGGGGCCTCTTGTAATCATCCATTTACCATCTACATTGATCGTTAGTCTTGACTTGCATCGACTCTTGCGCGACTTCTCACATATGGCTACTGGAGGACGTTGTCAGGTGTGTTTGGTTTCTACTTAATTAGTTAACTGCAGCAGTGAAGATTCTAGGGTTAGAGGCTGCATTGAGGCCTAGAGGAAACTCTTGCACTAGCGTTTACTTGTGCCAAGAACTGTACTGCTTCGAAATGAGCGGTTCGCTTGAGTTGCTAGTTCTAACTTCTTATTCAAAGTTGTGGTTTCGAATCATTCGCATTACGACGTGCGTTGGGGTTTTCCACTTTCAATAGCCATGTCTCGGAAATTAGAAGAGTAAGAGCAGAGCTAAGCACGTTGAAAAAGAGAACTGGCTCTGATATCCAGTAGATACTTCTTCTTAACTGGCCATAACAACCCGTTACCGGGTTAGGGCATCATGTAAGTCTCTGCTTCAAGCGTCTCTGCTTGCCACGCGCCTTAGCCAATCGGTGATACCAAAGGTAGCTAGTGTGCTCACTACCTGGTCCTTCCAGAGGAGGCATGGTCTGCCCTTTCTTCGCCTCCCTTCGATTGAAGACCTTTCTCGAGGTAGCAGGAGCTTCTACTTTGGTACCACTAATTGGAGACAGCGCACGCAAAGCAGAGACGACTGGAGTGGAGCTTTACATAAGACCGTAACTCTGTAACTGCTTGTTATGGCCAGTTAAGTAAGTAACTAAAAGCCCTGTCCCATAATTCGTTCGATTCGTGAAATTATTGACGATGATGTCAGCAACTTCTTGTTCGAATGAGAGATGTTTTCGACTCTAAAATGGCTGAAATCTTATTTGCGTTTTATTATGGCGCAAAAACGACAAAATCATGTGGCAATTTTGAAGAATCTCGGCTTGAACTACTCAACAGCCGGTTTTGAAACGTTGCGGCGACCTTGGAGCAGACGATGCCTTTCTGCATTCACAAAGTTATAAGTAGAAGTAATTACTATTTCCTTGAATCCCAAAAAACAGGTTTCTACTTATTTTCTAACAAGTTTCGATGTCAGCTTCATGATTATCTATGAAAGGCGGTCGCCTTTCTATAGATTCGAAACAGTCACTCAAAAAGCTCATCGCTCGATCCAAGAATCAATTCGCTGGCGCTGGGCCAGTAAAAGATTATCCAAGCAAACGCTTTTGGGTTGGTTTCTTTAGGCGTTTTCAAAGGTAGCGATTTCAAATCGAGTACTATATACCAGCAGCGCCTAAGTCTAAGACATATATTAAACATTTTGAGAATGAGTTGAAAGTTAAAGAGTGGCAAAAATGGCCGCTCTGGTTGGATTGATCCCGTTGCGGCCTTTCACTCTGCTAACTAATCTAATCTGTCTAATATCTGGGTGAACTTTCTTCTCACCCAACACAAATCTAAACCAAACTAAACAACTCCTTAGTGAAAACTTCTTTGGACTCGTTAGTTACATAAAGGAAGTTCTAACTACTGCCAGTCAAACAGGGTTGTCGCACATTGGCTAAATGGCACATGGTAACTTGCCCGCTGTAACGATGTTTTTGTAACGGATCAGGAAATCCAGCAAGACGTATGAAGCCACTAGCCTGGTGTGCTCTATATGAGCCAATTATGCACGTAACCCACATGAAATGACGACATACAATTATCAAGATGATGTTGTCGCCGTTTGTTGCCTTACCAGAAATGAAAACAAGGGCCAAGTGTTGTGTCTAGCACCTGGTCAAAAGTAATTTGTAGCGCTTCTTTTGGTCTACATTGCAGCATAGTGGCGCGCACGCCAGGAACGCTTCAGTGAGCCAGTTGATTTGAGTGCCTAATCTGGTATTTCACGACCCTCTGAGCGCACGTCAGCTGGAAGAGTTAGACGTCACCAATAAACAAGAAGAAGCACACACATAAGACGTGTAGATAGTAATAAGTAAGCCACATATAGCAGCGGGTGACTTGAGCAACTGTCGACCGTTACGGAGTTGATACAGTTTGGCGGTTAAGAAGCCCTGCCAGCTCGCTGCGCAGGCGCCTTATCACACACACACACACACACACAAAGTCGTACAACTGTCTTCGCTTCAGCGCACAAATGGCGGGAAAACGCCGCTCTTGAAGACATTATGGTTTCATGTGGCGGGTTTGGCTTATCAGTATGGGAGACCATGTATGTTGGGTGGGAGGGAACTTGGGCATAATTGTACTAGGCAGCGCAATGCGGGTCTCGAAAGCTTCCAGATAAACCCAACGTTTTAATAGACTTGCGTGGGAAAATCACTCACTTGGCTAGCATTTACGTGTGGGAAACTTAACTGGCCGGAATACCTATGGATATGCATTATCTTAGAGCAACATAGTCAAAAGCTTTAGATTGACTTACTTGAAGGCTGTTCCTACATGACGTCACTATCAAAATGTTAATGAAATCTGAAAAAAATATGTATATTTTCAAGCATTGTTTTCTTCGATCAAAGATCTTGCATGAAATTTTCAGAGTTTGACTTCTCGAATATCCTCGTTACGCTTTCATAACGTAGACTCTTTGACGATTAGTGCCGTCACATTAGGAGCAGGTTGGCTGCTGCGGGGTTAAAAATCTTCAACATTTTGGTGACGTCACTTATCATTTTTCTAATATAGAAGAATTCTGTGCTGGAATCGAGCAACAAATAGGCTTTTTGACTCTTTTTAGTTTTTTTTTTTAAGAATTTTGCAGTCTTTTAAATTAGCAGTGTTGCCGCATCCGCTGCTTTTCTACTAGCCGTAACTTATTTTTTTTTGCCTTGCTTGACGTGATATAACACCACATTCTTCGCAACACGCTCGCTGCCAGACTTCAACTCGTTGTAACACTTTTAAGCATTCTTTGAAGACAGAGTCTGAGCTCCCAAAGGCTTTTTGCAGCATACTCAACGTTTCCGCAGCCCAAAACTAATGCAATTCACTTTTAATAACTCACAAAACAAAGCGTATCTCCAACACTAGTTAATATTTTAACTAAAATCTGGCTAAAATGTCACTAACTACCACAAAAATTGAACGTTTCGATAATGCCGGCAATTTAAAATTTAAAATTCACCTTTCAATTTGCACACAGATACCTTTTTATTCCATTACACTATGCAACAAATTTGACCTCAGTGAAAGGCCTAATACTAAAACATTCCTTTTCCGGTACATTTTGGGTCCCTGATTTTGAATCCGGAAACCATTTTGTATTTTCAAGCACCGTTTTCAAACTATCCCTGTTTCAAAAAATTCGAGATTTCGAAAGTTGCGAAGTCAGCAAATCTCGTATATTTTCGGATTTTTTTCAATCTAATCTAAGCTTTTTCCATAAAACTACTTAATTAATGCCTTATTTCAAAAGTACATTTAAAACAGAGACAAATAGGAGTTTATTTATATTAATCGTTTGAGAATTACCCGAGTTATGAGTAAAAAAAAAAAATACTAAAAATATTACATCGCCTGAAAGGTACGCTGTCCTACACATAACACATATCACAAGCTCAAAACCCATATTATTTGACTTACCTGCAAATGATAACTCTAAAATATTTCAGGACAATCCGATCATTGGGTTTCAAGTTACAGTCGTTTTATTTTCGCCAACGGGCGATTTGTTGCTCTGCTACTTTATATTTTAACTCATAAGTTGTTCAATTCTCAAACGATTTTCATAAGTAAACCCTCGTTTGACTCGAAATTGAATTAACTATCGAAACAAATTATAAAAACATAAAGCTCTTATTTCAAAATCTGCAGCAAATAGCTGCTAAAGTTTGAAAAGTGTGCGAAACTTTGGAAATTTTCCGATTAAATTGAAAAAATTCCTACTTAGTTAAAAAATACCAACCTTACTGCTTATAGATTTGGAAAGCAAAAATTTTTGCCTTTTTGAAAACATATTATATATTACGACAATCGACAGTAATAAATAGATTCATGTCTATAGCCAAAAAAAAAAAAAACAATTATTTTTCTGTAACAAAAAAATTGGTTGCACAGAAAAAAAGTAAATTGATTTCAGTTCTATTCAAACAGTTCTACAACCTACTGTTATTTTTCGGTTGTATTTCGTTTTTTTGCAAAGTGTATGCAATTACCTTTAATTCGAATTACACTTCATCTAAATTGTTAGTAGGGTTCCCGAGTAAAATGAGATTTGCTGACTTGGCAGCTCTCAAAATATCGAATTTTTATTGAAGCAGCCATAATTCGAAAACGCTGCTGGAAATCCCTAATCGGTTTCCGGACTCGAAATCTTCTTCTTAACTAGCCATAACAACCCCTTATCGAGCTACGAGCTGATGTAAATACATTCTTTCATTGGAATTGTGATTTTACGTGGTGGGTCCCAAACACTAGGCCTGGGGTGGCTCTACTGGTCTCAAAAGAACCCAGTGTCATTGTTATTTGCCTCATACGACAAGCTTTGACCCGCTGAGGTGGTATTCTTTAACCCGCTCACCAAACGGGGGACTCGAAGCCAGCGACCTAAAATTTAGCGCTCAAATTTGTTGCATAGTGTAATATAATTTTTCCAAAGGAATTTTGTTTTTAAGAATATCTTAAGCAAATTTCTCATAAACTTAAAGCAAAGTTGCGAAAACATATATGCGGACCCACTGTGCAGCGGCAGCGTTGAACACTTACACACTGACAATGTGATTAATAGTTGAAATACAACGAATTGCATAAAGGAGAATTGCTCCTTAAACTACTCAAAAGAGGCGTCTTTGCAGCACAAGTATACAATACAATTGTACGCCAAAGAAAAGTGGTTCGCGTTTCTTAGTTTTGATTGAAATCAAAACAGATTTCAATAAGAGCTCATCTAAAAGTATGCTACAGTTTTTATTACACTACTTTGCCAGATTTTATACTATAAAGATCTATTGTTTTGAAATAAAACCAGATAAATTTATGCGAAAATTATACATCTCTACTAGGGACTTGCAGAGCAGTTCTTTTCACCGGTCGGGTCCGATTTACTTAGTTAATGCACAGGGTGCAATTGAGCTGCATAAAGAAGCAGAGTTCCTTATGCAAAGGTGGTCAACCTAAGCAGTAGAGTCCATAAAGCCATATCCGTTTGTCTATCTTTCCGTATGAACACCTAGATCTCAGGGTTAAGGACACCAAGTTTAGCCCAAAGCGTTGCATTATCGATGAAACTTCTCAAATATTGTTGGATAGTCTATCCCTTGTGGCCGTAGCAAAATTCCGCTGCTTATATGCACACTCTAAAGCAGGGATTCAAACGGAAATTTATTTCGGGTACGCTTACGATTACGCTAGTACCGGTACTCCTGTTTCGGTAAACGCATTTACAGCCAGTAAAATAATTATATGTGCAAAAACAATATTTTGCTTTTACTCAAATATAGATAACTGAACTTTAAATTTGAGTTTGCAGATTTGTAGTTATATGACTTTGTGACTATTTTTCACAGAACCTTTACCGTTAATTTGGGAGGTCATTTTTGACGTTAGTTCAAAGCCGCGTGAATTTCATAGCAAATAATTATATGTGCATAGTGATTTATTTGTGATCTAAGTGCCGAAACGTCAGCAACCATGCAAAAAAAGGCTAAAAGATTTTGGAAAAGTACGTAAGATATCATTTTAAATTGAAACAAGATCAGGAGATAGTACTCCTATTTGTGTAGCAATAGCGATGAAGCTGTCCGCCGCTTTCGCTTAAGCAGAGAGTCCAAAGCGTGCCATTTACTCTTCGTTTTGGGAGTAGCGCCCTCTTTACATCATTATGCTATCTATGCACCTGCAATGTCTAGGAAGGCGCAAACTTCCTAGTGGTCGACAGCATGACTGATCTTCCTGATCTATACGCATTGGAGTGCGTACTTTTGAGCCAATCAGAGTATGCACACTTTAATGCACTAAGTATTCATATCGTTACATTGCATTCGTTTTCTTTAAATTGAATTAAACACAAAAACTACTTATATTTGCGCATAAAACCATGCCACACGCACACACACACACACACAAACACACACACACACACACACACACACACACACACACACACACACACACACACAGACACACACACACACACACATGTATGTGTGTGCATAAAGCTTTGAATGCCGCAGCCGCCGGAATGCTTTCTAGCGTAAAAATCGCATATGAGCAATGTAAAAGAGGAAGCACTTTTCCGGTTGTCTGCTTTTGGTCTGCTCATGTGGGTTTTTCGGTTTTCCGGAAGTTTATCCGTATGCTGCGCAAGTTCCTCAATTCGCCTTAAAGTCAGTGTAAGAGATGGCGTCGAATTCTGTATTGTCTTTCTTCACTTTACTAAATTCACTCAACTCTACAAATAGGCAGGTTTCATCTATTCTGCAGCTATCTATATATTTCAAAATGAATCCACACTTTTGTATTTGGCCGAACACAACTTGCAACTGCAGTATTTTCCACAAACACAACTTCAGTAACTTTAACCCTTTTGGGCCAGTGTTTTCTTTGAGTTCCCTTGAAGCGTGCTACAAGTCCGCGATGTTCTTGGGTTTCATTTTCTTTACTTAGTAACTTAACTTCAGTAACTTCCGATAAATTCCAAAAAATTGTCAAAAAACCAAAAAAATTCGAAAATTTTTAAGAAATTCGTCGAAAATATGAAAAAAATTCTGATAAATTTTCAAATTAAAAAAAAAAAAAATCACGCAAATTTAGAAAAAATTTTAAAAATTCTTTAAAAATCTGAGAATAATTCTTATAACTACAACATTTTTTTACAAAATTTAAAAAAATCAAAAAAGCCCACCATACCTCTATGAGTAAATTGATGAAAACTTTTACTCATAAGCTGCTGATTACCATTGAATCTATAGGCAGTTTCACATAATTCAAAATGAGCTGTCCAGTACAGTCTCTGAGTAGAAGTTTTTATAGATACTTACAAAGATTGAAATTTCGGTGTACGCCAAAGGCAGTGACTCCTAAAACAGCAACTAAGAATGTGTATTTAAAAAAAATCTTTAGTGGGATACCCTGCACCCTTTGTTCCACTGGAAACGCAAGTATCAGCTCTTATGTCTCTTTCACTAGTTCCACATGACTGTGAGCAGTATTCCTATTGGGGAAGTTCCAATTGATTGCTTATTTCTATGGGTTATTTTCAGGGCCTCAATTAAAGGGCTATGGTTAAAACATACCATTTCTGCTTAATTTTGGGTCACTGACTTCGAAACCGAAAACCATTTCGGATTTTGTAGCACCGTTATCGAATTAACGCTATTTCAAAAAATTCATGATTTCGAAAGTTGCGAAGTCAGTTGTAATGGGTTATTTTTGGATGCGATAAATTGATTCTGTGCGAACATTCACCAATTTGAGAAAAATTAGTAGTGAAATGGAGAAGTTACTAGGGAATATCGAAAAAATTCTACGATCGAAATTTTTTTTGTATTGTCGTCCAAAATAGCACCAATACAAAAACCATGGGAACCTACTGATTGAGATAAACTAGAAATTGAATTGAAGGTAATTGATTTGATTAATTCTGGATTCTATTGCAAGTTACAAGGTTAAAAATTCAAAAAATCTTTAGAAAAAAATTTTTTTTCTCGCAGTTTTTGAAATAGCGACTGTTCGAAAACGGTGCTAGAAAATCCAAAATTGTTTCCGAATTCAAAATCGAAATTCAAGAAATTCTTTACTTGACTTTGTATGGCAGCTACAGCATAAAGGAATACAAACTTTCTCACTTAGTAAATCAGCTTAGAGTAGAATTAGGCTAACAAAGACTGTACTTGGGGCGAAACCTGTGTGTAATGCGAAAGTTTCAATAGCCTAGCTTTTAAGAGACATTCAGGCGCTACTACCACGCCTTATAGCAAACTCATAATGCTATTACCTACTTGAAGAGTATAGAAACTACAAAGAACCGACATAGTTAGCACTTTAAATGTCTTGGTTTAGTGTCTGGGACAGATTGGACTATGGAAAAAACGCTGCGCTGCGTGTAAAATGCAATTTAGAGTCTGCAGTTAAATGGCAGTGCCGTTGGGAGTAACCTCCTAAAGCTACACCTTGTTTATGCACGCACCCATACATGGAACTTCTGCCAAGTCCTGCCAGAGGGCAATGTTTTTAGACTCCCGCAGATGCTTTTTGGGCTGCTGACGACGGGCGTCGTGTTGGGTTCTTTGGTTCTGTAGTTTTTTGAACGGCAAAAGGCGCACAAACATTTGGGCGGGCCACACCCTGACCCTGAAGTTGCCACCCTCTTATGCTGAGCATTTACCCCATGGTGCGCGTTAAAAGTCACGATTAAGTGCGGCATCGCCCACCACAACAACAACAACCGGAACATCGCTCACAACATCTACTTTTGGTCGGCTGATGTTGTTGACTTTTGGGCGCCGCTCATCTTTATTCTATTATAATATTTTGTTGTTGTTGTTGTTGTTTTTTCGAGAGGGTGTGTAAGGCTTGGTTCCATAAATTGCATGAAATTAAGTAATTAAATTGTGTAAAGTTCATGTCATCATCTGCCAAAAGGTTGTTAACAGTTGGCGGGCACAACGGGTTCGTTAGTTGGTCAGATTTTGTTCTCAAGAATCAATCAATGAGCTGTTTTATGACACTCTTAACCCCTCAAATAGATTGAAGCATTCATGATTTTTTTTGCTTCGCTCGCTAACCCGATAGGCCAACTCGGACTCCGGATTCGGATTACTTCGGAAATGACCCTTAGCTTTCCAACAACTGATATGAACCCGGTATTCGTAGACCTGTGTTACCAAACAGGTCATATCGGTCATCGAGATCCTGTGTCCGCCTAGGAGTGTCAACCTTCGTCTCGCAGGGCATCACACTCAGCTTGGTTGTGCTGGGAAGGTTCCTGCTCAAATTCGCAGAACCTGCAGTTACCGTGATACTGGTGATGCCCAGCTTGCTTAGGTGACCTCTAAGTCTAGAATGTCCAGTAAACATAGCTGTCTAATTATCTAAGGCTTGAAGTATTTATCCAGTTCGCGGTTCGTCCAAGTCTTTCCTCTTCTCTTAGAATTTGCTTGATACTATCAATGGGTTCGCAGCACCATCTCTCGCCAGCTTGTAAGCGATTTCGTAACCGGATATGTTAGTATGTCCAGGGATCCATCTAAGTGAGCGTGAGTTACGTCGTCCCAGAAGGTCTAACCTACGAAGCCCGAATCCCGCACCAGATTAGAGTTTTTTCTGGTTTCTGCAGCCGGTCTGACTGTCAGATAGTATCGCTATTACGCTATTCCTATAGTTTCTATTTAGGTTTATATCTGCGCTTAGGACTATGACCTCAGCTTGAAACACGCTAGTATGGATACTCATAGATGCTTACAAGTGAGCCCGCGGCATGAAATCCAAGAATTGCTTGAATTTCTGCAAAGTGATTGAAATATTTACGCTGCAGGACAATCACATCCAACCAAATCGAAGCATATAATTAGGGTTACGGTTAAAAACGCTTCGAAACCCATTTGCCAAACTACAGCTGTGCCTTCTGATTGCCGCGAAATATGTCTCATTTTGGGCGGCAAACAAGTTTTGAGCTAAACAAAAACTGGAGAGCTTTGTTTGCAGCATTTTGGACGACCGGCTGCCTATAGCCGGCCTATGTCCTACATGACATAAGAAAACAAAAGCCAATCCATAGACAATGGTCGCATCTAGGGCACTTCAAGGTACATAAACTACATGGATTTCGCGCCAGGACAAAAGCACAAAGTGCTGACCAACCAAGAAAGCGATAGGAAATAAGCAGAAAACAAAAAATAGTTCCCATCGCGTAAGGAAAAGCTAGAAGTGAAATGCAAATGAGTTCAAGTTGTTGCTCTGCGCCGGACCGCTGCTCCGCGATCAATGCGTTTTCAAACTGAAAACTGACCATTGTCCAGTGTCTTCTAAGGGTTGCTGCTGCCGCTGCTGCCGCTGCTGCTGTCATCTTTGGGTCAATGCAATTTTCTTGTACTGCTGCGCTGACTGTCCCGTGGCTGTATCTATGAACTCTACCGCGACCACTGCCCCTGCCGTGTCTTGGCCTCTGCCGTTTGCTCCCATTGTAATGAGCTGCGCATGTTTCACCCCTTGCCCGCGCCTGCTTGCAGTTTGCACTGGTCAGTCGGTTGGTCAGTTGACTGTTAATTTATAGCTGACCGTGCTGATCCGGTCGACCTCATTTGAATATTAGTTGGGTTGGTCAATGATCTTGATTTGCTGCGCCTTTACCTACTGCTGCTGCTGTGAAATTGCCCGCGTCTTAGCTGTGGGCACACTCACTCAATTTTCTCACATCCTTTGGCATTACACGCTTGACCAAACGGACCCTAACTGCATTGCCCTGAACTCATATTTCATACGAGAGCGTCTTAGTATCAAGCCGCATGGTCAACATGCGTATTACAATTTGATCCGGAATTCTTAGTTGATTAAAATTTGTTTTATGACTGCGTCATTTTTGCTCTACTCTCCTTGCCTCTGCTTTCCCTTCCATTTTTTTTTTTTTTTGGTTTTTGGCTCGTCCGTTAAAATGTTAATTTATGATATGCGCCTGACCTGGTCCTTGGTCCCTGGCCCCTGGCCCCTTAGCTGTCCGGTTGCATAGTAGGTTAATGAGAGTTTGATCTTGCTGCGATTTATCTTTGGTTTTTCGCCCTGCTTCCGCTTCATTAGCCTTTTCAGGGCTATCGTGAACTCAATTAGTTATTGTAATCTATCGAAATGGAACTGTTGCGTTTCAAGATTTTATGTTACGTTTTCCATTAAGTTAGACGTTAGACATTGTCGATTACTCTAAACATACAATACAAATTTTTCGTAAAAATTTGCAATTTTGATTCTGAATTTTTAACTTCACTTGGAGGTACCCCAGTTAGAGGGCGCACTAGTTACCTTGAAGAAGACATAGGCCTTAACTCGGTTATGTGTTTTTATGGCCAGTCAAGAAGATAAACAAAATAAGTTGGTTCTCTTCGTAAATGACGTCACCAAGATTAGCACAGTTTTGAAGCCAAACCCTTAAAGGGCTACACATTAGAACCTCCACAGAACTTGCTTTTGTAAGCTCAAGTGCTTTGTTACAAGCTTCTTGAACCTTGAGCCGGGAAAAGAGCTATCCTAACTTCTCTTCCTCTTCATAACAATACAGCACAGCAAGTGCAGAAAGATCTGGACCATATGTGCTTCTCAACACTATGCTAGGGCTATGCATAAGAACCTCTACAGAACTTACTTTTGTCAAATGCGCAGAAGATCGAACTGCAAACTCTATATAGAACTTACTTTTGGACAGGTGTACCGCTGGGCTAACGTTTGTTGCAACATTTCAAAAGCCCCTCTAAGCTTTGATACACATTAGATTCGTGTCCCAGCAAGTGTTATAACAGAACTTCTGGAAAAACGCTTGATATTGGATGATAAATCATCTTTAAAACGATCTTTTAATAAAAAGAAGCTTCATGTTGTGATTATCTGGAACTCTATAACTAAAAAAAACAAGGTTCTTTAAACATTTTCTGACTATATTCGACCTCATTCTACGATAATATCCTACTTCCTATGATAAGATTGTTATTATAGATAAGTTTCCTCAAATACCTGGACAAAGTGCCTGCTGGTAGGGTTCTTACAATCCCCAGCTGGAGCTCATGGTATCAAATTATCTATGAAGTTGCAATGAGAGTGGACTTAGTTTCTACTGCTACATTTAACGCAATATCATTTGAAACTTATTAGAAAGACCCAAAAACTGGTCCATTAACAAGTGCAAGTGTCTAATACCTTCAATGTTTAAGCGAACTAATTGGATACTTATCACATTATAAGAGGCTCAACGAAATTGATTGGAAATTAAGATTTACTGTTGCTAGGCATCGTGACTGGAAGTAAAAGTGTCCTTAACCATTCCTAATAAAGCAGTACAAAGACACTCGCACTAAGTTCTATGAGATATTCAAGATCTGGGACAATCAAACGACTTAACGCTGAAAAAAGTTGTGTTTGATTTTTCCTGCTGTTCTTTACAAAAAAAGTTTAGAGCATGAAAAAGGACATAGCATCCTTATCAGACTAGCTTCATTTGGTGTGTGCTGCATTTAAGCTGTTGTCAAGTCATGATTAGGAAATGTGCACGAACCTACTTCCAGAGGTTGTGACAACTGACAATTTTGCAAGAAAGCGCTCCGATCCATTTTTTATGGGCTAAGATAAGATTTTGAGGGGCAAAACATGCACTTGCTGTAGTCCGTTTGAGGACCTCTGAGTCAACATTTCTGTCAAAGTTTCCTTAAGGTAGCTTAAAGTAGGAAAATATTCAATTGGCAGTTCTGCAAAACTTCTCAAATTCGATAGCAATGCATATATTTCAATATGAAATCAAAATTTCCGAACAATTTCGAACTAAAGTCAGCTGGCAAGCACATTTGGAGTTAAGCTATATAACAATTTCTTAAGTACAATACATAGTCAGGGTTGTACGACAAATATATAGACGGTTTTGCGTATAATCTAATTTAAGATCTCTTGACAAAGCTTGTTCCTGCGCTTTCAAAGATATTTCTCAGGCACATTGACGAAGAGCTTTTGCCACAATTCTGCCTAAAAATACAATGAGGATACCGACAAATTACTTTTGGATCGAAATTCGGTTGAAAGAGTTTTGAGTATCATAAGATGAGATGAGATAAGACGAGATGAGATAAAATAAGATAACATAAGATAAGATGAGACGAGATGAGATCAGATGAGATAATATGAGATAAGATGAGATTATATCAGATGAGATAAGACGGGATACAATGAGATAAGATTAGATAAGATGAGATAATATGAGATAGGATGAGGTAAGATGAGATAAGATGAGATAAGACGATATGATGAGTTAGATGAGATGAGATAAAATGAAATAACACGAGATAATATGAAAAAAATTAGATTACATGGTACGAATCACACATTCTGTGAATAAAGCAAGCGCATAATTTTAGACCTGTTTAACCTAAAACGCATCAAAGTTCTATGTAACTAAAGTTTCAAAATTTACCATTTTTTAATTATAGAATGTGTTTTACTTCGCTGAGAGCCTATTAAATATTTCAGCCCTGAGCTTTAACTTTTTTACTTTTGATTTTAAAATGGGTTAACTTTTGACTAGAAGGTACAATGTGCTTTATAAAGACCACATCTGGCTTGTCACAATAACATTGTTGAAGCAATGGCGTTTTTGGGCAGCTAAATGTTTGTTCAGTTACAAAATGCAAAGTTTGCATTTTTGCATTTGCAATTCGACGAGACGAAACACAACAGACTACTCAGAGAGTTAAAATTATAGCCTAAGACTTTTGAGGAAAACATTTTCAAATAGTATGCGCTTTTCATTATGATGGCAGCCATAACAACAACACTCAAAGGAACAAGCCAGGACGTTTTAAACGAGGTCAGTGACTGAGCAAGAACCACAACAAAAACAACCTACCTACCTAGAAGGCCCCTTGGGCTTCGGGCCCTCTGCATAACGGTCGTTTCGTTTCATTTTCATTTTTTTTTTTTTTAACGCGACAGCTTGAAATGGGACATTTCCGTGTTCAATGAAAGAAATGCAAAATTAGAGCAGCGACGAAGCAAGTTTCTTGGGATTAAATGCTGGACATTCATGTCATGTTATAATGTTATGCTAACGGTCAAGTTAGGTACAGTTTAGCTTCTGGCGTCCATTTTGTTAGCTGAGCAATCGCATTGGTCCATTACGTACGGAGTGCAAAAGTGACAATGTTTTTGCGCCCAAAAAGTGTTTTTCTTAGCGATTTGCAACCCTAACAGGCACTCAAGTTGAAAGTTCAAAATGATGGCCGTTGACCAGGAAGCGTGACCATCACAACCCTCCGGAAGACATTTTTAATGAAATTTGTGCTCAAGATCAAAAGATCGCAGCAGGCCAAAGAAATAAAAGATATTCAATTAAATTTGAGCTAGAAAGTTCAGCATTTTTATGGCATACTCATGCCGCTGGACATCTTGTCAGATCGTCCGTTGGACAACCCTTAGCCTTCAAAAGTGGCTAAGCTGCTAAACAGGTTTGATCGCGTTTGTTGATTTATGCGCTCAGACAATGTGGCAAAGGGGCTGTGTGAGAGTGCATCAACCCCTTAAGGTAAAGTTTTGTTGTTTGTAGCAGATCAGGCAGCATCCGATGAACCCAAGACTTTGCGTGTTAGAGATCTTCGTGTTGTTACGTGGTGGCTTATAAAGATTTTCCAGCGATTAATTGCATTACTTTGCATGCCTTCGGGTCGTTACTAGGTCAGGTCAGCAGCCCAATTAGTCAACTGCTGATGGGTTTGCTCTATTGTAAGCCCGCTGCCTGGCCGTCAGTCAGTATGTCTGTCTGTCACTTTGGCACTGACACTTATTGAGATTCTCACAAAACGCTAAACAGATTTTGGACGCACATCAAACAGATCTTTGACACTGTTTTGAAAGTGGAAATGCTGCCCGTAGCATGTAGTACTTTAATTTCAACATAAATATGTACTACTAGACAGTGACGTAGCTAAGCGCCTTGGGGGTTATTAAGGGGCGTACAAAACTACGTAACTTACGTAAACGTAAGCTACCTGCCCCACTGTGCTTCAGTTGCTTATCAAAACTACTAAAACACTGTTCTCAGCCCTTCTCTTTTTGACTTTTTAGTGGTTTTACGCGTTGCGTCCCAAATCCTACTTCCTACAACCCTGTAAAAGTATTGGGGTAGCTTCACGGCGCAAATTAGCTCACACCGGGTGCTAATTAGAGCAACTAACCAGGGGGCAGCACGTAGAGCTTGTACGTCAACTTGGTTAAGTTGAGACAGGACTCCCTGCCGTAAGAGAACCCTATAGAATTTGGATCATATAAGCAGGCTGATCACTTAATAGCATCAACAGAGTATGTGTCTAGATAGGTGCTTTAAGGCAAATATTCTAGATTAGAAGGAGGCCCTGCTCTAATATACGGCATATTTTTAGACATACGTATCACGGCAGTGTGTTCCAGGCATAAGTTCTTGTAATAAACAGTCCAAAAAAATACATAAAGTGCTCGGGAAAGCCGTCGTCTAAATCGATATCTGTAACAAACTTTCGCAGATCTCTATATAGGATGGCTTACCAGTGCGTTTTAAGCGTGTTATGGATACCAGGTCACTGGGGTATTGAGTCGGGGGTATTCTAGTCGAAGGAGAAGGCACAAGTATACATATGTGCACTTGTAAGCTGCATAAGAAGAAATGCTACGACCATAATGCCACTGAAAAATCGAAGAGCGTGGCTCTGACCCTTAACAGGGAGTGCTATTCTGCAGTCATATACGCCATTACAAGCACTAGCTGATGGGTTATAACGCAGCACGGCTTGTCCCTCGTGCTACTGGCACTGGAGGAAGGGGATCATACGGTTGAGCATCTCTTCTGCTCGTGTCCAGCTCTCTGTAGGTGTAGGCTTGAGCATTTAGACAGTAACTTTTTAAATAACATCTCAAATCTGTCCGAAATTAGAACTAAAAACATTGCAAGCTGTATCTGGATGAGCGCTTAGTGTTCCTATTGAATTGGTTGTCTCTTTGAAGCTTCGATGTCTATCTCGTTTCGAGCGCTTTGGTTGTCAGCCTGAACCTCGATTTGATCCAAAGTTGACTATGACTTCCGTATGCGACACTGCATTTCGAAATTTGGCCAAAACTGTCATATACTTGAATCAAGCAGCTTGTTATGTGGATTCCATCAAGCAATTCATAGTAACATTGGAATTACCTGTAACCCCTAACTACGCCACTGCTACTGTCAAACATATAAAGAAATTAAAGCAAAGACGCTGAGACCAAAGACTATAGACCACCGACTGTTCATATGACAGACCCTGACAATGAACGGAACAAGTTTTGGGGCTAACACAAAATAACAACAACTCCAAATTTCAGCATCACATTTGTTGTATACGGTTGCTTTTTTGGCTGGTTCTTTCTCAGCACCTTTTGACCCCAGAGCTGTATGTGTGTGTGTGTTTTTTTTTTATGCGCCCCAGACGCACTTCGCACCCGCTGCACACCCCTCTCTAACTCTCGCACACTCTTTGGACTTTATTATAGCTGCCTGTTTTATGGCCATAAAAGATATTGTACCTACAGTTGCGCCTTTAGATGAAAGCCAGCCAGCCAGCAAGTTGACCAACTTGATGATTAGCTGGCCAGTCAACAGTTTCCGTTAGCACTTGGCTAAGTTTACAGCGCGTCTCGTTTATGGATGGCGGGTAGGGGGCGTTAGGTGTTCGCAAGTGACCCAGCAGAGAGAAATCCCCCAAAAACAGAACAAGTAATTAACCAAAGCGCCAAAGCTTAAGAGCTCGTCTTCTACTGAACTTGAATTGGCTGCAAGAAAGAAAAACAAGTAGCATTTTTCATGCCGGTAGTTGCTCATTTTCGTTTTTAAACAAATTTCATAAATGCAGCTTGCACTTCCTCTAACTGCTCTTTGCTCATGTGCTCGTGAGCATTTCTTGTTTAATTACAATAACAACAACGAGCACAAGAAAAGCAACATCAAGCAGTTGCAGATGCCGCATTGCATTAACAGAAATCAAACATGCAACAAAAACGCCGACAGACAGACAGACATACGGACGGACGGACGGACGGACGGACAGACACCAAATCGTTGCACCATTTTCAATTATGAAATTTGAAAAACTTTTTCATTAGGCTGGCTGCATTTTGGCCTTTTTTTTTTTTCTTTATAGATTATATAAAGCAACGCGAGCGTAAATCATATGAAAAAGCACAGCCAATAGAAATACTAAGGCAAGCGAGCCAACTATTTGATACTCTACAAGAAAGCAGAGCTGCAAGTCTCTTCGAAGCCGCTTGAGGTTGCACATTCGCGTTGGGTTGCTTGGATTCGAGTTCATCAACAGAAAGGTGTTTCTGCTTAGCGCACGCCTTCTCCGATCGGCGAGAACCGTATTGGTCCAAGCATGCGTTCTATGATAGACCGCTGTCGAGCCCATGATTTTAATGAAAAGGTTAGAAGAGAACGCATCTTTGGTCCTACTGTCGGAAAATTCAGCCTTAACGAGACCAACTCGAACAACGGTCTCAGGCTAATTCCGATATCCGCAAGGCTACATGGCTGTCCCCTGATCAAACAACACACAATCAGATTGATCATGTTATGATTGATGGAAGGCATGCATCCAGTGTGCTTGATGTTGGTACGTTCAGGATGGGGGGAGGACAACATCAACTCTAACCTAATAACCGCTAATTGGTTCACATGCGGCTAAGCATAGCAAAGAACGTGCGATCTATCTATATAAGCTGGATATGAGCAGCCTGCTGAAGCCTTTGCCGCTCAACTCTTTGAGCAGCTCACTCAACCTTCCTCAGAACCTGATAGCGCCGAGTGACTTTAACATCATCCGCAAGATCCTTGCATCCTTTCATAGAAAACACTGCTTACAGAGTCGAACGCTTTGCTAAAATCTGTAGAACATGAAGGCGTCAATTTGGCAGGCATTCGAAATCCATCGAGAATTTTAGCCATGAACTCTAAGAGTCTAGTATTCGTTGATCTACCGAATACATGCTAAAATAAAAATAAGTTTAATTATCGAATTGAACATTTGAATGCTGCTGAGTTTCGTCGATCGGTCCTTGAACGACCACTTACATTCAGTGAAAAAAATTCTTGACTTTAGCGTAAACCTGTAAACAGTATGTTGAGAGCTACTGTCAAGGCCACCGAGCAAAACTTCAATATATCGCAAGAAAAGAGTTTCATCAGTTGCATACGAAAACGATGATGCTGTTGGTTTGTGTACGCAGCAAACCGCTTGAAAAACCTAATGTATACCTTTTTATTGTACCATCGATTTAGTTGCTTGCAAATGCTGCAGTGTATCTTATAGATACAAAAATTGCATCGCAGCGCGTGCCACAGCTCAGCGCGCCAAACTGCAGTTAAATGTTAGCTCATAACGCGCTTACTCCGTATCTCGCCATCTTTGTCTGTATCTAACGCTATTTCTGTCTATCTCCCACACCAGCTGCCGCTGCACAGTGGATCCAACTGAGTTCTTTTTCGGCGAAAATCATAACTTTTGAGGGAGTAAAGATATTTTCGAAATTTAAAATGCATAGAACAGAGCAGTTCTTACGCTGCTGCGATACACTGCGGTAAATAAGCTGAGTATAGAGGGAGCTTCAAAAAACGGTAGTAAAGTTCGATACTATATACTGCATATCTTCTTTTCAAGGAATTCTCTGTTATATGCATTATAAATTTTGAAAATATCTTTACTTAGTCAAAAGGTATGATTTTCGCCGAAAAAGTTGTCAGTTGGAACCACTGTGCGCTGCTGCTGCCGCTGCTGCTGCGACTGCGCTGCTGAGGGGCTGGCAGTTGTTTTTATTAATTACATGGCAAGAGGCAGTCAGCAGGCGGCATCGCCATCGCCATCACCGTCGCTTTTGTTGTTGTATCTTCAGTTGTTGTTGTTGTTGTTGCTGGTTGCGCATGCGCCACAAATTTGTTGCATTTATGCGAGATATTTATTATGATTTCGTTTTCCGTAGCGCTGTTGGTTTTTGTTGTTTGTACAAAACCAACAACATCAAAAACCAAAACTTATGAAAATTTGAAAAGGCAGATTGCATCGTGCGATTGGCCAGTCGATGCTCATGACGTAAGCTTCTATATGGCTCTAGATTTCACATATGCAGTTAGCCATTGGAGCTTTTGGAGCTCTTTAATAGCCATTGCCACACAAAAATGCTGAACCCCCAAAACCCATAACTGTGTTCGCGTGCAATTTGAGGTTTAGGTTCACAAGAGCAGAACTCTGAACCTGATCCAGTCTTCCTTGGCCATTTGAGCACCATGTGAACGTACCCACTAGCCGCATGATCTGTATTGCGATATAAGATCTCGCCTGAATGTAACTCGTGGAGGGTTTATTGCAGGCTTGTAACCTTGGTGTGCTCTGCTCTGTCCCCAAAAAGCATATGCGCCAACATCAGTCTTCTTTCTATCGCATATAAGGCCCTATTGAGCGTATTGTGTGAGAGACTGCAGGCATTGGTTAAAGAGCTGATCGGACCTTTTCAGTTAGGTTTTAGACCTGGAAAGTTCACCATTAGTCAGATATTATAAAGCAGCATTTGATAGCCCATCGTGGGATCGCGTATATGCAGCATTGTTCGAGCCCGGCATCCCTGCCAAGATGATGGTACTTTGCAAACTGACGTTGAACAACAAAGAAGCTCTACAAACGTTTGATACCAACAGAAAAAGCGATGCCCTTTCCTGCGACCTCTGCAACTTTGTGCTGGAGAGTGTGTTGCGAGAGGGATAAGTACAACGGCACCGAAGCAATGATGAATGAATGAGTAGGACCGAAGTTTCAGGGAGGAGTCATCGGGCGTAGATTGAAATGTGAAGGTTCTTTGTTAGGAAAGAGCTGTTAAAGCCTGATATACTGGTAAAGTGAAGCGCAACAGCAATCCTATGTGAGTTCCAGAAAGAACGGAGAGCGGACAGCTACCTAAGTGTTCGAGGCTCACTCTGGCTAGGATCTTATAGAGATTCTGCCGCTGTGAGGGATCCACCGATGGGGGTCTACCAACTAATACTACAGCCTCCGTGAGCAATGCTGAAAGTTTATACTTCATAGTGAGTTCATGGCGGTAAACATGATAGACGGACCGATATCTGGCAGACTTTGGTGTGCCCAACGCTGCATGATTCAAGTGAGTCTTCAATGGACCTTAAAAGAAACTGGCGAGGGAAGAGGAGGCAGTGTTCCCTAGCTGGCAGCATACTGACCCCATTGTGCAGACGGTCCATAATTGTGATCGCATGGCAACCAGTGGCGACGCTGAAGACAGCATTCTGCACAGTTTGGAGCTTCCTGTTCTGGAACCCAAACAGTGCAACGTATTTGAGGAGAGGGCGACTAATTGCTTTGTAGATCGTGAGACACAATCTTCTTATCTTTACCCCAGCTAGTACCGGCTAAAGCCTTGAAGACTTTATTTATACTCCTAGTGCTATGTAAACTGGAAAAGGAATTTTGGCATATCTCTTTGTAGGGTTAGTGAAACCGCCAATCTGAGGTTGCTTTCGGCGAAAAAAGAGGTGATGTGTGGAAGGTTGATGCGCTGTTCAATCACTGCTATTACCCGCTGAGTGCCTACTGTAATGCAGTCATTGTCATAGCAAAGGAGTATAACATCCTGAGGTGGAGGCAGGCATCTTAGATTTATTATTATTAGATTATTGATTAACCCTAGAACGTCATCCTTCGTCAAAATGACTACCATATGACGTTAGTATACAGAAAACAAAAGGATGACGTTCCAGGGTTAAAAAAAATAGCGGAGTTCAAGTGCCCTGAACCCAAGCTGATGGTCTGCAAGCGGAGGCAGCAATAGGAACTCTAGTATCATTACTAGAGCTGAGAGGTGGGTGATGGGGCGATAGGAAAGATTAAATGCATTCGTTTGCCTAGACTGGAAACAATCTTGATGCTGCCAGTTTTCTAGATAGTTGGGATCTGGCTATCAGCCAGTTGTTTTTGCTGTTCTAGTTGTTGGGGTCGATGGAAACTTTTGAGCGCGGTTAATGTAATAATAATAATAGTAATATCTTCTTAGGGATATATTCTTAGATGGTGTCGAAGTACATCGGAATGAGACAGTATCCTATAAGGGTGTCCAGTTGCTTGCATACGCAGGTGATATCGATATCGTCGGGCGCACTAAGCTAGCAGTTACCGCCTTTGCGGTTATTGAAAGAGCATCTGCCAGGGTGGCTTTGGTGGTAAATGAGAGCAAGACGAAGTATATGCTTGCTTCGAGTAGGGATATGCAGCGGTTGGACTCTCAGATTGATGTTGAAAGCTATACTTTTGATATACCGCACCCAATGTAACGATGAGCTCTATGAGCTCTACGACGACATTGACAAAGTCAAGCGAATTAAGATCCAGCGGCTCCGCTGGCTAGGTCATATTGTGCGCATGCATGAAGAAGCTCCTACGAAAAGAGTCTTCAATGCGGTTGTCGAAGGGAAGGGACGAAAGGGCAGACCATGTCTCCGTTGGAAGGAGCAGGTAGAGAGCAACCTTTGGTATCACCATCACCAATTGGTGATATTGGCGCGCGCAACGCAGAGCCACCTGAAGGAGAGCTTTACAGGCCGTAGCCTGGTAATGGATTGTTTTGGCTAGTTAAGTAAGTAAGTAAGTTTCTTCTTAGGGTCTTCGCTTGTCTCCTCAACTCGATGTATTTCAGCTGCACACTTCTGTTGAAAGATATGCAAGCGCTCTGAAAGCAAAAAAATCGCCTGTCACTATGAATCATTTAAAAGAGTCAGAGGCCTTTGGAACTAATTGGTACCCCTAAAATTTGTTAAGCCAATGCAGTTGCTGGGTGTCTCTTTGCAACTTTCGCTGAAATTGAAGTAAAATAACTGCACACAAGAGTTCCCATGGGTTCGGACTCAATAGACGGGCCTCAGACTGGCAGCAAGGTAAGACGAGCATGCATATCAGGAAGCTGATGGCGTACGCCCTGCATACAAGACAAGTAATACTTATGCCATATTATACTCATTTGTAGCTGGAGAGTCATCCGTTTGGGAACCCAACCAAAAACAACACAACTCGTATAACATGGCAGATTTCAGTTTTTATAAGGTTCTCAGCCTTGAGCTTTTTTTATGGGATTATTTGGTTTATTTTTGTTTTTTTTTTCCATAATTTGCAGATGTGCTGAGCTCTGCGTTCTCAGCGAGCGAGTGGAGCGTGCAGATTACTGTAATAGGATGAGTTGCTTTGTAATCCAAGCGACTTTTGGCCGCAAGCTGAGAAAAGCTGGGAAACGCTGCAGGCATGAGCACTTTTACAGTTAGTCTGAGTAAGTATATCACTAAGTGATTTGTATATGGTGTTTTTTGATAGAGGAATTTGATTTCCTGCTTCATTAAAAATCTCAACGCGTGCCTGAGACAGCAAAGAGTTCTTTGGAGTTTTTTCTTTTTTTTTTTTCGAGTTTTCATTGTGCTAGGTAGGGTCACGTTCTCTACATAAATATCCATAAAAAGTAATGCCTACATCCGTCCGGATGAAGCGGCAACGAGTTTTCGATTGAAAAGTGACATCTTTTCAAGCTATGCTCATAAATAATAATAATAATAACAATAATGATAAGATAGCACTCGAAAAAACCTTCTCACACGATTAGAGCAAAATCAAATAAAGATATTATGTACTTAGCAAATGGCTCTGTGATGCACATGAAACCCCCTTGAGCAATACTTGAGCTGCAACAGTGCAGAGATGTTGTTGCCCGAGCTGGTTATTGCTCAAACAAAGATTGATTGACTCTTCCAAATGCGCTTCTCTACTGATAAGGCAGGTGTCAATGTGGGATACCAATATGCGCTCTGCTCAGTACTAGCATATTCCGTGTGATTTCATTTCTGTTTCTACTTGTATCAATATTTGCATTATGGCTGCAATACTTAGAGCACCCACACACACACACCATTGACCCAAAAGTGTCAATACCGATTGGCTGTACAAACAAAGCTGTTAAGCCTTTGGGTAACACATTCCACACCCAAAAACACTTACCCAACCTTGATGCTAGGCAACAAAATGCCGAAGGCTCTCTACCAGCATTCTTCAGATGTGCCTTGAGCGCGTTTCTTGCAGAGTTGCATTGCATGCAATGCCAAGTCAAGTCAAGTACGTCCATTAGATACTTACCCTGCCCCGCCAAACACGCATCTCTAAGATATCCAAGTTACCAAGCTGAAGCGAGTTGAATTATGCAGAGCATAGCACAGTGGACGAATTTGTTGTTTGTGCGCTTAAAATTCTGCGCTAATCTCTTTGGCTAACAGGCACTTAGCCATGTTTCTTTTACTAAAGAGAAGCCGCTGGCATTTTGTATGCTCTATGCCAGGGATCGGCATCGGCAAAAATTGTCAATTTATACATTCACTTGCATGCATGCGAACATGTTGCCGTTGGCAACTGCGCTGCTGCCATTGCCGATGCCTGCTTTACTCCCATAGGGGCAACGGTTTAAGTGATTTATGCAAAAGCTTCTTTTGCCGGTTCGGGTACTAGAACTCGAAGAACGTAAGAGTTACGGATACAGATAACCAGATCTTTCGGGCTTTATTTGACGTGGTATGTTTCGGTGCTCCAATGTGCAACCTGAGTGCAACACATATCACAACGAGTTTGGTACGCTACTCCAACGAGCAATCATTCAAGAACATCATCGGAAGCTGTCAGTACCAATCTCGGGAAGGCGAGTTGTGTCTGGCACATATTCTGCTCTAGGCGTCAACTAAAGCAAGTACGATACTGTCACAAGGGGGCCAACTTTGCAAACCGCTCAACCCGGGCTAGCGAAATTAAGCGACTGGCTCGGATTTGCCAGTTTTGGCAAAATGTCCTGGTTATGCTTACATTTGTTGGTGCCGTGTGATCACGACAGCCTCCCCGTGGTCTCAACATTCCTGTGACGTTCCAATTGCTGTAAACTTCGTGTTCTTAGTCCCATTTGCAGATAATGGTCACACACGAAGCACGTGCGGCCAATATCTTAACCAGGGATCGTAACTGTTATAAGTTATTGCATTTTTAAAATTATTTCTTAAGTTTTACTTTTTACTCAGAAAATCAAAGTCCCGACGCCTGTAGACGAAGCTTGCGTTTAACATGAAACTATGTGTCACGTCCGTGTTCGGCAGCATCATGCCATCTGTACTGCCACGCACACAACAACACTTCGTCCAGTAACGCCAGCTTATGCTTCCAACCAAAATCTGCCAAAATTCCGCATGTGTAGCTAATCCAGTTTGAATCTGACTGCCAAGTCCCAAATGTGAGAACTCCAGGCGACATATAGCAGACAGGCAGTTACGCCGAATGAGACGCTGGGAGGACCCTGTGGTATGTAAACATCACCAAGATCGGATAAAAACTAGCGAGGGGCTGTTTTAAAATGACGTCATCAAATTGTGACTTTTTGTGACGATGGGTGGGGGGTTGTTCGAAAACGAAATGCTGCAAATAAACGTATTTTTATTGTTAACATATACAACAATAGCTTCTGAATATGTTTATTTATGCAAATAACACTTTTTTTCCATGCAAATAGCCATTTTTGTTAAAAAGTTTTACAAGTTCGAAATGTTTGTCTTGTTAAACCGATTTATCGGTGTTTTCCAGTCAGTTGGCGGAAAAAGAGCTCATCAGCTCGCAGCAGTTAAGTCATCTTTTGAAAAGTTGTACCCTTTTTGTTTTAAATTTTTGCCCACTGTGCGACCTGCCATTCTGACGCCTTGAAATTTTGCGCGTAAAACCAACGAAGCAATCAACTTGGCTGTTCAGTCAAGGTGCCAACTTCATGCCGTGTTCCGTGACGTGCCATTCCAGCACATCCTCCCAAGCAATTACATTTTATATTCTTACATGTAGTTTAATTAAAATTTTATTGAAAAAATCAATGTTGTAATTATTAGAGCGCTCATCAAAACCAAGTCATTGCTAAACACTTTAAAAGACAAATCAATTAAAGTCATAATATTGTTTGCATGAGGCACCTGCCTCCGCCGCCCCCCCAAAGCTCCATCACCACAATGGCAATGCTTTGGCGGGGCCAACAAACCCAATTAACCCACAACAAACCAATGTCTTTTCTTGACTACATTCAATTATGGAAAATCATCATGGCTGAGAGCATTTCCTGTCTCTTCAATATACTATATAGTGCCATATAGTGTAGCTGTATGTGTGTATGTGCCCATTTCTAGAACCTTTGAAGACCCTGCACATGATGGCCAGTTATCTACTATTCTGCTTACTCTTTTTCTTTTCTTCTACTTGATTAATAATTTCTCCGCACTTATACGACATTTAAAGTGTGTGTCTGTGTGTGTGTGTTCGACTCACGAGCTCCATCGACTTGCTCTAAGAATTTTAAACAGTCTGGCCACTTGCCCAGTCTACGTATTCCCCCTTTGGGCTTTCATAATTCGTTTGGATGGGCAATGATCTGATCTGAACTCTTACAAGAGTTTTTTTGATACGCGTCTACGATTTGTCTAAAAAATTTACGCTTTTTCGTTACTTCTATTCATAAAAACTTTCATGCTATAATGTTATTTTCGAGGTTAGGTTAGATTCGATTACGACTAATCGTTGTTCGGCCCGTACTGCTTTGTAGGTTCTTAAATACGCCCCTTCTACGTTCAGAAAGGGAGTGATCAGAGCGGTACCATTCCGATGCAGCGATGAAATCTGTATTCCGCTTGGATCTCATTACAGGTAGCTGTGGGAGAGATGCTATCCAAAAAGTGATTGCCTAGATACTTGAGCCCCCGTCTACAGAGAGTTGAGCATGAGAAGAGAGTTTCCTCCTTTTTCTACTTCCCTTTGTTAGCTTGGCTGAAGGAAACTAAAGATACTAAAAGATAAAGCCTTTCGCGAAAGACCTGATTACACCTTATCAGAATGGCCCACCATCTTTTTTATCGATAAAGCAGCATTTGATATCTCATTGTGGGATTGCATTGTCTGACTTTGGTGCGATTTTTCAGAATGACATTGAACAACACACGCAACTCCGCTAAGATAGGAAAGAACGCCTCCTAACTCTTTGATGCCGATTGAGGCTTCAGACAAAGCGATGCCCTCTCCAACAATCTCATTAACTTTGTGATGGAGAGTGTGTTGGAATGACGATATAGACATCATTGGCAGCGAAACTGCATGGATGGGTCTGGTTGTAAATAAGAGTAGGACATTTATACATAGGTTATGTTACACGTTTTCTTCGAGTAAAGAAACACGTAGGTTGGCATCTCAGATACCATTATGCTGAAAAGTATAAGAACTTTTGATATTGTCGAGGATTTCGTCTACCTTGGCACCAGCGTCACAAGCGATGTCATCTTGGAGATTAAACGGAGCATCACTCTTGCCCTTAGATGTCACTATGGTGTACAACGTGTACCGCATTCAATGGAACAACGAACTCTATTAATTATTATCCAGTGGCTCTGCTGGCTTGGTGCGTATGTATGAAAAGCTTCTCTCTTCAAAATCATGAATCCAGAAGTCTGACACACTTCATTATTTTGAGCAGTTCTATTGAAGAAGGCGTCGACGAATTCTGGTAGCTCAAAGGACTATTCTTCTCTATATGGCAAAGCAGTGTTAAAGGGTGTATTAACATACGCTACCGTAACACAGTAGTGAAAGCATGTTTCGTTAAGATTGAGGAGCGACCAGTAGGTTGAGTCTCTCAAGCCAACTCCCTAACCAAGTTGAAAAGTCACTTAAAAAACTGAGTACCAATTGGCGATATCGTGACTCCGTTCCTGAGTGCCAGGAGAAGTGAAGCAAATAATATCAAGAAGCGGTCCTAACGAAATAAATACCCATGATCTCAAAAGTGATAAAGACGATTTATCTAGAGGTGATCAGATCATAGCGAATATCGAAATTACGAGGCATCGGGTGAGAGAGTGGAGTACGACAAGTAACAAATTCCATTGCTGAATGCTTTAAAAGCTTTGTGTTTCGGAATTCGGAAATTCGGAATTGTAAAACATTGGGTCGCAACTGTGTGAGATAAAGTCAGTAAATGTACCTTTCGTAAAAGTTGATACCGATTGGTCTGTTTATTTGCGAGTTACACGCGAATGCAACTCTTTTTATCCGGCTTCAAATCTTTCGATAAAAAACTTTGCAGCCCTGGTTAACACGAAGCCGATTTTATGACTAAGTCTGGCTCATAAAACGCGGCAACCTTTTGGAGCTGATGAAGTGGCACTTAAAAAAGCAGCAAAGCGTCGAACGTGTCAACATAAAATTGTGCACATGCCACGGGACACAGCAGCTCCGATGATGTCGATGGTTTTAGATGATACGGATGCATGGCGTAGGCAGATACAGAAACAGATACACAGATACAGATAGAGCGAGAATTGTAGCTAAGCATCACTTCATCATCGCTGTGGCCAGAGCCATTTCCTTTTGGACTTTGCTCAATGAGCTTGCAGTTGGCATACTAAGTAAGCGGTGGAATCTGTGCACGGAGAGCTGCCATTAAAATGGTACTTGTGGATGATCATAATCATGTTGTGGTTCTCCACCATTGCGATTTTTGAGGTCGGCCAACCGTAGTCGTCAGCTTCATATGCTTCTCTTCTGCTTCCTCTGCCGCTCCATGTCTCGAACGTTGTCTTCTTGACTCTTGGTCTCGCACATTTAATGACATTTTGAGTGGCATGCGTCGCATACTAATTGTGCGTATATCTTTGTCGCAATTGCATGTGTGTGAGTATCTGTGTATCTGTGTGCATCCGATGCGTTAGGTTAGGTAAGATTCAAACCAAAGAGATGGATGTACTACGCCTACGCTACGGTAGCTGCTGCTGCACTCACTCAACTCTCCGTGGGAATCACTTAAATAAGCAAAACAGCTACCAAAACAAATTTCGGCCGAAAATGTATTTTATGTGGAAAACGTGAGGATGCCACAGAAGAAAACTTAAAGATGTACAGACATTTGTGCTGCTTTTACAGTTTTGTGTTGATGATTTGCCTACCTTTTGGCTTATTTATATGCCAGGCCGATCATCAATGGCCCTCATAATGCGCATGCCGCCTGCGACATTCACCAGCGGCATTGGAGTTAATGCCAGCGGCGACAAGGTGACATAATCCACAGCAACAGCAGCAGCCAACCCGCACTTGAACCTCAGCTGTGGACAGTCAACAGCAACCAAAAAGGTATAACTCTATATGTAGCGACAAAGTTTACATACTCTTCCAAAGATCAGCGTATGGCAATGTGGGCAATAATAGTTCGCAAGTGCTTTCTAGACAGATTTAATGATAATGTACCGTAGATTTCGCCTATAGTAGACAGCTGCTTCGCGATCTTTGCTAGATCACTATCGAAAGTTGTCCAAGCCGGAGAGGCGCCTTTTCAGTCGTGAGACGTTTCTTTTAAAAAGTCATGCATCTATCTCAAAGATTTAGTGTCAGTGCGTTTTCCTCTAGAGATGCAAGTGGTAAGCGAGATTGTGGAGCAATGACTAGTATAATGCCGGAGTTAACTTCCCGAAGTGTCCAATCGCAGCAGATGACTTGGATACAGTCATGACGACATGGCATGACGCAGAGTTTTACAAGACCGGCGGCAAAGAGTTGGCAGCTCTTTTGTAGAATATGGCTAGATGAGTGCATGCCTTATGATTGGAACCTTGGCATCTGCTGCCCTGTCTTGAAGAAGTTTAACTCCACGATATACGCCAACTACAGCAGTGTCAGTCTTATTTCTATAGCATCTAAGGCACATCTATGGTTTGAGCGGAAAGTACTCCGTAAGATCTTTGGCCCTCTACGCGTTGGCAACGACTACCGCGCTCGATGGAACGAACTCTATGAGCAAATTAAGATCCAGCGGCTCCGCTTCGTATGCATGAGGAGGCTCCTGCGTGAAGGGTCTTCAATGCGGTTGTTAAAGGCGGGCAACGTAGGGGTTGACCTTGTCTACCTCGGAAGAACCAGGTAGAGAGCGCACTAACTGCTGTTGGTATAACCGGAGAAGTTGTAAGGAAGGAGTCTTCTACATTAGGCTATAACCCAGTAATGGGTTTTTATGGCCTTTTTTTGGACTTATTAAGGCTACAAGTTGAAGAAAGCCAGCCTGCCTGAGCCAAAGGTAATGCCCAGGTAATGCACAAAGCATCAGCATCAAGCATCTTCAGCCGTTCCTTTTGTGAGCCATTTCGAAGTCGAACTGAAATCGATTCCAAGCTCCATTACTCATTACCTGGCAAATTCTTCAAAATAGGAGTTGGGTTCATAAATCGTTACGCTACTTGCATGTTTGTAAAGTTAAATCTTTCTATCTTGACGTCAAGAATCCTAAAGTTGAACTCTCAGCTGCAGCACATGGCAAACTTTATTAACAAGTAAGTATACTCTTTGCTATGGAGGTTATGACAACAACATCCTGAAAGAGGTCAAGTGATTGCTCAATATGGCTAACTGACTGACTGACTGACTTGCTTTCGGGCTACTGTTGCCTCCGTTGTAGCTCATTGTGTTTTCTCATCAGGTGCGTGATCGTCGTCGTCGTCGTCCGCGTTGAAATATGATACACATTGTGTATGCATGATCGTCCATTGTCATCAGCTCCAAACAACGATCACTAACCAACATCCATGCATCCCAAACGTGGCTCAATTTCATTTACAAGACCCGGCTAACACGCTGTTGGGTCTCATTGGACTCCAGTGGCTGAGTTTATCCCGTTCATTGGCATCCTGAGGAAGTCAGCTGCCTAATTGTTTCCGTTTAATGTTCCATATTCAGTTCAGTTGACAGTTTTTCTTCTTTCTTTTAATCTATCTTTTTTTTCTTATTGATTTTTCTTACATTGTGTGGTTAATTTTCGACACCTGATCTTCAGCTGATAAGTGCTACACCTTTTTTTTTGTTTGTTTGTTGTTCTTGTCTTGTGACCTTTGTGTGACATCTTATTGCGGAATGCATGAGAGAGTGCATGCAAGTGTAGTCTCCTCCATAGGGTTTCCTTAAGTTCTGTGAGATCTTACTTCTTTTTAAGGTTTTGAAACTCTCATAGTCGTTGCAGTACTCATGTTCAGTGACCTTTAAGTGTCGTTTCATAGTCAGACAGTCGGGACGTTGCCCGATAGTGGAATACACTCTGTCCTTTTTCTTTGTAAACACTAAATACGAGTACCAATAATGTTCCCAGTTGGATAGGATCGTAAATCCGAGTAAGACCACTTTGGTACTTTTCACTCGAAGGCGCAGCATGGGTAGCTTACTCCATCCTATGCTAAAGTATGACTCCTGCACTTTCCAGTGATGTGAAGTATGTCGTGGTGACCATTGACTCCAAGCTCATCTGGAAACAAGAAAAAGAGGAGCAGAGGCTCGCCTGCTTCGGCATCACAAGTGCTATGAGCAGCACCTCAGTTGATGCTCTTAACACATGCTCAAATCTAACCCCTCTTGAGGTCTTTGTACGAAAAGCAGCTATGAAAGTAGCTAGCAGTCTCTATAACAACGGAATCTGGAAGAGCGAACTAGGTTTTGGTCAAATATTAAGAGCCAGCAAGATAAGAGCAGAATGCCCGCTATTCTCGATGCCTGTTGATAGTGTTGTGCAAAATGTGACGACAAAGTCGTGTTCCCCGCACGAGAGTGCAGAAGCGAGGTGGAACACCCATGTCAGCTACACAGTTGGTTCCGAAACGAAAAAGGAGACTGTGGCTGGCTAGCATCTTGACGAAAAATTGGCAACAGTTAGCTTGCCGTCAATTTTCCAAACGGAAATCAACGCAATTCTGAATGACGTGAGAGAAAGCGACTTGTGGTAACTGTAGGGATTTGTAGTAACAGTCAGTCTTGGGCTCTGGAGAATAGTCGTACAACGTCGACCATGGCCAGTGAATGTAAGCCCAGATGATGTCGCGTTATAATAAAGTCAATCTATACTGGCTTCCTGGACACCGAGGTAACCAATGCAATTCAATGAGCTGACAAACAAAGGCTCGGCGACACAGCCAATAGGGCCACATAGACAAAATCTGTAGGGAATGGGATGGGATACCATCACCAAACACTTTGTGCACCTAATCCAAGCGCCTCAAGAAATCTTCTTTTGTGTCAGAAGATGTAAGATCGGCGAGTTCTGGTTGGATTAATCAAGGGCCTCATTGGCCTGTCTTGTAAAATCCGAGTTGACGGAACACTTTCTATATTACTGCTCGGCCTTTGCCGAACGAATGAGTGAAGTGGACATCCTAACTTTTGCGCAGTCGTCTACTTTTCGAATTCCTACGATAGCCGGGAAGCTTGTTTTAATGTGGAAAACCTATGTCAGCCTACGCTATTTAATAATTTAATAATGGACATGACTGCCTGAATGACATGACTGCCCGAAGACGTCACAACCACTACAAATCTAATCTAATCTACCCCTTACAATGCAAAAACCAACCAAAAAGTAGAAAGAAAGATATTTTAGGAGTTGTCATCTTTGGCTGCAACTATTAAACTTTTTCTAGAGTTAGCCCTGAAATTTGCTCAGTGATCATAGTTTAGACGCATTTAGGACACGATTGTTGCGTGTTACCACCGCTTGTGGCACTCAGATACATATACATATTCAATCTGGCCAAGTTGTACGTAGGATTTATGTAACTGGCACAGCTGATAGGAGTAACCCCGTCTAAACTGTAAGTTTAGGCCAGGGATAAGCACATGCGAATTGTGAATGTAAACTATCTATCACACACACACACACACACACACACACACACATACACATTGAATCAACTAATTTGCATAGAATTAACTTAATAATCTGAGTTGCCAATTGGAGCAGACGCAAAGTCAACGCCAACGTCGACGTCGACGTCAGCTTCAACGCCGACTGTGTCTGTGTGACGGCAGCGTTGGCGATGACCGTGGGAATTGTCAAGATTAATTTTATTTTAATTATTTTATCAAAATGTTTCACTCACACGCCGTGACAGCTGCGTCTGCGGCTTTAAGAGTTGCTTTTGTTGTTGTTGTTATTTTCCCTTTTTGAATTTTATTACATGAGCTATTTGTTTTATCATCAAAAAGCCGCAGTCGCTATTAGTCGTTGTTGTTGTTGTTCTTGTTGTTATTGTAGTTGCTGTTAACGCCTCGAACGGTGCACAGTGGATCCAACTGACTTCTTTTTTGGCAAAAAACATAACTTTTGGGGAAGCGAAGATATTTTCAAAATTTAAGCGGGTTAGAGAATACCACCCCAGCAGGTCAAAGCTTGTCGTATGAGGCGACTAACAATGACAATGGGTTCTTTCTTTTGGAATTTTTTCATGATATGCAAAGATAAGAAATTTGCAGTATATAATATCGAACTTTACTACCGTTTTTTGAAGCTCCCTTTATACACAACTTATTTATCACAGTGTATCACAGAATCTTAAGGACTTCTATGTTCTATGCATTTTAAATTTTGAAAATATCTTTACTTCCTCAAAAGTTACGATTTTCGCCGAAAAAGCAGTCAGTTGGATCCACTGTGCGGCGGTAGGCGCGTCTCTTGATGCCCTTTGCAGAGGGCATACGCATTTTGCTCTGATATTATGTAACTGCAAAAGATCTGCTTATGAATGTGTGACTATGAAAAGCTCAACTATTCAATTTTCGTGTTCCGTAGATAACAAATCACAGCACTAAAGTTGTGCAGGGCACACTTCTCCGGCTTATTGTCATGCAATGACGAGGAGCAAAGCTCCCCGGATCTCCAATCAAAGTTGATGGCGTGTATATAACAGCGCCCAGCTATGACGCCATAAGGCTGGCAATGTTCAAGAGTGGCGGCCATGATCTGGTAGGGTGCAAGCAGCAGCTCTTTTGGGAGCATGTCCGATGATTGCATCCTTGGTGTTCTCTGTCCTCAAGAAGGAAGATCCTACGGTATGCGCTAGCTACCGTGGCATCAGTCGTCTTTCTATTGCATATAAGGCCATATCGAGCGTGTTGTGTGAGAGACTAAAGCCGTTTGCGAAATAGCTGATAGGAGCTTATCAGTGTAGTTTTAGGCATGGTAAGTTTACCATTGACCAGATATTTACACTACACCACACACCATCTCTTTGTCGACTATAAAGCAGCTTTTGATAGCTCGTTGAGGGATCGCATGGCCTGAGTTCCCAGCAAAACTGGTGCGACTTTGTGAACGCAGCTGCGTCTAGTTAGGAAAGAACCTCTCCGAATCTTTTGATACCGAGTGAGGCTTCAGACAAGAGAGAGAGACTTTATAGTTGTGCGTGCTATTGGCGCAAGAACTGATTGAATGGCTTTAGGCCTGTTAAGTCCACCATTGACTAGACCAAATCGACAATCACTATCGCTTTGCCGAGGTATAGCCTATATGCCGCATTGTCTGAGTTTGGAATACCTGCAAAGTTGTTACGAATATGCAGAATGACGTTAGAGCAAGAACCTCTCCGATCCTTTCGATACCGAGCAGGGCTTCAGACTAGGTGATGCCCTCTACTGCAACCACTTAAACTTTGTGCTGGAGAGTGTAAAGCGTAATGCCGAAGCACTTCGGAACGGTACACATTATTGAACTATAAAAGTCTTCAGTTGCTCGCCTATGCAGATGATATCAATATCATTGGTGGCGAGCAGTTAACGAGAACTTTGGAGCTCTTGATAGAGAATCTGTCAGGCTGCATCCGGCTGTAAATGACAATTGTTGTCAAGGATTTTGTCAATCTTGCCAATACCGTCACAACGAAAAATGATGTCAGCTTCAAGATTAAGCGGAGATTCACGCTTGCCAATCGATACTTTGGTCACAGTAGGCAAACTGAATAGCAAGTAAGTCTATGAGTCAGGTTTCCCGTTTCCCGTCTGATGCAGCTGCCCTTGGAGTAAGATCATTGGCCCTTTACGCCTTGGCAACAACTCCCGCATTCGCTGAAACGACGAACTCTATGAGCTCTATGACGACATTGGCATAGTCAAGAAAGAAGCTGCCGCGAGAAAGATCTTCAAGGGGCAAGCCATGTTCTCGTTGAAGTGTTGTACTACGCGCAGCAGAGGCGCCTGGAGTAGTCATCTATATCAGGTCGTAAACCGGAAGCGAGTTGTTAACATGCAGCTAAGAAGAATCTGTCAATGAGTTTTGGTATACATATTTCGCTACTCAAACGTTTAGTATATGCCAAAAGTTCTGTCAAGAGTAGCCAGTAGTCGGTTTTGCCAACTCCTCAAATGTGTACAGTACATGCTAAAATTTATCGTTATCGTTATCGTCAACAGTTATGGCAAGCTTTAAAGCACTTTGAAATGGTATCGTTAGCGCGGAAAGCGTATGCAATCTTCGGCAGCTGAAAACTAACTTTTATGAGTCGTCTTTTTTTTAATGGGCCGCCTGGTTACTGCTCCGCTTTTGTCACATAATATGGTTCAACAATTAAATTAAACAGCTCTAAATAAAGCCAAGTAGCAGTGACAAGCGCACTTTTTGCATACTAATTGCTGCGATTTTTTCTACATATATATTTTCATTTACGGTTTTTTTCGGCTTTTTGCTCTTTTTTTTTTGTCATTGTTGCTCATTTGTAGCGCTATCAAAATTGAAAGTGTCAATGGCTGGACCACCAATGTATGTGGCAACAACTGAGTTGCAACGTCGTTCTGGCACTGCGACAAGTTCCAGATAAATGTAAAGTGTTATATGGAAACGCTGAAGGGCAAGGCAACAACAAACATAAAAGGCACACGGTTGGAGTCTGGTTTTCGTACCGCCGTCTGCAGTCTGTGGAACCTTTTGAACTGTGTGCCTGGGCTAGCTGCATCTACGGCTTGCTTTGTAGATGTCATAACTTTTAATGATGCGTGGATTTGGGTTGATGACGCTCTGGGCCATAAAACGCAGTCAAAACCGCTGCTACGGTAGCTAAGGGACAACTGGACAGCAAGTGAAGCGTTGTGGCGGCCTAAATCTTGCCGCCAGAAAACTTGCACTGAACATAACGGGTGGCCAAAATCCAGAACGCGATCTCTTAGGCGGCGGCTGGCCTTTGTGTGACACGATCATGCTCATAAGATTGCTTGTTGGAATTGTTGTTGTTGTTGTTGTTGCAGTAGTGGCACTGTGGCGCATTATCACATCTTGTGTGCAAATATTAAACATCTTGTGAAGTTTTCAGTCCGTTTATGTCATGTTTGCTTTTGGCGGCTTTTTGATCTGAACCGTAAAAACTAATAAGCTTTATCTTGTGTGTGCTCTGTGTGGATGCTCCATATCCACAACATTATCATGATGATCATCATCATCATCATCATCACTGGCCGGAACTTGCAACATACCAAACTCTCATTGACTTGCCGCCGTTAACGTCATTTTATGATCTGTTGGTTCCTGTTTACCTTTCAAACAAGCAATAAGCATATCGAAATAAACTTTATGAGCTGCCCAGTATTCTCAGATTTTCAGCAAACTCATCAGTTGTGCTCGTCAATACCAGAAATAGAAATATGACTCCGTCAGCGTAGCTTACACTTTCTCACGTTGACTTAGTAGCGGCATCTACTGTCATACTTTGACTTGATTCGGACATCTTCAATACACAGTATCATTGTATAAAAGAAGAGCTCATAGAGTTCGTTGTTCCATCGGGTGTGTTGGTCGTTGCCAAAGCGTAAGTTTGACAGACATTAGGGAGTACATACCTTCCGCTCAAACACTCCAAGGGCATCTGCATCAGACTGCGTCATCACCTCAAAGAGTTGCCAACTAAAAATCTATCATCATTCTCCACTCGATCTCCATGCTGGCATCATAATTTTTAACAACAATCTGAGAGTTCGAACGCCACTCCTCTGCACTGTATATACATCGGCCCTTCGCAACACTCTATCCGTAACAAGAAGAGTTGGCAGAAGAGGGTATCGCCTTGTCTGAAGCCTCGCTCGGTATCAAAAGGCTCGGAGAGGTTCTTTGACGGAGCTCAACGTTACTTACAAAGTCGCACCAGCTTTGCTGGGAACTCAGATCCCTCAACGGGCTATCAAATGCTGCTTTATAGTCGACAAAGAGATGGTGTGTGTCGAGTCAAGTATTTGGCGTAGTGTGAATATCTGGTCAATGGTGGCCTTACCAGGCCTAAAACCACACTGATAAGGTCCAATCAGTTCTTTCGCAAACGGCTTTAGTCTTTCACACAGTACGCTAATTGTACCGTTGGTACCTCGGCATTGGGCGTTGGAAAACAAGTACGTACTCCGCGGTAGTACAAAAATCTCTTGGCGCTATCAGTTTCGGAGGGAGCTTGAGTGAGTGCTCAAGGAAAGGTATTCCAAGGTTTCATAATGAAGCCTTATTTTGGGGAAACATAAAACCGAGTCATATCTGAATGTTGAAATATTTGGAATACTTGCTCAGTGATTAGAAGAGACTTTCAAATGATATTATTAATTGAATCAACAACACCAACAGAGACTAAGTACATGTGTGTGTGTCTTTGTTGTGTGTCTTGTGTGTTTACTGCGTCTTTGGCGTTTTAATGGGCAAGTGGTCGTAGGTTCAATTGGGTCAAAATCAGCATAAAAATCCGTATGTGATGGCTTGTGATTTGCGCTCAGCGCGCCAGCCAGCCAGACAACAACAACAACAACTAGCTAGTAAACAAGCGTACAATTGATTTTGTATCGGATCGTATCGTATCGTAACGGATTGGATTGGATCGCGCGATCAAGCAAATGTGGAAACTTATTGCAATTGTAATGCGTTGAATATTGATGAACGGCGATGAACACGTAATATGCTCAGCGAGAGGGCAAGAGGGTTACCTGCAGAGAGGAACCTTCAAAATATATCGGCCTTAATTAATACTCACTTACAATAAGGCGCTGATCTGTTAACGAAGTTTGTTAGGCACAAAATGTAAGAATCCAGTATAGACGATTTATTTTGAATCGAAAACAATTATTACGCAAAATTAAGCTTTTAGATAAGAATCCATCAGGAGTTTACGCTGCTTCTTCCTTTCCCAAGTTTTTGTGAGTCTGAAATTAGACTACTGAAAATTGTTCTAAAATTTTTCTTATAACAAATCGTACCGTTATCCTTAATCGTTTCGGTTATCGAATATCAAATTCGCAACCACTACGCGTGAATTCGAATCCTTTTCGTTCCGATCGGATCGAAAATCTTTCGCTGAGAAACAACTGTTGCATATGAAGTTGAACTTTGTCATTTACTTTTCATTTCGAGTACTGAAATAAGTTACTTTGCAAAACGAGTAAGTTTTGCGTGCACACGAAATCCAGAACAGCAAACCATTTCGATTCCGTTTTTACGTTTCGATTTCAAACTTGATAAACTTCTTTTTCTTCTTAAGTTAGCCATAATATCTTTCAAAAGCAATCGATGTGACAGAAATTGTTTTATAAAAGTTTTGGAACGAGATGAGACTCAAATGGAACACACAGACGAATCCTTCTAGAGATGATATATGCCGGCACACACCTTGGAAATAACATGTAGAGTAAAAAGATAAACTTAGTTATATATATTTCATCTTTCTCTGATGAGCCATCGCACCCACCACAAATCTAATCTAGTTATATATATTCTTTTAGCACTTTAAGCAAGCGCTGCCGTTCCCTGCTTTAAAGTCAAAGGAATCTTTAATGTTTTTTATAAAGGTAGCGTCTTTAGGTATGCTAAAGAGCATTCAGAATGCGTTAGCACCGTTGCCTAATGGTATTACTCTGCTGCCGCACCGAATCTTTAGGTATGCTAAAGAGCATTCAGAACCACATGGTACTTCTCTGTTGTCGATGTCGATCCCTTCTGTAAATTTAAAGAAATCTTTAAAGACTTGTATAGAAGCATATTAGTAGCTTCTTTAGGTATGCTTCAAAGTATTCCGAATGCCTTGGGCATTTCGCTACTGCCGTTGCCGAACACTGCCTTAAAGTTAATAAGCTCATATACTAAAGAGCATTCAGCCTGCGTTGTTGTAATCACGGCACAAATTATGCCAAAACACCAAAAGCGAAATGTACAAAAACCATTTCGAAATTTAGGTTCAATAACTGATGAATACAGGCCTACAAGACGGCATGACTTAGGTACAAAATACGCGTATCCAAAACATGAAGAGAGACACTGTTTGTTCGAGTCGATTTCCAAGTCTATGTATTGCTGCTGTTGCTGATGTATGCAAATGAGTCGCGCTGACTGACAACAACAACAATAATAATGGAGACGACATTTTGCCCTATGGAGATACGGACACGGTTTTGAGGTCTGTGTCTGGGTTCGGGGTCTGTGTGCTTGGTCTCTTCTGGCCTCAGCTTAAATATGCAGACGCAGGCACTGTTTCCAACGACAATACTTCTAGTACACACTGTACATATATATAGACAGTTTACATACTTACATGATTTCATTAGGCACTTTGATTTTAATTTCGATTTCGTATAACTTGTGGTCTTCTTTAGTGTCTCTGCCTGAGCATTTCCGCTGCTGAGCTGAGTTTATCTCTCTCTCGCTAACTCCCTGGACACCGCTTCCTGTCATGCCCTTGTTGTACAGAGAAACCGCATTGACCTTCGATAAAAATGTCACAATACAAGGATTGTGTAGGCACAATCGGGACAATTCAGGTAAACATGAATGACTCTCTGGCGATCATTAGCTGATGCACTTCCGTTCGCTATGCATGGTAATTGCGTTTGGCCACTAATGGGTGTATCTGCGAGTAGCAAAAGTTGGGCACATTCCACAAAAAATTTTGTTTTGGTTTATGGTTTTAGCTTTATCTTAATGCATTGCGGATAGCTGCTCCACAGGATGCACAAGGTTCGGCAATAACATAATACTCTAGTTAAGTTGTTTGTTCTTATCGCTGACGAAGCGACAAATTGGCATAGACAATTCCCAATGTTATGGCTACTGAATGTATGAGCTTCAGCATCCCTATAGGCAACACATAAGCCTGGACAACGCTAGAGGACAACCTATGGAAAGATACAACATAGTTTGGTACAGCAATGGGTCTTTGACAAATAAGTGCACAGGACTTGGACTCGCGAGACCGCAAACTTATCTGACTGAATTCATGAGCATACACAACAGCGTCTTCCAGCTGAAAGCCGATGTTCAGATCTAAACCCAAACAGGAAATTCAAATAGCCAGGCCGCCATAATGGTAGTCGCAGCAACTAGACTAAACTAAGGGAAGCCCTTAGGACGACGAAACACAATCTCACTTCGATGAGTTACACTTCAATGAGCATTCGGACCAAAAAGCCTGTATGTCATATCGTGGAATCCTTGGGCGTAAGATTGTGTCGACTTCTTGAGTTACGTCCATTCCTAAGACAGTGTGTACATTTGCGCTTGTTTTGCTCTTGCTCATGCTCAATTTTGCCTACAAATGAGTCGGCCTTCGAGAGAGAGAGAGCAACACATGCAACCTTACACATGCACTGTCTTTTACTATTTTCTAACGATTCGGGATGTAGCCCGTGTGGTGAGCATCATGTCAAAGCTTGTCGTATGAGGAGACTTATAATGATACTAGGTTCTAGACCAGTAGAGCCACCCCAGGCCTTAAAAGGTTGTGCGTAGGGTTTGGAATCCACCATGTAAAACCACAATTGCAATGAAAGAAATACATCAGGCCGTAACCCGGTAAAGGGTTTCTATGGCCAGTTAAGAAGAAGAAGAACGATCCAGTATTCCAATCTAGCCAGTAACGGTGCTGCGAAACCCCTAATAGTGCTAGAGCCTTTTTGTGCCATTGGAAAACGATAGCCGTTAAGCAACTACTAAGACAAGAGTAAAGATTGAGATAAACCACAAACTTAATGAGTGCTCCTGGCCAAAAGGCTTAAGAAAATAACATAATTGGGCAGGAATTCTGCTTACTGGAACAACTGAACAAGCTGGGCAACACCAGCTCCAGAACTTGCAGGTTCTGTGAACTTAAGAAAGCATGCTCGCAGTTCATACAAGCTGAGCGTAGGGGCCTGGCGTGCAGAGGCATGTCTCTGCTACTTGGGCTTATCTCAGAGATGGAAGTGACAGCGGAGTTGTAAGCTCAGTAGGTGCACCCAATACATCTTAGAGGTACCCAGTAAAATTACTGTGCGCTGGCTGATATTGGATGGACATGAAAAGATGATTGACTAAGAAAAAACTAAACTTCAAAAGTCATCTGGATGCTCATAGTTAAGGTTGGGCAACTTTTTTGTTCAGATAGTCATCTTCTTCTACTTAACAAGCCGTTATCGGGCTACGGCCTGATGTATTTCTTTCACTGGAATTGTGATTTTATGTGATGGGTCGCAGACACTGCGCACAAACCTTTTAAGGCCTGAGGTGGCTCTACTGGTCTCGAAAGAACCCAGTATAATTTTAAGTCTGCTGAGGTTGTTTCTCTAATTCGCTCACCACACGGTTAAATGTATGGGTAAAATACGAGGGAAATCTTTAAACTTGGCTTCGATTCTCATGGGGCTTTGCTGTTTATAAGCTTTAAAACAAATTTTCTCCCTATAAGTTGCAACTAAGCCATAAAAAATTAAATATTCAATGAGCAATTAAGCAAGCAACTACTACAGCTACACACATAGAGGCAGGAAGATCGGTACATGCCGATGATGATTAAAAGAAATCAACATACGCATAGTTGTTGCGGAGACGCAGTCCGAGACGTCAACGGAGACACTATACAGACGAAGAGACCTGAGGCATGGCATAGCATTTTAATATAGAAATTTTCTTATTATTTTAGGCCAACGGCCTACAACGGCCCCAGCAGTCAGCAGTGTTGCCACTAACCAGTAACCAGTTACCAGTTACCAACTACCAGTTACGAGCACGAGCATGTGCCAACATCCAAACCAAAAGCGACACCAAAACCAACACCAAAACTATAAGCAAACCCAAGCCAAACCAGGCTTGGGCTGGCACAGACGACAAGCTGCAGAGCCATTGAACAGCCATTGACGCACGATGATGGCGCTGCCATTGGAGGTGGAGGTGACAATGACGATGGCCATAGTGATGATGATGATGGCGATGGCGATGGCGATGGCATACTATGGCCATAGAAGGGCCCCCAAGTCGTCGTTGTCGTGTGTATGATTGTTGAATCTTGACAGCGCAACGTAGCAACAATTTGGTCAAAAAGAAAGTCGCTGCCGTTTGGTGTTGGCTTTGGCTTTGGTATTGGTATTTATATTGGTGTTGGTATCGGCTTTGGCTCCAACTTTGGCCATCACTCAATGAAGATTGGCGGCAGCAGCAGCCAACTGCAATCGTCATTGTGTGTATTTGTTGTTAGTCGTCGAGGTACGTCGTGTTCAAAGAAAAACACACCATGAATCTTTAATGAAGAATCACCATGTTGGGAACGGCCTGGACGGGTCGGTTTGGTACGGTCTTTGGTGCTGCCATAAAAGCAACAACAGCCGCACATTTTCTTTTATTGAGCCGTAAGATTTGATTTCTGTTTAGTGCTATACTCTACAGAAGAGTCTGACGATACAGTTCAAGAACAATTTCATGCGGTTATACTAACACTATGCACAAAAATTTAACTTCAATGAAAGGGTTATGTCTAAATTATAGCTTTTCAGTTAAATTTTAGGTCGCTGATTTTGAATCCGGAAACCATTTTTGATAACCTAGCACCGTTTGCGAAATAACGCTATTTCACAAAATTCGAGCTTTCGAAACTCGCGAAGTCAACAAATCTCATATATCTTGGGAACCTTACTACCGCTCGAGATGAATTTTGGCTCGAATTGAACATAATTTAATATCGAATCAATATCTTCAGACGCTTTTTGTCTAGCTTTATTCGATTGCAAATTACGGTGCATTGAACTCGATTTCTTTTTTCGAAAATCGAAAATTCTGCTTCTATTTTTTACTACAAATGAATTAAATCAAAAACTAAAAAAATTTGTAATGCGTTATTTTTGGATTCCATAAATTGATTCTTTGCAAATATTTCAACATAAATTTAAGCAAAATCGATAGCGCAATGGAGAAGTATCATTAGGGAATATCGAAAAAATGTAATGCGTAATTCGTTTCAAGATTGGCATTTAAAAAAAAAAAATCAATTTTTTTCTCTTCTAAATCTTTTCCAACTCTTTTTTATACCAGATATTGCGACTGCGAAAACACAGAAACTAAATCCTACGTAATCTGCACAAGTAGATAAACGTACTAGTTTATAAAAGCGCTATGAAACTTGATTCATTCGGAACTACTGAAACTCTATAGCCCACCAAATTTGAAACTCGTCCACTTTCTATAACCTTTTCAAACCAATCTAAGAGAAGTGAAAGTTTTTGATTTTTCAAGAGATTTGGAATGAACTTTAAAACCAAACCGTCTAGAAATTTATGGCACACCACCGATTGGCATATTATATGACACTGAAAATGAGTTTTGGGACTATCCGGAAAATGCCAAAAGAGTATGTCGATTTTAGAACTCTGTACCGAAAGTTTTAAATACAATACAGGTATACCAGGTATTCCAACTCCAAGAATATACAGGCACCAAATCTTACATCGATCGTGTACAATAAAGATCTTGAGGGAAATATCCTATAACCAAAAAAATGTGATAAATAATTTAACTTTCGGAATCCGCTTTTACAAAAGTGTTTGTGGTGGTAAACCTTGGTGATGTTATCACAGTATAAAATTGATCAGAAGAAGCGAAATCAAACTAGAAAATGATAAGCACAAATATATAAAAATAATCGTTCTTTAATCTAGTTTATTCTAAGCTTACTTAATGGAAAAAATAGCTAAAAAATAACACTCCGAAATTATTGATCAATTTTAAAACCAAAACTGATCCAAATGATGATCTTCAAACATGTAGCTGAAGTAGCAACGACCCCGAAAATTTTGATGAACTTCAAATATGTAGCTGAAGTAGCAGCGATACTCCGAAATTTTTGCACTTTACAGATATAACAATTCTTAAGTAGCGGCAGTTCTTCAAAATTTGTGTAATCTACAGATATGTAGCTTCAAAGAATTTTAGGATAGACTCCGATATTTGTGTAATTTACAGCTACGTAAATACATCAAGGAAACTGAAATAGTGCGAAACCATACAACAAATTGAAGGAAACTGAACGAGCGGCGATACTCCTAAATTTGTGTAAACTTCAGATATAACCAATTCAAGGAAACTGAAGTAGCAGCGATACTGCGAAATTCGTGTAAACTACAGATATAACCAATTTAAGAAAACTGAAGGGGCGGCGATGCTCCGAAATTTGTGTAAACTTCAGGTAAAAGCAATTTAAGAAAACTGAAGTCGCAGCGACACTCCGAAATTCGTGCAATCCACAGATGCAACCAATTTAAGAAAACTGAAGTAGCGGCGATACTCCCAAATTTGTGGCTTAAGATAAGTTGCTTTGATTGCAAGAGTATTTGGCAGTTGGCTAGCCGAAACTAGCTTCTTTTTGGATGTGCTATCGTTTATGGTGTGTCGCGGCAACTGTGCGTTTGAAGACCCCACCGACTTGCCCCACCTACAGTTGAACTTACCCAGAGCTCGCTCCACCCAGCAGCCATACAATTCAAGTTGGCCATCGATCGGACGGTCCGTCGGTCGGTCTGGCCAATGATGTTGCTTGGATTCGTGCACATATCGCAATGTTAATGTATTTGGAAATCGTGCTGTAGCCTCTATTGAATAAATGAGAAAATAAAAAGAAATTTATTGTCAAACTATGCATTATTAACAAAAAAAATGATATGTACATGGATCGTTTTGGTGCGTGGCGTATAGCGTACTTTTTCGAGATTTTAATAATGAATTTATTATGTACTATATAGAGGTATGAGTTGGAGAAATTAAGCATGCATAGATGGGTTGGTCAACGAACTACGCCCGGCTACTGGCTATTGAGTACCGACTATTGTCTGCAAGAGCGTGAAAGTTGTGCAGACGATTCGAGTTTCGGTGCCCAAAATGATTATGATAATTGTAGAAATTAGCCAGATTTATGAGCAGTCGATAAAATAAATGTCAAGTTGTTTAGTATTTGGGCACACTGTGCTGCATGTCATGCGATACATGGGCTTTCTTTCGACCTTGTAAAGCTTCCTTGTTGCTGGCCAAAAGGAAGCAGCCAGCGTCCAAGTCCAATCAAGCATTACAACGATGCGACGTTTCCGACTTCCGATGCAAGTTTCATATTACCGACCAAATGTGAAATGTGAGCAATGCCCAGTGCCGACTTGCGACTTGCGACTGCCGACTGACCGACTGTAGGAACGGCGATCGAACAAGTTTAACTGCCGCCTTCCACTTGGTTAAACACTTTTATCCAAAGGAACACAACGAGCGACCCTCCAAAGTGGCTGGCGATTCTGTGAAATGTGTCAAGGGTTGTTGGCTCCCTGGTTGCCGGGCTGCCCGGCTGCCCGGCTGGTAATTTGATGCCAGACAATGATCCTGTTGACGCTTGATCTTGTGTGCATTTTAGCCAAGTTGCCTATAGACAAAGTCAACAGCCGCTGGAAAAACGGTTACCGCAATGACAGGTGCGTTGTCCGTTCGCTGTGTCTGTGTCTCTCTCGCAGGGGCGGCATGCTGTTGCAAGGATGCACCTTTCTGCAACTGCAACACTTGCTGCTGCCGCTTGAGGGTTGCTGCTCTACTTTGGCCCGATGTGTGCTCGAGTGTAATGCAAAAGCGTGCAGTGCTCCTTGTCTAAGGAGCATAACCGAAACTGCTATGGAGACAGGCGGTGGCAGGGGCAGAGCCTGGCTGCTGCTGCTGCTGTTGCCTTCGTTCATTCAACTAATCGTGCTGGCGGCAGGACATGCCAGGATCAATGTGCTCTGCAGTTTATTGAACTATAAAATGCATTTTTTTTCTTTGTCTGTTTTACTTTTTTTTCAGAAAATTTCAAAATAAAAAAATAAGTAATGCTATATAGCAAGTACAAGCTGTAGCATATTTTTTCGAGCTCAATTTCGGTCGCACACATCAGAGTGACGCACATTTTTCGAACCATATTTTTGTCAAAGAAATAGCGATTGTCAGAGCGTCTTCCTGTAGAGATGCAGAAAGAAGTCTGCACTAAACTGGAACGTCCCACAGACGACGGCATGGATATACTGCCGCCAAGCTATAACCAAATTATGGCCGCGAACGAAGCTGTTCAAGACTGCACCATGCACCATTGGAACCTTGGTCTCCTCTGCCCTGTCCGCAAGAAGGCTGACCCCACAGGAAGCGCTAACTACCGTGGAAAGAGTCTTCTTTCTACTGCATACAAGGCCCTATCGAGCGTGTAGTGCGTGACACTAAAGCCCTTTACGAAATAACTGATTGGAGCTCATCAGAGTGGCTTTAGAGCATGGTTAGTCAACGTTTGACCAGATAAGAAGCACGAATAGCGATCGCGTATATGCCGCATTGCAGCTCCCTCAAGATCATACCTAGCGAGGCTTCAGAGAAGGCAATGCACTCTACTGCGACATCTTTAGTTTGTTGTGCAGAATGGCTTGCAAAAGTCCGAAGTACAACGGAACGAAGCCGCAAAGGCTCGTCTATTGAAAGAGCAACTGCTAGGGTGAGTCCGGTCGTAAATGAGAGTAAGGTAATTTATATACCTTCTTTGAGTAAAGAGGCGCGGCGAACTCTGAACTTGAACTCTCAGATAGATGATGAAATCTATGCTTTGTGTAGGTTGTGCGTCGACTTGGTAAAGATACAGACACGGAGCTTCAACCTGTACTAGCAGCAACCAGGACAACGACATTGACAAATACAAATGATACATAGATCAAGTTGTGCATATAGATGAAGGAGCTACTGCGAGAAAGGGCTGTTGGGTCAAACCTTGTCTTCGTTAGAAGGACTAGCTAGGTATCAGCGATTGGAGGAGGCGCGCGCGAAGCAGCCTTTTAAAAAGCAAAAACCGGATAATACTCGAAGTGGAAGCACTGGTGACAGCTATAGAGATTGGATTGGTCTATCGACTGTTGAATCAGTGTGCCATGTGTCAGTTAGAGCTACGTCATAACCATAGCAACTATCATTCAATATATGGCACATACAAGCGCCCCACACTTAACCCTAAACCTAAACAGACACAAAACCAATCCATACACTTAAAATGCATCTGCTGGTTTTGTTGGTGTATCTTTGTATGTCTATGGACTGTTTGTTCCACACTTTTGCTCTCATTTCAATGTTTTTCCTCATTTTTTATCGACACTTACGCACACACGAGCACACATAGAGCGTCGGAGACACGGAAACTAAACTAAAACACATATTTACTTAGTGTGTGACAAGCCGCGCGCTGCGCAAAAGCCAAACACAGCCTGATATAGTCAGGCAGTTACAGATACAGATACACTTACACAGATACAGATACAGTCAGTCCGTCAGTGCGTCAGTCCGTCAGGCCGCCACTCAAACAGTCCGTTGGCTTTAGCTTTGGCATGGAGACGGCCGTAGGAAGTGGTATTGTAGGATACATAGACACGCAATAAAAAGGGGCGCAGCCAGCCTAGAGCTGGCCCTGGGTTAAGAGTTATCTGGTTCAGTTCGGCGGTGTTGTTGTCGTTGCTGCCTCGCATCCGTTTTTTGTTTGTGCAACAAAGCGGCTGCTGTTGGGGGTTGCTGCCAGCTGTGGCAAGCGTAGCCTAGTACGTATATTCAAATGTAACCGAAACTGAAAATATATGTTATATCTTATATTTGAACTGATTAATTTTTGTTGACTTTGTGTGCCGACAACGTGCCAGCGTCAAAGAGTCAACCAGGCAGCACACCTTGTTGCAAATGTTGTATTATAACTGCTCTCCGGCTGCCAGGTAATCAATATGAGTCCGACCATCCAAAACCGCTCCTCTATTTGCAGAGCAAAGCAGACGGCGAATTGCTTATCTGCTGCAATTGGCGTTTCAACCTTGGTGTCATCTGTAGAATGGATCTTGCACCCAAATGGTGTACAACAAATTTTGCTTTTGTCCAAAGACTCGATGACAGCATATTTTAATCATACTTTTTGAATTACCAATTTACCAATTGTTGGTAGTTGGTACGCTCTCTAACTGGTTCTACCAACGCAGAAAAAGTCTTGCCCTTTCTGCAACAGCCGCATTCATCCATCCAGCGGAGCCACTAGATGTTAATCGTAGTCCTGGATGAAGCTCCCTGATCCCTGTCTTTACCATTACCAAGTTGAAGCACAGCCTATAGCGGTGCACCCTGGTTAGCTGCTCTAATCATCACTAGCTGTTAGGGCAGTGAGCTAATGTGCGCAGCGAAGTCTGCCCTGATCTTTAAAAGCGTTGTGCATAGGGTTTGAGATTCAACGCGTCAACACCCCATAAGTATCATGACGCAGTGCCCTACGTGAGATCGTAACCCTGTAACCTGTGGCCCGGTTGTTATGGCCAGTCGAAAAGAATGCTACGAATACGAGCTCATAGAGTTCGTCGTTCCATCGAATGCGGTAGTCGTTACCTACACCTAATGGGCCTAAGTTCTCACGGTGCACTTAACGCTCAACACTCCAACAGCATCCGTATCAGCGACATAAAGCAAAACATGTCATAGATTTACTTACTACTCATTTGCCTACTGAGACCAAAGTATCGATTGGCAAGAGTGATTCTTCGCTTAATCTTCAAGCTGACATCAATCCAAGAGCATCTGCATCAGACTTGCCATAAAGCAAAACGTGTAGAATGAGCGTCTTAAAGTGTTAGTTTCGTCTGGAGACAGCGGTCTCTACTACTCATTCTCAGCTTGAACTTCATGCTATCGTTCTTCGTTGTGACGCTGCTGCCAAAGTAGACAAAATCCTTGACTATGTGTCCAACCGCCGCGTCTCTTTACTCGAAGAAAACATATAGTTTGTCTTGCTCTCATTTACAACCAGGCCCAGCCTGGCAGAGTCTCCTTCCACTCCGGACATTCTCATAGAATATTATACCGTTCCGATGTACTTCAGCCTTTCGCAACACACTCTCCATTGAAAATTGAAGAGTGCATCGCCTTGTCTGAAGTCTGGTTCGGTATCAAAAGGTTCGGAGTGTTTCTTCCCTAGCTTTACAGGGAGCAACAGCATGTACGCGTTATTCCTCAACGGGTTATCAAATGCTGCTATATAATCGGCAAAGAGAAGGTAGTCGCCGATTTGGTGTTCGGGGGCCTTTTCCAGGATTTGACATAGTGTAAATATGTGGTCAATCGTGGACTAAGCAGACCCTTAAGCCACGCTGAGTGGGTGGTTTTGCTCTCTCACACTCGATAGGGCCCCCATATGCAATAGAAAAAAGACAACTTCAACCTTCTTGAGCCCAGAACGGAGGAGATCAAAGGTTCCAATAATCAGGCATAAGCCACACTGAGCGGGTCTAATCAGCTCTTTCGCGAATGCCTTAAGTCACTCACACAACATGCTCGATACGGCTCCATATGCCATAGAAAGAAGACAGATGCCATGAAAGTTAGCGATTACCGTAGGTTCAACCTTTTTGAGCGCAGAACCAAAGGTTCCAATAAACTCGTCTAGCCATGTTCTGCAGAAGAGCTGTTGCATACAATCTACCAAATTATGGCCGCCACTCTTGGAGACGCTTTATTGCAACCCTAACTTCGTCGTGACTAGATGGCGATATATCCACGCTGTCGCCTGTGTCGGGTCACGTCGGTAAGTTAACTCCTCAAGCGGCACTATTCCAAAGAATCCTTTTCGAAATTATGTCATATGTTTTGCGAAAGCGTGAGCAGTCCGATTTGGGATAAGGAAACCGTAAAGCTAGTGCATGAATCTTATATAAAACACAAACCTGACGTCGCCTTCATCATAGTCTAGCATTAGTGTTTAGCTAAAACCCATGGCTTAAATCTCAAGAGCTCATACACACGAAATACCTTGGTAGCTATGGCCAAGTATGGGTGCGTGTGCACGTACTAGCTATATCATCAGTATTAGCGACCAAGTTTCGAGTGCTTAAAGGTGCTGCTGGCGTTTCCGGAGCGCACAAGGTTTTTTTTTTTATTTTTTGCTGGAA